>CM016617.1:122252115-122888979 GCA_005393395.2 Gossypium australe | reverse complement strand
TTTTTGAAGCAAAGCGTTAGATCGGTTTAGCAAGGGTCTACATTAATCAGGTGTGTAATTGTAACACCCCAAACCCGGCCCAAACACTACAATCGGATCTGGTATGTCACTAAGAAAAATTTTGGAAAACATGTCGTATTTTCAGAAAAGCCCAAATATATTTTATATAGAATATGCCTTTGTAAAATAAAACCCAAACTTAATTACATGCCTTAGTTTAATTAAAAAAAATTTAAATAACTAAAAGTAATAAAAGCCCATAATAAACAAAATATAAACTAGTGGCCCATGGCCTTATTACAACAAGATTTTAAAATCCATTAATTAAAAATATAAAATAATAACTTGAGTCTTTTTGCTAAATCCACATATTCTGCTGCATGGCCACCTTGCTTTCCTCTCCAGCCCGGTCCGAAGCACTAGGTATCACCTGAAATGTTAATTAAAAGGGTGAGTCGCGAGACTCAGTGTGCAACCCTCATGCACCACTAGATTTTTGGGCCTTAAGCCCATTAAACAAAATAAACAGTTTAATACTCATAACAAACATTAATAACAAATAATATGCAACGCCCAACCCATTTGCCTAGGTTTCCATCCGCTACACGCCCCCGTACCAACCGTTCACACCATTGGGGATTTCTACAATCGCCCCACACCGCTACACACCATGATGGCAGTCTTGCTGCTCATCCACGTATGATGGCCGAAGCCCTTATAACATATAATAGTCGAAGCCCGTATAATATTTAATGGCCGAAGCCCGTATAATAGTTCACGGCATTAGCCGCTACATCAGATCACGGTAAAAACCGCTACACATATAACGTATAACTTCCTCCTTTCATCAACCCAACCCATGCAATCACATACAAGCATTTTACTTATAACATTTAAACAGATTATTTACTAACCTGGGATCCGCTTTTACCCTCCTTGGGCTTTCATCAATAAACCGAGATGTTGACAATTATCAAAACATATATAAATCTTATGATCATGCATTTTATGATTAGATCTAGATGGTGGGGAAGTATTACACACCTGTTATCGCGAAAATCCTTAATGTAGAGCCTTATTTGTCGAATCCCGAAAATCCCTAAGAAACGTCACCTCCCTACCTTCGGCTTTTTCACCAAATCGACTTTAATGGAATAGATTCGGCTTCTAGGGATAAAGAGTATAATCGACAGGGCCTTGGAAATAATGATTTGGATTAGGAGCTTGATAAAAATAAAGGAATCACAGAAAAATGAGAAATTTCGAAACTTACTGGATTAAAGAGGAGTATACGGCTTACGGTGCACCTTCGGGAAACAGAGATCTCACTTGTAGATTCGAATTTGAGAAGAGAAGAGGGGAAAGTAAACTGTGTTTGGAGAGTTGCGGCAAAGAAAAGGTTTTGAGAGAAAAGAAGAAGAGAAATTCGGCTAGGTGAGGAAGAAGAGAGAAAAAAATTGAAAGAAAGGATGATCACTTGGCTTATATAGATTTCGGCAATACACTCCCCCTCCCAAGTTGGATTTTCGGCCAACTCTGCTGTCATCTGATAGCTTTTATCTTTCTTGTTATCTTAATCCCTTATCTCCTCAAAAATAGCCCTTATCTTTCTCTTCCTTTATCTTCCTATTTATCAAGAAAATAAAAGAATTAAAATCCCTATTTTGTAGCTAGTGTGCCGTCCACTCCTAGGGCTCCTAAGTGCCGAATTTTTGACCAAAAACTTGGGCTCTCAGTAGCCCTCACTTGGCCCAAACTCCTCCTCCCTTATGACGCCACCTTATGCCCACTTAAAGCTCCTCAAATCTTTAGGCCACAAGCCCAGCTTGTCATTTAATTAACTATCTACTTAAATTATGAGCTAACACCATTTATTAGCCACCCAACCCAAATTTTTAAAGCCCAAAATATCACTTAAATTACCCAGAACATTAATTTAAACCCTAATCCAAATATTTAATCAGGGCCTCAATTCAACCTCAAATTCTTAAATTACAAATTAATCAAGTACCACATATAAATGCACAGGCCTATATTTAGGATATTACAGTTCTACCCCCCTTAAAATAAATTTCGCCCTCGAAATTTACCTGATCAAAAGAGATGGGGATATTGCTATCGTATAACATCCTCTGGCTCCCACGTCGCCTCTTCAGCACCGTGATTTCGCCATAAAACTTTAACCAATGGAACGGGCTTCCTTCTTAACACTTTCGCGTCTCGATCCAAGATTTGCACTGGTTCTTCCTCAAAAGACAAATCCGGCCTTACTTCAATTTCTTCCACTGGCACTATGTGCGATGGATCAGATCGATAACGTCTCAACATCGAAACATGGAACACATTATGTATCTGCTCCAACTCTGAAGGCAACTCCAAACGATAAGCCACTGGCCCCACACGTTCTAACACCCTATAAGGCCCAATAAACCGAGGACTTAGCTTACCCTTTCGTCCAAACCTCATTACTTTCTTCCACGGCGATACCTTCAAGAAGACTTGGTCTCCTACTGCGAATTCCACCTCCTTCCGCTTTAGATCCGCATAAGATTTCTGCCGATCAGACGCTTCCTTCAATCGAGCCCGTATTAACTTAACTTTTTCCTCTGTTTCTGAAACTAGTTCCGGACCCAATATCTGAGTTCACCCAACTCCGTGCAACAAGTTGGAGTATGACATCTCCTTCCATATAATGCTTCATACGTCGCCATTTGAATACTAGCTTGGTAGCTATTATTGTACGCGAATTCTGCCAAGGATAAATACTCCTTCCAACTACCCCTAAAATCGATGATGCAACCCCTTAGCATATCCTCCAAGATCTGGATTACCCTCTCAGACTGACCATCGGACTGTGGGTGAAAAGCGATACTGAAGTCTAGCCTTGTTCCCATTGCTTGATGAAGAGCCTTCCAAAATCATGACGTGAACCTTAGGTCCCTATCCGATATGATCGACACCGGTACACCATGTAATCTTACGACTTCAGCCACGTACAACTTAGCCAACTTTTGCAAAGAGTAGTCGACCCGAATCGGTATGAAGTGAGCAGACTTCGTCAGCCGATCCACAATTACCCAAATTGAATCTTTCTTGATGGGTGTAAGGGGTAACCCACTAACAAAATCCATTGTGGTTCTCTCCCATTTCCATTGGGGAATCTTTATCGGCTGCAACAATCCCGAAGGCAACTGATGTTCAGCTTTGACTTGCTGACATGTTAAACACTTCCCTATATACTCCGTAACTTCTTGCTTCAAACCCGACCACCAGAACTGGTCTCGCAAATCCCGATACATCTTAACTCCTCCAGGATGCATAGCATAGGGGCTACTATGCGATTCTCGAAGAATCATCTGCCTTAGCTCCTCATCTTTTAGCATACAAACCTTCCCACGGAAACACAAAACTCCATCATTGTTCAGACTATAGTCTTCTACTTCACCCTCCTGCACTTGTCGGATTCGAGTACTTAAGACATCATCCAAAAGTTGTTTCTCCTTGATTAGACTTGTCCACATAGGTCTTACTTGTAGCTCAGCCACCAACCTACCATCCTCATACAAACTAAGATGAGCGAACATTGCCCTTAGGTTTGCTATCACCTTCCTACTCAACGCATCTGCCACCACATTGGCCTTGCCGGGATGGTATTCAATCGAGCAATCATAGTCCTTCAAGAGCTCGATCCACCTACGTTGCCGTAAATTTAACTCCTTCTGGGTAAGGAGATACTTCAAACTTTTATGGTCGGTGTAAATTACCTACTTTTCCCCGTACAGGTAGTGCCTCCAAATCTTAAGAGCAAACACTACCGCCGCCAATTCCAAATCATGCGTAGGGTAGTTCAACTCATGCGGTCTCAACTGTCGAGATGCGTACGCCACAACTTTCCCATCTTGCATCAGCACACACCCTAACCCTGTGTGTGACGCATCACAATAGACGGTAAATTCTTTTCCCGCCTCTGGCTGAATTAACACCGGTGCTTCCGTCTGAATTCTCTTCAGCCTCTCAAAGCTCTCCTGTTGTTTGTCAGTCCACACAAAAGATACTCCTTTCCTCAACAACTTAGTTAATGGTGCCGCTATTGAAGAGAACCCCTCAACGAACCTTTGATAATATCCTACTAATCCTAAGAAACTTCGAATTTCCACCACAGACTTCGGCGATTTCTAATTTAACACATCTTCGATTTTCCGAGGGTCTACCCTAATCCCTTCTGCGGAAATCACATGCTCTAGAAAAGTCACCTTCTTCAGCCAGAACTCACACTTACTGAACTTTGCGTACAACTGCTTTTCCCTCAGAATTTGCAACACCACTCGAAGTTGTGCATCATGCTCCTCCTCAGTCTTGGAATAAACCAATATATCATCGATAAATACTACGACGAACCGATCAAGGTATGGCTGAAACACCCGGTTTATCATATCCACAAATGCTGCTGGTTGCGTTCGTCAAACCGAACGGCATTACCAAAAACTCAAAATGACCGTACCGAGTTCGAAACGCCGTCTTATGAATATCTCCTTCTTTAACCCTCAATTGATGATATCCCGACCTTAAATCAATCTTAGAAAAGGCCGAAGCTCCTTTGAGCTGGTCGAACAAATCGTCGATTCTCGGTAATGGGTACTTATTCTTAATCGTCAACTTATTCAGTTGGTGATAGTCTACGCACATACGCATGGATCCGTCCTTTTTCTTCATGAATAAGACCGGCGCTCCCCATGGAGACACACTCGGTCGGATGAATCCTCGATCCAATAGCTCCTGAATCTGAGCTTTGAGCTCCACCAGCTCCTTCGGCGCCATTCGATAAGGGGCAATAGATACCGGAGCCGTACCCGAGAGTAGTTCTATTCCAAACTCCACCTCGCGATCCGGGGGTGATCCTGGCAACTCCTCCAGAAAGACATCTGCCAAATCCTTGATTGTTCGAACCTCATCGACAGTCACCTCTTTAGCATCCAAAGTATTAATAAAAGCTAAAAAGGTGTTACATCCCTTCCGAATCATCTTAACAGCTTTCAAGGCCGACACTACGTTGGACAAATAGTTCCTTCTTTCTCCTAACACAACCACCTCCCCACCTTCCGGGGTACTTAACACCATGCGCTTAGACCCACAATCCAACTTAGCACGATGCTTTGACAACCAATCCATTCCTAGGATAAGATCAAACTCTCCGAATGGCAATTCCATTAAGTCTGCCGGAAACACTACCCCTTGAGTCTCTAAAGGTACATCCTTAAACAGCTTGTCTACTACCCTAGATTGTCCTAGGGGACTAACTACAGTCATCTTCCTAGTAGTTGTTTCAGGATCTATACTTAAGGTCTCAGATATCGAACATGCAACATAGGAGTGGGTTGACCCAATGTCAATCAAAGCAAGAAAAGGGCTGTCAGCTATAAGAAACGTACCGGTTATGACATCCGGTGCGTCACCATCCTCCTGTCGACTAACTGCATAAACTAGACCCGGCTGCCTTGCATCTACATTACCGGCACCTCTACCAAGTGCTCCACGACCACGACCAGCCCCATTTCCTCCTCTACCTGCACCGCGACCCCTTGGTCCAGGCTGATCACCTCTCCTCACTTGATCAGCACCTCGGCCCGCTGGCTGCCCCCGATCCATCTGAGGACAGTCCTTAATCAGATGTTCTGTGGATCCACATTTAAAGCATCCACCTGTTTTTATTCTGCACTCCCCATAATGCGTCCTCCCACATGTAGAACATGCTTGATTTTGACTTGTCAGAGCACGAACTGGCCCATCAGCCCTAGGCCTCTTCTGAAAATTCCCTGATGCTCTTGATGGCCCAAAACTCCTCTTATTGTTACCCCGATCCTTATCCCTTTCTTGTCTCTCAACCCGTTTCACTTCCTCAGCTATTTTAACATTATCTACCAAAACAGCAAAAACCCTTTTTTGTTGCGGTGCTATCAGAACCCTTAATTCATTTCTCAGCCCATCCTCGAACCGAACACAACATTCATACTCCGTTGCTACCATCCCTCGAGCGTAACGGCTCAAGCGCAGAAACTCGGCCTCATATTCGGCCACAGACTTACTTCCCTGTACCAAGTTCAGGAATGCCTTCCTTTGGGCATCTATATAGCTAGCCCCAACATACTTTACCTGAAATGACTCCCTAAAGAAGTCCCAGTCAATCCGATCTGCGGTAGTACCTTCTTTCACCGTGAGCCACCACTGGTAGGCCTCATCTCGGAGGAGAGACACGACCCCTTTCAACTTTTCCTCTACCGTGAAGTCTAAGTCACCTATTATGCGCTCAGTCACTTTCATCCAATACTCAGCTGTGTTAGGGGCTACCCCAGAAACTCCCCTAAACACTTCTGCCCCATTGGCCTTAAGCCGCTCTGACACAGATTTCCGGGCTCCTGTGCCCATGCCTACTCCAGCAACTCTCTCCAGAACTCGCAACATCGCCTGGGATACAACATCATCTCTGGTCGCCTGATCCCGTACCTCTCCCTCCACAGCTGGAGGATCCGACAGTTCGTTACCTGACCCATGGCCAGACCCTACTGGCTCAGACAAGGTCATCCTACCCCTACCGCGTCCACGTGGCGGACGTCCTCGACCCCTTGTACTCATTCTTCCGATTTGCGTTTATCTGATTAAGAATTTTATGAATCATTATTTCTTTCCACTGATTTATCGCGAACAGTCTTATGATGAATAGTTTTAAGAAGTAGTTCTTTCGAATCCATACACAATACAGTTTCAAATTCATTCATTCAATCATCAATATTTATGAACTCGCGTTCATTACAGAAAAGTAGTGATGTTGTTGCTGTCGTTGTTGTTTTCACTATCCAGGGGTATTTTCGTAATTTTATCCTACAGGGGTATTTTCGTAATTTTATCCTATAAGGGTATTTTTGTAATTTTTGAAAATAAGGTCCTTGGTGATTTTGTGAAGTAAGGGTATTTTGGTAATTTTTCAATTCCGGGGGTATTTCAGAAATTTTAAAATTCGGGGGTATTTTGGAAATTTTGAAATTCGGGGGTATTTTGGTCATTTTGCAAAACAAGGATAGTTTGGTAAATTTTGTTTTAAAATTTTAAATTTTTTTCAAACTTTGGTGTTGTTTGTTGTTGTTGTTTTTTTTTCAAACAGGGGTACTTTTGGAAAAAATCTAGTTTCATGGTCCGGGTCATTCTTGTAAACGTGAGATTTTCAGTAAATTTTCAAAACATCGGTATTTTATAAAATCATGGTTAGTTGGAAGTTTTCACAAATCAAATGCATTTCGAAATTTTTCTACAAAACCTTGGGATTTTTTTTTTCAAAAAAGGGTGGTTGGTCCCTTTCGGGTTTTAATCATAGGGTTTAGCCCATCAACCAGTCCTCGTAACTAGGGTGAATAGTCACTATGCACCAGGTAGGATTCTAGTGAAGAGGAGGTGAGTCGCTAGGACTGCTTAAGTACCAAGCTCTCCCTGAATCCACTCCTAGACATGCGTATGCCCATTGCCACACCCTAACTTGGCTAAGGTGAACAGTCACTACGCACCAGGTAGGATTCCAGCGAAGAGGAGGTGAGTCACTAGGACTGCTAAAATACCAGGCTCTTCCGGATCCTTCCTAGACATGCGTATGACGGTTACCACACCCTAGCCTTGCGGCTCGTTAACGGGTTTGTTCAGTGAAATTAAGTTTTATGAAATTTTAAGAAGTAGTTTGTACTAAGCCTAGAGTCCATCAAGTTCTAATTCTAACTAATCTACGTCCCACTAGGCCCATTAAGCCCACATATATAAAGATCACACAATGGTTCAGAGTACTTACCTGGCGGACTTGGGCCGAAGACGCAGGTGCCATGCCGAGCTAACAGATCTGTTATTACTTAAAGACAGTCATATTTCAAAAGCCCATTTTAGAAAACGTTTTGAGCCCAAACACCCCAGAGCCGAGTTTTGAACTCGGCTCTGATACCAATTTGTAACACCCTAAACCCGGCCCAAACACTACAACCGGATCTGGTATGTCACTAAGAAAAATTTTGGAAAACATGTCGTATTTTCAGAAAAGCCCAAATATATTTTATATAGAATATGCCTTTGTAAAATAAAACCCAAACTTAATTACATGCCTTAGTTTAATTAAAATAAAAATTTAAATAACTAAAAGTAATAAAAGCCCATAATAAAACAAAATATAAACTAGTGGCCCATGGCCTTATTACAACGAGATTTTAAAATCCATTAATTAAAAATATAAAATAATAACTTGAGTCTTTTTGCTAAATCCACATATTCTGCTGCATGGCCACCTTGCTTTCCTCTCCAGCCCGGTCCGAAGCACTAGGTATCACTTGAAATCTTAATTAAAAGGGTGAGTCGTGAGACTCAATGTGCAACCCTCATGCACCACTAGAATTTTGGGCCTTAAGCCCATTAAACAAAATAAACAGTTTAATACTCATAACAAACATTAATAACAAATAATATGCAAGGCCCAACCCGTTTGCCTAGGTTTCCATTCGCTACACGCCCCCGTACAAACCGTTCACACCATTGGGGATTTCTACAATCGCCCCACATCGCTACACACCATGATGGCAGTCTTGCTGCTCATCCACGTATGATGGCCGAAGCCTTTATAACATATAATGGTCGAAGCCCGTATAATATTTAATGGCCGAAGCCCGTATAATAGTTCACGGCATTAGCCGCTACATCAGATCACGGTAAAAACCGCTACACATATAACGTATAACTTCCTCCTTTCATCAACCCAACCCATGCAATCACATACAAGCATTTTACTTATAACATTTAAACAGATTATTTACTAACCTGGGATCCGCTTTTACCCTCCTTGGGCTTTCATCAATAAACCGAGATGTTGACAATTATCAAAACATATATAAATCTTATGATCATGCATTTTATGATTAGATCTAGATGGTGGGGAAGTATTACACACCTGTTATCGCGAAAATCTATTATCCTTAACGTAGAGCCTTATTTGTCGAATCCCGAAAATCCCTAAGAAACGTCACCTCCCTACCTTCGGCTTTTTCACCAAATCGGCTTTAATGGAACAGATTCGGCTTCTAGGGATAAAGAGTATAATCGACAAGGCCTTGGAAATAATGATTTGGATTAGGAGCTTGATAAAAATAAAGGAATCACAGAAAAAGGAGAAATCCCGAAACTCACCGGATTAAAGAGGAGTATACGGCTTACGGTGCACCTTCGAGAAACAGGGATCTCACTTGTAGATTCGACTTTGAGAAGAGAAGAGGGGAAAGTAAACTGTGTTTGGAGAGTTACGGCAAAGAAAAGGTTTTGAGAGAAAAGAAGAAGAGAAATTCGGCTAGGTGAGGAAGAAGAGAAAAAAATTGAAAGAAAGGATGATCACTTGGCTTATATAGATTTCGACAATACACTCCCCCTCCCAGAGTTGGATTTTCGGCCAACTCTGCTGCCATCTGATAGCTTTTATCTTTCTTGTTATCTTAATCCCTTATCTCCTCAAAAATAGCCCTTATCTTTCTCTTCCTTTATCTTCCTATTTATCAAGAAAATAAAAGAATTAAAATCCCTATTTTGTAGCTAGTGTGCCATCCATTCCTAGGGCTCCTAAGTGCCGAATTTTTGACCCAAAACTTGGGCTCTCAGTAGCCCTCACTTGGCCCAAACTCCTCCCCCCTTATGACGCCACCTTATGCCCACTTAAAGCTCCTCAAATCTTTGGGCCACAAGCCCAGCTTGTCACTTAATTAACTATCTACTTAAATTATGAGCTAACACCATTTATTAGCCACCTAACCCAAATTTTTAAAGACCAAAATATCACTTAAATTACCCAGAACATTAATTTAAACCCTAATCCAAATATTTAATCAGGGCCTCAATTCAACCTCAAATTCTTAAATTACAAATTAATCAAGTACCACATATAAATGCACAGGCCTATATTTAGGATATTACAGTAATACTTCCCCACCATCTAGAACTGATTATTAATATATATTCATAAGCTTATATGTTATGATAAAAGCCGAAATCTCGACTTAATGTGGGAAGCCCAAAAAGGGTAACGCAAATCGCCAGGTCAGTGAATAATCTGATTAAATGTTATATGTAATTTGCTTGTATATGATTGCATGGGTTGGGTTGATGAAAGGAGGAAGTTATACGTTATATGTGTAGTGATTTATACCGTGATCTGTTACATGTTGTAGCGGCTAATGCCATGATCTGTTATAAGGGCTTCGGCCATAATATGTTGATGAGCAGCATGACTGCCATCTTGACGTGTAGCGGTGTGGGTCGATTGTAGAAATCCCCAATGGTGTGCTTGGCTGGTATGGGGGCGTGTAGCGGATGGACTCTTAGGTTTTGGGATTGGGCTTGCATATTAATTTTTATTATGTGTATTAAACTGTTTGTTTTGCTTAATGGGCCTAAAGCCAAAAATCTAGTGGTGCATGAGGGTTGCACATTGATTCTCACGACTCACCCTTTTAATTAACATTTCAGGTGATACCTAGTGCTTCGGACCGGGCTGGAGAGGAACGCAAGGTGGCCATGTAGAAGAATATGTAGATTTGGCAAAAAGACTCAAGTTAATTATTTTATATTGTATTTTAATTATTGGATTTTAAACTTCGATGTAATAAGGCCATGTGCCACTAGTTTTATTTCCTTTTATTATGGGTTTAAATTATTTTTGTTTTAGTTATCGGAACCATTTATTTTAATTAAACTAAGGCATGTAATTAAGTTTGGGTTTTATTTTACAAAGGCATATTCTATACAAAATATATTTGGGCTTTTCTGAAAAATACGACATGTTTGGCAAAATTTTTCTTAGTGGCATACCAGATCCGGCTGTAGTGTTTGGGCCGGGTTTAGAGTGTTACATGAACAGAAATATTTAAAGCAATTATAATTCACTAACATTTCATATTAACATATACAATAAAAGAAATACTAATATAAAATAAAAATAAAAATAATTACACTAAAGTAATCATAGAATAATAAATAAATAAGAGGGCATTCCATGGACAAATAAAATATATAAAGCAATATCTATAAAACAGTAAAAATATTAAATAAATATGAACTTTTCATGCAAGATTAAATAATAAATAAATAAAATTACAGACTTATATGATACAAACAATGTAAACAATGCATAAATAAAAAAGAATAATTTATAATAATTTTAAATAAATAAAATATAATATAAAAATATAATGAAGCATGTTTTTCAATATAAATATATTTTATAAGAATAAAAATATGATATAATATAATACTATACAATGTATAAAGTTTTTTTTAATATATAATATAATAACTAATATGAAATAATATGCACTTAAAATAATATTAAACAAAATAAAATAATAAATAATAAAAATATGTATATATGTAGTACATAATATAAACAATATATAGAATAGATTAGATAATATAAATTTTGTATAAAATAAAGCTTTAGAAATATATAATGTAACATAATACTATAATATACAAATATAATATAATAAATAATATAAAAAATATAATATATAAATTATTAAACAAGTAAAATAATATATATAATAATTAAATATAAGATAGTAAAATATATATATATAAATTTATATTATTAATAGGTTAATATACAAATAAAAAAATAAAAAAATTTAACATAATAAAATATTTCAATAATAAAAAAAAAAAAAGGTTTGAAAATAAATAAAGGGACAGGACCGAATAACAATAAAAAGAAATATAGAGTGGTCAAACTATAATTAAAAAGAAATAAATGGGCTTAATTATAAAACTGGAATAATGCGGAGGGATTAAAGGGATAAATTTCCCATTTTCTGAAAACACGCGGATCCTCTATGCGGGTCAGGTCAGTGCGCGGGTCACAGGCTTAAAAACGGCGTCGTTTTATGAGTTAAAAGCCAATCTTAAAACGACGGCGTATGGTAGCATTATAAAAGCTAAATTTTACCTCTTTTCAAATCATTTTAAACCGTTTAAAAAAAATCTTTAAAACCCTTTTCAAAATCCTCTCGGTCCATTGGCCTTTGGCCTGGACACCGCTCCGACGCGCTGTCGCGCACCATCACACGTGCCCTGTAACACCCCAAACCCAGCCCAAACACTACAACCGGATCTGGTATGTCACTAAGGAAATTTTATAAAAAATGTGGCACTTTGGAAAACGATTTTCAGGTTTTAAGTATTTATACTGAAAACTTAATAATTTATTAAGTAATATAAGATATAAGCTATAAAATGCCTTGGTGAATTTTAAATAAAAATCGAAATTTTATACATGTGTTAACTTAATCCAAACATAAAATGTAAATGCCCAGTAATAAAAGCCCAACATAAAACCAAAACATAAATAATAGTCTAGTGGCCAAGGCCTTATTACAACGAAATTTAAAATCCTTAATCAAAGATATTAAAAATAATATTCTAAGTAAAATCTTTTGTTGGATCAATTACTCTCTCGCATGGCCACCTTGCGCTTCTCTCCAGCCCGATCCGATGCACTAGGTGCTACCTGAAATTGTTAAAATAATAGGGTGAGTCGCGAGACTCAGTGTGCAACCCTCATGCACCATTAGATTTGGGCCTTAACCCCACAGAACATATAACAGAATATAATATATCAGAAAATATGCAAAGCCCAACCCAAATCCTAGGTTTCTGTAACATCCTAAAATTATGGGCATATGCATTTAGTGTAGGGATAGAATTAATTTGTTAATTTAAGTGATAGGGGTCTAAATTTGGGCTTAGAATTAGGCAAAGGCCCAGATTAAATTATTTTAAGGTAGCATCATTAACAATTAAAAAGGAACAAGTTTTGGGTCGCAATGAGCCCATGTTTTTAGGCTATTTTCGACAATTAAATGGGAGCAAGGGTGACGCCACAACAAGGGATTTAAGTGATTTAAATTTAAGTATAATGAAGCCCAAATCTTTTAATTTAAATGAGTTAAATTTCGGCATTTAGAATTAATGAGGTGGACGACTACAAGGCTTAAAAATAGGAAGATATATACGGATTTTTAAGTGATAATATCATAGATAAAAAGGAGAAAAGTTAGGAGCTTATCTTCAAAGGAAGTGTTGGCCGAAAATCCACCACCTAGAGGAGTGTAAAATTCAGCTACTGCATGGCATAGAGGGTGCCGAAATTCTCCTCTCTTCTAGCTTAAATTTTAAGGGCGTTTTCGGTATTTAGCAGTAGGTGTCAAAAATCTATAAATAGGGGGGCTAGCTCTTTGTTTCTGACATTGAAAAACCCTAAAAATCTCCCCCTTAGTGCCGAAATTCCTTAGCCTCTCCCTCTCTAAATTTATTTCTTCAATTTCTTCAAAAGCCGAAACTTTTCCCCACTTTCTTTTCCCTTGTGCCGATTTCTCTAAAAAGCCGAAGCATCCATCGCTTTTTCTTTTATTCATCCTATTTGAGAAATTATTCTATACTTCCGGCATTTAAATCTTCCATTGGCATTGCCGAATCCTCTCTCTAGTGCTAGCCGAATCTCCTAAGCTAAGGTAAGAGTCAATTTTTGTTTAGTTCTCATAATCTATTCCCGATTTTTGAAAAGCAAAAGCCGAAAGCTAATAATTTAATGGTTTTCGGGATTTGAAGGAAGCTTGGTCGACTAGATCTAAAAGCTGAAAATCATTAGTCTTCAATTTTGGGATTTTAAGGTAAGAAGAGTTGTTTATTCAAATACATAAAATTGGGTAGAACACTAGCCATGGCCGAATATAGGAGAGGCCCTAGTTTCACATCCTTCCGGCTTTTTGAGCAAAGTTGTAGATCGGTTTAGCAAGGGTATCAACATTAATCAGGTGTGTAGATCTCTAACACACTACTAATAAACCTGTATGTATATCTATTTATATATGTTATGGGCTAAAAGCCGGAATAAGGCTGTATAGACAGTCGAATGGAACCCTAAAAAGGGTTAGGCAAGGATGCCAGGTACGTAAACATAGAACTCCCTATGTGTATCAATATATATATATATATATATGACTGCATGATGTTTCCTTTATGTGTGTATGCATGGGATGGGATATTGATATGATGAAGGGGAAGTGCATGATAGGTCACGCAGTGATCGGTGGTAGAAAACCCACAAATATAAATGCTAGGTCACATTGTGATCGGTGGCTATGCCACGTTTAATGATTCCTACTTAATAGGAATAGGCAGTACGGCTGTCGTTTTGGTGTGTAGCGGATGGAGGGTTGATTGTAGAAATCCCCAAGGTGTGATGGTTGGTACGGGTTGGTGTGTAGAGGATGGAAACTAGGATGGGTTGGGTTATTCACTCTTTATTGTTTATTATGTGATAATGATTGATGCCTTCCTGTATGGGCCAGGGCCCATAATGTGTTTGTGGGCCCAGGTCGATGTGTGTTTTGAGATTTATACACTGAGTCTTTGTGACTCACGCTTTCCTTTTCTCTACTCTTCCAGATGAACAGTAGATCGTGGACATGGGAGCCGAGACGGACTCGAGAGGCCATCAAGTTCTATTTCTACAAGTTATTTTCTTTTGAGATTTCTTTAGGTTTAATTTATTTCAAGGTTATTTCGAGAATATTTATGTAATAAGGCCCCTAGTTTTCATTCAACTAAGTCGTTTTTAATGTTAAGCAACTTATGAATTTTATGATAAGGTTTATTTATACTTAATAATAAAAATACAAAGATGTTTATTTTCAAAAAGTCTCTCCTTTATTCAACTAAGTTTATTTTCTTTTGAGATTTCTTTAGGTTTAATTTATTTCAAGGTTATTTCGAGAATATTTATGTAATAAGGCCCCTAGTTTTCATTCAACTAAGTCGTTTTTAATGTTAAGCAACTTATGAATTTTATGATAAGGTTTATTTATACTTAATAATAAAAATACAAAGATGTTTATTTTCAAAAAGTCTCTCCTTTATTCAAATTTAATTAATTTAACTTATGTTTTCAAAATCCGATTTAATGTTATGTGTTGATAACATGCCAGATCCGGTCGAAATGCATGGGCCGGGTTTGAGGTGTTACGTTTTGGTATCAGAGCCCAGTTCAAAACTCGGGCTGTGAAATGGGTCTAGAAGTGTTTTAGAAAAAAAATTAAATTTAAGATTTTGGTTTGAAGACATGGCCTTCGAGTCTACCGGCACCCAATCCACCCAGGTAAGTATTCTGAACTCCTGATTGTGATATAAATGTGGGCTTAATGGGCTTTATGGGACGTAGACTATCTAGATTAGAACTTGATGGACTCTAGGCTTAGACAAACAACTCTTCAATTCCATAAGACTTAATTTTCACTAAACAAAACCTGTAAACAAGACGCAAGACTAAGGTGTGGCAACAGGCATATGCATGTCTAGGAGTAGATCCGGAAGAGCTTGGTATTAAAGCAGTCCAAGTGACTCACCTCCTCTTCGCTGGAATCTTACCTGGTGCATAGTGACTGTTCACTTTAGCCATGGCAGGGTGTGGCAATAGGCATACGCATGACTAGGAGTGGATTCAGGGAGAGCTTGGTATTTAAGCAGTCCTAGTGACTCACCTCCTCTGCGCTAGAATCCTACCTGGTGCGTAGTGACTGTTCACTCTGGCTATAAAGGACTTGTTCATGGGCTGAACCCATAATTAAAACCCGAAAGGGACCAACCACCCTATTTTGCAAAAAAAAAAAAAACACTTGATTTGAAAATGTTCACAGCTATGAAGGAAATTACCAAATTACCATTGTTTTGCAAAATGACCAAAACAACCCTGGTTTGAAGAATTACCGAATTACCCTTGTTTGGTAAAATTATCGAAATGCCCCTAAATTTCAAAATTACCGAAATGCCCTCAAATTTCAAAATTATCGAAATACCCCCAGATTTCAAAATTACCGAAATACCCCCGGATATCAAAATTTCTGAAATACCCCCGGATTTCAAAATTACCGAAATACCCTCAGATTTCAAAATTACCGAAATACCCCTGGATTTCAAAATTACCGAAATGCCTCGGGAATGCAAAATTACCAAAATACCCTTATTTCACAAAATCACCAAGGAACCCTATTTTGAAAATTACGAAAATACCCCTGTAGGATAAAATTACGAAAATACCCCTGGGTAGTGGAATAACGAAAATACCCCTATGTATTGAATGTGGGTGTATGGATGTTGTCAGTTGAATGTATGTAGTTCTTAGAACGAAGAAAGGTGAACTTGAGACTGAATGGCGAATTCGAAAGAACTACTCTTAAAACTACTAATCATAAGACTGTTCGTGGTTAATCAGTGGAAGAAAACTAATAATTCATAAAATTTCTAATCAGATAAAAGCAAAGCGATAGAATGAGTACAAGGGGACGAGGACGCACTAGATGCGAATACCGGTGCGTACCCTACCATAGTATACTAAGTGCTTATTTTGGCTTTAGAATTAGAGTGCGCAGCGAAAGCATAGTAGTGAGACTTAAGTAGTATGATTACTAGTTAGTTGGAAATTTTGAGGACGAAATTTCTTTAAGGGGGTAGAACTGTAACATCCTAAAATTATGGGCCTATGCATTTAGTGTAGGGATAGAATTAATTTGTTAATTTAAGTGATAGGGGTCTAAATTTGGGCTTAGAATTAGGCAAAGACCCAGATTAAATTATTTTAAGGTAGCATCATTAACAATTAAAAAGGAACAAGTTTTGGGTCGCAAGGAGCCCATCTTTTTGGGCCATTTTCGGCAATTAAATGGGAGCAAGGGTTAGGCAAATGGAATAAGGCTGTATAGACAGTCAAATGGAACCCTAAAAAGGGTTAGGTAAGGATGCCAGGTACATAAACATAGAACTCCCTATGTGTATCAAAATATATATATATGACTGCATGATGTTTCCTTTATGTGTGTATGCATGGGATGGGATATTGATATGATGAAGGGGAAGTGCATGATAGGTCACGCAGTGATCGGTGGTAGAAAACCCACAAATATAAATGCTAGGTCACATTATGATCGGTGGCTATGCCACGTTTAATGATTCCTACTTAATAGGAATAGGCAGTACGACTGTCGTTTTGGTGTGTATCGGATGGAGGGTTGATTGTAGAAATCCCCAAGGTGTGATGGTTGGTACGGGTTGGTGTGTAGAGGATGGAAACCTAGGATGGGTTGGGTTATTCACTCTTTATTGTTTATTATGTGATAATGATTGATGCCTTCCTGTATGGGCCAGGGCCCATAATGTGTTTGTGGGCTCAGGTCGATGTGTGTTTTGAGATTTATACACTGAGTCTTTGTGACTCACGCTTTCCTTTTCTCTACTCTTCCAGATGAACAGTAGATCGTGGACATAGGAGCCGAGACGGACTCGAGAGGCCATCAAGTTCTATTTCTACAAGTTATTTTCTTTTGAGATTTCTTTAGGTTTAATTTATTTCAAGGTTATTTCGAGAATATTTATGTAATAAGGCCCCTAGTTTTCTGTAACACCCCTTACCCGAAACCCTTACCGGAATCGAGTACGTGGCATTACTAGACTCGACCATTAACTTAAGGTGTAAAATTTTAAAGCTGTCCAACTGTGTCATGCTGACTAAAACGACCATAACTCGAGTTATAAAACTCGAAATTTTGATCCATAAATTTTCCTTGAAACTAGACTCATATAACATTTCACCATAAATTTTCCAGAATTTTTCATGTGGCCAATTAGTACAGTTTATTCATCAAATTTACCCTTATTACACTGTCTGACAATTCTGACCTGTCTCTACAAAAATACAGTTATCTCTTTGCACAATTTTCATATACTGTTCTAGTTTATACCAATGAAAAATAGACTCAATAAGGGTTTTACACATATAACCCATGCTTCCTAATTATTTTTGTACAATTTTTGACAATTTTACCAAAACAGAACAGTGACTCACGAATGCATTCAGAGCAGGTCTCACTAAAACTTAATTATCTCATAATATATAAATCTTTTGCCTACTTTGTTTCTTCCATGTAAAAATAGACACAATAAGGTTTAATTCTATACTTCATTCACCATCTAATTCAGATTATCCTATTTTTGGTGATTTTTCTAACTCACATCACTGCTGTAACTAAAGACTGTTTCTATGCTAAATATGCTTTCTAGCTTATAACCGGATATACTCACATGCAATTCATACTCTCCATGCATTTTTAATCACTTACGAAGATAACTTGTACTTAAAACATTCACATGATATTCTAACATCATCGATTTAAAGGAGTATCACTATTACCCACATTTATGACAAAACCCCAAAAACATACATAACCAAATATTTAGCCATATTCGCATGGCTGTTATATACAAGGTCAAACATCGTATGTTTGTAAAACTTCATCTAGCCTATACATGCCTTCTAAATCGCAACCAAAAATTCAAATACCAAAGGAAGGCGATAGTGTGGATGACTTCTTGAAGATCCTTCACGAGCCCGCAACGTGACCAAAATCTATAAAACAAAGAAGAACATTTCCCGTAATTAAGCTTACTAGCTTAGTAAGTCCTAATTCATGATAATAAAACATTTATACTTGAAAACCAATTGTTCCATAATAGCACATTCTAACTCGAATTCCATCATATAACATCCATCAATATTAATTTAACCCAGGTAATATTAAGCATACATACCTTACATGCTTACCTGAAACATAAACCCAATAAACTAACTTTAAGTTATCTTGAACAAGGATTCGATTTATCTTTGGTAAAGTACATCACCGGCATCAAGCCTGCTAGGCATAAAAGCCCGTAAAGTAACACCGGCACAAGGCCTGTTAGGCGTAGAAGCCCGATAGATAACACCGGCACAAGGCCTGCTAGGCAAAAAGCCCGATAAATAACACCGGCACAAGGCCTGCTAGTCAAAAAGCCCGATAAATAACACCCGCACAAGGCCTGCTAGGCATAAAGCCCGATTAATAACACCGGCACAAGGCCTGCTAGGCATAAAGCCCGATTAATGTCACCGGCACGAGGCCTGCTAGGCATAAAGCCCGATTGTCAGAATATTATTATATGCTTTTCACATTTCACTATCACATATCGAATCATAAACATTTATTCTCATTGCAATAAATAAATTTGAAATCAATCTAATCCATCATTATCACATTCGGCCAACTCATGGTTTTACACCAAACTTATACAAATTTTATCATTCACTAGATATGTAAATGATCTTTAATTAATAAGTAGCTCAAGAACTTACTCATTCACCTTGCATTAGCCAAAATAATTTCCATCATATACTCAACATAAATCATCAACCAATATGTAGATATACATTCGGCCATGATGCAATTGGATATTAACATTCATCAATTTTTAATAGTCAAGATAACCATAATTTATTCTTTGACATAATTTAACTAAAGGACTTACCTCAGTTGTCGATAGTCCGTGCGAATCGGCTATTCGAGAACCTTCGTCTTTCCCCGGTCTAATTCGGTCTTTCTTTGCTCTTGATCTAAAACACATTAGAATTTAGCTCATTTAATCTCATTTCATCTCAATTTAGTCCCAAAACACCCAAATGGGCAATTTACCATTTTGCCCCTAATGTTTCCCATTTTTACAATTTAGTCCTATTTGCACAAAACACAAAATATGCAAAATTTTCCAACATCCTAGTTTGGCCGAATCTTCATTATAGTCATAGGTGTCCATGCATTTCATTTATTTGACATTTTAATGCTTCACAACTTTATTCTTTTCAATTTAGCCCTATATACTCAAAATTATCAAAAATTCCAATACAAAACTTGTAAATCTTTAACATACATTCAATTTAAAACCATCAAACATCAAAACTATCCAAGCATGTTAATGGCCGAATCTTAAATACATAGTATTTTCAAAAATTTAAACATGGGTTGTATAGGATTTAAAGCAAGCATTCCAAATATGCAAAAATTTTCAAAAACTAAATAAAACACATACCCTTAATTAAGTCCGAAAGTGCCGAAATTTTCAAGCTCCTACAATGGAGTTCTTCATCCAAGTTTCGACCAAGAAGATGAGTAAGGTAAGGTTCTCTTTCATCCCACTTGTTTTTATTATTTAATGATAAAACAAACACATTTTTTTATTAACATTATTTTAACATCTTAATATAACTATCTAATAAGCTAATTTTAACATATAATTTGGACTTATAAAGGCCCATTGCCGTCCCTTACTTTGGTGAATGGGCTAATTGCCCTTTTGGTACACCCACTTAAAAAGCCACAATCAATTTAGTACTCTTCACTTAAGCATGCAACTTTTTCGCTTTTCTCGATTAAATCCTTTTTATCAAATTGAGCACTTAAACGACTAAATTTTTCTACGAAATTTTCACACTCACTAAATCACATATAACAAACACAAAATATAATATTAAAAATATCTCTCAGGCTAGGATTCGTGGTCCCGAAACCACCGTTCCGATTTGGGTCAAAATTGGTCTGTTACAACTCTCCTCCCCTTAAGGATTTTCGTCCCCGAAAATCTTACCGTTAAATAAGTTCGGATATTGTTGCCTCATTGACTCTTCAGGCTCCCACGTAGCCTCTTTAACTCCGTGACGATTCCATAAAACTTTTACTAATGGAATTCTTTTATTCCTCAACTCTTTTATCTCTCGGGCTAAGATACGGATCGGTTCCTCATCATATGTCAAATCAGATTTAATTTCAATCTCTATCGGTGAAATCACATGGGACGGATCCGATCTATATTTGCGAAGCATCGAAACATGAAATACATTGTGTATCTTTTCTAACTCGGAGGGCAATCTTAATCTATAAGCAACCGGTCCAATACGTTCAATGACTTCGTACGGTCCGATAAATCTCGGACTTAACTTGCCTTTCTGACCGAATCGGAATATTTTCTTCCACGGGGAAACTTTCAAGAACACCCGATCTCCGACCTGAAATTCAATGTCCTTGCGTTTTAAGTCGGCATAGGACTTTTGACGATCCGAAGCAGCTTTCAAATTACTTCTAATCACAACCACTTTCTGTTCAGTTTCTTTAATCCAATCAACCCCGTGTATCTTATTCTCACCGAGCTCAGTCCAATACAACGGTGTGCGACATTTTCGACCATATAAGGCTTCATAAGGCGCCATTTTTATGCTAGATTGAAAACTATTATTGTAAGCAAATTCGATCAAAGGTAGGTATCGTTCCCATGTACCTTCAAACTCGAGAACGCAACACCTCAACATGTCCTCAAGTATCAAAATAGTTCGCTCAGACTGACCGTCTGTTTGCGGATGGAAAGCTGTACTAAAATGAAGTTTAGTACGTAAAGCATCTTGCAATTTCTTCCAAAACCGCGATGTGAATCTTGGGTCTCTATCTGAAACAATGGAACTCGGTACACCGTGCAACCTTACAATCTGCGATACATACAATTCAGCAAGCTTATCAAGTGAATAGTCAGTACGTACCGGCACAAAATGAGCTGATTTAGTCAATCTATCAACGACAACCCATACGGCATCTTTCTTACTTGGTGTCATAGGGAGACCGGATACAAAATCCATTGTAATTCTATCCCATTTCCATTCGGGTATCATGAATGGTTGAAGTAATCCGGACGGTACCTGATGCTCAGCTTTCACTTGTTGACAGATTAAGCACTTGGAAACAAACTCAGATATGTCTCGTTTCATGCCAGGCCACCAATAAAACTGCTTCAAATCGTTGTACATTTTTGTGCTACCCGAGTGTATCGACATTCGGCCATTATGGGCCTCACTCAGAATCATCTGTATCAAATCTGAGTTCATAGGAACACACAACCGACTTTTATAATTCAAACAATCATTTGCATCAATCTGAAAATTTGATTCTGAACCGTTTTCACACTGAACCCGAATAGTAACTAACTTTTCGTCAACTTTCTGTGCATCACAAATTTGCTGAATAAACATCGGTCTTGCTTGTAACTTGGCTATGATCGAACCATCATCAGACATAGCCACCCGTGCGTTTAATGCACGAAGAGCAAATAACGATTTTCGACTTAACGCATCCGCAACAACATTAGCTTTTCCCGGATGGTAGTCAATCACTAATTCATAGTCTTTCAACAATTCTAACCATCGGCGTTGTCTCAAATTTAGATCTTTCTGAGTCATTAAATATTTTAGACTTTTATGATCTGAATAAACATGACATTTTTCACCAAATAAATAGTGACGCCAAATTTTCAATGCGAATACAATGGCTGCTAATTCCAGATCGTGAGTTGGATAATTCTTTTCATGTGGCTTCAATTGTCTTGAAGCGTAGGCTATCACCTTGCCTTCTTGCATTAAAACACAACCCAACCCATTCAAGGAAGCATCACTAAAAATAGTAAATTCTTTACCCGATTCAGGCTGAGTTAACACTGGAGCCTCGGTCAAAAGGGCTTTCAACTGTTCGAAACTTTTCTGACACCTTTCTGACCACTCAAATTTGACATCTTTCTGTAGTAGTCTCGTCAAAGGTGTAGCTATTACGGAAAAACCTTTTACAAATCGTCTATAATATCCCGCAAGGCCCAGAAAACTTCGGATCTCGGAAACATTATTTGGTGGTTTCCAATCAAGTATGGCTGCTATTTTATTTGGATCCACCCGAATACCTGACACCGAAATCACATGACCCAAGAAGTTGACTTCATTCATCCAGAACTCACACTTACTGAATTTTGCATATAACCGTTGGTTTCTCAAAGTTTGTAGTACTACTCTCAAATGCTCAGCGTGCTCCGCTTCATTTTTGGAGTAGATCAATATATCATCAATAAATACTACTACAAACCGATCCAAAAACTGTCGGAAGACTCGGTTCATTAGATCTATAAAAACAGCAGGTGCATTTGTGAGTCCAAATGGCATAACTAAAAACTCGTAATGTCCGTACCTCGTTCGGAATGCAGTCTTTGGCACATCTGAATCTCTGACTCGCAACTGATAATAGACCGATCTCAAATTTATCTTCGAAAACACCGAAGCCCCCTTCAGCTGATCAAATAAATCATCAATCCGAGGCAACGGGTACTTATTCTTTATAGTCACCTTATTTAGTTGCCGGTAATCAATACACATTCTTATAGTCCCATCCTTCTTTTTCACAAATAAAACTGGTGCACCCCACGGAGAGAAACTCGGTCGCGCGAAACCCTTATCTGTCAACTCTTGCAACTGCGCTTTCAATTCTTTTAATTTAATAGGTGCCATTCGGTACGGAGCTATCGAAATCGGAGTCGCACCCGGTATTAACTCAATGTCGAACTCAATCTCTCGTACTGGGGGTAAACCCGTTAGTTCTTCAGGAAACACATCAGGGTATTCACATACAACTGATACAGATTCAATTTGTTTCTCGGACATTTTATTATCCAGTACATAGGCCAAATAAGCTTCACACCCTTTTCTCACATACTTTTGGGCTAACATTGAAGATATTGCTGTAGGCAACCCATTTATGTTGCAGGATTTAATTCTGATGGTCTCACCATTTCGACATCTCAAATCGATAAGCTTTCTTTTACAATCCACTACTGCCTCATGTGAAGTTAACCAGTCCATACCCAAGATTATATCAAATTCGTCAAAGGGCAACAACATTAAATTAGCTGGGAAGCAATAACCCCCAATCATCAACGGGCAATCTCTACACACTTTATTAACAAGCACACATCTACCCAAAGGGTTGGACACTCGAATCACAAACTCGGTAGACTCAACTAGCAGAGTCTTTCCGAATTTCAAAGTTTCACACACATATGAATGAGTCGAACCAGGATCAATTAATGCAATCACAGTAGTATCATAAAGAGTGAAAGTACCGGTAATGACGTCGGGGGAGGAAGCATCCTCTCTAGCTCGTGCAGCATATGTTCTAGCCGGAGCTCTAGCCTCAGATCGATCTATAGTATTCTTCGTTCCTTTCTGACTACCACCTACATTGCCTGAATGTCTGGGTGGTCTACCTCGCATTGACACATTGCTCGGCTTAGTGCTCTGGACTGCATTCTGCTCAGTTAACTTCGGACACTCTCTAATAAAATGATCTGATGATCCACATTTATAGCAAGACCGGTCGTGAAATCTACAACTCCCTGAGTGCCATTTCCCACAGTGCTTGCACTCGACTCTATTTTGTGGAACATTACCAACACTGGCTATCGAGGTAGCTCGGGAGCTCATAGGAGGTCGATCCCGTCTAGGTGGATCTGTATTAGCTTTCTGTCGGCTGTAGTCGTCTCTAGGCTTCTTGGTCGTGGAATGAAAGACTTTACCCGAAGATCTTTTACGAATGTCTCTAGCTTCAGTCTCAGCCTTTCTTTTCTCTTTCCCGAGTTCTTCAGCTTTGCAAGCTCTTTCAACTAAAGTCACAAACTCTTGAATTTCAAGAATACCAACAAACATCTTTATATCTTCATTCAGGCCATCTTCGAATCTTTTACACATAATAGCTTCAGAAGAAACACATTCTCTAGCATGTCTGCTGAGTCTGACAAATTTTCGTTCATATTCCGTCACGGTCATTCGTCCTTGTTTCAGCTCAAGGAATTCTTTTCGTTTTGATCGATGAATCTTTGGCTAATATATTTCTTGCGGAATTCATTCTGGAAAAATTCCCATGTCACTTTTTCTTTCGGAACCACTGATATTAGTGTGTTCCACCAGTGATATGCAGTGTCCCTCAGTAAGGATATAGCACATTTCAAGCATTCATCCGGAGTACAAGATAGCTCATCAAGTACCCGTATAGTGTTATCAAGCCACATTTCGGCTCTCTCAGCATCATCATCATCATTGGCTTTAAATTCTTCAGCCCCAAATTTTCGGATTTTATCAACTGGGGGCCTACTAGATCTCAGCGGATCTATCATCGGGGGTGCTGAAGGAATCGGAGCTGGATTATTCAGGGGTGGAGGTTGGTGTACATTCGGGTTATTCTGAATAAATTGGGCAAACCACTCATTCATCATCTGATAAAAGGCTTGTTTAGTCTCTCCTTCGTGGCTACCCGAAACAGGTCGAGAGTCTATCGGCGCTGATCCGTGGGCACGGTCAGGCGCGACGCTCTCCCCATCATCTTCTACGGCTCTTTCAGGTTCAGTGTCCATTTACTATATAAAACAAAGTTCAGGCTGTCAGAAGTCACCACACTATCAACATATAATAAAGGCATGTATAGCTAGACTCACACGCGCTACGATAGTCCTAGAATCGACTAAACCGTAAGCTCTGATACCAATCAAATGTAACACCCCTTACCCGAAACCCTTACCGGAATCGAGTACGTGGCATTACTAGACTCGACCATTAACTTAAGGTGTAAAATTTTAAAGCTGTCCAACTGTGTCATGCTGACTAAAACGACCATAACTCGAGTTATAAAACTCGAAATTTAGATCCATAAATTTTCCTTGAAACTAGACTCATATAACATTTCACCATAAATTTTCCAGAATTTTTCATGTGGCCAATTAGTACAGTTTATTCATCAAAGTTACCCTTATTACACTGTCTGACAATTCTGACCTGTCTCTACAAAAATACAGTTATCTCTTTGCACAATTTTCATATACTGTTCTAGTTTATACCAATGAAAAATAAACTCAATAAGGGTTTTACACATATAACCCATGCTTCCTAATTATTTTTGTACAATTTTTGACAATTTTACCAAAACAGAACAGTGACTCACGAATGCATTCAGAGCAGGTCTCACTAAAACTTAATTATCTCATAATATATAAATCTTTTGCCTACTCTGTTTCTTCCATGTAAAAATAGACACAATAAGGTTTAATTCTATACTTCATTCACCATCTAATTCAGCTTATTCTATTTTTGGTGATTTTTCTAACTCACATCACTGATGTAACTAAAGACTGTTTCTATACTAAATATGCTTTCTAGCTTATAACCGGATATACTCACATGCAATTCATACTCTCCATGCATTTTTAATCACTTACGAAGATAACTTGTACTTAAAACATTCACATGATATTCTAACATCATCGATTTAAAGGAGTATCACTATTACCCACATTTATGACAAAACCCCAAAAACATACATAACCAAATATTTAGCCATATTCGCATGGCTGTTATATACAAGGTCAAACATCGTATGTTTGTAAAACTTCATCTAGCCTATACATGCCTTCTAAATCGCAACCAAAAATTCAAATACCAAAGGAAGGCGATAGTGTGGATGACTTCTTGAAGATCCTTCACGAGCCCGCAACGTGACCAAAATCTATAAAACAAAGAAGAACATTTCCCGTAATTAAGCTTACTAGCTTAGTGAGTCCTAATTCATGATAATAAAACATTTATACTTGAAAACCAATTGTTCCATAATAGCACATTCTAACTCGAATTCCATCATATAACATCCATCAATATTAATTTAACCCAGGTAATATTAAGCATACATACCTTACATGCTTACCTGAAACATAAACCCAATAAACTAACTTTAAGTTATCTTGAACAAGGATTCGATTTATCTTTGGTAAAGTACATCACCGGCATCAAGCCTGCTAGGCATAAAAGCCCGTAAAGTAACACCGGCACAAGGCCTGTTAGGCGTAGAAGCCCGATAGATAACACCGGCACAAGGCCTGCTAGCCAAAAAGCCCGATAAATAACACCGGCACAAGGCCTGCTAGGCAAAAAGCCCGATAAATAACACCCGCACAAGGCCTGCTAGGCATAAAGCCCGATTAATAACACCGGCACAAGGCCTGCTAGGCATAAAGCCCGATTAATGTCACCGGCACGAGGCCTGCTAGGCATAAAGCCCGATTGTCAGAATATTATTATATGCTTTTCACATTTCACTATCACATATCGAATCATAAACATTTATTCTCATTGCAATAAATAAATTTGAAATCAATCTAATCCATCATTATCACATTCGGCCAACTCATGGTTTTACACCAAACTTATACAAATTTTATCATTCACTAGATATGTAAATGATCTTTAATTAATAAGTAGCTCAAGAACTTACTCATTCACCTTGCATTAGCCAAAATAATTTCCATCATATACTCAACATAAATCATCAACCAATATGTAGATATACATTCGGCCATGATGCAATTGGATATTAACATTCATCAATTTTTAATAGTCAAGATAACCATAATTTATTCTTTGACATAATTTAACTAAAGGACTTACCTCGGTTGTCGATAGTCCGTGCGAATCGGCTATTCGAGAACCTTCGTCTTTCCCCGGTCTAATTCGGTCTTTCTTTGCTCTTGATCTAAAACACATTAGAATTTAGCTCATTTAATCTCATTTCATCTCAATTTAGTCCCAAAACACCCAAATGGGCAATTTACCATTTTGCCCCTAATGTTTCCCATTTTTACAATTTAGTCCTATTTGCACAAAACACAAAATATGCAAAATTTTCCAACATCCTAGTTTGGCCGAATCTTCATTATAGTCATAGGTGTCCATGCATTTCATTTATCTGATATTTTAATGCTTCACAACTTTATTCTTTTCAATTTAGCCCTATATACTCAAAATTATCAAAAATTCCAATACAAAACTTGTAAATCTTTAACATACATTCAATTTAAAACCATCAAACATCAAAACTATCCAAGCATGTTAATGGCCGAATCTTAAATACATAGTATTTTCAAAAATTTAAACATGGGTTGTATAGGATTTAAAGCAAGCATTCCAAATATGCAAACATTTTCAAAAACTAAATAAAACACATACCCTTAATTAAGCCCCAAAGTGCCGAAATTTTCAAGCTCCTACAATGGAGTTCTTCATCCAAGTTTCGGCCAAGAAGATGAGTAAGGTAAGGTTCTCTTTCATCCCACTTGTTTTTATTATTTAATGATAAAACAAACACATTTTTTTATTAACATTATTTTAACATCTTAATATAACTATCTAATAAGCTAATTTTAACATATAATTTGGACTTATAAAGGCCCATTGCCGTCCCTTACTTTGGTGAATGGGCTAATTGCCCTTTTGGTACACCCACTTAAAAAGCCACAATCAATTTAGTACTCTTCACTTAAGCATGCAACTTTTTCGCTTTTCTCGATTAAATCCTTTTTATCAAATTGAGCACTTAAACGACTAAATTTTTCTACGAAATTTTCACACTCACTAAATCACATATAACAAACACAAAATATAATATTAAAAATATCTCTCAGGCTAGGATTCGTGGTCCCGAAACCACCGTTCCGATTTGGGTCAAAATTGGTCTGTTACATTTTCATTCAACTAAGTCGTTTTTAATGTTAAGCAACTTATGAATTTTATGATAAGGTTTATTTATACTTAATAATAAAAATACAAAGATGTTTATTTTTAAAAAGTCTCTCCTTTATTCAAATTTAATTAATTTAACTTATGTTTTCAAAATCCGATTTAATGTTATGTGTTGATAACATGCCAGATTCGGTCGAAACGCATGGGCTGGGTAGTTTTACTCCCTTAGTTAATAAACATATTTTAACAGGCAATCTAATTGGTGTGGAAGTGTTACACACCTGATATCGCGTAGTTTTACTCCCTTAGTTAAATCCTTACTATCTGGATCTACAACCCTTAGTCTAAAACCTTGCTCAAAAGCCAGAAGAATACGAAGATTTGGGCTCCCCTACATTCGTCCAAGGGTTAATAATACCCAAATTTATACGTTAAAAATCAGTAGATCTCCTTACCTTGAAATCCCGAAAGTAACACGATTCGAGTGTTACTGAACTCTGACTTAGAGATCTAAGCAAATGAATCCCCTTCAAATCCCGGAATGCCGCAAATGAGAGAAAACACGAGATTAGCCAACTATTTAGCCATTCGGCTATAGTCTCCAAAAGCCGGAAAAGATCAAAAGAAAACCCAAATCGATACTTACCTCTATAAAAGGTTTCGGCTATCCTTGTAGAAAGATTCGGCAACCGCAAAAGAAGATTGAAGCGTAGAAGATTAGAGATCTAGGAGTTTTCGGCTTTTTAAGGAAATCCCGAAAAGATGAACTAGATGTGTTTTTCGGCTTTTAGAAGAATTGAATGAGGAGTTTCGGCTTTTAGTGAATGGGAGAAGAATAAAAATGGAGATTAGAAGATTCGGCTAAAAAGGAAATTTCAAAGAAGAAGAAAGAAAAGGTGAGAAAACAATGGTGATTTTCGGCTTTTGGAAGAGAAAAGATGAGAAAAGAAAACAAGTGAGATGGCCTTCAAATTTTCGGCACAGGAAGAGAAGAAAGAGTAGGGTTCCAATGCCAGAATTGATTAGCTATCCCCCCTATTTATAGAAATTTCGGCACTTACCTAACCTTGCAGATAAATCCTATCTTTTCTCCTTTATCTTAATCTACTAACTCATCCAAAAGAGACTTAATTAGCTCCAACTCCTCCCTCCTTTATCAGCTTATTATCCACAAATTAAAAACATTAAAATTTTCCTAAATTATAGCCTTGTGCCGTCTCCCCTAGCTCCTCTTTAACTGCCGAATTTGGCCCAAAAACATGGGCTCCAAGTGGCCAAAACTTGGGCCTCCTCCTTTGCCAATGACGCCAACTCCCTTCCCTCTTAGTGGCGCCTGCCACTGGGCCACAAGCCCAATCTTGATATTTTTAACATAGATAACTATTTTTAAAACTTATAATGCCCAAACAGAATATTTTAACTGAGGTCTCAGCCCATTCCTGAGCCCAATTAATACCTCAATTCTCAATTTAACATATTTAAGCATTCATTACACAAAATGCACAGGCTCTAAAATTCAGGATGTTACACGCCCCACGTGCCAACTCCAACGACGGTCAGAAGCCCAAACACCCTCGTCTTTTAACGCTGAACAAAAGGTAGAATATACTCTATTTTTATTACTAGAATAGGTACTGTTTTCTTGAATCGAAAAGAAACTAAAAAAAACAACACGAATATCAAAGTAGAAAAATCACATTCCGTTTGGTGTTTTTATTTCTGTTTTTTTTAAATATTTGCTTGTGTCTATTTCCCTCTGTTCGTCTCCGTTTACAGGTTTATGATAAGCTTTTATAGCCTTTTGAAATGTGAAATAAAAAAAGAAATAAAAAGTTGCCATGCTTGCTATGATCTGCTTCCTTTTTCGTGCAGGTGAAGAGCGGCGGAGAATCTGGAGACGAGGCGCGTTGATGGCAGCATGATTCGCAGCTAGACGAGGGATGGAGGCTGTTGCGCTTACGCTAGACTCCTGCCTGCGGCGCGCCTAAGTTTCCCAGAAACCCTAGGCCACTGAGATTTGTTAGAGTTTTGGGCCCTTTTGGGCCACGTGTTGTTCGGTACTGGGTCTTTAATCTGTTGGGTCAGCTTTGGGCTAATTGGGTTTTGTCTTAGGTATTGGGTAGTCTGTTGGTAATGGGTTATTTGGCTAAGGTGTAACTGGGCCACAGTAGTTTTATTGGTTTTGGGTTTTGCAAAGGATCTGGGTTAATGCAGTGGGTGGCTGGGTAATTTAGGAATTGGGCCACGAGTATTAGGCTAAATGGTTTGTAAATGGACTGGAAAAAAATTACTTTTTTATTTCTATATTGGTTAGTATCATGGGCCCGGGCAAAATTGAGTACTTACAGCTGCCCTTCTTTGTTCATTGTCGTGTAACGAGAATAGAGCAAAGACTATAAAAGGACCAATTTTGCCTGGTCTTGGCCAAGCCTCGACTTCTTAATCCTCGTCCTCTTCAAATGGCTTCCAATCCGAACTGCATCTTCAGGAGTACTGGAAAATTTATTTTGATTTCAGTAAATTTGATAGCTTCAATCTGTTTCACTGCAACTTCATGAAGGCAGTATCCACTATCTTTTGATCTGCTCCACTGCAAACTCAAGGAGACAAGATCTGATGTTTTCGATCTGCTTCTTACAACTTCAAGAATGTCAAATCTGCTATTTTAATCTGCTTCCTGCAATTTCAGGGATTGCCAGACTAATGTTTTTGATCTGCTTCCTGCAATTTCAGAAATTGCCAAATCTGCTATCTTCAATCTACTCCCTGCAAACTCAAAGATTGCTAGACTGATGTCACGATCTGCTTCCTGCAATTTCAGGAATCGCCAAATCTGCTATCTTCAATCTACTCCCTGCAAACTCAGGGATTGCCAGACTGATGTCTTCGATCTGCTTCCTGTAATTTCAGGAATAGCCAAATCTGCTATTTTCAATTTGCTCCCTGCAAGCTCAGGGATTGTCAGACTGATGTCTTCGATCTACTTCCTGCAATTTCAGGAATCACCAAATCTGCTATCTTCAATCTGCTCCCTGCAAGCTCAGGGATTGCCAGGCTGATGTCTTCGATCTGCTATCTCCAATCTGCTCCCTGCAAGCTCAGGGATTGCCAGACTGATGTCTTCGATCTGTTTCCTGTAATTTCAGGAATCGCCAAATCTGCTATTTTCAATCTGCTTCCTGCAAACTCAGGGATTGCCAGACTGATTTCTTCGATTTGCTTCCTGCAATTTCAGGAATCGCTAAATCTGCTATCTTTAATCTGCTCACTACAAACTCAGGGATTGCCAAACTAATGTCTTCGATATGCTTCCTACAAACTCAGGAATTGTCAGATCTGCTATCTTCAATCTGCCTCCTGCAATCTCAGGAGTTGCTAGACCTGCTTTCTTCAATATGCTCCTTACAAACTCAGGGATTGCCAGACTAATGTCTTGGATCTGATTCCTACAAACTCAGGAATTGCCAGATCTGCTATCTTCAATCTGCTCCCTGCAAACTCAAGAATTGCCAGATTGATGTCTTTAATCTGCCTCCTGCAAACTTAGGAGTTGCTAGACCTGCTTTCTTCAATCTGCTCCCTGCAAGATCAGGGATTGCCAGACTGATGTCTTCAATCTGCTTCCTGCAACTTCAGGAATTGCCAGATCTGCTATTTTTAATCTGCTCCCTGCAAACTCAGGGATTGTAAGATTGTTATCTTCTACCTTGCTACATAACCTGTAGAATGGGTATATGCTTATGCCCTATAATTAAGATGCTTTGATCGAAATGCATCAAATGCCTCTAATTAGACATGTTATGATATATGAATATGAAAATGTTATGAAGATGATTCCTGTTTCAAGGATTAGGATGCAATGACCGAAATGAATCAAATGCTCCTAATGAAATTTGCTATGATACAAAAATGTTATGAGTATGATTCCTATGCTAGGTGTTATCACTCATTTGTTTTTCATTCTTATTCATCAATCATGTTCTGCTCAAATAATTTGCCCCATGGTAATTTCGGGTCCTCTCCACTTGAACCTTGGGACATGAAGTTGGTACTTCCCACTGCAACTTCAGGGGAATAACATTTAATTTCTTCCATCTTTCTGTTACCACTCAGAGGTACAGAACTTGTATCACTTTCAATCAATTTGATTTGTTACACCATTCCCTGGGTGTAATAATCAGGTGTATGAATGTAGGGTATCCCGATAATGATCTCCTTTACACTTGGGTTGACCTTGCTCGTCATTTGTCGATGTGGTATCACTAACGAAATTGTCTTATCCAATAAAAATATGAAGAAATAATCATTTTTCAATGTTTCCAGCCTTTAGGCTTGGTGAGTTCTGAACAATAGTCATGCTTCAGATTCCTCATATTATTTAGAAGCTTCTAGAGTAACATGTGAAACTCCTTTTATGAAAGTTATTAGTCCGATAATCATTATTTCAATATAAAATGCTTGAAAAATGTCACAAAAATGGACGAGAAAGAAATTAATTAGGAGCATAGCTCGAAATAAATAAGTTAATCAAATATCACCAAGGCAATAAAAGAAAATTGATTTGGGTGTATCTTGAAAAGAAAAAAGCAATAAAAAACAACAAATTCAAAAAAATGGGTAAGATAGAAACTAGGTGCCCCAGATATCGCAGTCTGAGTTTCTCTGTTCAAACTTCTTGAGGACCATTTTAAACTTAGTATGTGTTTAGGGGATCCGGAGTACTTTGTCGATGCCCCAAGATGTATCATACCTCTTTATTTTAATTCAAGTGTAGCAAGACTGCTGTATGCCCCACTTTTTGATCAAAATTTGAGCCGCCCTTTTCGGGTTTTCAACTCAAATCCCCTTTGGTCTCAAAGCGCCCTTTGCGGGTTTTCGCCTTGGCCTCTCCTTTTTCTTTTTTCTTTTTTTTTTTTGAAAAAAATTCTCAAGGCGCCCTTTGCGGGTTTTCACCTTAGTCTTTCCTCTTTCAGGTAAAATACCTCTTGGCTGAACCTAAGGTCACCGGATTGGGCAAGTCTTCGTCACCTCTCTCGGTTAATATCAATGTTCTTCCAGAACAGGTCTTCTTTGGCATCTACTTTCCTCTAAAATTATTTTATAGAAGAAATATCTTTTTCAACATCAGGTTTCCTTATGGAATTCCCTAAGGTGAACTTCTTTAACGTAAGCTTGCTTCATCTAGCCGTGACAAATAGCCTTTTAACCTTTTTCTTCAATTAGGTTCAATTGATGAAAACACTTCCAATCTATAAACCAATGTGTAAGATGTTGCCCCGGCAAAGGTCCTGGCCAATGTTCGATAACCATAGAGAGTAGTAAAAGCTTCTTATGCCAATCTTTACAAGTCTTAGCCACCTTTTTTTTGGGGGCAACTTTTATTGCACTGTGATATGCTGCCTGATCTTTGGACAAACTGTAAACTTTGACATTGTACAGTTATTTAAACGCGATCCTTTTTGGCATTCTGCTAGCATATGATCTTTTTCTTTCTTTTTTTTTTTTTTTGAATTTGATGACTTCGACCTTGTAATATTGGCATATAAAGCTACTTCCACTCTCTTAGTGAAGTAAACAATGACTATGCCGATGAGTCGATATTGGCTAAAAGCTTTTGACGAGATTGGCCCTATCACATCCATGCCCCACATATGGAAAAATTGTGAAGAACTGGAGTAGGCATGTGAATCTTGTCTCCTTAAATTCGGCATAGCTGATACCACCCCTTTCTATGTAGATCGGCAGTGCCGGCTCCTCATGTTTAGCCCGCATCTTAGTATCCCAGGCATGTCCTGATATGATCGTGCAAAACATCTTTGAGTCTTTTTGAAAATAACTCAATGATGTCTTGCATTATTTCTATGGTAAGCTGGGCTTCGATCTTCACCCCTTTCCTAAGCTCGCAATATCCAATGACCCCTTATAGAGTAAGGTCTGTTTTTCATCTTGTTAAACTATTCTTAACAAGTCAGAAGATATGTCACAATTCTGTCATCTTCAAAGTCCTGAGATTCCCTATGTAGAGACGTAAAATTTAGTACGGGAGCTAATTGAGGCGATTATTTGAAAACAGAGTTTCAATTTTATTTTTTTAAGAAAACAAGGGAGTCGCCACCGATCCTTTTTCCTAGGTGTGATCGGACACCTAATAAATCCTCTTTTTAAAAGAAAAACTATTTTTTTAAATTTTCTTAAAAAAAGCCGAGTTTAGGTCTACGTCAAAATTCCAGAGAGAAATAGGGTTCGGGAGTCGGTTACGCGCGAGGAAGGTATTAGCACCCTTGCGACGCCCAAAATTGGTATCTCATTAAACGCGTGTTGTCTTAATTTTCAAAAATACGAGTTCAATTTAATATTTAATCGTGATCTGATTGAAACACGAGAATTTTTTGAAAACGCAAAAATTTTGAAATTGGAGAAATTTTTTTGAAACTCGAGAATTTTAGAAAAAACGAAAAATTTTTAAAACACAAAAATTTTTGAAAACATGAGAATTTTTGAAACACGAAATTTTTGAAAATACGAAATTTTTAAAACACGAGAATTTTTGAAAACACGAAAATTTTTAAAACATGAGAATTTATTAAAAAACACAAAAATTTTTGAAACACAAAATTTTTGAAACTTGAGAATTTTTTGAAAAGACGAAAATTTTTAAAACACGAGGATTTGTTTTTAAAAAAACACGAAAATTTTGAAATACGAAATTTTTGATAAATTACATATTATCGTATTATATACATTTTAAAAACGAAATTTTGATAATTTTTTTCTACAAAGATTTTATATTTTTTTTGAAATTTCTAATTTTTAATTTTTATAAATGTATTTCACGTTTAACATAAAATCAAATAAGTTCACCCAACATAGCAGTGAAAACGATGATTTAATGTTAAATTGATTTCTTGCTTTTTTTTTTTTAAATTGAATTTATTAAAAATTAAAATTAGTAAATAAAATCACAATGTAATGCTTTAAAAAAATTTCTTAAAATAACATTAATGAAACAATATAAAGACATGAGCCCAATAACCAAATAAAAGTAAAAAATTTACCAATGCCCAAACTTTTGGGCTGCTTCCTTTTTCTTTTTTGATTGGGCTGCTGCGTTGGGCCCTTTCTTTTTCTTCTTTTTTTTTGTGGGCTGCTGTGTGCTGGGCCAGCTGCTGGTACGGGTCGGGTCGCCGCGAGTTGGGTCGGGCCGGACGGGTCGGGTTGACCCGACTGTTTATTATTATTATTTTTTCTTTCTTCTTTCTTTTTTCTTCTTTTTTTCTTTTCTTTTTTTCTTTCTTCTTCCTTCTTCTTCTTTCTTTTTCTCCTTTCTTCTTCTTCTCATTCTCCTCACGCCGTCAACTCTCTCGGCCTGGTGGTGCGCCGATCGCCGCTTCACGCAGTAATGGCCATCTTCTCCCTCTTCTCTTCTTCTTCTTCTTCCTTCTTCTTTCCTCTATTTTTTCTCTCTTTTTTTCCTCTTTTTTTTCTCTTTTTCATGGGTGTTGTTGGGGTGTCCGATTTTTGTTGAATGTCTCTCTTTTATAGTGTGTTTCTTTGCCTTTTTCCCATGCTGTTGCAGGTAGCAGTTGAGGAGGGAGTGGCCACCCATGCTGGTGGCCGGAAAATCCAGGAATTAGGTGTCTCAAATCACTAAATCTTCCAGAAGGACCAAATCACAAACGTAGTAAAACTAGTAGGGTCAAAACATAATTTTGAGGAAGTATTAGGGTCAAAATGTAATTTTGGAAAAGTTTAAGGGCTGAAATGAAATTTTGGGAAAGTTTAAGGGTTAAAGTGTAATTTTAGAAAAGTTTAGGGGCTAAAGTGTAATTTTGAAAAGTTTAGGGGTCAAAGTGTAATTTTTATTTTTTGTATTTTTTTCATTTTTCATTTTTTTAAATGAAAATTAAACACGAATATTGATCTGGACAAAATTTAGTGCCTACACCCTAGACCCATATCTCGTTCAAAAAGGGAGTCAGTAACAACGTCGTTCATGACGTTGATATCTGGGTACCTAGGTACGAAGGCGAACAAATCCAAAGAATAAATGATTCTAAGGATGATTATTTGGATAGTATGGTCACAAATAAAGAATGAAAGAATATTGGTAAAAAAATGTACAGTATGAAATGTAAAGAATAAAAGAATATGTATTCAAAAAGATGCATTTTGTTGAAATAAAAATTTCAGACACGAGCCTATTTCACAAAATAATTCTTATTGCCTTTAGGCGTAAGACAACAAGCATGTTTTGAATATTACTCTAGGTTCGCTTCTAAAAAATACAAGGATCCTTTCCACAGTTCAATTGTTTAAAATCTTCCTAAATATGTAAGGACTTGGAAACTTTTATTCCCTGATTCTCTCTTCAAATATGTCGTTAATGCTTAGATTCCCCAACATTCCCATCGGGTCCTTGATCTCCTCAATCAAGCCTTGCACTAGGGTCGCATTCTTAGATCTCCTACCCCTATCTATCATGGAATTCACAATGTTTACCCCTTTAATAGAAAGGTTGGGTAACGAATTTTCTGCACCAGAGGGATCATCGAATTTTACGACACCCAATTTGATGAGTCTTTCAATCATCTTTTTAAAAGCGACGCAAACGTCCTATGATTCCCCTATGGTATTCACATTGACCATTTACGTCGTACCATTTAGGGTACGGGGGCTGTATTGGTTCTATATAAAAAGGGGATATGACATGTGCATCAAACAGAACTCGGTAAAATTCCCTGTACGTGACTGGAATAGGTGCGAACTGAGGTTTCTCTGAGTTCGATCTTGAATTGGGTTCTTGCCTTGGGGAGACCCGATGTCTGGTAATTACTATCCTTGCTGGCTTACTATAATCGGCTCTAAATAGCCCTCCGCTTTATTTTCCTTTTTCTTCAGGGCTTTTAAAGTACCCTCTCCTTTTCCTTTTGTTTCTGCCAATACCGTTGGTTTGGCTCGATCATCATCTGGGTTAACACTTGAACCCCTCGGGAAGTTCAATAGGGCCGAAGTATCAGTATTACATTGGGGTCTAATAATGACAGGTAATCCATGCAAATGCACTCCTGGTTGAGTCGGTACACCTATTGGGGGAATAAACAATATCCTTATCATCATCAACACTTTTGTCCACTGAGCCATTCCTTTTTCCAAGTCCTCCAGCTAGTAACTGGGTTAGCTGGCCTATGATATTCTTTTGAAATTCCCACATTTCTTGTTGAATTTTAGTCAATTGCCCCTGCATCTGTATTTGCATTTGCTCTATTCTTTCCAATCTTTGTTCCATGTTTTCCAAGTTAACTGAAACATTTTACCTAATTAGGATTCTTTTGTATAAGTCTAATGCAAATGATGCAATGTAATGCAAATACATGAATGCAAAGAAAGAGAGGCGTTGACTCTGAATTCAGTTACATTAGAAAAACTTTACTAGAAAATAAATTTCTTTACACAAAACGGATTACATATGTGGCTTTGTCCTCATAGTCCAAGTGAAATCATCAATCCCCTTCTTCACAAAAGTCAAATCTTGCAATCTTCTAATAGATGCCTCCTCTAGCTCCTTTTGCTTGATCTGAACCGTGACTCCTGTTCACTTGTTAACCTCTTCAAGAAAGTCGAGACGTGGTAATTCTCGAATAGTCTTTGTCAACTTGAATCCTTGGGTGATAAGGTCTTGTATTCCTTCACGGACTATCAGTCTTCTCTCGTTGTGTTCACTTGGACTATATTCGGACGACCGTATTATAATCCACTTTATCAAAAACTCCATTTTCTTATGACCAACTTTTCTATTCAGCAATCGAATTTGAAATCAACACCTCTTTTCTATGATGTGAATGCAATGCAATCAAAACAAAAGAGAATAGTTAGCACAGGAGAAATAAATAACATAGAACACCTATCAGGGCGACCACTAAGGTTTGACATAGTTCTATCTAAGGTGAGCTCTTAGGGTTCACTATATGTGGTTTAGTTATAAAGTTGAGGTACCCGAACCAGTAGATTCCTCGATCCTCGCCCATTATAGGCTCATACGGATCGAGTTCGGTTCAGGGGAATACATTTCCCTATGGCTATGTGGAGGTCAAAACCTCACAAAGACATAGGTACGGATGTATCCCGGAAGCAGTCCACTAGCCCCTGCGGAGGTGAAAACCTCACGAAAGCATAGCTTCTCGCTCCCACTTAAGGGTGTGACCACAACGGTCATGCAGTGCAATGCAGAGGAATATATTTAAAACCACATGTAATAAAAGGATCATGTTTTTTTAAAAAACCAAAATTTTAAATTCAGACAAATGGACATGAAATTATCAATTTTACAGCTTGACTATCTTATTTCTCTAGCGGAGTCGCCAAGCTGTCGAAACCATTTTAAAATCTCGGTTTAAAAACGGAGAATCGACTTTAAAAAACGAAAATGGGAGTCGCCACCAATCCCTTTTTACTTAGGTGTGATTGGATCACCTTGTAAAACGTTTTTTATTTTAAAACATTTGATTTTGGTCTACGAAAAACAAGAAAATGGGTTCGGGAGTCGGTTACATATGAGGAAGGGTTAGCACCCTCGTAACGCCCAAAAATTGGTACCTAATCGATAGAATCATGTCCAAATGTTTGAAATTTAAAAAGTTTTAAAATAAGATCCGTTTATTAGAAGAAAAGCCAAGACCTACCTATCTCAAAGAAATAAAACACCATACCCAGTAAGTTAGGATATAGCATCTCATGACTTCAAAACTAAGCACGTCTTTATTTTAGAAAATTCCTATCTCGAAACACAAAATATCATATCCAGTAAGTTAGGACACAACGTTTTGAATTCCCAAGAATAGGTTTTTTTGATTTAAAACTTGAGATTTCTTTGTTCCAAAGGAATATAAACATCACATCCAGCACGATAGGACACGATATTTTAAAACCTTCGTAATCAAAATCATCTCATGATTTACAAAATTTATTAAAAGGATATTTAGTTATTTAGCCAAACGGAAAATCGCAACCCAGCACATTAGGGCACTATTTCCCGAATTTCTAAATAAAAAAACATTGCCTTATTTTAAAACCTTTGGATAAATATAGTAATTTTGCAAAAAAAAATGAATTTTTATTTGAAACAATAATTCATGTGACAATATTGTATTTATAATTGAACAGAAATATTTAAAGCAATTATAATTCACTAACATTTCATATTAACATATACAATAAAAGAAATACTAATATAAATATAAATAAAAATAATTATACTAAAGTAATCATAAAATAATAAATAAATAAGAGGGCATTCCATGGACAAATAAAATATATAAAGCATATATATAAAACAGTAAAAAATATTAAATAAATATGAACTTTTCATGCAAGATTAAATAATAAATAAATAAATAAATAAATTACATACTTATATGATACAAACAATGTAAACAATGCATAAATAAAAAGAACAATATATAATAATTTTAAATAAATGAAATATAATATAAAATATAAATGAAACATGTTTTTCAATATAAATATATTATATAAGAATAAAAATATGATATAATATAATACTATACAATGTATAAAGTTTTTTTAAAATATATAATATAATAACTAATATATGAAATAATATGTAATTAAAATAATATTAAAAAAATAAAATAATAAATAATAAAAATATATGTATATATGTAGTACATCATATAAACAATATAAATAGATTAGATTAGATAATATAAATTTTGCATTAAATAAAGCTTTAGAAATAATATATAATGTAACATAATACTATATAATATACAAAATATAATATAATAAATAATATGAAAAATATATAATATATAAATTATTAAACAAGTAAAATAATATATATAATAATAATTAAATATAAAGATAGTAAATATATATATAAATTTATATTATTAATAGGTTAATATACAAATAAAAAAATAAAAAATTTTAACATAATAAAATATTTCAATAAATAAAAAAAATAAAAAAAAAAGGTTTGAAAAATAAATAAAGGGACAGGATCGAATAACAATAAAAAGAAATATAGAGTGGTCAAACTATAATTAAAAAGAAATAAATGGGCTTAATTATAAAACTGGAATAATGCGGAGGGACTAAAGGGATAAATTTCTCATTTTCTGAAAAACACGCGGATCCTCTATGCGGGTCGGGTCAGTGCGCGGGTCACAGGCTTAAAAATGGCGTCGTTTTATGAGTTAAAAGCCAATCTTAAAACGGCGTCGTATGGTAGCTTTATAAAAACTAAATTTTACCTCTTTTCAAATCATTTTAAACCGTTCAAAAAAAAATCTTTAAAACCCTTTTTAAAATCCTCTCGGTCCATTGGCCTTTGGCCTGGACACCAGTCCGACACGCCTTCGCGCACCATCACACGCGCCCCACGTGCCAACTCCAACGGCGGTCAGAAGCCCAAACACCCTCGTCTTTTAACGCCGAACAAAAGGTAGAATATACTCTATTTTTATTACTGGAATAGGTATTGTTTTCTTGAATCGAAAAGAAACTAAAAAAAAACAACGCGAATATCAAAGTAGAAAAATCACATTCTATTTGGTGTTTTTATTTCTGTTTTTTTTTTTTAATATTTGCTTGTGTCTGTTTCCCTCTGTTCGTCCCCGTTTACAGGTTTATGATAGGCTTTTATAGCCTTTTGGAATGTGAAATAAAAAGTTGCCATGCTTGCTGTGATCTGCTTCCTTTTTCGTGCAGGTGAAGAGCGGCGGAGAATCTGGCGACGAGGCGCGTTGATGGCAGTGCGATTCGCGACTGGACGAGGGCTGGTGGCTGTAGCGCTTGCGCTGGACTCCTGCCTGCAGCGCGCCTAGGGTTTCCCAGAAACCCTAGGCCACTGAGATTTGTTAGAGTTTTGGGCCCTTTTGGGCCACGTGTTGTTCGGTCCTGGGTCTTTAATCTGTTGGGTCAGCTTTGGGCTAATTGGGTTTTGTCTTAGGTATTGGGTAGTCTGTTGGTAATGGGTTATTGGGCTAGGGTGTAACTGGGCCATGGTAATTTTATTGGTTTTGGGTTTTGTAAAGGATCTGGGTTAATGTATTGGGTGGTTGGGTAATTTAGGAATTGGGCCACGGGTATTGGGCTAAATGGTTTGTAAATGGACTGGAAAAAACATTTTTTTTTCTGTTTTGGTTAGTTTCATGGGCCCGGGTAAAATTGAGTACTTACAACACTAATGCAAGTTGTTGCACCATAATTTATTCACCAAGTGCGTTTAGGTACCAAAATCAAATTAACCTCAAACAAAGAAAATTAAGAAATGCATTGTCGCACCAAAAGAGAAACAACCATATTTAGATAACTCTTCTTGTTGTTTCTTTTGTAATGTAGTATATGCAACTTTCTTATTTTCTTATATACCTTGTCGTAACTGTTTTTTGAAAAAAAGGGGAATCGACTTTGGTTTTGAAAATAAAAAAGGGGAGTCGCCACCGATCTTTATTAGGTGTGATCGGATCACCTTTGTTTTAATAAAACATTTTGATTTACTAAAACAGGTTTTTTTGGTCTACTAAACTCGAGAAAACGGGTTCGGGAGTCGGTTACGTGCAAGGAAGGGTTAGCACCCTTGCAACGCCCAAAGTTGGTACCAAATTGATTAATTGGTACCAAATTGATTAATATTGTCCTAATGTGGAAAACTTGAAAATATTTAGGGTAAAAAAATTAAAAACAATAATTCGTTAAATTAGGATTGAATCTCAAGATTAACTCGTTCCAAAGGAATAAAAACATCATACCCAACACGTTAGGATATAATGCCTTCATACTCTGACGTCGAGATCATCTTTGGTCTTCAAAACATGCAATTAAAGAAGGGTATTTGATTATCTGGTTGGATAGAAAATTGACACCCAGTTCGTTAGGGCATCATTTTCCTATACTTCCAAACATACAAACATTGCATTATCTTTGAAAAACCTTTAAATAAGCGATTTGAAATAATTATACAAAAAAATAATAATTATATGAAAGAAGTTTAAAATAGTATTGTATGAAGAATATCTAAATAGATAATACACAAGGCAATCTATCATAATCTAAATATATAATTATACATAAAAAGTATAAGAATAATTTATATATGAAAGCATTTGAAATAAACAAAAATATAAAATAAGATCCTTATAAGAAATAAACTATACATATAAATAGATTTAAAAAACATATTCGTAAATAAATTTGAAAGAAAATATATATATACATGAAATAATATAGTATTAATAATATATGCATAGAATAAAGATAATTTTGTCAAAAAATTATGTATGTACAATATATGAGATTACTTATATTAAGTCATTAAAACAAGAAATGTATAATAGATGAATTTAAAATTAAATATTTAAAATATAAATAAAAATATTTACAAGTAGAAAATAAAACAAATTAAAACGTTGAAAAACCGATAAAATAATTCAAGACAATTTATTAAAACAATTTCAAAGAACAAAAAAGAACAGAAGCTATACTCAATCGAAATAAAAAGAAACTTAAAATGACAATTTAAAAATAAACAAAATTAACTAGATAAGATTAAGGATTAAAATGCGATGTGCACGAACAAACATGGACCAAACACGCAATTATTCCGAGCCTCTAAGCGCAGAGTTTAAAAGTGGATTAAATTAAAATACGTGCAAAGCTCACAGGCAAAATTTGAAAAAGAAAAAGGCAAAACAGAATCTGATCGTACAGTGCTGCAAGGAGGAAGGATCTATCCCGCAAATTTCCCATTAGAGCAAAAATGCGCGGACCTAGGGGCGGATCCGGGTCGACGTGCGGGTTGCTCACCCTGCATGAAACGGCGTCGTTTCACTCATCTTATAAAACACCCTTTTTTAACAAAAAAAACAATCTGCCCCTTGATTTAAAAAAAAAACTTTTGATTCTCTGTCAGAAACCTCTCCACTCTCTCCGTTTCTCCCCCTTTTTCACCTTCCCCACCGATTGGGCTCCCGAGCCATTCATCGCGCCACCACATCACCACCGGATCGGTGGCCAGCGACACTCAAGACGGTGGGCCTTAGCCCCGTTCCGAAACCCTTTTGATTTTCCGATTCAAAGCGCCCTCGAAGCCGATCCCTTAAACCCGTTCTTTGAAACCGGTGGCAACGACGACACAAGCTTCTCCGACGACGCGTATGTGGGTTCAGGTAAGATCCTCTTCTTTTTTACTATTATTATCTCGTCGTAAAAAAAATTAGAAAAATAAAAAAAACAAAAAGGAACTGAAAATAAAAATCACCTGAAAGAAATCTGTTCTTTTTTATTTCTTTGATGTTCGTTTCTTTTTTGAATGCCCAAAAAATCCCCCCTTTTTCGTTTACAATGGTTTCGGTTTTTATAACCGATTTACAAAAGCATGGGCCTCTGTTTCAACTCATTTTTTAATCTGTTCATCTCTTTTTGTCGTTTTCTTTCTTGTTGACCGTGTTTCTTTGCAGGTGATGGGCAAAGGCATGCGGATGATGGAGGCCGAGGCGCCTGGGGGAGCCACGATCGTCAGGGGGCGTGGGCATGGGAACCGACGCCCGTGGGAAGCCGAAAAGATGCGAGGAGTGCGTGTGAAGCCCAAGCGATGCGAGGCGCGCGTGGTGGCAGCCGAAAGGTCGGCGGCACCTAGGGTTTCCCAGAAACCCTAGGTCTCTAATCCTGTTAAGGTCTTGGGCCTTTTGGGCCATGGGTTTTGGGCTAGAGTCTTGGGCTAGGATAAGTAGGTTTTAATGTTTGTTTTATTTTGGGTTTGTAATTGGACCGTGCTGTAAATAAGGACTATGGACTGTTTTATTATTATTTTTTGGCTTATTTTGTTTTTTTTGTTTTTGATTCGGGCTTGGGCTAAATTGGGTTGTTTTATTGATTGGGCCTTTAGTCTGTATTGGGCCCGGGCAAAAATTGGTTATTACATACCTCATTGAAGTTAGATTTGTTAAGAACGTATCAATTTCTACATTTTCGTTCTTGACAAATCTCTTTTCAATGTCGATCCTAAATTCCTTAGCTGTGCTAATATAATCAGACATAATACCGCTAAATGTTTCAATGCATGTAATGATGTTGGCCAGTATAGTAGCTGAACCAATCAAAACAAGTTCACATAAGATTTCAAATTTAAACAAAAGTAATTTGAATAAAGGTAAATCTCATATCAAGATACCAGTCACTTTATTAATATTTCATCTTTGGACAAAATATTAACTTGTAGGTGATATCTTGGTGTAGTAATTAAACATTGTCAATAACAACATGTCGAACAATAAATCTTTCTTTGGGTCGATTTATCACTCACATGTAAAATCAAATAATTGTCACATGTTTATTACCCCAGTTGGACATGTAATTTTGTTGAATATTAACACTTAAGTTATATGTGCATAACCTTTTTATATTCCAAAACAAAATAATTTCTGCGACAAAGGTCACTTTGGAGACTTATTCCTTCAATTAAGTTATTTTAATATATATATATATATATATATATATATATATATATATAAACATACCAATATTCAAATTTAAAAATTTCTATAACAATTAAATGTCAAAATTGAAATTTCTAATCACACTATAGTTTTCAAAATAACCAAAAATAAGGTTATCTAAATGATGCAATCAGAAACCAAACCTTAATCTTTATTATTTTCTTAAATACTTAAACAAACAACCATCATAATTTTTACAATTAAAATTCAAAACCAAATTTTATAAAACCAAACTTAAAATCAAAAAATTTAAATACGTATTGTCCAAGTACCCAAAAATTGAATATATATTCATATAAGAAAGATAATACCTTCAATAAACGTCTATCAAACCAATTTAACAAAAAAATCATAATTCAATCCATTAAAATTTATCAATAATCTTAGCATAAAAACACACAAAACATAATTTTTTATGGATTCAATAACATCCAATTCATGCCTAATATAATCATTCCACAAACCATATATATTGCTTTTCTTTTCTTTTTCCTTTTTTTTCAGTATTGTAATTATATAAATTTATCAATAAAATGCCGATCTTTGAGTAAGCTTTTTTTTTTGCCTGAGCTCAACCTGAATTTGCAAAAAAAAAAAAAAAAATTTGCTATTGTTTGCTGCTGTTTTCACTGCTTTTGCTGTTGTTTTGTCATTATTTTGGTGTTCTCTCGCTATTATATTGTTACTTTTTGTTGATATTATTTAGATATTGTATAACATCTTATTTTATTGTTAATTTTGCTACCATTTTAGAGGTATTTGGTTGCTAAGTTGAGCCTATCTTAGTGTTATTTAAGTATAAATAATTTTTTTAATTTATTTTCAATTTGTTGGGAAACATTCATTTTAATGTTTTAAGTGTATTTAATGTATTATATTTTTAAATTTGTTTTTATATAAAAATAATCATATAAAAAAAATTAATACGGGCGGGCTCGGATTTTAGCATTTTTATCCGGGCCAGACTTGAAGTAAAAATTTAGGCCCTTTTCGGACTGAGCCGTACTTGGGCCTAAAAAATGGGCCTAAACTTCTATTAAAGTTTGAACCGATCCGACACATGATCACATCTAATTATATGTAATCAAACTTTAATATTTTAATTTTCTTCTACGTCTTTCATTAATTTATTTTTAATTATCGTTGCAAAGGCAAGTTGGTATTAATAGTTGAACAAACCAAACATAGCAAATAATTTTTTACATTATTCTTTTATATAAATTTTATTTCTTTCATATATTATTATTTTCTTAATATTATATCTAATTATTTTATATAACCGTGTCGTAATCAAAATTAAAAAAAGAAATCCCAGCTTATGTTTGAAGAAAATAAAGCAGAATTAAGGTGTTAAACAAATGTTAATTTAGTATGATAATATGAGTACATTAATTGCTTATTCAACCAATATAAAGACCAAAGGCTTGATTAGGGTGATGACAACTTCAAAATGGTGGTCAAATGTATGTGTCATAGTTTGATATAGTTTTTCAGTAAAGAACAGGTGAGAAGTTGAGCTAACAAAATCTAGAATTTCTCACCAAACATCTACAAAACCTCATTGTTCTCCACTTCCTGTTACCTATAAAAGCCTCGTCATTTCATGCAATTGCATAAACAAGCACCCTTCAAGTATTCATTTTGAAGCACTTGTTGTCATCTCCCATCTGATTTTCTTAATCATGGCTTATCATCGTTTGCCCTTTTCTGTGTTACCCTTTTTATTAATTACTTTGTCATCGATGAGTAGCAACACAATCTTGGTTGGTGCTCGGCGTCTTTTGGAGACATCTGTGCCGGAGATTCCTAAACCCGAGTTGCCTGAGATGCCGTCCTTCCCAAAGGTTGAACTTCCAAAGCCTGAATTGCCGGAAATCCCGAAACCTGAAATACCTAAAATGCCTGAGTTGCCAAAACCTGAATTGCCTAAAGTTCCGGAGTTGCCAAAGCCAAATTTGCCTAAGGTTCCTGAGTTTCCGAAAGTTCCAGAGTTGCCAAAACCGGAATTACCGAAGGTTCCTGAGTTTCCGAAAGTGCCAGAGTTGCCAAAGCCTGAATTTCCTAAGATTCCCGAGTTGAAAAAACCCGAAGAAGTCAAAGTTCCAGAGATGCCCAAAGCTCTTAAATTGTCAAAATCTGAAGCCCCAAAAGTTCCAGAGTTACCAAAGCCAGAATTTCCTAATGTTCCTGAAGTGCCTAAGCCGGAATTACCCAAAGCTCCTGAGTTGCCAAAACCTGAATTACCAAAAGTTCCTGAGTTACCAAAGCCAGAGTTGCCTAAAGTTCCTGAGGTGCCTAAGCCAGAATTGCCCAAAGCTCCTGAAGTGCCCAAGCCTGAATTACCCAAAGCTCCCGAGTTGCCAAAACCTGAATCACCAAAAGTTCCTGAGTTACCAAAGCCAGAATTGCCTAAATTTCCTGAGGTGCCTAAGCCGGAATTGCCCAAAGCTCCTGAATTGCCAAAAATTCCTGAGTTAACAAAACCGGAATTGCCTAAAATTCCTGAGGTACCAAAACCAGAATTACCCAAAGCGACTGAGTTGCCAAAACCTGAATTACCAAAAGTTCCTGAGGTGTCTAAGCCAGGATTGCCAAAAGCTCCTGAATTACCAAAACCTCAATTACCTAAAATTCCCGAGTTAACAAAACCAGAATTGCCTAAAGTTCCAGAGGTACCGAAACCAGAATTGCCCAAAACTCCTGAGTTGCCAAAACCTGAATTACCTAAAGTTCCTGAATTGCCTAACATGCCGAAACCCGAAGAACCCAAAGTTCCAGAGCTACCCAAACCAGAATTACCAAAGTTACCCAATCTACCAAAGCCGGAAACACCTAAACAAGAACTACCTTAAGTTGCTGATTTGCCTAGCGTGCTAAAACCTTGAATCATGGTACTTGTTTTCCCTTGACGATAAACATATGATTTTTAGATATTCTTCTTATAAGAGTGTGTTGATTAGCATATTTAAATCCATTTCATGGATCACTTGTAGACCAGATTATTTATATATGTTTGTTTTGAGTGATTTTATTGTTATCATCTATATATTATTCATGTATACTTTCTAAATAAATTTATAGTTATACACGAAGTTTGATTTTTTTTTTTTACTTGAGATTTGGCATGCTCTTTTTCTTGTTCAATACGAAGATTTCATTAAATAAAAGAACACATACAAACATAAAAATGACCTACAGAACCCCCCCCCCAAAAAAAAAAAGAAGTCGAAAGGCTTGAAATGGACCATAGCTCAACCTCAGCAAACGCAAACCCTAGAAACAAATATCAGAAATAACCAAACCCTAGCTACTTTCATTAGTAGCTGTCATTAGAGGGACGTCGAAAAGCTGAAGAGGAGCACCAAGGTGGTCGAAAAGCCAGCAAGGTGGAATCATGGAAATATCTGTCTTCACTTATCGACATGAATGTCTCCGGAGAGACCAAGAAAACCATATATGAGTCAGTTAAGTGGGCTTGAACTAATGTTTTTATGATATAATATAAATACTAAATAAAAATATATAAATAATATATGAATAAAATTAAATTATAGGCTTCACTTATGAATTTCTTCAAATGAAAACTTTTTAAATAGATTATGTAAATGGTGAAGAAACTTATAGTGTAAGGACAAGATATGAAAATGTTTTATAGTCAATGTAAGATTGATAATATAAGTGCATGCTTGAGACGGAGACTACTATATTATTAGCTTTTGATGTCCCAAGCTTTTAATATAATAACATTTTTAAGTATTTTTAAAGACTTGTAAAATACTCAAAAACATATTTTAAATTTATTTTAATTTATCTAAATATTTTTGGGTTAATACCAAAGTGTTCTAAGGTGTTTAAAATATTTTTAAGGGATTTTAGCATGCAATACGATTATACATCTAAAGACATGAAAACTTCGAAGCAAAAATCTGCTTCAGAAGTTGTCTGTCTTGAAACATTGTGCAGCATGTCTAGAGACAATTAGCAGATTGTCTCGAGACATGGCTTGCCAACAGTTATATAACGACTATTTTTCAACCTTGTTTCAAGACATCTTGCTAGGTCTCGAGACATGATGTGCAGGGATTGTTTTTAAGCCTAAAATTAACACTTCAAACAACTAGATTTCATCCCCAACGGCCATAAACATTGAAAAAATTTGTTTCTTAGTATAAATATACTTTAAGAAAACTTCAAGACTCAAGAGAGCGATATTCAAGCATCAAGATCAAGAGAAAAGTATTCAAGTATAGTGAATTGGGAAATCCTTTGTTAAGATATTATTCACTATAGATCGAATTATCCAAACTTTTCTTCCATTTCTTTACATTTAGAAGAGTTTGAAAAGAATTTTAAAATACCAATTTATTCCCTTCTTGATATTTTTTAGACCTAACATATATCTTAAAAAAATATATATTGTGAACATTATATTTATTTCCTTAATCAACCAGAACCTAGTAATATATAAATAATATACTAATATATAATAATATATATAATATAAATATTAAATAACAATATATTATACATAAATAACTTTAAACTATAAGTTCTCCCGTTAATTTTTTCCAAATAAAGAAACTCTTAAAAATTATGTGAATAGTTAAAGAACTTGATACATTTTTATAATGTAAGTGTTTCTCTTTCATATAATATATATTATATATAAAATAATATATATTACTATTTTGCACCTTAGTATATAATTTTGCATCCAAATAAAATCCAATTATTAATAATAATCTAAAAGTCCTTATTGCTTCAACTTCTACCGAATTATTGTAGCCTGCATAAATGTAACTTCGACCATTATTAGACTTTCAATAGTTTTGACAGCCTTGCATAAACACACTAATGTGAGTTGTTGCACCAAAATTTATCCACTAAATGCGTCTAGGTACCGAAATCAAATTAACCTCAAACAAAGAAAATTAAGAAGTGCGTTGTCACATCACAAGAGAAACAACCATCTTTAGTTAACTCCTTTTGTTGTTTGTGCAACTTTCTTATTTTCTTATATACCTCATTGAAGTTAGATTTGCTAAGAATGTATCAATTTCTACATTTTCGTTCTTGACAAATCTCTTTTCAATGTCGATTCTAAATTCCTTAGTATTTCAATGCATGTAATGATGTTGGTACTATTTAGATTTGAGCGTGAATGTCGGATATAAAAATATATTTGAAAGGTGTTTGAAAGAATCAACATTCCCCTGTTCACCCATGTGCAGCTATTTCTTTTTTGGGGATTGAATTGTTGTGTGTTTAATTTCCTTGACTTATTACATGCATCATATTTTTATTGCAACATTCACGGAGAGAGAATCTAACTTTTTGATTAAATGTTGAACAGCCCAACAAGTTATTCTAATCATTAAATCTAGGTCAGTTGCACATTTTCAATGCTCTAATGTATGTTGTTTCGACTTTTGTCCCTCGGTGCATGTCGGGACAATGGTATGAAGACATTACCCTCTCAATACATGGAAAAAGCTTTAACCAAAGTTGAGCATACTGCATACTGGTATTCGCAACTCACTTTTAGTCTAAGAAGACATGACATGACAATCAAGGTCATATGACATGCTTCTTGATTCTAGGGTTAGAAGTGTTTTGAGGGGTTAAGGTTGTCTCATGTTGATGGGGAATTCTAGGTGAGCTTCTTATAAGCTCCCATTTTATTTTCTTTACATTTTCTCGTAATTTTTTTTATATTTTCTTATAATATTTAGTACTCCATAATTATTGGTAATCTCTCATAATTTTTTATATACTCTCAAATTTTTTATATACTTTCAAAATTAAATTTTGACATGAAAAATAATTTTTTTTCATACTTATAAAATTTGTTATATATACTAATAAATTTATTTTTTTAAAAAACTAAATAAATGAAATAAATTTTATAAGACGAACTAATATGGTAGTCTATCATAATTTTTGGTAATCACTTAAATTTTTTGTTTCTTTCTCATAATTTTTGGTACTTATTTTTTTGGCACATGCCTTCGTTGTTACCCACTTATATTTTTTTGGTATTCTTTTATAATTTTTTGCATTTTGTCGTAATTTTTTTACTCTAAATTTACAGTTGTAAAGGACTACCGGAAAATACAAGGAAGTACCAAAAAAATACGAGAGAATACAAAAAAAAAAACTAAAAAAATACCAAAAATTATAAGAGAATAATAAAAATTATGAGGAAATAAAAAATAATTAAGGGAATATTTAAAAAAACAGAGGGAGTGCCAAAAAAAATGAGGGGATCCAAAAATTATAAGGGATACTACTTTTTGGTTTATCTTAGTAAAAATTTTCATTTATTTAATTTTTCATATTTTTAAAAAATTATCATGAAATATAATTTTTTTTCACTGCCATCCACTTGAAATTTCTTAATATTTAAAATTATTATTATTTATTTACTCCAAAATCAAATTCTCTTTTTAAAAAAAATTCTAAAAATTATGAGAAAATACCAAAAAAATACGAGGAAGTACCAAATTATAAGGAAATACCAAAAATTCCGAGAAAGTACCAAAAAATATGAAGATATACAAAAGTTTATGAGACAATATCAAAAAGATAAGAAGTGTAAAAATTATGAGAGAAAACCAAGACAATGAGGGGATATCAATTTTTGGTTCATCTTAGTTTTTTTTTTTAATTATCATGAAATATAATTTTTTTCAGTACCAATTTTTAGCATTAAAAGTTATAATTTAACAATTACAAATTTTTCGTTAAAAATTTTAATTGAAATTTCTTAATATTTAACTCCAAAATTATATTTCGTGCCAAATTCTTTTTCAAAACAAATGCCAAGAAACACCATAAATTATAAGAAAGTACTAAAATTTTCGAGAAAATATAAAAAATTATGAGGAAATACGAAATACCACCAAAAAATTATGAATAAGACAAAAAATTATGATGGGATACCAATTTTGTTTCATCTTAGTAAACTTGTTTAATTTATTTAATTATTCATATTTTTAAAAACATATCATGTAATATAATTTTTTTCCTTACCAAATTTTGTTTAAAATATAATAATTTAAAATTACAATTTTTTTCTTTTCCATTATAGAACCCATTAAAATTTTTTAATATTTATAAATAATATTATTTTACTCCAAAATTATATCTAGTATGAAATTTTCATTTCTAAATTATACCCAAAATTTTGAAAAAAAAATTAGGATATATAAAAAAATATGAAGAAGTATGGAAAATTATAAATATATAAAAAAATTAAAAATATTAAAATTATGAGGATTTATTAAAGTTTCTGCATTATTATTTATTGGACCCTTGCAAGCAACAAAGGATTGCATTTGTAATATGTTTTCTCATATTTTTTGAAACTCAACTCAATATTTTTGTTTGTATAATAACAAATTTAATCCTCAAAATTTACACATTCTATCAATATGATTTTGACTTAGCAAATTTAGCCCACGATATTTGCATATTTTGTCAATATTCATGTAAATGTATAAACATTGAGGGCTAAGTTTGTTGTTATACCAATCAAATTATGTACAATTGATAAAAAAATATTAACACAGTAATTACTTGTCATTAGTTGCTTCCTGTCAAAATTAACAAGGATTAAATTGTTTCAATTTTTCTAAGTGGAACCAATTTACTTAATATCGAAATTGAAAAGGACAGAAAATATGTTTTTACCTTTTAATTTATACTTAATAAGAAATTAATTTTTAATTTATACATAAATATGTTCTAGCATTTTAAGTTATTCTTAAATAAACCCTTAAAAATTTCACTTCAAAACAAGGGAGGTAAAAATAAAAAGTATATATTTAGGTGTAAATGAAATTACAATTTTCCCTTTTAACTTTTTTTTATTGTAATTTCCCCTTACAACCCTGTTTTATTCCCCCACCGATTTTCCTCTAACCCTAATTTGAAAACTATGAATTCAGTTATTTCATTTTGAAAATATTGGTAGCAATTTTAATTATTTTCTTATAAATTGTTAGAGTTATGTGACTCGAATCTCGTTTGATTCGGTTTGAAAAGTTCGAAATGCAACTCACTTGTTAAAATCTGTTAGAGTTGTGTGACCCGACTCCTGTTTGATTCGGCTTAAAAAGTTTGAAGTGCAACTCACTTGTTAAAAAAACTAAAATAGAGAGGCAAAATTGAGGAATCCGTATAGAATTATACTTTTATATTAGACAAGTTGTTTAACCCTTAAAAACTGCGCATAGCTGCAAACCTCTCGTATTATTATCTTTCAACATTGGTAAATTTTTTCTCCTCTATCCGTGATTTTTTCCCAATATAGATTTTTCAAGTAAAATCTACATATTCTTATTTTTATTTCTTATTATTTTGTGATCATTCTTACTGATATTACCGACCCTGCTCTAAATTTTTCTTCTACTTCTATTATTTTTAAAAAAAAATAAATAATAAAGATAAACACATAATCATAGCTGCAAAAGCAAGTTGGTGGTAGAGAGTTGAACAAACCAAATTAGCAGATAAACCTCCTGGGTGGCATATATTTATTATATTTATATTAATTTTTTATACTATGATTGTATTTAAAATATTATATAAATTTTATTACGTTCATATATTTATTATATTTACATTATTTTCTTAATATTATATGTAATTATTTTAAATAATCGTATCGTACTCAACATTAACAAAAATTATTGTGTAGTGCATGTTTTTAAGATAAAATCCCCAGCAATATTTGAAGAAAATAAACATGAATTATATGATAACATGAGTATATTAATTGCTTGTTCAAATCAATATAAATATGAAAGCCATTGGTTAAAGTGATGACAACTTAATAAATTAACTTTACAACTAATTATATAGGATGGGAGATCAAATGTATGTGTCATAATATATTTGATATAATCTTTAGAAATGATTAGGTGAGAAGTTGAACTAACAAAATGTAGAATTTCTCACCAAACACCCACATAATCTCTACTTCCCAATACCTATAAAAGGCTTATCATCTCTTGCAATTGCATAACAAGCACACTTCAAGTATTCATTTTGAAGCACTTGTTGTCATCTCCCATCTGATTTTCTTAATCATGGCTTCCCATCGTTTGCCTTTCTTTGTGCTACCGTTTTTATTCGTGACTTTGTCATTGATGAGCAGCAACACAGTCTTGGTTGGTGCTCGGCGTCTTTTGGAGACATCTGTGCCAGAGATTCCTAAACCGGAGTTGCCTAAGATACCGTCCTTCCCAAAAGTTGAACTTCCAAAGCCTGATTTTCCGGAAATTCCAAAACTCGAATTGCCTAAAGTTCCAGAGTTGCCAAAGCCCGAATTGCCTAAAGTTCCGGAGTTGCCAAAACCAGAATTGCCTAAGGTTCCCGAGTTTCCGAAAGTGCCAGAGTTGCCAAAACTTGAATTACCTAAGGTTCCTGAGTTTCCAAAAGTACCAGAGTCGTCAAAGCCTGAATTTCCTAAGGTTCCCGAGTTGAAAAAACCTGAAGAAGTCAAAGTTTCAGAGTCATCAAAGCAAGAATTACCTAAAGTTCCTGAGATGCCCAAAGCTCCTAAATTGTCAAAATCTGAAGCACCAAAAGTTCCCGAGTTACCAAAGCCAGAGTTGCCTAAAGTTCCTGAGGTGCCCAAGCCTGAATTACCCAAGGCTCCCGAGTTGCCAAAAGTTCCGGAGTTACCAAAGTTGCAATTGCCTAAAGTTCCTGAGGTACCTAAGCCAGAATTGCCCAAAGCTCCTGAATTACCAAAAATTCCCGAGTTAACAAAACCAGAATTGCCTAAAATTCTTGAGGTGCCAAAACCAGAATTGCCCAAAGTTCCTGAGTTACCAAAACCTGAATTACCAAAAGTTCCCGAATTGCCAAAACCTGAAGAACCCAAAATTTCAGAGCTACCCAAACCAGAAATACCTAAATTACCCAACCTACCAAAGCCGGAAACACCTAAACAAGAACTGCCCTAAGTTACCTGATTTACCTACCATGCCAAAATCTTGAATCATGTGTTGATTAGCATATTTAAATTCATTTCATGAATCACTTGTAGAACATATTATTTATAAAAGTTGCTTTGTGTGATTTTATTGTTATCATCTATATATTATACATGTAAACTTTCAAAATAAATTTATAGTTATATACAAAGTTTGCCTTTTTATTTATTTATTTAGGATTTGGTATGCATTTTTCTTTAAATGCGAAGATTTCATTAAAGAAAATATCTAACATTCCCCTACCCATCCCATTTCATCTACTGGGAATTGAATCGATGTCCCTTGTGATTAATATCCTTGTCTTATTACAAGCATAATCTTTTATTGCAACATCCGGTAGCTGACCATTTTTTTATGATTTAAGTCATCGGGATATTAAATCATTAACGGACGAATGATGTAATCGTTAAATCAATGTTTATCATATATAATGTATATTAGTCATATAATTTCCATGTGGTTTTAAAAAAAAACTTTTAGGGTGCTTTTTATAGTATAATATAAAAAAAATTGTTATTTATATAAAAAATAAATACATTAAAACTATTTTTCTACTTGTGTTAAATAATTAATTTAATTTAATTTTAAATTATGATACATTAAAAAAATTATTCCAAAATTAAATAAGACATTAAAATGATTATTTTAAATAATTTAATTTTGGAATACTAATTCATTTCTTATGTCCATTGTGAGTAAACAAACTTTAATAGTTTAATTGTCTTCTAAGTTTCATCATTTGATAGATAGTTCAACAAATAAAAAATAGCAAATTTGTTAAACGAATGCTAGGGTTGTAGCTAGGGGGTCCAATTTGTTACTTTACTATGATAATATGAGTAAATTAATTGCTTATCAACCTAATATGATAAAGATAAAAGCCCTTGATGTCAACTTAATAAATATCCAACATTCCCTTACCCACCCAAGTGCAGCTTTTTTGGGAATTCAATTGCTATGATTGTTTGGAAAGTGTCAATTCATCATTTTTAAGAGTCCCGAACTCTAAATATATAGATTATAAAATAAATATGAACAAATATATAATAAAAAAAAAACTTTTTTAGCTTTTAATTTTGACCTAAATAAATCTTTGACTTCTAAATTACACTTCAATAAACTCTTAACATAAATTTATATTTCACTTGAAATAAAAATTATTTAAACACATATAAAAGCAAAATGACATACACAAATTAACTCTTAACATAAATTAATATGCAAATTATGTAGAACACTCACAACCACGGTATTGCTAAACTAATATTTAGCTACACTTTCCAATACTCCAAAATAAGATACAAAAAGAATTAGGAGAAACCAAATAGAAAATTCAATATTTAGTTTGATACAAATAATACTTACAACATATATAAGTCTTTATGTAAACATGAGGTCTCACTATTCTTGTTTTTTTAAGCAATGTGGGAGATGACTTTTTTATTATTGTTGTGGTTGTTCAAACCTCCCCCTTCATGAATGCTCCGTTCAAACATCCTCCTCAATCATTGTCTTTAAGGCAAACATTGCCTTCAGAGGTGATTCTAAGGGGAATGGCACGGGCCCCGACCCCCCAAAATGAAAACTTGACATTTAGGCTCTCTAATTTTTTTAAAATTTTAAATTAGTAAATGTAAAATTGTACTTTGCCCCCCTAAAATTATAAAAATTTGATTTAATCCTTTAAAAATTGTAAAGATATAGACTATATAAAAAAATTAAAATTTCATTCGAGCCCCCTGAAAATTTGTTCTAGCTTCGACCCTGATTGCCTTACTGGATTTTATTTTCCATTTTCTTAGCATGTCACTTGCATCCTCAGTTTTCGGTTGCGTCACTTCATTACCGTTGACAACCTCCCAAAGGTCTTGTCCTTGCATATAAGACATTATGCAAGTTGACCATGTATTATAGTTGTTATTAGGCTTCTTCATTCCGCTGACAACTTGCAACCTCGTCGTCATATCAACAGATGATTCTTACAATTGAATAGCTAAATAGTGAAAGTAGTTCATGAACAATGCACCAGGTAGTTCCCAAGAAAGAAATGTGGGTCACAACGGACACTCTTAAGTACCAACAACTAAGTAGCTAAGGACAATCTTCAAGTAGCTATAATTTCCTTTTTGATGTGGAAGATCAGACAAATGTTGCAACCATAAAGCATACTAAGAAAAATTTCACTCCTCCAACCAAGCTTTAATGCCAATTGTAGAACACTCACGACCACAATGTCGCTAAACTAATATTTAGCTACACCTCCCCAACACTCCAAAATAAGAAACAATGAGGAATTAGAAAAAACCAAACGGTGTGAATAATACTTGCAAAATAGGTCATCATTATATAGACCCAAGGTCCCACTACCATTGTTTTTCGAAGCAAAGTAGGATATGAGATTTTATATAAACTCATAACCCTTTGTCTTTTGTTCCTAAGTGATGTGGGATTTATTCCCCTACTAACAAAATTCTTAAACTAAACATAGTACCCAAAAAACTAAAGACAAATGCTAAACTTCGTACAACAATAAACACTAACAAAACACATTTCCCAACAAGTTGGTATTGATATTCAACAAATTAGACCTTGGCATTGTTGATCAAGATGGAGATCTTGGGTCTTTGAATATCTAGATTTGAATCTCATTATTCGTAATTGCAATGTGTAGATCTTAAGTCTCAACATGTGTGTACGCCATGACTATAGGTTTTGTCTAGTTCTTTTTAATTTTCGTCCAAGCTTTTATGATTCTTTATCCGTTATATTAATTTGATTCTACATTATAATTAATCGATTATATATCATGTTAGTAAAAGAATTTTCTAAAATGAAGTGCCCGTTTCAGTGTTGGCTAGCACATATAGATTTACAGTTTTGTCCTCTAAGATGACTTCAACCTTGTTCATGGTCTTTATCCACAAAATGAAAATGATATTTTTCTAGTTCACTAGTCGAGGTTTTGGAAATAGTTATGTGATTTATTAATTTATAAGATAAATTATTAAAATAGTCACTTTTGTTTTCTTCAGGTTATATTTTAGTCACTTATGTTTGAAATGTTACGTTTTAGTCACTACGTGTTGTAACATTTTAATCGCAACACATTTCTAATGCTATGTCCGTTTCCTATTTCCACATAATACTTACACAAAGGCCACATTATTTTTGTTAATGAATTTAATATGACTACCATTTGAGGCATTATTGAAAATATAAAATTATAAAACTATATTAATTGAAAATAATCAAATTGAAAAATAAATACTAAATCCACAACTTGCTCATGGTAAAAGACTAATAGTAGAATTCAACCTAACGAATTTAATTGTTATGGTTTAAATAAGAATTGAAATTTCAAAATTCGAAAAGTACAATACTAAAATTAACCAAATTAAAATATGTCGAAACCATTTTTTTAAAAGTTTTGAAAAAAATGGGGATCGACTTTAAAACGAAAGTGGAGTCGCCACCAATCCCTTTTTACTTAGGTGTGATTGGACTACCTTATAAAATGTTTTATTTCAAAATGTTGATTTTGGTCCACGAAATACAAGAAAATGGGTTCGGGAGTCAGTTACGTATGAGGAAGGATTAACACCCTCGTAACGCACAAAAAATTGGTACCTAATTGATTAATTAATGTCCTTATGTCGAGAATTTGAAAAGATGTTAACATACAATTTCTTTTAAAGAATGTTTATATAACCCGTTTTGGGAATATTAAGACTCTTTTGTTCCAAAAGGATAAAATATCACATCCAGTACGTTAGGGTGCGACATTTTAAACCTCGAAACTAAGATTGTCCCTTAATGTCCCAAAACACGAAATTAAAAGGATATTTAGCTATGTGGACGTAAGAAAAATCGAAACCCAGCACGTTAGGGCACAATTTCTCGAACTTCCAAACACGAAACATTGCCTTGTTTTCTGAAATCCTTATCCCGAGAAAATAAAACATCATATCCAGTGAGTTAGGACACAACAATTTTGAATTCTCGAGAATAAGTTTTTATTTAACCTTTAAAAGAAAAGTAATAGATTCTTTAGACTCGAAGAGGAAAATTGAAACCCAGTAAGTTAGGGTACGATTTCTTTCGAACCTTAGAACGCGGAGTGTTTGCTTATTTTGAAAATATAATGTGGTCGTAACGAAATGAAAAATGAATTTAAAATAAAATGTAAAATGATTTACAATGCTAGCTTGTATAACAGCATGATGATGATAAAGTATAGTAACAATAATAAAAGTAGGAACAAAATACAACAAAGTAAAAGCAAGATAAATGAAATAAAATAAAAGAGAATTGCAACAAAAATGGAGGCTATATACAGTAATGAAAACCATAGAATGATAATAATAGTAACAAAAAAAAAGTGATAATAATGTATATTAAAACTATTAGTGATAATAATAATAATAATAATAATAATAATAATAATAATAATAATAATAAGTAATAGTAAAAATAAAAATTGTATTAGTAATATTAAAATAATAGTAAGGATATTAAAAAAGTAATAATAATATAAAAATGATATATTAATTATAAAATAATATATGTTAATAATAGCAAAATATATAAAAAAAACAATAGTAGAAATAATGAAAATAGTAATAATAATGGTGATACTAAAAATATAATAATAATAACAATACTAATAACGGTAGATATAATAATAATAAATATAGCTATAATAATAAATATAAAAATAATGGTCACAAAATAATAATAGTACGTATAATAATAATAGGAAAATAATGAGAATAGGGTATAATAATAGTGATATGTACAAATAATGGTAATAAAAATATAATGATAATAATAAAGTTAATTATAAATAAAATTTAAAAGTAGTAGTAGTAAAATTAAAATAATGACTTTAATAGTAAAATAATAATACTAAATTAGTGATAATAATAGTAATAATAATAATATTAATAGTAAATGAAAATAATAATAAAAGTAATAGTATAAATAAAAATAATATTAATAATAAATAATAGTAAATATTGAAATTAATAGTGATTAAAAATAATACTAGCAATATTGTAAGTAATAATAATAATAATAATAATAATAATAACAATAATAATAAATATGAAAATAATGAATATGGTAATAAAAAAATAATAATATCTATATAGAAATAATAAATAATAAATAATGTTAATAAAATGGCAAAATAGTAAAAATAATAAAAGAAAATAAAGAATGGACCGAATTAAACTTAAAATGAAACTTTGGGGCGAACTTTAAAAGAAATAAGAAAAATGAGGGACCTATTCGAACGCGCTGATAACATGGAGGGACTAAAAGGGAAAATATTCCCTCTCTCCAAAACGCTGCATTTCAACAGAGACTCAAATAAAAACCAAATAAAATTTAAGGTCAAAATTAAAAAATAAGGAAAACTTAATTATAAAACCATAAAAAAGCGGAAGGGCTAAAAGCGCAATTAGCCTTTCCGTAAAAACACGCGGATCCTGAGGGCTGGCTCGGGTCGAGGCGCAGGTCAGCCCTCAAAACGATGTCGTTTTAGACGTTAAGGGGGCTGCCAAGACGGTGCCGTTTTAATAGGCTATAAAAGCCAAATTTTCTATAAAAAATAATTTCTCTTTTGTTTCAAAAAAAAAGGGGGAGAGAGGTATTCTGGAATCCTCTGCCCAGGCGATTTCTGGCGAGGATTTCGGTGAAACTCTGGCGCCGATGACCACCGCCCGCCGCCGTCGCACGGCGGCCGGAATTTAATAAAAAGGTAAATTTTCACTCTTTTTTTTATATATTAGTATATATTATATAGTTAAAAAATAAAATAGAGAAAAAAAAAGAAGACAACAGTATTCGAAACAAATAAAATAAAAAAAATCGTCCGAATCACCTCTGTATTTTTGTATATTTAACTGTTTTTGTATTTTTCTTTTTTCATTGTTACAGATCTTTGGGGTTTTTATAACCCGAAAATGAAATAAAAAAAGGAAAGAAAATATTTTGCCATGTTTTGCTCTTGTTTTGCTGTTGTTTCTTTCTCCTTTTGCAGGTGGGAAGTGGAGATCTCGGGGTGAAATGTTGTCTGCGCATTGATGGCAGTGCGACCGAAGGTGGGCGCGAGACAGGGGCTGCGGCGCGAGGGTTTCCTAGAAACCCTAGGTTTCTAATGATTTTGCCTAAGCATTGGGCCATTTTGGGCCGTTTGTATCTGGGTCTGGGGCTTAGGTTTAGTTTGAGTTGCTGGGTAGTTTAGTTTTAGGTTGTAACAGGTATTGGGCCACTGTAAAGGGTATTGGGCTACTGTAATAGGGTCAATTATTTTGTAACTGGACTTTTTATTTTATTTTATTTTATTTTTTTATTCTGGTTTGTTACATGGGCCCGGACAAATTGGGTTCCTACAAAATATATAGCCTATATCTGCAACTTATACATAATATAAATACTAATAGTAAAATTTAACTTTTTTTAATTCATGTAACATTCAAAGAATATCAAACAAAATTTTATGTGTGCCATAGCCATTTTATATAATCCGATGCGATGAGTTGATTATTAGTGCTATAGTCATTTAATATAATTGCTATGCTTAGTGTGCGACTCGTCGGGTTTTTTAGCTTAATTAGGATTTTAAAAGAACTCTCTGTAACGACCCAATTTTACCCGGGTCTAAACGACCCAATTACATTCAAAGCCCAAACTAAATTTACAACCCAAATTACCCAAACCCGAGGCCCATTAAGTCACTAAACCCCAAACCAAACCCAAACAATTCGGCCCAATACTCAACAAAACCAACAGCAAACCCAAAAAAAATCAACCCAAATCAGAAACCAACAAAAAAACCCTAGCCCCTAGCCAATGTCGCCGCCTCTGCCAGTCTGACAGCCACTTGCCCTGCGCTATGGTCTTGTCCACCGCCCTTCCACCGCCACTTTCGCCTGTAGGTCATTAAACAAGAATCGACAGAAAGCAAAAATGTGTATAAGTTAAGGCTATAAAAGCCTATTGGAAATGGCTTTGTAGGGACTTTTTTTTATCAATAGAAACAGACTCGAGAAATTTCAAACGCAAAATATAGAGAAAAACACAAAAGCGTGGAGAAAGTATTAAAAAAAACCACTAAACAAACGAAACAGAGGCCAAAAGAAGAGGTGATTTTCTTCTTTGTACCTCCGAAACTTTCCTTTTTTCCTTTCTTGATATACACATCTACATATATACATATATACATACATATTATTTCTCTAAAAATAATAAAAACACAGCGTTTCTTACCTTTCTGGCCACCGCGCACGGTGGCCAGCGCGACGGAGGCACAGGGGCTGCTCAAATCGGAGACCTCCCTTTCTGCAGAGAGAAGAAACAAAAAGGACCATTTTTTTTAAAGAACCAGCAGAAATGAATTTTCACCAAAAAAAATGGATTTTTATAGGGGTCGGGAACGACACCGTTTTGGGCAAGGGCCCTTAGGGCCAAAATGACGTCGTCTGGCCAAGGATTCGCGCTTGCGACCCGACCCGACCTGGGGATCCGCGCGTTTTCATTATATGGGCTAATTGCCCATATGGTCCTTCGGCATTTCTATTTGTTTTATTTAGGTTTTCTTTTATTCTAAATTTTACCCAAAACTCCCGCGCCTCTTCCAATTTCATCCCCGTTTAAACGCTGCGTTTAAAGAATCGGGCAAATTGCCTTCCCGGTCCCTCTACCTTTTTCGCGTACTACAATGAGGCCCCCCGTTTCTTTTTATTCATTTCAAAATTGGCCCTAAACCTTGTTTTATTTATGATTTAACTCCCAAAGCACTCATTTTACCAAAATTGACCCCTTCCATTCTGTTTTAAGTTCAATTTGGCCCATTTGCTATATTATTTCACAATTTTATTGATCTTGCAATCATTTTTGTCCTTTTCTTTATTTCACTATTGTTTGTTTATTATTACATTATTACTAATATTATTATCATTTTATGTGCATATATATTATTATTATATTACTATTATTACTAGGTATCGTAATATTATATCTATGCACATACACATTATATTTATTACTATATTATTACTATTATTATATTACTATTATTGCTATCAATGATATTTTATTTATTGCTTGTTGTTTTCATTATTATTATCTATTTCATCATCGCATTATCATTATCGCTATTAATATTATACTATTTTCATATATATGTAAATATTTCACTTTTTTATGTATATTACCACAATTTTATTATCATTATTTTCTACCATCGTCAATACATATACCCATTGTCACAATACTTTTCTTTCCCTACTACTTATATTCTCATCGCTCGTCTCTTTGATTTTCCCGACATCACAATCTTCATAACAAATCGACGTTCCGTATTAGCAACTCGAGTGAATCGAGCCCTAACTTACTGGGTTCTGATTTTTCTCGTTCAAGCTAAACAACGGAAGATCCCTTTCAAAAAATCGCAAATTCAAATTTTAAATCGATGTTCCGTATTAGCAACTCGAGTGAATCGAGCCCTAACTTACTGGGTTCTGATTTTTTCTCGTTCAAGCTAAACAACGGAAGATCCCTTTCAAAAAATTGCATATTCAAATTTTAAATCGACGTTCCGTATTAGCAATTCGAGTGAATCGAGCCCTAACTTACTGGGTTCCGGTTTTTTCTCGTTTAAAGCTAAACAACGGGATATCCCTTTTGAAGTCGCAATTTAAATTTTAAACAAAACACTTAATCTCGGATATTCGAAATGTCGCGCCCTAACTTACTGGACTCGACCTCTAGATACTTCGGATAAGTTTCTTTTTCTATTAAAATAGGGCCAATATTCCTAATTTGGACCTTCGAGAAAACGAGCCTTAACTTACTGGGTTCTGATTCCTCGTTTGACAAATGACGGGAGATCCTCTTCAAATATAAAACTAAGTTTTAAAAGGCGAGCTCAGTTTCGGGAGTCTAAAGTATTGCGCCCTAACTTACTGGGCATGATGCTTTATCTCTTCGAAAATAAGAAAGTCTTAACGTCCCTTCCAATTCCTTCAAGTTTTGGAAATAAAAAGTATCCACTTTCAAATCATTTCAAATTTTCAACATTAGGACATCAATTAATCAATTTGGTACCAATTCTGGGCGTGACAAGGGTGCTAATCCTTCCTCGCACGTAATTGACTTCCGAACCCGTTTTTCTAAAAATTTCGTAGACCAAAAAACATTGTTTTAGTAAATCAAAATGTTTATTAAAACAAAGGTGATCCGATCTCACCTAATGAAGGTCGGTGGCGACTCCCTTCTTGTTTCATTTTCAACCTCGAGTCGACCGCGTCGTTTCCTATTTTATCAAAAAATGGTTACGACACTCTCATTAGATTTTTCTTTTTTTAAAAACGAAATAATAAAAAGTAAAGAGTGAATGTTCGATTGAATTGAGTTAAGTCAAATCGAGTGAAAGAATTTCGAGTTAATCGAGTTGACAAGTCATATGTTATCATCCTAACTCAATTTGAAAATTTTTCGAATTGAGTAGAGTGAAATGAAATTCAAGTCGATTAGAGTCGAATTGAGTGAAATTATTCGAGTTAAATTAAAAAATTAAACATGTCAAATTAAAATTGTAACGCCCCACTTAAATTATTTTTGTATTTGTAAATACTTAACACAAATGTGTATCTGCTTTAGTGGTTAAGTGTTCTAAGGTTGTGTATGAGGTCTTGGGTTCAAGTTTCATATTTGCAAATTTTGTTATTTTTCTAATCCTAGCATTATCCTTGGTAGATTGGGTTATATTCTATCTTTGGTAAACTCATATTAGAATAAGCTTGTTGGTTCGAGTGGTAAGGAGTTAGCGTGCTGGAGGTCTTGTGTTTGAATCCTTGCGTGAGCGAGGGTGTTAATTTTTGCTTGGTTGTCTGAAATAGTTTCGGTAGAGCTAAAATTCTGAGGATCAAGTTGTGGGTTAGTGGGGAATTGGGATTTAGTGGGATTTTGTTTTCAAATTAAATTAAATTATTATTTTTCTTTTTCTTTTTTCCCTAAAAATCGCTTGTTTTCTGATGTTCTTCTTTTTCCCAAAAAGAAATCCTCTTTGTTGTTCTTTTCTTTTTCTCTGCTTTCTGATGAAAAATTAAAATCTCATTTCTCCTCTTTTTTGTTTTTGTCACTAATCATTACTCTTGTGCGTTTTGAACCCTTGGTTTTCGTATAATCGATAAGTGGGGTTTGTTTGTATTCCTTTAGCTTTTGATTTCTGAAGGTTGAAATTTTGTAAATCTATTGCGTAGGAGAAGACAGTGAAGCAGTAGTTTCACTTCAACGGTCTAATCTGTGCGAGTGAGCGGGTTTGTTGGCAGTAAGTGAGTGCGTTTTGCTCGTTTTAGTTTTGGGGCATTCGTGAATTGATTGCTAAATTTGTCATTGGAATGTTGTTTCTTAGGTTTCGGAGGTCTCGGGAGTGCTGTAGCATAAAAAACGAACTAAGTGTGTACCCAAAACGCAGAAAATCGGGTTTCGGCAAAAGCTGAAAAAGCTCTCTGTCGATGCCACACGGGCGTGTGCTTGGCCATGTGGTTGGTTGTGTGCGAGACACGGTCATGTTTCTGACGAAGGTGCGGTCGTGCGCAAGACAAGGCCATGTGGTGGTGTGGGTATGGCCGTGTGGGCCACATGGGCTAGGCCAAGTAGGGCGTGTGCGCCACACAGGGGTGTAGGTTTTGGGCCAGGCCATGTGGGCCACACGGGCAAGGCTAATCTAGGCATGTGGGCCCACACGGGCATGTGGGCCCATAATTCTGAAACTTTCCCTAGGGTCGCACGGCTCGTTCCGATCAACTGTGGGCCTACTGTTGGGTCTGTAAGGGCTAACCAAACCTAATATATGTGATCTGATATTCTGATAGTCTGCATTGTGTAGGATACCGATATGTATATTTGTTTTGTTTAAGTATATATATATATGTTGTTTGTATATGAGCATGTTATGCATGATATTACTGTATCTGCTATTTCTGTATCTGTATTCTGTATCTGTGACTGGGGTGGGTTTTGTATATGTGGAGAAAGTGATCTGTACTGCGACACTTCGTCTATATTCTGGCAGCTTGACTTCATATTATCTGTAATGTGTCGCATCGGCACTATATGGTGTGTAGGGATGGGTGAGCATTTTTAACCCCACATGGTGTGATGGGATGGTCGGAGATGATGTGTAGAGGATGGGGGGAGGATTCTACATATCTGTACTGTTTATCTGATTCTGTTATCTGTATCTAAAATGGACATAAGTTCGAATCTATATCTGAATGTATATGAGATTTCTGTATGTATTGCATGTCTATTTCTGTTAGGTTACATACTGAGTTTACAAAAACTCACATTTGTTTGTTTGTTTTGTTCAGGTAATCCACGAACTTAGGCGGATCGGTGTGACGGAGCCTCACGGTGACCACAAGTTCGTAAACTGTTTAAGATTATGGTTTTTATCTAATTTAAGGATCATTTCGGGAAGTTTGTAATAATTGGAGTCTTTGGACTGTTTGACTTTTATTTTGGGTTTTGGAGGCGTTTAAACTTTTATGGCCACGTTTGGCCAAAATCACGATTTACAAAAAAAAAAAAAACAAAGGATTCTCCGAACACACGAACTAGATTTCCAAGATACAACGTTTTCTAAAAACTTCCACTGTAGATTATGTTTTGAAAAAATGAATTAATTAAATAACGCTTTCAGTGACAGACATTAAACTTGGGTAATTTATCAAATGACGAAACAAAGCTTTATCAAAATAACACTGTTTTTTGAAAACCTTCCATGTAACACTCTTGGATTTGGCCATAATGTCTAGGCCGGGTTTGGGGTCTTACAAAAATCTTATTATAGTATAATAATTCCATGTTAGAGCACATAAATTTAAAATAATATATATTTGAAAACTTTTTCAAAGCAAAATAAGAAAAAAAAAGATACAATACATTTGAATCATTAATTAACTTATTTAGGTCCCCAAAATATTATTTTAGAAATTTTTTAAAATTTTAATTTTCTTTATATTCTTTAGAATTTTTTTAAAAACATTTTATATTCTTTTTAAAAACATATAAATTTTGGAAGTTTTATAAATATTTTAAATTTTAAAAATTATTTTTAATTTTTGTTAAGAGAGAGACAAAATTGCTCATTTTTAAAATTGACAAGGACTAAATGGGTATTTACACCAATTTGTTATTTGGATTATTTGAATGGTAAAATTTAACTCCATTTGAACTTGAAACTCGAATTACTTATTCGAGTTGACTCGAAAAAAATCGAATAACTCAATTCGATTAACTCAAATTTAGAATTTTTTTTAATTTTTTTAAATCGAATCGAGTTTCGCTCACCCTAACAACAAGCATAAACACATAACCACAGTTGCAAAATCAAATTAGTAATTCAACAAACCAAAAAAGAGAAAAAAACAGAGTGGCATGTTCTATTTTATAATTTGTATATTTATATCGTTAATTTTTTATATTTTGATTATATTTGAAGTATTATATAAATTTTATCACGTCCATGTATTATATAATATTTTTAAATTAATTTATATTGTTTTTATCATATTATCATATCCAAAATTAACAAATATTATTATGCTTTGTTGAAAAGCTAGCCATTAAGATAGAAATCCAGGCTTCATGTTTGAAGAAAATAAACTTAAAAAGTTAAAACTAAGTTGTTATAGACCGAATCCAATTTGTTTAATTTTATTATGATAATATGAACAAATTAATCGATTATTCAACTCATAAAAAAGACCAAAGGCGTTGAGTTGATGACAACTTAGTTGAATTGGTGACAACAAATTAAATATGTTTGAGAATCATCATCATTTATGTCATAGTCTAATATAGTCTTCAGTAATAAATATGTGAGAAGTTGACCTAACAAAATCTTCACTTCCCAATACCTATAAAAGGGTCATCAGCTCATGCAATTGCATAAAAAAGCACACTTCAAATATCCATTTTGAAGCACTTCTTGGTATCTAGCTTCTGGTTTTTTTAACCATGGCTTCCCATCGATTCCCTTTCTTTGTGATATCGTTTTTACTCTTCACTCTGTCATTGATGAGCAGCAACGTAGTCTTGGTTGGTGCCCGACGTCTTTTAGAGACATCTGTGCCAGAGATTCCTAAACCAGAGTTGCCTGAGATGCCGTCTTTCTCAAAGGTTGAACTCCCAAAACCCGAGTTGCCAGAAATCTCAAAACTTGAAATACCTAAAATACCAGAGTTGTCAAAACCTGAATTGCCTAGAGTTCTGGAGTTGCCAAAAGTGCCAAAGTTTCCAAAGCTAGAATTACCTAAAACTCTTGAGCTACTAAAACCTGAATTACCAAAAGTTCCTGAGTTACCAAAGCAAGAATTGCCTAAAGTTCCTAAGGTGCCCAACCTAGAATTACCCAAAGTTCCTGAGTTGCCAAAACCTGAATTACCAAAAGCTCTTGAGTTACCAAAGCCAGAATTACCCAAAATTCCTGAGGTGCCCAAGCCAGAATTACCTAAAGCTCCTGAGTTGCCAAAACCTGAATTACTAAAAGTTCTTGAGTTACCAAAGCCAGAATTGCCTAAAGTTCCTGAGGTGTCCAAGCCAGAATTACTTAAAGCTCTTAAGTTGCCAAAACCCGAATTACTAAAAGTTCCCTAGTTACCAAAGCCAAAATTTCCCAAACTTCTTGAGGTGCCCAAGCCAGAATTAGCCAAAGCTCCTGAGTTGCCACAACTCGAATTACCAAAAGTTCCTGAGTTATCAAAGCCTGAATTGCCTAAAGTTCCTGAGGTGCCCAAGCCAGAATTACCCAAAGTTCCTGAGTTGCCAAAACATGAATCACTAAAAGTTCCTAAGTTACCAATGCCTGAATTGCCTAAAGTTCCTGAAGTGCCTAAGCCAAAATTATCCAAGGCTCCTAAATTACCAAAGCCTGAATTGAAACCAGAATTACCCAAAACTTCCGAATTGAAAAAACTTGATTTATCAAAGTCAGAATTGCCCAAAGTTCCTGAATTACTAAAAATTCCCGAGTTACCAAAACCATAATTGCCCGATGGTCCTGAGTTGACTAATTGCCTACCATTCCGGAACCTTGAATCATGATACTATTTTTGTTTTCCCTCAATATTCAACATATGGTTTTTAGATATTCTTTTTTATGGGAGTTTCTTGACCAGCAGATTAGAGTTCATTTCATGATTCACTTGTAGACCATGTTATCATAAACGTTTGCTTGAGTGATGTTATTGTTGTCATCTATATATTTCATGTATACTTTCTAAATAAATTTATAGTTATATGTTTGGTTTTCTTATTGGTCATTTGATAGATTTACCAAGATCAAAAAGACATATATGGGTCACTTAAGGTGGTTTGCCCCAACTACAACCCAATTCTTACTAAGAAAAAGACATCACCGTAACTAAAATTTCACTTTACAAAGTAAATTTACTTTAATCATAAAAAAATTGGTCAAATTCTATTATTAGACCCTGTACTTTGTATAAGTTGTGGATTTAGTACTTATAATATATTTTAGTCAATTTCAGTCCATTTACTTCTCGAATTGGTCAATGTTAGTCCTTATACTTTTCAAATTTTAAAATTTTAGTCTTGACCGTACAATAGTAGCTAACTTTTTTTGGTTAAATTCTAGTATTAGTCATGTATTATGCGTAAAGTTGTAGATTTACTCCATATTCTCTAACTGGATCATTCTTAGCCGTTATATTTTTCGGATTTCAAAATTTTAGTCTCAATGCAAATGATAATCATTAAATCTAGTAGTTGGTTTCTTTGTGAGTAATATGTGAAAACAACAAACTGGCATGGCACTACACATATAATAATATATTTTCGCATTTGAAAATAGCATAACTTTTCTTGAATTTTATAGCTTTCATTTGGTCAAGATTAAAATTTTAAATTTCTAAAAGTACATGGACTAAAATTGACCAAATTAAAATATAGAGACTAAATCTGCAACTTACGCATAGTACATGTACTAATAGTAAAATTTAACCAAAAAAATTCATTACATGTGACTTTAATTCTGATTAATTTTAGTGAGTGGAGTTGAAGTGTTGAACTGAAACTAAAAATTTACATTACAAAGTAAAGTTGATAGCCATGTTTCTAGCCATTGATTAGCACTAATACATTGATGAATAAATCATGCCCATTAATTTAGATAATTAAGGATTGTAATAAATAAAAGAAAATAAAGAATGAGAAGGAGCGCTCATCTCATCTCTTTCATACGACCAAAAAGAAAGAAAGAGGACAAACTTTCTCAAACCTTTCACCATTGTCGTGTATTGCTAAGGAAAATAGGTGAGTTCTCTCTTAAATTTTAGGTTGAATTTTTATTAATAGATGATAGACATTAAGAACCCATTAATTAATTTAGTGATTTAGTGAGTTTGATTTAGTTTTTTTTTGTTTTCCCATTGTTAAAGAGCTTGAGAAATTAGATGGTAAGATCCATTACATGCATGCTTGAAACTAGATAAAATCATAATAAGAATAAGTTAAAATTGTGATAAAGATTGTTGATTCAAGTTTAGTTTTAAGCTTTAAAAGCTTTGAAATTATCGTTGAATATTAGGGACCAAAATGAATAAATTATAAGTTGTTAGAAAAATATGTCATGGAATGGAAACTAGAGGTCTCTAGTGAAGAAATGTGAAATCGATTTTCAATTCGATAAAGGAGACCGAAAATTACGGTCATTTTGGATATTAGCTTTAGTAGGGATTAAATTGAATAAAATGCATCTATGTATATAATGAGTTGACATGTATTTGAGTTATTTGATTAATGAATTTTCTATATCAAATTTAATTGTGTAGCTAAAGACGACGCAAGACCATCCCGAGACAGAGGGAAATCCAAAGTCGTCGACGAATAGATACTCTGGTTTTTTTTCTCATAATTCAAGTTCATTAAATAATTATATCTATATCAGATTCTATTTTCTACCCCTACTAACATTTTATGATGGTTTCACATTTTATTCAATTTGGTCCCTAATGCACGAAACTAACAATTAAACTTCACAATTTAGTCATTTTCTTAATCTAAGCTTAATTTCTACCAATTTCACACTAATTTAAAATAATTCTCAACAATGGTAACTTTCAAAACTTTAACAGTCTTATAAATTAATACATGGGCTAGCTAAATCAAGCTCCCATGACCTCAAATATATTTAAAAAAATACAAGAAAATGGATTGAATCCACCTACCAATTTGTGGTCGAAAGCTTTGAAAAGCTTGGAGAATTTTCTTTTGATTTTAACAATGAAAGGTCCTACAAAATAAGAGACATGTGAAAAGCTTAAAGATCAATCAAAACAACTTAAAAGCTTAATTCTTTCATATGTAAACACTTGTGAGCTTTCATTGTATTCATTTAACTCAAATGTTTTTCTTTATTTTAGTGCTTAATTGGCAAACATTCTGATCTTGTAAGAATTACTTCTTAATTTGCTTATTTGTTCTATTTGAGAGAGGGTTAATTCTTAAGGTTGGAGTAGAAACCTTAAGCAAGTGCAATCTTACGATTTTAGGGCATAAATCTTAAAAGAATTGTAAGGTTAAACATTGTCCTCAAATATTAACAATTAGTGAATTTGGGGACATCCTTAGTTGTGGTAAGCTAAGGTAGTGGAGTAGGTAATTAGGATCGAACCACTATAAATTCTTATATTCTTTGTTGCACAATTTTTATTGCTTTCACCACAACATCTCAAAGGTCGATTCAACTTCTCTATCGACGATCTCGAGTTGATCCTTCCGAACTAATAATTTTTTTCCTAAAAACTTTTTGTATTCTAAAATTTCCCTTTTAGCGGAAATATGAATTGAAATATTTTGAATAGTTTTTGCTTAGCCCTTTTTTTTAAAAAAAAAATTCACTACTATAAAGATAATGCAATTACAAATACATGACAAATACATATTAAAAGTGTAACACAAGTATACACACATGTATATATGTTCAATCGATTACAATGTATAATTCAACTAAAGCAATCCACCGTCGACGAAGAACTAGATAAAAATTGGACTAATTTGAAAAGAATTGGACAAAACTTACACACAAAATAAGAGAAAAACCCATATATTATAATTGCATATGATGAAACTCAAATCCGAATCTTTAAGATTTGAAACTTCTAACTTTTCCCACCAAATATGAACTCAAATTCTTTATTTTGAAAACATTTGTTGCAATTTCATTTCTTTATTTTGCTCGTTAACCCCAGTAAAATATTTTGCTATAATATTTGAATAAGGACTATTCTAAATTTGCTATAACATTTGTTGCTTTGATAATATGAGCATGTTAATTGATTGTTCAATTAATAAATCTACTTTATAATTAATTATTTATATTGGTATGACGTGTCATCATGCATGTCATATGTAATAATTTTCAATAAAGAATAGGTGAAAAGTTGAGCTAACAAAATGTAGAATTTCTCACCAAACACTTTCAATTTTTCTGTTCTTCACTTCCCATTTCCCAATACCTATAAAATGGCCATTAGCAAATTGCATAAACAAGCACGCTTCAAGTGTTCATTTTGAAGAACTCGTTGTTATCTCGTATCTGATTTTCTTAACCATGGCTCACCCTCGTTTTCCTTTCTTTGTTCTGCTGTTTTTATTCATCACTTTGTCGTTGATGAGCAGCAATACGGTTTTGGTTGGTGCCCGACCTCTTTTAGAGATCTCTGTATCAGAGATTCCTAGATCAGAGTTGCCTAAGATATCGAAATCCCGAAACTTGAAATACCTAAAATGCCTGAGTTGCCAAAACCTGAATTACCCAAAGTTCTGGAGTTGCCGAAGCTTAAATTTCCTAAATTTCCTGAGTTGCCTAAGTTGTCTGAGTTGCAAAAACTCAAAGAAGTCAACGTTCCAGAGTTACCAAAGCCAGAATTATCTAAAATTCCTGAGATTCCCAATGCTCCTGAATTATCGAAAGTTCCTATGTTACCAAAGTCAGAATTGCCTAAAGTTCCTGAGATGCCAAAGCTAAAATTTTGCTCAAAGCTCTTAAGTTACCGAAGTCAAAATTGCCCAAAGTTCCTTAGATGCCCAAGCCAAACTTGCCCAAAGCTCCCAAGTTACCAAATTCTGAATTACCAAAAATTCTTGCCAGAATTGCCCAAAGTTCCTAGGATGCCCAAGCTAAAATTGCCCAAAACTCCTAAATTGTTAAAACCTGAATTACCAAAAATTCTCGAGTTAACAAAACCAGAATTGCCTAAAGTGCTCAAACTTCAAAGTGTCGAAACCAGAATTGCCCAAAGCTCTTAAGTTGCAAAAGAATCCCGAATCACCTAAATTACCTAACATGCCAAAACTTGAAGAACCCAAAGTTCCAGAGCTACTCAAACCAGAATTACATAAATTATCCAACTTGCCGAAACTCGAAACACCTACACAAGAACTTCCCTAATTTACTCATGACACTACCTATGTTTTCCTTCCATATCAAACATAAGGTTTTTCGATTGTTTTTATAGGAGTGTGTTGATTAGTATATTTAAGTTCATTTGATGATTTACGTACGGATCAGACTATTCATGAATGCTTGTTTGAGTGATTTTATTGTTATCATCTATATATAAAGTTTGGTTTTGACAAATTTCCTAATACAAGAAAGACATATATGTTGGTCAATTAACATCAGCAGTAACAATAATTGTGTACAAAGAAGGTAAAATTGGCATCCAAATCATAATTATATATCAGAGCTTACTTTTCATATATACATAAATACACACATACATATGCGTACCTTATACATGCTTGTTAACATCATTTAAAGTAAAACATGAAACAAGAATATATATGTGTATACATACATATATATATAGGCAACTTGTTTATTATGATGCAATATAAGATGAAGCACATGGTTTTAGGCTACATCTGTTTCTGTATCTTGCTTCTGCTTCTTCATCTTGCTATTCTCATGGAACTCACCATAGAAGTAATTCAAAGATCCCCAAAGTGATAAAACAAGGGATATGGCTTTTTCAACTTGGAACTTTTCATGGTACAACACCACAGCTAAAGATTCCGTCACCGGAAGCAGAGTCGCGATTAGTATACCAGACAGCAACGACGAGGCTGAAAAAATCACACCCACAGCTCCCATGAAGAACAACTGCCATAAGATTGCGTTCAACACGAGCACCATGTAGTATGTCGATTGTCCAAGCGTATACTCACTTGCCTCTCTTGGAATTGCCTACATAAGCAAGAAATCATTCGGTTAAAACCTGGACTGAAATACCAGAACTAAAGGGGAATAGAGAAGGAGAGATGACCTTGAAGTCTCCGTGAAAGAGCATCCCAATGCAACAGAAAACAGTAGCCGAAAACGACATAACCATCTGTGACTCCATAACCAAAGAGTAAGTAATGGTCTGCTTTGCTTTCTTGTATGTTAACTCGATGGCCGGCAACACAAACCCGTAGAGCGCTGAAGCTGCAAGTGTCATGAAAAACCCGAGGAAATACTGTAGCTTGGATTCATTAGCAGGGCGATCTGAACTCGTATGAAGTGCCAGAACAACGGCTGCGAGTGTCAACAAAAAGACCGAGTTGATCGTAAAAGGTGTAAACTTCGGCTTCACCAATATAAACGCAAACATAGCAGTGAAAGCCAGTTGAGTCGAAATTATCAAAGCCGAGGTAGATATAGGGAGGCGAGCGACACCGTAAGCATACAAAAAGTCATCAACCCCAGTAAGAACACCAAGAACAATACTAGCCAGCAACACAGGAGTTTTTATCAAGACAAGCTTGGCTCCTGGACCCTCTTTTCGTCGACGATACAAGTATGATACCACGAGCGGCAACATCATAAACGGCCAACCGGCGGTTTCTAAGCAGCTCGATATCCACACACCCTTACCACCTTTCAAGAAATATAGCCTCATTAAAAGAGGACCACCAACATTTCCTAAGCCCAACATTGCGCAGTTCAACAGAAGTAACATTCTCTTTAGCCCTTTGCTCATCTTCTCCTCCATCTTCAAACCAATTTTCCATGTTCCACAATATGCAAAAAAGAACAATTTCGTCGGATTCAACTTAAAACCAGGGTCATAAGCAAGAATAACAAAACAAACCAGGGTTTCATACCATTTTAAGCATTAAACTAAGACCCTTTAACAACAATATCAAATTTGTACCATTAATTAGTATAATCACCATGAAAAAGAACACCTAATCCATATCAACCACCCATAACATGCATTATTATCATAAATTAAGCAGTCATTTTCTTAAAATTAAATGGGAATTTGTCTGTAAGCTAATTCATTAGAGTTAATAACGTACAAATAATCACAAGCAAACAAATAAATGCCTAAGAGAAGGAGATTTTACCTTAAACCCAGTCAATTATGGAGCTTAAACTGACGAAAAAAACACCCAAAAACCTGCCTTTTTATATAAAGTTAAGGGAATTAAAATGACTGAAATTGATTAACTTTCGAGAAAAAAGATGAGGTGAGAGAATGTTGTGAAAGAAACCCACTAACCTTAAGGGAAGGACAAAGTTAAAAGCAAAATGGATGGTGCTGAAGCGATATTCGAATACACCCCACCAAGAAATTGCTGTTTAGTTGAACATGACAAGCAAAAATACAGTATTTTTTTTACAGAGAATAACAGGGGAAATTTGGGAAAAGAAAAAGAGAAGACCAAAACGGTATTTATATCATGAAAATGAAATGACCCATGATCAGATAGTAGTTCTTTTAGCTGCTTGAAATCTGAAACATAGTGAAAGAGGGTGACACGTTAGTGGTGATTGGGGTACATCGAACTCAGTGAGTGGCAATAAATACCCGTAAATGAACTGAGGATAATTTTGAAGGAGAAAATTTAGGTTTAAAAAGAATGATTTGTAGACTGATAAGCTTTAGTGAAGATAATAATCCAATTATACACATCAAATAATCAAGGAAAGTATGAAAGTTAGGTTGAAAAGAGTAATCATAATTTAAGTATCATACAAATCAATATGATGGTATGTGACACAAGATAATTTGCTTGCCTCCCGTTGTATATACTAAACTAAATTACGCTTTACATCACATCACAATATAATTCACTTATATTTATTATAAATATATCTTAACAAAAAATTATAAAAATATTTAAAAAATTAATAAAAACAATTCAAAATAAAATAAAATGAAGTGCATATATAAATTATCATATGATTTGTCATGTTTTAATTAGTATTTAGTTGAAAAAACAATAATTCGTTAATTGTATAAAAGAGAGACGTTATCTTAAAAAAATTAAATTTAAATAAAAATTTTAAAATTAAAAATAAATTTATTAATATAATATTAAATTATTAAAAATAAATAATATCCCAGAAAATAACAATACATAATCTCAAATCCAAAAACTCCATCTTTATCAACTTTACCAGAACTCATTATGATTAAGAAAAAGAATGAATTTCTTTTATATAAAAGAATACACCCACATTACTTTTATATATAAAAAAAATTCACTAAACCCACAATAACAATACATCCACATTACTTTTGTCACTGTTTTCAACACGTTCTGTTGACTTTAGCACACCATTTTATGAAGGCAGTGGTGTGGCTACAAATTGTGGGTCATAATGATAAAATGGTACCTACTCCCTGCAAAAATCACATCTGCCTTTGCTTGGTCATTTCTGAACTTAGGTCACCTTTTCCTTTTATAATTGAATCCACTCCATTATGTTTTTTCACTTGATTATTCAAGTGGTTTTATAATGGCAAAGAAGAATCATCATCAAAAATAAAAGAACACTATACATATTGGAGTTGAACACTGTATGAATCCATTGAAAGAACTCCATTTCCTAGACAAGATTAAAACCTTCAGTTCTTCAAGATTTTGCCTTTGTGATATAATTAAGCAAGGGATCAACCATTCCTATATGTAAGCATGAAAATTCTATGCTAAAAAGCAAGAAATGGTGGCGATGTACTCAAGAAATCCAACAACTTTCTACATAAGAAAAGGCACATTTCCATTGATAATCTTCAATCAAGACCTTTGAATGATATGGATATTATGATACAAAGTTCAACATCATTTGTATTAACGAAAGGGTTCTGGTTATTACTTATTACAATATTTTTCTACTTTTAAGGGTGTAAGAAGGCTTATATAAAACAACCCCTCATCTTGTTGAGAGTTTGCTAGACATCGTAAGATGTCTCACCTGAAAGTAGACACCGGCAGTGGCGGCGGTGACTCACCAATCAAAAGCTTCTCAAAGGAGGATTCCGGTTACGGTTTGAGATTGGCAAAGATAATTTCCCATTGCAAGAAAATGATCTCTTCATGAAAATTGGCCTAATTTGCAAAGATCTTCTACCTATGGACGAATTGCACATTAGTCTCAATAAACCTTGATTCCCTGCACCTCTCCTTGGCACAATTCTCAAGCTTGATTCTTTCCCTTTACCCAATTCATTATCTAAATTGCTTCCATTAGACCCTTCTGCTACACCATTATTAGCAAGTGCTTGGCTGATCTGTGAAGCTGCCATGGAATCCAAAGAAACTGATCTTCTTAAAGGTTGAAGAACCCCATCTTCGTCCTCTGTATTTCTCTCATCTTCCTCATATGGTATATGCCTCATTTCACTTGTTACACTTCCTGTTTCTCCTTCAGATTCTTCATTATCTACTATAATTGCAACTTGGGTTCCTTCAGTAACTTCATTATTTACCCCAGATGATGATGATGGTCCTTTATCAGCCATGTTTGAAACAATGGGTGCTCGGCACATAGGACAATTGGTATGGGACCTAAGCCAAGTATCAATACAAGAGATGTGAAAAGCATGGCTACATTTAGGCAACAGCCTTAAAGTCTCACCTTCTTCGAACTCGTTTAAACAAACAGAGCACTCCGTTCCTTCAACAAGACCCTCACCTTTCACGTACTTAAAAACAGCAATTGAATCAATGATCGACGGTTGTAAACCAACGGTGTTGATATACCATACATGATGATCAACGACCGGACCATGATCTTCATCGAGAAACTCATCATGGGTTTCAGTCGTTTCATTCGATCTTCTTCCGCTAAGAACGGATCGGCGTCGATAATACCTGACGTAGTAAACGTACAAACAGAGGATCAAAAACGAAAACGCAAGTACTGTGAAAATTATTATCAAATGCTTGGTGCGCAACGCTGAATGATGATGAGGATCCTGGAAACAGGATAGTGAAGCACAATTGTCGTCACAACCATCATCACGATCATCACAGTTTTTTGCTGAGACTTCAGTGCTTGAATCATTATATTCCAAATTTCTGAAATGAATTCGAAAACCCATATCGGGGGAATCAAATCAAAGATGGAACATTAAAGCAAAAAAGAAGGAAAACCCAGGAAAGAGTAGATCAAAAGGATTAGGTGAAGGGGAAGGGAAGTGTCTGAATAAAAGATAAACACGACTCTTTCTTTTTTTGTGGTTTGATATTATTCTCTGCATTGGATTCTTGACTTTTCTTATAATGTCGGCTTAACACGGTTGACTGACAACAGGAATTATTTGTTCAACTCCCTGTACTTTTCATATATTTATAATTTAGTCCTTCTATTTTTATTTTCATGGATTTAGTTCTTTTATTTATTTATTTTTGAATTTAAAAATATAAGTCCAATTGTAAGCGTAATTAAAATGATTATCTAAATATAACGTAAATATATAATTATAGATAATTATATCCAAATTTAATTGTGAGGAATTTTTAAAAGGGACTTTAAAGCAATTAATGGTTTGAAAAGGAACAAAGCACATGGTTTGCAATTTGGTGCTTTTGCTTGGAGAATAGGAAGGAGCAATCAGTGGAGTTTTTTTTGCCTTTTAAGCATAGTTTGAATATGTTTTAAATTTGGCCTTTTATCAACTTTGGTTTGCAATTTGAAACTAAAAATGGGGAAGAAATCAAATCAGTCCCACAAGATATTGAAATTAGCAAGTTTGCCCCCCCAAAAAATGGTTAAAAAAAACCAACTGGCCAAGCATATAAATTAATTAATTCAGCTAATAGATTTGGTGTGAAAATAAATGGGTAATTAATGTCAATGTTTAGTGGGTCAATATCCGTCTTAGGGACTCAAAATCCCCCCCTGATTTTTAGAGTTGACTTAATTTCATATAATTTTTTTAAAAAAATTGAATAACAATAAGGGGTAAATATTAAAATTATACATAAATTTTGGTTTAATGTACAATTTAATATATGAATTCTGATTTGGTACAATTACAAGTTAAAATTTCATATATAAAATAGTACATAATTAAATTTTATGTATAATATTACACATTAAATTAAAGTTTATATATAATTTTGATATTTATCTTTAATAGTGATGATGAGGAAGAGGAGGCGGCTTAAGCAATCGGAGAGCCCCTAAACTTTTTTCAAAAAGATTAATTAAACTCTTCAAAAAAAAAAACATACAGTTGAGCCTTTTAAGTGTTAGAATTATCATCAAGTAAAACCATTTGATCGTTAATGTTAACGGTTAACCATTAAACTGAAACGGCTATCATTTTCTTTAAGTTATTTTTATACCATTCTAATTTGTGTCACGTAATTTTTCAAATGTTAAAAAAAAATTATAATTATAAAGAATCATAGAGGTTTAGAAAAATTATTAAAAATTACAAAAAAATATTAGAAATATAGAAAATTATAAAAAACTATAAATATTGTTATAAATATTATAAAAAATTAAAAATACACGAAAAAAATTATAAAACCCAATATTTTCCCATTTTCACACTAACCATCATTAATAATAGACACCTATTAAAATTTTTATATAAAGAAAAAGTTTTGATCCCTGAAACCCTCAATTTGAGAGAACTCTAATGGATCCATCCCTCCACCATTGTTTTGTTGGTTTTTGTTGTGCTCGTAAACTAGAGACCTCAAAGTTTGCACCATTTTGTTCATCTTTGCATCCTTCATCGGTGTTCTCCTTCCCACTATTGTTCATATCCGTTAACCGTCACAATATCATCGACGACAATATTATCCTGAACAACGATAGTGCCAACAATTTCAACTCAATTTTTATTATTTTTAAATTAATTTTAATAATTGTATGCTTTTCTATAATTTTTTTTAATAATTTTAAAGAAAATTTTTCATTTTCACCATGTGGCAACGATCGCAATCCTGTCATGATAGATGATAAAAATATAAGAAAAATTGACAAATATACATTTTAACAGTTAATTATTAAAGTTAACAGTCAAAGGCTTAATTGATGAGAATTCTAAAGTTTAAGAACTCAGTTAGATGCATCGTTTAAGAATTCTAACTTTTTTTGGAAGAAGAATTCTAACTTTTAAGAACTCAATATTAATTTTGATTATTTAAAAACATAATTTAATAAGAAAAGTTCTTTCAAATATTTTACTTTAACAGTTAACAATATTTTAACTTATAAATGATAAAATTTAATAAATTAAACTAAAATTTCTATTTAATGAAATAAAAACTTGAAAAATAGAAATACGTATATCATATTAAATTTATTTTTAAAAAACAACCACATTTATTTAATTTTAATAGTATATTGATTAACTTATTATTGCTAAATATTGAAGTAAAATATAAAAATTATTTTTATTAAATTTTGTTTTCAATTTATTTTAAATTAAAATTGAATAGTAAAATTTAATAAAAATTTAACTTTAATAACTAAATTATTTTAGTAGAAAGGACCAATTTACTCTTTGATCTAACTTTATAGGAACCAATTTGCTTATTTTTTAAATAAGCAAGATAAAATACAATTTGGCTCATAGTATAGGAGATTCCATGCTACTTTTATCGCAATCGAGTTTGAGTTAATAGATTTATATTTATATTCGCTTGCTTATTTAAGATTTGTTTGCATTTGTTTGTATTTGTTAAAATTATTTTCGTATTCATTTATTTAAAATTGTGTTCATGATGGTCCTTTGTTTGAGTTAAATGAACTTTTTTTTGTGAATATTAAATGAAACACTAAACAAACATGCTCACTAACACATTCATAAACATATAATTAAATATGTTCACAATGTTCTTAAATAATAAATAAACAAACAAAAAATAAATAATCATATACTTTCTAGATATAAAATAATCAGATGTAAATAAATAAATAAATAAAATAAGTACACAAATTATAATAATAATTAAATAACAAATGAGCTTTAAATGATTTTTTAAACAAGTTTTAAATGAACATAAACTAAGCTAACTTTGTATATATTCAGCTAATTTAATAAACGAGTCTCAAAATTTTATTTATACTCCTTTTATTTAGCTTAGTAAATGAATAAAAACTGAACTATTCATTTTATCGTTTTGTTTATGTACAACATTACTTCGTACTCTCAATAATGCCTCTAGATATATTTCTGATATTAATCTAGTTGTGCTATAATAATAATATTAAAAGTAAACTACATCCAAAGTCGCTATATTAGTAGTAATCTAGTTGTGCTATAATAGTAATATTAAAGATAAACTATATCCAAGGTCGCTATATTATTGGTAAGTTCGTATTTTAATTATTTAACTTCAAAAAATTACAAAATGATTGCAATATATCAAAAGACTTTATTTATTTATATAAAATTGAATTTGGAACATGATTCAAAAGCTTAACAGCTGATCAAGCTTTATTTATTTATTTATTTATTTATTTGCCTTAATTTACATTATATGAAAAAGAAAAAGGAATAGATTGTTCATCCCCAATATTAAGTAAGAAATTGCAAAAATTTTAACATTAAATGTTAAGCATAAATCCTTGCATTTTTAACCAATTTCATACACGATGTGCTATTCATACTATTATCATGTAATAAGGTGGTCATGTCGGAATGTTACCAGCATTGAAAGCCAAGTCGGAAGTGACCAGATCCTAAGATTCAGACACAGCATCCACTGCCGAAGTTGTGTTACCATTGCCGCCAATGATAACACTATTCATACTGCTTGTGAAGTCGTATACATGGCCCATTTTAGCTCGTTTGGTCGCCAAGTACCGCTTGTTGTCCTTTGTAATAGGTGATAGTAGTGGAACCCGACCTGCAATTGCTAATCCGTAACCCTTAAGTCCACTGTATTTAGCAGGATTGTTCGTCATAAGCTTCATTGTTCGCACACCCAGATCCCTAAGTATCTGAAAGAAAGAATCGAAGGTTAGAGTTAGACAAACTTCGTTGTAAAGTACAAAGAAAACAGAAAGATGAACCAGTCATTCGGCGAAAGCTAAAGCCTTTAAGCAAGCCGCGATCCTTTACATGAATGTAAGATATGGGTATTTCAAGAGAAATGGAAAGACGGAGCTATTCGGAGTGGAAAATTATTACCAATGTACCAACAAATGAACCTTCGGAATGTAACTGAATTATGAATTAATTTAGCAATGTTTCGAAGAGGAATACCTGTGCACCAATGCCGTATTCTCTAGAATCAACAGGCAACCCAAGCTCAACATTTGCTTCTACTGTATCACGACCAGCATCCTGCAGAGTATAGGCACGAAGCTTGTGGCCTAAACCAATGCCCCTGCCTTCATGTCCCCGCAGGTATACTAAAACACCCCGACCAGCCTCCTCAATCTGCCTCATTGCAAGGCTAAGCTGATTCCCACAGTCACATCTAGCTGATCCAAATATGTCTCCCGTTAGGCATTCAGAGTGAACCCTCACGAGAATATCCTGTCCATCTCCGATCTCACCCTGTTTGAATCGTAGAAAAGAATCATACCATTTTCTTCATCATAAATGCTTTTAATCCAATAAAATTAGTCCAAATGAATTAGACGGAATGGCACAACCCTCGATATTTATGGAAAAACAATAGAAGTGTCCTTAAAATAAATCAAAACATTTCCGACTTAATTAACCACAATACAAATACAAATATAGAAAGAGAGAGTTCGTAACGAATATTACGGTAAATCAGATAAGTAAGAAACTGAAACTAGCAATAAGAATCCCGACTTATCTTCACCTTAACCATTGCAATATGCTCAATCCCATCTATTTGTGACCTGTAACAATAAGCCGTGAATGGCCCCCACATTGTCGGTATCAGTGCATCACCGGCATGATCGACTAATTTATCCCTCTTTCTCCGATACCTGTCAATCATAAGCAGCATTACTAGTTTACTTCATCGAGGTAACTTAACCACAGGATCCATGAAAAATAAGTCGAAAGCAAATCTCTCTGCATATGATAGTCATTAGTTTACCTAATTAAATCAGCAATGGATACAATTTTCAAGTTCTCCCGTTCAGCAAATTGACGAAGCTTTGGCAATCGAGCCATGGATCCATCATCATCTACGATCTCACAGAGAACCGCAACAGGGTCCAGTCCGGCTAGCATTGCAAGATCAACCGAAGCTTCGGTATGACCAGCTCTTTTTAGAACACCACCTTCTCTGTACTTCAGTGGGAAAATGTGACCTGGGCGGTTGAAATCTTCGGGTTTGGAATCTTTAGAAGCTAGGGCCAATATCGTCGTTGCTCTATCATGTGCTGACACACCAGTTGTAGTGCCATGTTTTGCATCCTGCAAATCAGTTTTCATTCAACACAAAAGCAGAGAATCATCGGAAATTTTGACCCGTAATCATACTTTGTTCAAACTATCATAAAATATTTCTCCAAAATTCGTATTTTAAGCTTATCAACGTCATAAATACAAACTTTTTTTCCAAAATAATCCATTGTATCAGGTTTATGGATATCAGACAAAACAACATACCACCGTAACCGTGAATGCAGTACAGAGTTTCTCTTCATTTTCCCTTTGGTTCACCATTAAAGGAAGATTCAACCTCTCTAGATCCTCCTCTTTCATGCTCACACAAACTATCCCGGTTCCATGCTTCACGATAAATGCCATAGCTTCAGGTGTCACCAACTGTGCTGCCATTATAAGATCTCCTTCGTTTTCTCTATCCTCATCGTCTACAACCACTACCATCTGTAAAAGTTAATTTCTGGTTACTAAAAGTTAAGCTAGAGCTCAATGGAACAAAAAAAGCATCCTACAGAGAAAAAAAACTAACCTTCCCTTGGCGAATATCCTCGATTGCCTCAGGAATGGAAGCAAAACCTTCAGTCGGGCGGTCCAAATTGAATTCATCGTTATCAACGGGAAAACCGTTACTTATAGAAACGGCATCTGCAGCAACATTTCGAAACATTATATCATCTTGTTATGCTTCAATCCTAACTGATTTATAACTAAAGAGATTACCATTTGTGGAGGCAACATTTTTGCCTTCTCCCGATTGAACCGCAGCTCTTGTTTTGCCAACACTTTTAATAACGGACGACAATCTACCACGCACAAAGGCTAAACCGGATGCGTAGCCATTCGCGAAGACTAGATTTGTTCTGTGTAGTCCATTAAAGGATTGGAAGCTTTTTGATGCCCTACGCAGAAATTCATACAATCAAACGGTACTGTATAATAAAAAAACCTCCCATTTCCTAGCATTTAATTTGACAATAAACAAAACCCTTAAATATATATAAAAATTATGTGTAATGTTTTGATAATTTGCTTATGAAATTAATCAAATGTGAAAATAGAAACATAAACAAACAAGCCTATATAGTATTTGCATCTAATTCTAGCATTTTCTATTCAACCAAACACAAACCACATTTCATCATTCGATTTTTTTTTAAATAATTTAAATAAAACCGCCATATTGCTTACCAGCCAAGGCGTAACTTTGGGTCATTGAATCTTAAGTAAACCACAGCGTTTATATAAGATCGAAATGGAACCATTTATCATTAAAACTATATACATTAGAAACTAGAAAGTCATGAAGGAAAATCGAATTGTACACGAAAAGCGAAAAACAAAGAAAACCCAAACGAAAATTCAGTTAAACGAAAGGATCCCATTAAAGAAAAAGAGAAGAAAAAGGTTACCGAAGACGAGAAACTGATGCAGCTGAAGAAGAAGAAGAAACGTTCAAAGAAGCCATGAACAGTCAGAGAAGACGCTGGAAATTCCTAATATGTGGGAATTTGATGTTGCAATTATAAATTTGAAAAAGGCAGAGGAAGAGAAATGAAAGGATAGTGGAGATGACGACGGATGAGATATGTATATCACCCGCGGGTGAGCTACCAACAGCACTTTGGTCTGGTAGGTTTTTATTTATTTATTTATTTTATTTTTCACATTTTTAGTTGATAGAATAGGGACAATATCCGAAATATACCAAAAAAATTAAAAAATTATGGAATTGGGCTGATTTTTAGAAAATTTACAGAAAATGGTCATTTCCTCACAAAACGCGTCCACGTCAGCGCGTTTTGTGGAAAAATAGCAGGAAAGCGCGTCCCAAGGGCGCGCTTTAGCCTGCAACGATAAAAAAAAAGGGTCAAATTTTTTTGACCCTTAGGGGCCCAACGGTAAAAAAAAACCTATAAAAATTCTCCCAACCTTTTTATTTTTTTCACACTTTAATCCTTACTCAAATTCCTCTCAAATTCCTCTCGAATTTCTCTTAAAGTCCTTCAAACTTCCTCTGAAATTTCGAAATAGTCCTTTACTATTTACAAAAAAGCCCTTTTTATTTTTTTAATATATTTTTTAAAAAAATTTTAAAATTTTCGATTGTATTACAATGGCCGGGGAATTACTTCGTCTAGACAACAAGCACATCTCCGGATCAAATGTAAATGGTAAGTTTTAATTTTAATTTTTCAATATTATTTAATATTTTTTACAATTATGAAATTTTAATTAATTTTTATTTTATAATTTTTTAAACAGTTTGTAGATCGAGTGTTGCAATGTTATATTCGCAATATGCATGGTCCCCCATCGCCGTTGATCGAGAATTACCTGCGGAAGCAGGTTTTTGGCACGTGGCCACGATAGGCCGGGGGTTCAAGTTGGAGCCGCCTTTGATCAGTGCGTTGATAGAGAGGTGGAGACCCGAGACGCACACTTTCCATCTTCCATGCAGAGAGTGTACCATCACTCTGGAAGATGTGCAGTTGCAGTTGGGATTTCCGGTGGACGGGTCGGTAGTCACAGGGTCTGCAACTTCTGGTGATTGGGGAGTCGTATGCTACGAGCTTCTGGGTACCATTCCGGATAACATTCAAGGAGGTCGGATCGAGATGGCCTGGTTATGATATACATTCCCGGAGCCGAATGAGGGTTCGACCGAAATAGAAAGAATACGGTATGCTCGGGCATACATTCTTCAGATAATTGGAGGCTATTTGATGCCGGACTTTTCTAGAAACCTTGTACACTTGAGATGGCTGCTGAAACTTGTTGATTTCAGAGCAACCGGTGAATTAAGTTGGGGGTCTGTCGTGCTATCGAGGTTGTATCGGGAGATGTGCGGGGCGACGCGGTCGAGTAAAGCGAAAATCGAAGGTTGCCTATCACTACTGCAGTCATGGGCACAGTTTCGATTTCCATTTTTACGTCCTCGACTCGACCAACTATATTCATTCCCACTGATAACGAGGTAAATTTAATGTTATATTTTACAATTATTACGTAGAGTTATAGTATAATTGTATGCTAAAAATTTATTTAATTAGGTGGAACCATTCGGCGAGTTATGCTGGAATACCTATCTCGCTTGAAGATATACGACTTCTATTGAACCAACGGTCGGAATCACAAGTAAGTTTCGAATTTCGTATTTATAATTTAGTATTTCGTATTTAGTGTTTAGTATTATGTATATAACTAATATTTTAATATATGTTAATATAGTTTCAATGGACGCCGTACGAGGATCCGTCAATTCGGGCAGTAATTCCGGAGGAGTTCTTGCAAAATCCAAACTGTTGGCACGTGAAGGTCCCATTCATCACCTATGCGACCGTGGAGATGCACCAGTCAGATCAGGTTCTGCGACAATTTGGATTCCAGCAACCGATTCATGTGCCACCTGAGGTGCTCGATGATGAGCACAAAGTTGACTTACGGCAGTTGCACATGGATTGGCCAAGATTTTGGTCAACACATATCGAGACGTGGGAGAACCGATATGACTATTTACCTATCCGAGAACCGATCGTCGTTCCTGAGTTAGCGTGTGTGCCGGAATACATGCCATGGTTTAGGATCCATGATAAGATGTATTTGTTGTCGGAAGAAGAGAGGCGACAACAATTTCGTCAACAAAGGGAACGTCGGGGCCCTTTAAATCCAAGGAGAATGGGTAATGAGACGAGGCCATCAACAGCGCCGACACAATCATCGGGCCCATCAACAGCGTCCACACAGTCACCGGGCCCATCAGTTCAGCCGACGACACTGACATCACAGCCTTTACCCTTTATGCCAGGTGCGTACCCTACCCCTTATATGTATCCTAACTAGAGCTGAGCATGACCACCCGGCCCGAAGGCCCGCCCGAAAAATGGGCGGGTTCGGGTAAAAATTTAGGCCCGAAAAACGGGCTTGGGCAGAAAAATGAGGCCCGATTAAAAAACGGGCCGGGCCTCGGGTAAGAATTTCTTGGCCCGGGCCCGGCCCGACCCGGCCCGAAGTATATTAAATATTTTATTTTTTATTTTTTTTAATCTTTAACTTTACCTTTCATAGTTTCATAACCATAGCTCCTGCGTTACCACTTACCAGCCCTCTCCACCTCCGGTCCAGCCTTCTGACTTTAGCTCAACTCCGATCCAGCAGTCTCCAACTCCGATCCACTACCACAACAACATAGTAAGCTGTAACTTACAGCTTATTCTCCTTCTTCTTCTTTTTTTGCTTTAAAATGTTGGTTATTTCCTTTATTGCTTCTGTTCTGTATCTTTCATTTTATTAGATTTTTTAACTTTTCTGTTTGATTATCTTGGTGATGGTTCATGGCCTGAACTTGGTTAGATGATTTCTAATTAATAACCAACTAGAAGCCATCAAAAATATTTTTTCTTTTTTCTTCTTTTGCTTTAGCTGTTGTGGGGTTTTGTTTTCTTTCTATTTCTTATATACAAAATATAAAATATGACACTTTACTCATTATTCTACCCTGGGTCCCTGGCCTACGTCTTTACTTGAATGGTTCCAGTGATGCTTAACACCATAGCTCTCAAGCAATCATTTTAGGCACCTGTGGGCTTAGAAAATAAGATATTGAAAATGGGTTTTCAAAGGAAATAGCAAATACTAGGTTAAAACATTAATACCAGTCTTTCTTTTGGTATGGCTTTAGTGTTTTGAAGTTTTCGATATTCTTTTTGTTGGGTATAAAAAAGGTACTCTTTTTTTCCTACTGCTAGGAACAGGAGAATCTCTAAAGATTTTTTCCTATCTCATTTTAAGTCATCTAATCTGGTTCATGAAAGTGACGAGAAACTCTCTTTGTTACCTAAGAAAGCTGCAACTACAACTCACTAAAACTTGTTCTCTTGTCTTGTAATGTTTTTTTTTTTACTGAAGTTTCCAGTAAAAAAGAAAAAGAAAATTCAGAAAATTACTTTATTTTTATTTTTTATAATCTGACTTGCTGATTATAGCAGCATATAATTATTGCTCACACGATTTTAGATTTTTAAATATAAATGTTTTATCAGTAAAACAATTTTTTATTATTTACATGCTATTAATATTCTTCATGTTATACCAGAAAAATGCCTTGTTAGTCGAAGACAATAAATTGGTTATATTATCATGATTTTATTGATTTGATAATCTCAACAGTCATGTTTTAATTATATATTTTATATTAATTTTATTAATTTTAGGTATTATTTTGATTAAGTTTAGTTTGTTTTATGATTTTTAAATATTATTTGATAAAATTCTAAAATATTTTTCATAAATATTTCCAAAAAAAACAAAAGTTTTTCAATTAAACCCTCTTTGGTTATTAAATTGAGCTTGAGTTCAGATTTGATACGATTGTGTTTTCTGTTTAAATATTCTCGGACATAAGAAAATGTATAACCAGCTTCAAAAGCAATGTAAATTTCGTACCATACAAATTTAACATTATAAATATAATTTATATCCCATTTTAATTTAGCAGCATATGGCACATTTTGTCTTATCCATATCATTTATAAATGATTTATATATTATATATAATTGTTGAACAATTATATTAACTTTTGTTTTATTTGGATTCCAGGACTTGAGTTTTTATGTCTATGGCTAGTTCGAATACTCCTATACATGTGGACGATGGGTTTAATGAGTATGAAAGTGCTACCAAACGTCAAAAGTCTACCACTTCAAAGGTGTGGGATGACATGACAAAGCTTGAATGCGAGGAGAAAAATGAATTGAAGGCACAATGTAATCACTGTAAGAGTATCTTTTCTGCTAAATCTTCTAGTGGAACGTCTCATTTAAGACGTCATCTAAATCAATGTTTGAAAAAATTTAATAAGGACATCGCTCAATACACCATAGCCAATCAACCATCATTAGGAGGTGGTCCATCTATAAAAAACTACAAGTTTGATGCTGATGAGTGTCGTCGAGCTGTTTCTACTTTTCTTGTGTGTGGCAAGCATTCATTTAGGACAGTTGAAGAACTGGGATTTAGATACATGATGAGAATTGCTAGTCCTAATTTTAAGAATATAAGTAGATTTACAGCTGCTAGGGATGTCTTAATTTATTATGCAAAAGAGAGAGATTATGTTAAAGAAGAGTTAGCTAAAGCACCCGGTTTAATTTGTCTAACTTCCGATAATTGGAATTCAGAGCATACTAATGATGAATATATTTGCATTACTGCACATTGGATTGATAAATATTGGAAGCTACAAAAGAGAATCATAAGGTTTAGAGCTTTACTTCCTCCGTATGATGGTTTGAACATAGCAGATGAAGTTGTTTTATGTTTATCTCAATGGGGTATAGACAAGAAAATTTTTAGCATCACTTTGGATAATGCTTCTTATAATAATGTGTTGGTTTCTTCTCTTAAAAATCGTTTTCGTGCGAACCGAGCTATTTTGTGTGATGGTGCTTTTTCCAAGTTAGATGTTGTGCACATATTTTGAATCTTATAGTTAAAGCTGGTTTAGAACTTGCTGATAATGTTGTTGGTAAGATTCGAAATGGAATTAAGTTCATAAAAAAGTCGGGAATTCGTAGGAAAAGATTTTATGATGTGGCCGACAAAAGTTTTCATTTGAATGTGACCAAAAAGTTGCGTCAAGATGTGTGTGTGAGATGGAATTCTACTTATTTGATGCTTGAATCTTCTCTGTACTATAAAGATGTGCTAGATTATTGGGGCTAACGGGATAAAGACTATAAAATGTTTGCACTTTCTGACGAGGAGTGGAAAAATGTTGCTGTTCTTTGCAAATTTTTGAAAGTCTTTTATGATGTGACTTGTATTTTTTCTGGTTCCAATTATCCGACAGCCAATATTTATTTCAGAGGGGTTTGGAAGGTTCACAAAGTCTTGGTTGATACAGTTGAAGGTCCTTATTCTTTTTTAACTCCAATGGTTAAACAAATGCAAGAGAAATTTAATAAATATTGGGCTGAGTATTCGTTGATATTGTCCTGTGCTGCAATTTTAGATCCTCGTTACAAGTTGAATTATGTGCAATATTGCTTTACTACAATCTATGGTATTCATTCTTCGGATTTTGTTGAAACCATTCTTAGCAATCTTAGACTCTTGCTTGATGAGTATGCTAAGAAATCCAAATCAACGTCTTCCTTTTTGGCCGAGAATTCTAATGTCTCAGATAAAAATCCCATTGATTCTAGTTTGCAAAGCAATGTTAATAGTGTTGGTTTTGGGGGAGATTTTGATGAGAGTGATGAATTTAAACGGTATTTAAATGAATCTAGCACTAAGAGTGAAAAGTCACAGTTGGACATTTATTTGGAAGAACCGGAGCTTGAGTTGAATAGTCAAATAGATGTTTTGGATTATTGGAGCAAAAGTTCAGTTCGATATAATGAGCTATCATTATTGGCTCGTGATCTTTTGGCAATTCCAATATCGACTGTAGCTTCCGAGTCCGCTTTTAGCATGGGTAAGAAAGTTATCACACCTTTGAGAAGTTCACTTAAGCCAAAAATGGTTCAAGCCGTTGTTTGCCTTGATGATTGGATGCGAGCTAAGGGATTTTCAACGGGTAATTATTATTCTCATTTTATTGTTAATTTTATATTATTTTTTATTAATTTAATAATCTAATTATTTATTCTTATTTCATGTTAGAAATTGGTGATAAGAATGACGATGGCGATGGGGACGATGATGACGATGTTTCTTCGGTTGCTTTTTAGGTTACCTTCCTTTCTAACTGTTGACAATTTAATTTATTCTTATAAAATTAAATATGTTAATTGGTTAATGTATAGATATTTTGGTTGGTTGATTATATTTTGCAGGTTTTTGGTACTGTTTTGGGGATGTTGGTTTTCTGCTGTTTAGTGCTGTTTTTATACTGTTTGGCACTATTTTGTTGCTGTTTGATGATGTTTAGTGCTGTTTTGGTGTTGTTTTTATGCTGTTTTATTGTTCTTTTATGGTATTTTATTGTTTCGTTGTCGTTTTTAATATTATTTCGATATTGTAGAACTTTTTTTTTATTATCAATTTGGTTATTATTTTAGTTCAAACAAGTTGTTTCAATTTTAATATAACTACTTCTTATTGTTTTGTTGTCGTTTTTAATATTACTCCGATATGATCTTTGAGATCCTATAGTTTGCTACTTGATTTTATTTGCTAGGAATGGAGATTAGTTAATGTTGAGCACATACATAATAGTCAACTTTTGAGATCCTATAGATTGATACATCTGTTAGTTTGTGATTTGGTGGATATGATTTTAATAACATTGACAATTGTTTAAAACAAATTTAAAATTTGAAGCTGTCAAAATTGGGTCTAATATGAAAATTTGGAACTAAGATTGAACGTATTCCAAAAAATACAATTATAAAGTTGGACAAAAATTAGTATTTACAAAGTTGTTTATAGGAAATTATGACATGTCCATTTTATTAAAAGTATAACCCAAACCCTTAGTTTTTTCTTTCTATATACAACTTACAGTTGTATAAATATTTGGCATAAAAATTTCAATGTTTTTGTATTTTGTTTTAGTATATTTTTTATTTGTTTTTATTTTAATATTTGTTTTTATTTTTTAAAAATGTATTTAATTTATTATATTTTATTTTTAATAAATAAGTTAAAAAAATTTATATTATCCGGGCCGGGCTCGGGCCGGGCCCGGGCCTACCAATTTCACATCGGGCCGGGCTTGGACAATTTTCCAGGCCCATATTTCGGGCCGGGCCGGGCCCGGGCCTTAAAAGAGAGCCGAAAATTTTTTTGGATCCGGCCCGGCCCATGCACACCTCTAATCCTAACCCATATATGTTTCCTTTTCCCAGTCCCACCCCAGGTTGGAATGCATGGCCGGGTTCGAGTCCATTCTCGACTACTCCGACTGACCAACCGATCTTGAGGCCGTCGTCACGTGAGGGATCACAGGAGGCGCCGTCGGGGAGCACTTCTTTTTACCAGCCTCCTTCACCATACGAGATTCAGACATCCCCGCCGTGGTTTATGCAAACACTTTCGGGGTCGTTATTTTATCAATGTGGGTCATCCTCGCAACACCCACAACCAGACCCACTGCCGGAGGAACCGGAATCCCCGCCCGAGGTTCCACGACCCCCGCCGGAAGCTAGAAGAAGGAGGAATCCAGCGCGTAACCGCCGACCACCCCCGTGTGGCACTGATTTCGACCGGCATCAACATTGATTCGAATGGGTTTTTTATTTTTTAAATTGTAATAATTTTTTTTAATAAAAAAAGTGGTTTTTTATTTGTGTTTATAATTTAATTTTAATATCTTCACTAAAATAGAAGTTGTTTATTTTTTGTATGTAATTTAATTTGAATTTTTTAAAAAAATAAAAAGTTGTTTTTATTTTTTATTTTTTGTAATTTAGTTTTAATATATTTAAATAATAGTTATGTAATTTTTTTATTGTAATTAATTTTAATATCTTTAATAAATTAGAAATTGTTTAATTTTTTAATTGTAATTTAATTTTTATATGTAATAAAATAAGAAGTTTTCTTTATTTTTTATTTTTTTTAATTTAGTTTTAATATATTTAAGAAATAAAAAGTTTTCTTTATTTTTGGTTTTCTATAATTTAGTTTTAATATATTTAATAAATAATTTTTCTTTATTTTTTTATTTTTGTAATTTATTTTTAATATATTTAAAATAAGAAGTTTTTTTTATAATTTAGTTTTATATTTAATAAATAAGAAGTTTTTTTTATTTTTTAAGTTTTAATATATTTAATAAATAAGAAGTTTTTATTTTTTATTTTTCTGTAATTTAGTTTTAATATATTTAATAAAATAAGAAGTTTTTTTTTATTTTTCGTAATTTAGTTTTAATATATTTAATAATAAGAAGTTTTTTTATTTTTTATATTTCTATAATTTAGTTTTAATATATTTAATAGAATAAGAAGTTTTTTTTTTTTTATTTTTCTGTAATATAGTTTTAATATATTTAATAAATAAGAATTTTTTTATTTTTTTATTTTATAAAATAATAGTTGCTTATATGTTTTTGTAATTTAATTTTAATATCTTTTATAAAATTTAATTTTTTAATTTTTTTGAAATTTAGTTTTAATATATTTAATAAATAAGAAGTTTTTTTTTGTAATTTAGTTTTAACATATTTAATAAATAAGAAGTTTTTTTTATTTTTTATTTTTCTATAATTTAGTTTTAATATATTAATAGAATAAGAAGTTTTTTGTTTTTTTATTTTTCTGTAATTTAGTTTTAATATATTTAATAAATAAGAATTTTTTTATTTTTTATTTTTTTATTTCATAAAATAATAGTTGCTTATATGTTTTTGTAATTTAATTTTATATCTTTTATAAAATAGAATTTTTTTAATTTTTTTTTTTGAAATTTAGTTTTAAAAATAAATATCCAATATCTGAGGAAAGGGGAAAGCGCGCCTCTGAGGACACGCTTTGTGCCAAATCAGCAAAACGCTTCCACGTAAGCGCGCTTTTGCTGATTTGGCACAAAGCGCGTCCTCAGGGGTGCGCTTTCCTGCCATTTCCCCACAAAATGCGCTGACGTGGACGCGTTTTGTAGAGAAACGGCCATTTTCTGTAAATTTTCTAGAAATTGGCCCAATTCCGTAATTTTTTAATTTTTTTGGTATATTTGAGTATTTACCCCGATAAAATATTGGAGAAAATATGTTAAAAACAAATTTTTGGTTTTTTTTTACAGAAATGATATAAAATAAATAATTAATTATAAAAATAGAACCGATAAAATATTATTTATGAAAATTCTCATCTGTGTCACTCCACTTTCCCTCAATCATTAAACTATCAATAATAATTAAAAGAAAATTTAGGGTAAATTACACCAACAGTCACCCAATTTTGGGGTAACTGACAAAACAGTCACCTAGGTTTCATTTCAGTCACTCAACTTTCAAAAAGTTACAAAACAGTCACTAATTAATAGTTACCGTTAGGTGTTAACAGAATTGCTGACGTGGCAAGTCACGTTGGTAAAGCAACTCTTCTTCTTCTTCTTCTTCTTTCTGTGAGAAACTGAACAGAGAAACTCTCACCAAGAATATCCCCAACTCTGGTTAATGCAATAATGAAATTGTTAAATTCATTCATCACATCTGAAGTAGATGTGCTATTCACTGACTGGCTGTTTTCATTCAACTCATCTTCCTCTCCAACTACCACTTCATCATCACTACTACTGTTACCACCATTTGCAGTGCCATTCAAGTTCATCTCGGTCATCACCTCTGTGGGGGATGTGGCTGCACGTGCATTACCGGTTCTGTCATCTTGGAATGCAAACCAGTTGGAATTTGTGAACAGGCTGGTCGTTAAACATGGGTTGTAATCTCCATTAATATGACTGCTTTAACAAAACAATATAAACTGTGCCGACATGAAAGCTAAAGCAATAGGATGTTCTTCCACAATATTACCCATCGGCTAGTCCATAATGAATCTCATCAACCAATTACTCCATTACTATTGAGTAATGACAAGAAAACTCACCTTCCTTGTTCATCACCAAGCCTCAATGATGATATGACCACCTCAGCAGATTCATCACCAAAGTAAACATCCTGCAAATTGATAACATAAATTAACTATTGATTTGATGCCAAAAATTGAATAAATTTTTTTCCTAGTTGTTTGGTTCTCCATCACTCATGCTAATCTTAACATTTACCCTAGCTTATATTATCAACAGTGTCTTAACAGGCAAATAGAGAAGCCATTGGAAAAACGACTTATTCGCCTTATAAGCAAACATAGAGAATCAATTTCCAATTAATTAAAAGAATTCAGTCTCTCACCTCATCATCTCGATCAAGAGCACCTTGCTCCTGGAACCAGTTAAATAAAAACAATAAGTAGAGAAAACATGTGGAATTAATAGACTGTTATAGAAGCCAAACTACATACTTCATTATCATCATTCCCATGCATTCTGTATCTGAAAGCCTGGCTTAGGTTATTTGCTAAAGCTGCAACATCATAATCTCTATCATGAAGATCATCTTCATCACTATCCCTCGTTCTGTCTTGCAATGATGTTGGGCGGCTGCACATGAGAAGGGAAAATATATGAGACTCTTTAAAAGACTTTTCTGTTAGCTCCCCACCAATGCAGTTTCTGCAAACAACAATAATGCTATAAAAAGCCATAGATAATTTAAAAGAGAGAACTATAAGTCAAATTTATTTCATTATAAGCTACAAATATGCCATTAACCAGAGTTTCTTGGTGTAATTTCATTACTGCATTAACCAGAGTTGGTGAGAGTTTCACTGTTCAGTTTCTCACAACAAGAAGAAGAAGAAGAAGAAGAAACCTAGGTGGCTGTTTTGTCAGTTACTCCAAAGTTGGGTGACTGTTGGTGTAATTTACCCATAAATATATACAATAAAAAAATAAAAAATATCTTTTTGAATTAAAAAAAAGTTTGTCATGAAAACTTTAGACACCATCATTTATTTCAGCGGATAATTAAAGTTATCAGAAAGTAAATTTATACTTTAACCTACTTAAAAGTATAAAATTCTAATTTAATTTTTTAAAAATTATAAAAATATAAATTATTAAAATAATAAAATTATATTTTTATTACCGTAAAAATTATAATTTAATTTTAGTTCAAAAAATAATTTTTAGCTTTGCCCTAATTTACTTTTCTTTCTTTTTTTGGACATGATACAGTGCCATTTACGTAAATGGTGATTTTCAATAGTCACTTCTCTTTCAATTTGACTGTACAATAGATAAGTGGGGGATGGGATAATGGTCCCCCTCCGGCTTTAAAAGATTTGTAAGATCTATTGGTGACAGGTTTGTTTTTTTTTTTTTTTAATGAATTTTTTTTTACTTCAACTCTTTGTTTTTGTGACAGAAGTGTCGCGGACACATTCGCAGCACTCACTTAAATTTTTTTCTTTCATAGTGTATACTAGTAAAAATATTAATATTTTTTAAAAATATATATTAGTGTCGTCTGATGATGATTGGGGAAAAAGTTAGTTGTACCAATAAAAAAATTTAAATACTAATGATGGTCTAATGATTGAGGAAAAAGTGAGCGGAAATGATTGAAAATACTCATTTTCGTAAATAATTTCTTACATATTTGGTAATTATTTATTTATTTTTATATTATTTATGTAAAAAAAAACCCTAGGCTTCCTTAAGAAATGTTTTATTAGAAATTTTGAGTGAATTTTTTATATGTAAATTAAATAAAAATAATATGAAAAATACATTTTCTATATTTTAGGGAATTTAGATGAATGATAATCTTTATGTAATAAAGAATAGGAGATCCACTTGTATAAAATTTAATTGATTTTATATTTTTTTTTTTTATATAATTAAATTTTAACAATTCAATCGTTAAAATTAATAAAATATTTGTACTTATTAAGTATGTGAATTTTTTGGTCAATTTGATATCTCTATCATATCAATCTAAGTTATTATTACGTAATAAAATTACTCGTACGAGGGTCAAATCTCTTATTAATTATGATCCAAATTTTTTGAGGTTTAATCACATAAAAATCAAACCTTTCAAAATGATCATATTAAAAACCAAACTTTTATGAAAATGTTCAAATAAATACTTTTTACACAATTCGATCAATTTTATAGTAAAAATTTGGGTAAATGCTAATGTGGATAGAATAGGACACATGACAATAGAATATCATATTATTTAAAAAGAAGAGAAAAAAAATAAAAACATATTTTGAAACCTGACTTTCGTCATTTGAAAAGCATTTATTTATGTAATTTCATAAAAAAATTGGTATTTATATGATCATTTTAAAATATTTGGCCCTCGTGTGAGTAACTCTGAAAGGTTAAGTCTCAATTTGAGCATTTAGCTGAATAATAATATTTTCATAAATATAATAACATTACATAATTTTTTGAACAATCACATTATAGGTGGATGTCCATAAAGATCGAGATAAGTTTGATATATTTTAGGACTCTAATATTCATTAGAAGTAGAGCTTTATTTTATTTATACTTCTTATGTCTATAAATATAAATTTTGGAGAAACATTCTAAACATGTTTATTGTTCGATAAAAATACGTTCTCTTTTGCTCTCATATTTTTTGTTCTTTTATTTTTTTTCCATTCTTTTATTTAATAACACATTATCAACATAATAATAATTTTTTATTATTTTAAACACGTTATCAGCACGATTGTAAAAGCATTAAATCACAAATATATTTTTTTTTGGTATGAAATGGCGGAAGCATCTCAACCAGCCTATATAGTGTGCATGCTCGAAAGGGTTATGAATCAAATCATATACGCTACAAGAGTCGCACCATGCACCACCATTTAAAGTGAAGGGTCAATTTCTTATCAATCATCCATAATTATTGGTGTTAGATCACTTATATGGTGTAAAGATTTAGTGCGAGTTTGGATAGGTGGTGCGTTTATTTGTGGTTAGTGTAAAAACAGCGGTGGTTGTGAGATTAAATATTGTAGTGATACTGTAACGTGAGACAAAAAATAAGTTAAATGCACCGCACCCTATTGCCCATCTAAACCCACCCAATATAAGGCGTTTGCCGCAATCGATATCTACCGTAACACTAATTTAATAAGAAGTTATGATAGATATTTTAATTGAGCTATGCAATTTAGTTATTATTTTTATTATATATTTGAGTACAAGCTAATCTCATAGTCTTATATTAGATTGTTTTAATTTATATATTTTTTAATAATAGCTGTCAATTGAATTTATTGAGGAAAAGAGATGGGTACAAAATAAATTTAGAGTTCTTGAAAACAGAATATCAAAAGATTGAAAAGTAAAATAGCATTCAAGAACAGAAAAAAAATTGTAGAGAAATGAACCGGTCATCCCCTCTCTTGAGCTTAATTGGTGCCAATCTCCTTGGCAAGCATCATAAAATGTTGAAGAAAATCAGAAAATAAACAGGGAAAACATATTAAAGATGATTCCAAAAAAACTTCGCATACATAACTAATCATCAAGGTGAGTCCATACGTCAATGACTGGTCACAGCACGATTCAAGGATGGTGACATTACATCTTCTACCCAGAAAGCCTCCCCTTGCCTAAGCATCTCCTCCGATGCCATTGCATGTGCAGTTTGGTTACCAGTTCTGGCGATGAATGCAAATCAACAAGAAATGAAGCTTTCTGAGAGCCTCTTCGCATCTCAAGTAAACAAGTTTATTTCCGGTAAGTCAATTTCCTACGAGTTTAACTTTGAAATAACTGATATCGAAAGCCTTAGTCAATAGCAAATTGTAGCCTGTGCATCATCGCTAACGTCTCCGCCGCAAAGGTGAAACAAATACAATAGTTTGTTTCTCCAACAAGAGCTTAAAATTTTATAATAAATTTTCTTGAATATAATCTAGATATTATTATAGCCTATTAAACACCTATTTTAAATAGGGATAGATTAAAATTTTAATGACTTCCAATTACATCTTGGAATAAATTACTAAAAGTTTAATTTGCTTTTATTATTTAAATAGATTTAGTAATAGTAATTAATTTAAATTTATTTCTTAGTTGTGAGCATGGGCATTTTCATCATAAGCACAGGGGCGAAGCCAGAACAATCTTTTAGGAGGGGTCGAATAAAATTTTAATTTTTTATAGTTTATATCTTTATCATTTTTAAATGATTAAATCGAATTTTTATAATTTTAGGGGGCCAAAGTATAATTTTACCTTTACTAATTTAAAAATTTTAAAAAAATTTAAGGGCTTAAATAACAATTTTACATTTTAGGAGAGACTGGGGCCCATGCCAGGTCCCTCTAGATTCGCCACTGCACGAGCATATATATTTATTGGCTTTTGTTAAAATAAAAAAGACTAAAATACTCTTAAATAATATGACTTATTTCGATTACGGAAGGATATTTTTATAATTTCTTCACCGAGTTGGCACCTGGGTAACTCATGACATCAACTTAATCAGGGTTTTATTAATAATAAATATAGATATACAACTAGTGGAAATATTAAATTGTGTATATTAAAATAAAAAATGTATAAAATACATTAAAATCAAGTTTTGATTGAGTAGTAAAATTAAGGTTTTATTAATCCAATAATTGGTGCGGGTTAAAATCATACAAGTTGCTTATTTTTATTGGTTTATTTTTTAAGATGAAAAGATTAAAATATACTCGAATAATATAACTTATTTTAATTATGAAAAGACATTTTCGTAATTTCTCTACCGAATTTATGATTTAGTTGAAGGTGACGTCAATTCAATCAAAGGCTTAATAAATAATATAAATACCAAAGAAATAAAGAAAGACGAAAAAAAAAGAAGGAAAAATATGAGGAATATAGGTGTTATTTACTTATTTTTATTTAATATTTGCATAATATATTATATATTTAATAATAATTTTGTCAAGTTTATAAGTTATTTCAAGAACGGTTTTACATGTTTGTGTTGCATTTATATTAATTTTTATACCGTATTTTAATTTTTTTTCATGTTCCAGAACTAAAATTTAAGCTCAATTCAGATAAAAAATGTTAAATTGAGTATGATCTGGTCCATTCGTATTAATTTTTTATATAAAAATAAATTTAGAAAATATAATACATCAAATATATTAAAAATATTAAATAAATATTTTCCAACAAATTGAAAATACATTTAAAAATATACCCGAAAAATAGACCAGGCCTTCCTGAAGGCCTGCCTCAAGAGTAGGAGAGTTTGAGTAAAAATATAGGCCAGAAAAATAGGCTTGGGCAAAAAAATAAGGTCCATTTAAAAATAAGTTGAGCCTCAGGTAAAGCTTTTTTGGCCATACCTGGCCCGAATATGCAAAAAAAAAAAAAAAAACTGCTATTTTTTTACTGTTTTCTTGCTTTTTTTTATTATCTTGTTGCTATTTTCACTATTTTGCTACCATTTCACAATTTTGTTGCTACTATTTTATTGTTATTATTTGGATATTGTATAACTCTTGTTTTATTGTTAATTTTGTTACATCTTAGTGTTATTTAAGTATACGTATTTTTTTAAAATTATTTTCAATTTGTTGGGAAACTTTTATTTTAATATTTTTAGTATTTTTGATGTATTATATTTTTTTAAAAATAATATAAAAAATAATACAGGCGGGTCAGGCTCGGCTCGGATTTTAACATTTTTATCTAGATCGGGCCTAGATAAAATTTTAAACTCATTTTTTGGGTCAGGCCTAGCAAATGAGCATAAAATTTTGGTTGGGCTCGGCCCAACCCATAGACACTTCTAAGCAGCAAAATAGCAACAAAAAAAAAATTAGGCAGATTCGGGTCTGACTGAGGTTGAACCCAAAAGCCTTCCATATTTAGAAAACAATCTTATATTTTTACCTAAACTTAAACAGATAACTCAACCCATGACCAGATTTAAGTTATATATCCAAATTACAAGTCTAATTAACATTATTAAAATAACTCTCAAATTTAAATCATATCTCATCATTTTATTTTCCACTATCACAATGGTATTTAAAATTTATATAGTATGTAAATTTTGTCATACTAATAATAATGATAATTATGTAGTGTTATTTTTATATTATTTCCTATCATGCATATTCATTTCACATCCAATAATAAGCTAATTGACCGTATCAAAATAGAATTTATATATTTGATTTACGGTTAGAACATCGTTAATTAACGCATCATAAATAATTAATTAATAATTTTAAAATTATTAAAAATAAATATAGTTATCACTCCATATTTTAAAATATTATTTTAGATCTGATAAAATCTCCACAACGGAAGTGCGGGCATTTATATCTAGATAACAGTCAATGTGTGTACGATTTCAACATTCTGCGAAGCATGGTATCAAAAATCTATCAAATCCGATACCAAGAAAAGGCTGTTGATTGATATTTTTCTTTTAATAAATGGATTGCCATTGTCTAATTAAAAACTGTAGGCGGCTATTATTTCTTTCCAACGAGCGAGCCAAAATCCATTCCTTTCTTCATCTCAACTTTTATCGAAATAACCCAACATCACCATACATTTCACCGTATTGTCTTGAGCCCCTTTGGCAACTCCTTGGATACATTCAACCATGTCATCTTATGCCTCCTTACCCCGAGCATAGGCTCTTCTATAGGTCATTCATTTGACGGTATTGTCTTAGGCCCCTTAACCATCAGGGTATAGGCTTTTTCTGTAGGCCTTGAACTTCGATCCATCCATCCTCGACCTGCTGACTTATTCTCTCATAAGTATGAGAGTTGTCTAATTCAATTACAGTTTCAGGCTAACCTTATTTCCAATATATTAATGATGATCGCAGAAAAAGCTGGTGCGGGTGGACTCGAACACAACTTACAACTTAGCAATGGGATTATTCCTACTCCTAACCAGAAAATTTAAGAACTACTATCTTGGTGAATTGCAACCAAAAATGAAGCTGAGTCAGTCCATTTGTTGGCAAAATCCAAAGAGAGACAACAGTGTTGCAAAAACTAGCCAAGTGGAATCTCCACTTTCAAGACATGGAGCAAATAAGATACTATAAGCCAATGGTTATTCATTGCACTACAAGGCTCTACTACAATAATCAAACCGTTGTTGATTACCCTATGCAACAGAAGCAGAAACCCCAAATCAAGCAGCTTTGGAAAATCATCTTTAGATATGCACCTTAAATTGCATACATTCAACTAAAAAAAATATTGCAATAATCGATTTGATGCAATCAGCAGTTGTATTAAAAAATACTGTACTAATATCTTGAGATAAACATACAAGGTTGAAGCAAGCTAGATATATCGATCATTTAAATGGGCAATGACAAAGAAAAAAGACAAAATACAATGCATGAAGGGATAAAATACCAAAGCTATATAAATATGAATCAGATAATTCCAAGAAAACAACTTAAAAAATTTAGCTTAGGAAATATCTCAATCGTTAACTTCCTTATTGTCAAGAAAACAATCAAGAAAGAGAGTGCACACAGCCTCACTGCAATTAGAAAGCTACAACTCAAATTGAATAAGCAGTGAAATGCTAAGAAATTTATAGCAGTTACTTCCAAGGTTCATAAATCCAGGCCTGATCAACTAAAAGCAAGTAACTAAAGAGAGAGTGGGATCAACCAACTTCTCCATACAAAAACAAGAAGAGAAGTAAAATACTACCACAAAGACTGGGAACTTCACGGTTGTTTCTCTTCCTCAGGCTTGGAAGCTTCTTTGATCTCATCAGTCCCATCATCCTAAATGGATGAAAATATATACAGTTAATTAAAAAATTCGTCATGAAAAGAAGATACATGGATGGTTGAATACAGAGGCGAGAAAGAAAAGCATATATGTGGGGTCTAACCTGCATGTCTGAGGTCCACAAAGTGAGGTTATCACGGAGAAGTTGCATTATCAAAGTGCTATCCTTGTATGAATCCTCTCCAAGAGTATCCAGCTCTGCAATGGCTTCATCAAAAGCCTGAGGAAAGAAACAAAACATGTTTTGACTAAATATAATTTGAAGAACAAAATAAACAAACCCCAAATAAAGAACACAAAAAAGGATTTTGCAATGTAAAGAATATACTTACACTGTCTTTGATGAACAAGATGAATATAAGTCTTAAGACTAAACTAAAATTCTGAAGTCCTGTAATTCTACCTGTTTCGCAAGACTGCAAGCACGATCGGGAGAGTTCAAGATCTCATAGTAGAAGACAGAAAAGTTCAGAGCCAATCCTAAACGGATAGGATGAGTTGGGGCTAGCTCAGCTACTGCAATGTCCTGAAAAGAAAGCAGTAGAAAAAGATACAGATACCATCAATAAAAGGTCGGAACCATGGATAAAAACACAATATGTTTTGGTTTAGCAAACTTGAAAGTAGAGAAGTAAATATCAAAATCCTTTGTTTAAATGTAAAAGTGAGAAAACAATAATAGCATTATGAAAAGAAAACCCAAACTGATTGAAAGACTTCAAAGAAAAAAAGTGCAGCACCAAAGATCTACATAAACAGGAATTACATCAATAACATGACAGGAAATGGCCAATAATCCAAAGCAACTAAAATTACACAACAAATTGAATTCATACAAAGGCTCCAACAAGGTTTTCATTATGCACTTAAGACATAGTAGAGATGCAATTTGCAACATATTTTATTGTTTAAATGTAAAAGTGAGAAAACAATAATAGCATTATGAAAAGAAAACCCAAACTGATTGAAAGACTTCAAAGAAAAAAAAGTTCAGCACCAAAGATCTACATAAACAGGAATTACATCAATAACATGACAGGAAATGGCCAATAATCCAAAGCAACTAAAATTACACAACAAATTGAATTCATACAAAGGCTCCAACAAGGTTTTCATTATGCACTTAAGACATAGTAGAGATGCAATTTGCAACATATTTTATACAAATGTTTAAGATGCAAATCTAATTCAAGAGTCATATTATTGAGACCAATTTTTTTTTTTGATAATTATCATAAAATTTCTATCGCAAAACGCATTAATGTCTTCTAATACTTATGTATCGAAATCAAGCTACACAATGGAAAGCAGATCCGGATCTCGGTGATAAGAAATACACAAAACATCAAGGGCATAACCATAACTATAGATCTAAAATTTAGATTGACCCTCAAATATGCCGCAACTAAAAATAAACCAGATTAAAAAAAAAAATTAAGCACGTACTCATCATAATTCAAATCTAAACTTAACCGAACCTTAAAATTACACATCGAGGCAAGCAAATTCACAAGATCGAACCAGAAATTACAGAAATGCACACAAACCTGAGCAGATTTATAGGCAGTGAGGGTATTCTCGGCAGCAGATTTCCTGTCATCGCCAGTCTTGAACTCAGCCAAGTACCTATGGTAATCTCCCTTCATTTTCAGATAAAACACCTTGGAATCCCCGTTTCCAGCAGCCGGAACAAGCTTCTCGTCAAGGAGCTTCAAAATTCCAGCGCAAATCTCGGACAACTCGGCCTCGATCTTGGCCCTGTACTCACGGATGACGGCGACGTGGTCGGCGTTGCCACGGCCTTCCTCCTTCTGCTCGATGGAGGAGACGATCCTCCAGGAAGCACGGCGGGCGCCGATGACGTTCTTGTAGGCGACAGAGAGGAGGTTACGTTCCTCGACGGAGAGTTCGTCAGGAGCGGGGACGGCGGAGACGACGTTCTCCATGAACTTGACCATCTCCTCGTAGCGCTCGGCTTGCTCGGCGAGTTTGGCCATGTAGACATTTTCTTCGCGTGGGGAAGGAGTGGCCATGGTTTCGGGTGGTGATTGGATGGGGAGGATTTTTCCAGGGATTTGATATTTGAGAAATAGGAAAGGAGCTTCACTCACAATGTCATTGTCGTTTGTTTTATGAAGGAGCCAGCTATGCCGGGCCAATCAAGGGCTTCGTTTTTTCCTTCTTTTTTTTTTTTTTTTCCTCTTTTGACCTTTTTTATATTTGTTTTTTGCTTTGTTGTTTAATAGCTTTTTTTTTTTGTAATTATTTGATATACAGTTTTTTAGATATTTAGACTTCATATTTATGAATGGAAATAAGTTAATTTCATTCCTAGAATTACCATAGAGATTGTACGGTATATTAGATTAAAAATTGATTATTTTTATTAAATATTTCATCCTTTATACTAGGTTTAAAAGAATAATTAAATAGTGACACGCTGGAATATAATTAGAGGGCTGGCAGGGTTTTCGGCTCCACTAAAATAGAAAAATTTTCATGCAAGTGCTTTAAATTTTAAAATTAATAGAGATAAAACAACACTTTGACCTTTCTAAAAATGATAACATTTTGATTTAATTATTTAAAAATTATAAATATATAGACTATTGAAATGGTAAAATTATATTTTTACTATTACAAAAATTACAATTTAATTTCGCTCCTCCCTCAAAAACATTTTTTAGTTTCACCTCTAGTGACAAGTGACATGCCATGTATACGTCATGTCACTTATTTTTGTTATCAGATGACTTGATAACGACGTGGTTAGATCTAATTATCAACAATGATGCATCTCTCTAAATTTTGTTTTTTGAATTTTTCTAATGTATTGATCGTTTGTCTACATTATTTTATTTGATTACATTTTTTTAACTTTTTGACTTTTGAAAAATTGATTTCATCGAATAATATTTTTGTAATCTCTACTTATGATTGGACTTATCCATGATCCAAACTACGGCTGAATTCTAAAAATTTTCAAGTGGAAACCCATTTTTTATTCAACTCGCTTTCTATGGTTCAAAAAAATAAAATATTGAAAATATATATTAATATTAATCTTTATATATTTCTATAATTAAATTTAAATTTTTTATTTTTATAAATTCTAATCGGGCTGATCCGAGCCCAATAGTCATAAAAGGTTTGGGCTGGGCGATTGTCTGGCTCAGGGACAGATCCTATCTATAATTAGTTCCGATCGGATTTTGTAAACCCTAGGTCCGTGTCAGCACTCATCTATAAACGAAACTCAGTCATGTGAAGGCCCAGATAAATTCGGCCCATTTTAAACCCAAGAGATTCACGCTGTTGAATTAAAAGCCCTAATTTCGCTTCGTCTCTCTCTTTCGCACACTGAGCTGATTTGAGCAGCAGCAGCTAAAGCAGATCCCAAAATGAAGGTACCGAGCGCCTTCCCTTATCCTCAAAAAGAAAAATGAAAACCTTAATTTTAGAGCTAAAACTATATTCCGTGTGTTCTATTTATTTCATCCTTTTTTGTTGTTGTGCAGTTTAATATCGCAAATCCGACTACTGGTTGCCAGAAGAAGCTCGAGATCGATGACGATCAGAAGCTGTAAGTTTAATTTTGTTTTCTTTAGTTGTAATCTGTTTATTTGCTTAGAAAGTCTAGAAAGTGAAAAAAAAAAGCAATGAGAAATGACAAGGTCGAACTTTTGGTAACGAATAAAGCAGAATCTTAAGAGTTAGGTTGAGTTAATGGAATTTAATTAATTTTACCCTGTGATTAAAGATATTGATGTCATTTTTAATGTGACAGTCGGGCATTTTTCGACAAGCGGATCTCGCAGGAGGTTGCTGGAGATGCTTTAGGCGAGGTGTGTGGTTTAGCCGTTTTACAATTTTACTTTTGTTTTTTGAAGTAATGATTGATCTGTTCGAGTTAATAGAAGTTCTACTTTTCTGTTTCTTTCAACAGGAATTCAAGGGCTATGTTTTCAAGATCATGGGAGGTTGCGACAAGCAAGGATTCCCGATGAAGCAGGGTGTTCTGACTCCTGGTCGTGTTCGTCTCTTGCTTCATAGAGGTAAGATGTCTACTTTGCACTAGGAAATTAGTGGAAATAATGATGGAATAGGTTACTGAGAAAGCTTTTATATCATATACGCTTAATTAGGTCCTGTTATAAGTCTCAAAGCTATCTGAGGCAAACCCTTAAACTTGATCCAATCAGGTTTGTATTCAAATTTATCATCAAATATGATCTAGTAATTAGATTAGACTTTAAAATGTGTTATGATCATGTGAGTTGAACTTAGAGCTTTGACATTAAATTTAATTAAGATTAAAAGTTCAAATATATATAAACAAATTATAAAGGTTAAGAGAAGGAAAAGAAGATAATGACACATGATATTGTCCAGTATGCGAAAGTTTGATTTTGTCAATATGAGGTTTTGGTTTCATTTTCTATTCTTAGAGAGATTACTTGACATTATTGGCATGCATAGATTGGACTTCAAAGGCTTATTAAAGGGTTTAATGGAGAGATAAGGTGGTGAAAGTAATTCAACTGGAATACTGGGCTGGAATGAGAAGAAGCCTGTTTCTGTAAATTTCAAATTTGAAGCACGCTTTGGATTTTTATCTTTTTGAGAAGGCAAGGATAGATGTAGCAATTAAAAGAATTTTTTGTGGTGTTAAGTGATTTACTTGGAGATGAGGTTAATATGAATTAAGAAAAATCAAACCAAAATTTTAAAAGTCAAAGGTGGTCATGCCTTTGTAGCGATTCAGATAGCGCATCTATGTAAATTTGACTATAAGTGAATGTTATTTGATTTCAATTGCTAGAGCGTTTCTTAGTGTCATTTAAGAAATAAAATGGATGCATTAATAGGGTACTTGGTCCCACTTGCTAGTTTTGATGAAATGAAATGATGACCAGTAGTCAAGGGAGAAACATACATGATAAGAAAATTTATTGTAGGGGAAAATTAGTCATCATTTTTGGGCCAACAGGAAGCTATGGCCTTGTCATCCTTGTTGATATGGACCTATGAGGTTTAGGGGTAATGAAAGGATCCTATCAAGGCTAGCCATGTGGGGAAAAATTACATAGGAGAGAGATGGAAAGGGAAAAGAGAAGGATTTCCAAATGAACAATTGTTTTGGCCACAATGACAAACACCACAATGTTCACGAGAATGACATGTAATTTTGTCTAGGAAAATTGTTATATTTGTTGTCACTTTCTTCCCTTGCTATGGTACCTCTCCCCATGTGAATTGTCACATGGCTAATCTTGATTGGTCTTTTTGTGCCTTTGGTCCAAGTCACCAAGGATGTCCTATTGGCTCAAAAGGATGACTTAATTTTTCATACAACGTTTTTTCTGTTATGTTTATTTCTCTCCCTTGGCCTCTTGTCATCATTTTGTCAGCAGTTTACAGACGTAATGAGCATGAAAAAAAGAAAAAGAAATAATGAATGAAACAAAAGAATGAATAGTTTCTGTTAGGTTCTATCAGTCATTCATTTATTGATTTTTGGACAATTTCACAAATATTTCTTGTGTTGGAGACTTTCGTAGATTCCCCAAAAAACTTGATGGAATCTACAAAGTTACTCTTTCGTGTATAAATATTTGTGATATTCCATAGAAACTTGAATAATGATGCCTAATAAGAAAATCACGAGACCTTCCCAGCAACCCCTCTGAGGTTTTTGAATCGTTTCACATGATCTCATCACTTCCTTTTTCTTATTATTTTGTTTATAATTCATGTTTATAGTTCATGGGAAAAACATAATATTTTTATGTCAACTTCTTCATTCCCACTTTTTAAACCTGGCTACTATCTCTGCTAATTGCTTTCTTTTTTGGAAACCGAAAAAGAAGTTACTGAAGTCATCACGTTACCTTCTTCTCTCCTTTACATTACCTTCTCAGTATATTTTCATATAGATATTTGCCCATCCCTTTCACATCATGTTCATTAGAAAAGCGAAAAACCAAGACAATTAAGCAAAGAGGAAATGTTGAAAAGTATCCAAATTCAAGACAATTAAGCAAATTTTATTCATTTGTATTGCTTGAGCAGGTACCCCATGCTTCCGTGGATATGGAAGACGTAATGGTGAGCGTAGAAGGAAGTCTGTTCGTGGATGCATCGTTAGCCAAGACCTTTCTGTTTTGAACTTGGTTATTGTGAAGAAGGGTGAGAATGATTTGCCAGGGCTAACGGACACTGAAAAACCTAGGATGAGAGGTCCAAAGAGGGCCTCCAAGATTAGAAAGCTCTTTAACCTTTCAAAGGAGGATGATGTCCGGAAGTATGTCAACACTTACAGGAGGACTTTCACCACAAAATCTGGTAAAGCTGTTCTTTCTTCCTTAACTTTCATTTTTAATATAGATGGCAACAAGATGTATGAGACTTGGTTCTTTACTGCTAGGTTTTTGGCATTCTCTTGTTATTTGCTTCCTGTGAAATGGTCTCTTTTAACTCATAATGTAATTTTAGCTTCTAGAACGTAGCAGAGTGTTAAATGTGCAAGTAAATAGGTTGAAATTCTGTTTAGGCTCCTATGGAAGCCACTGTATTTTTTCCTATGATTGATATTCTAGGTTTTTAATTTTATTTGCATTGCATTTGTATGCCTTACCCACCGACACCAGATTGCCAACCTGCTTGGTGGAGTTAAAAAGGCTTTTCTTATTTCATTTAGTCATGCATGGAGCATGCAGGAAGTAGGGTATTTGAGACTGGATCATGGTTGGAATTAGTGAGGCTTGCTGAGCTAATGTCACTCAGACACGGGTGTTAGATACTTGTACTTGAAAAAAGTCATAACAACATAATAGTTTGTGAGAGTTGAAATGTTTTCTTGGACATATTACTGATGGCCGTTTCTGGGATCTGCAGGCAAGAAGGTGAGCAAAGCCCCAAAAATCCAGAGGCTGGTAACTCCATTGACACTGCAGAGGAAGCGGGCTAGAATTGCTGACAAGAAGAAAAGAATTGCCAAGGCCAAGTCAGAGGCAGCTGAGTACCAGAAACTGCTTGCCACAAGGTTGAAGGAGCAGCGGGAGCGCCGTAGTGAGAGTTTAGCGAAGAGGAGGTCCAAGCTCTCTGCTGCTTCTAAGCCTTCTGTTTCAGCTTAGATAAGTTTTGATAAACCAAAAGGGATCTTGGTGAGTACCCAGTTTTTTGCAGTGCCATATGCTGTCATAATTTATTTGCTTAGTATCCAATGTGGTAATGTTATTTTTCCATCAACTATGTTAGGTCATCTTTTTGACAATTATCATTAACTAAATTGCTTCATCTAATGCATACTCTTTATAGTTGTTTCTGTTTTATTAAATGCATGCAATCTTTGAGAACCATAGGTTTAGAGATTGGTCTATTCATATATGTAATCCAAGATTTTATACTATATTCATACTCTGAAAATGTCAGCCTCTGAATATATATCATATATATCACAAGCATCCTTAGCTGAGATCAGTTAACATCACATGTAATGAAATAGTAGATATGCGGGATGGGTGCATGAACTGTTTTTTGCATAGTTGATTTGCTCTTAACCTCTGACACTGAGGCTCTGACATTTGTTACTGAAATTTGATAAAAGTGGTCCCTGCAACTGTTTCTGAAACCTGTTGATATGTCCTTTAATAGGTTCCTAATTCACATGCCTATCTCCCTCTCTTCTACCCTTTGCTGCTATTAAGAAGAATCCCAATTTTTATATGCAATATATAAATATGTATTCATGAAATTATTTTTATATATTCAATTTTTTATAAATATTTTATATTGAGAAATTCAAATATTTCCTGAATTCCATCTCTGCCTCCCTTTTATTTATCCACTACTGAAAGCAACAATGGTAAAAATAGTAATAGTAACAGTGAAAATCACAGCTATGGGTTTCCCTCTTAGCTGCTGCAGCCAACTGCTGAATTTTGATCACCACCAATTTAAATACCCTCATTTTTATCTTCGGGTATAAAATAGACCATTAAAGTACTATAAAGGTCTTTGTATTGAAAGTTAAATTGTATTTTGTCTTTTTTATTCAAAAAATAGACAAACTAATTTTTGTATATTAGATCAATAAGTAAATTGGTTATTTTGTTAAAAGTTTCATCAATTTTTATTATTAAAAATTAGTTTTTACATGTCAAAATGAGATACGCATGACACATCATGCTTAACTGTAATGAAGTTGTAAATGAATCGAGCTTGAACGAACGGGCTTCTATTTATATTGGTTTGTTTATTTTTAAGCTAGTTTATGTTAGTTAAGAATTTTAAGCTTTTTGTTCGTTTTCTTTTATTTAAAATTATGTGTTCATGTTTATTTGTTTAATATTCATAATTCACGAATATTAAACAAACATGTTCATAAATAATAAACAAACAATAAATAAACATATAAATTATTTTTTATATAAAATAGTCAAATATATATTAATAATTATATGATAAAAAATAAACTAAAATAATTTTATTAATATATACTAATGGAATGATAAATGAGCTTTAAATGAACATAAATGAGCAAGTTCATTAAATGAGTTGAATAGGTTTTATTCGGGTTCGGTTTATTTAGTAAACGAGTATTAAAATCGTGTTCATGTTCGTTTATTTAGTTTAATAAATGAACACAAAATGAATTGTTCATCGAACGTTCTATTTATTTATAACTTTATTTGTTAGTTAAGTTAATTTTTAATAGTAAAAATAGATAAAAAAAACTAACAAAAGGATCGATTTGCTCTTTAATCAAATGTAAAAATATTAATTTGCGTACTTTTTAAGTAAAATAAGGTAAAATGTAAACCTAAAATAAACTTATATAAAAAATATGTACCTAATTATGCAACTTTATCTTTTTATATAAAGATTTATTTCATTACCACTTTAGATACTAATAGTTAACTCTCATTAAAAGAGTTTTTTCATCAACCAAATTATGATACGCGGTATTTTAATTAAATAAAAATATTTAGAATAGAGATTTAATAAAAATAAAAGAAAATTCTCTCTTAATCATTTTCCTTTCATTTTCTCTACAAAGAAAATTTAGCAAAATTTTAAAATAAATTCTATTTCAAATTTCTCCTATCGAAACAAACCTTCATTTTTAATATTAAGAACTCAAAAAATATTGTAGAAATGAAAACCCTCATTTTTACTATTTTGAAATCATGAGGTTTTTGATATCATATATGACTAATAAGTTGAATATAAGAGAAAATAAAAAAGATCAAATTTATATTTGTAATCTAATTTAAACAATTTTATTTAAAATAGATATTGATTGGTTTTTATTAAGTGTGTATTAAAATGTAAAAGATTGCATAATTTTAATAATTTATTTTTCATGTAAGCCTATAAAATAACCTTTCATTTTCTCCGCTGGCTGCCAAGAGCCTAGATTTTGCTGAAAGCCTTAAACTTCACCCCATTTGTCTCATTAATTTAAAATGGCACAACAACCAAATTTTTTTTTTTTTTTTTTTTTGTATTTGTTTTAGTTTCTTCATCTACTATAAACATATGACACTCTTGCTAAACTGCTAAACTACTTGGGTTGGGATATCATGTGAGGTAAAAGTTTAATTCGGTTGAGTTTGAATGAGATGTATTTACTTATCATTAATGGAAAATAATAATAATAATTAAATTAAATTCTATAACGTAAAATAAAAATAAGTTAAATGCATCATAATCCACCTTTTATCTAAGGTAAAAGAAATTATGAAATGAAACACCATCCAGTATCATGGTTCCCCATGTCCCCAGCAACTTTGTCCATCATTCAGATCAAACAAATTCCTCCCTCTTTCTCTTTACCTTTAAGCCTTATCCTCTCATCATTAAATATAAAAAAGATAATAAAAAAACATTTTTAAAATTTTTCACTTCTTTAAATATTCATATATTTTATTTATATATATTATCCCAACATTCACATTTCCTTTTCACATCTGCCTTCCCCCATACCCAACCCCAAACCCACCATATTTTCCCTTTTTTATATCAAATATAGCAATTTACACGTCACACGAAACGACAACGTACAAAAGAGCCCCCCTACTTATCATGCCACGTATACACTTCTCTCGCCACTGATATCCGCCACGGTTTCCATCACATTAACGTCTTACAAGTTGACGTCTGAGGATCCCACATCGCCGGCAACAAATATTTCCTCCCATTAATCCCGTTCGCATTGTAACTCGCCCCTGTACTTTTCTCCACCAACACCTTACCCGGATATCCCGGGTACGAACCCGAACCGAACATGCCCGTACAAGCCGAAACCGCTTCCAAAGGAGCATTCGCCGGACCCTGAAAATACCCATTGTTAAACGGGTTCGTAACGGTGTTTCCCAAAAGCGTAGCCAAATTAATAATCATCCCGTCAACTCCAACGTCTCCGTTAGGAGCAACCAAAGGTGGGGTTTGTGGACCGTAAATAGGTTGATGAAAAGGCCAAGCACATTGACCCGGACACTGAGTCTCCGAGTTTCCGACCCAAATATAAGTCCCACGAACAGGACCACGTCCAACCCGGGTTGACCCGTGAGTCCCACACCTCATACAAAACCCTTCTACGGCGACGTCTTTGGAAGTAAGGATTATGTTGATGGTATCAACGCCGTTAAACTTACTGGCCAATGCCGGTAAATGTGGGTTTTTAAGGAATTTACCGAGCGGGTAATTTTCGAGAAGGATTTGTTTGCCTACAGCTAAGGTAGAAGAACCACCCTTGTACTTTTCAGTAATTTTCCACCACGACGACGTGGAAGGAACCATTGTGGCCTTATCAGAACTCAAAGAGTTGATGAAATCAACGATTATGGAGCGTTGGATGGGTGTAAACTTGCCGTACCAGATAAGATTAACGTTGATCTTGCCTTTCAAGAGTGGACCGTTGTGGTACTTCAAAACCAAGGGTTGCTCTTGAACCAACTCGGACAAGCTGAGTTGGATAAAGCAGAAGAGCATGAGAGTGGCAAGGTGGCAAATAGTAGCCATGTTTGAAGAGAGATTTGAAATTTAAAGTTAAGAACAGAGGTGCTTGCTAGGAAAGATATAAGAACGATGAGAGAGTGAAGTGAGGGAAGGTTATTTATAGGAGGATGTTTGGGAGACAGCTGTCTAAGCAGAGGTGTCAACGTCAATGTTTGCCACGTGGAGAGAAAGGATTGGGTATTGATTGTGATGATGGAAGGGCGAATTTCGCCAGGCTGTAATGTAAGGAGTTGAAACGGTGACGTGTAGATGGAAATGGAGGAAACTGAGAGTTGTATTAAACAAGCTAAATAATTATTTAATTATTTTTTCTTAAAAAATGTAATAATAATTTATTATTTCATAGAATTTGGTTCTTTTTTAGTCCAGTGATAAAGAGTATTATGTCGTAGACATGAGAGCTTGGTTTAATCTCGAATGATCTCGTTCTCCTCCCCTAATTATCAATATATATATTCTAAACTTTTACAAATTTTACACGAGTCAAGTCGAGTTATTTCTTGACTCTACAAATTAAATGGTATCATGCATCCCGTCCAATGACGTATATGTTATATGGGGTTCAAACCCTAATAGGTAAATGATAAGTGATTGTGCGTCGTATGATATGATTTCAACTTGATATGTGATTATATATTTATTCAATATGATTTCAATAAGATGCTTTTTAAAAAGGATAGATAGTGGCTTTGGCTCCCAAAATTAAAAATTGTTTATATAATCTATTTAATTTTTAAATAAAATTTTACTTTAGTCCTCCAAAAAATTTATTAATTTTTGTCTTCGTTACAAATGTCCTGCTTTGCCCAACACTCTTGCTTTATAAATTTACTGCCTCTCAAGGTATTCGGGATCTTTAGAGAATTACAATACAAAATCTCGACTCGATTTAAAGATAATACTAACTTGTTAAAAGTTTTGAATCCACGATACTTTAAAAATTCTTTAGAAAAAAGTTGACCTCTCACAACAAACATTTTATTATTCTTTTAAATAATTACAAACGTAATTTCTTAAGAACAATTTTTTGTAGAGTGGTCCCACCAATTAAAATTCAGAGAGACGATGATCAGAACCTTTGATCTCATTAATGGAAAAACTGATGACGTGCAACGTTAGTTTTACTTGGGGAGTCCTTAATCCTATATCATGGACCTGTAAGCATGGGACCACTACCACTGTAGAACTGAGCTGAGGCCTGAGAGTATAGCCAAGGAAATCCATTTTCAACACCTAAATATTGGGGAAAGGAGAAAAAAAGCTAAGCTATACCATGCTGCACCCTGCACCCTACCTAACATTATTGCATCATCATCATCATATATTAAATTCTTGATCAAACCAAACTTCTTTTTTCTATAATTGATGAAAACAAAAAGTATTGAATGTGAATTTATTTTCTAATATTTCAAACAAATTTTGATATGTGTTTACTAATATTATATAATAAAATATTTGATTAAATTAGTTTCACGACTTAATCGGATAGCAATTCAATTTAAAAATATAAATATATAACAATTATATGGTAAAACTAGATCTGTCCTGGTTCGGCTCGGTCTAAAAGTAGTAGGATTTGGGCATAAATATAGACTTGAAAATGGACTTGGGTAAAAAAATAAGGCCCGTTTAAAAAATAAGTTGGGCCTCGAGTAAGGATTTTAGCTCGGGCCAACCTGAATTTATAAAAAAAATTATTATTTCGTTGTTGTTTTCTCACTATTTTGCTACCATTTCACTATTATATTGTTACTATTTTGTTAGTATTGTTTAGATATTGTATAACTCTTGTTTTGCTGCTATCTTAGAGTCATTTGCTTGTTAAGTTGCACCTATCTTATTTAAGTATAAAGATTTTTTAAATTTATTTTCAATTTGTTGAGAAACATTTATTTTAAAATTTTTAATGTTTTTTAAGTATTATATTTTTAAAAAATTTAATACAGTCGGATTGAGTTTGGAAAAATTTTTAGGCCCATTTTTAAGCCAAATCCAAATCTATCAAACGGGCCTAAAATTTTGTTAGAGTCTAACTCGGTCCATGAACACATCTAAGTAAAACTAATATATTTGTAGGGTTATACTTGTAGTTTAATTTTCTAAAAAAATAACATAAAATTTCAATCTTAACAACACAACTAAAATCTTATTATGCCTTTTAATTACCTTAAATTTTAATTAAACTCTTTTAAAAATTTATAAAATTCTAATTTCGAAAAAATTAAAAAAAATAATTGAATCTCTCTAAAAATTAATCTTAAAATCCGTGGCTAGAACGAAGTCACTAAATATAAAATTTAAACTTATCTATGTTCTAATTATTGGAAATCGAGGAGACAACTTGCATGCTGGAGAAATTGAAGCACATAATATACATACAAACAACAATATGATATTATTTTATATAATTTGTATTGGAAAAAGTAGGTTCCTTTGTCAACCTAAGTAGCTCTACCCACCCTTACATATTGCGTGCCCGTGCTCTAAATAAAAATTTAAATAAGATATATTCTAATTTTCGATAATAACTGAGTTGAGTTTTATCTCAATTAATATTAATATTACTATTTATCTAAAAATACATGAGTTCGAACGTAATTAAATGTGTTAGGGTTATGGGATTTAAGATTTTTTTTTTTAAAAAAAAGTTATGACTTCATCTCTTACTAGTCTATCTTTTGTTGATTAATGTGGGCCTTATGTATTACTCAAATATTCGATTTTTTTGAATTTTTTGTTTATTATATTACTCAAATACGTATTTATATTTATATTGTAATTGCATATTTGTTTTAATAAACATTTTAAAAAATAGTTTGGATAAAATATAGAAAAAGGTAGAAAATGGGTTGGTGGATTTTGTTTTGTGGCGGTTGGCCCACTGCCTCGACGACGGTAATTTGGCCAACCCAACACCCTTTTTGGCTTTTAAAAATTTACCTTTTTATTTATTTTTTTTCGAAACATATCGAATAATTATTAATATCCCATCTTCAGACAAGCTTTTGAGAATTTCAGCGACCCAAAAAAGCACTTTTTTTCATTATGCTTTTACATTTTGGACTGAAACCCCACAAACACAGTCCAAAATTACGCACACAAAATCAGTGGTAAAATGGTGACGGTGGCCGACTCCATCACTCTCCCCAACCTCCCTAGTTCACTGCATTTCACTCATTTTTCTTTCTTTTCCCTACTTGATTCCCTTTTTGGTTTCAAAGCTATACTTAAAAAAGTTATATATTTATGTTTTGGTATTTAACTTCAAAAAGTTATAAAATAATTATAGAATTATTCGAAAGTTTTTATTTAAGTTACTGAATTGTTAAGATTTTTTTTTAAGTTCAGCTAGCAAGTTTTAAGCTACGATTCGACGATTAGTACGGTAAATCAAGTTGACCTGACACTCGATGTTGGAGATCGTTGTTTCATAGAAAAATAAACTGTGGAAGAGAAAGAGAATGAGAACTTTTGATTAGTGCATATGGTGTAAATAGAGAATATCATTTAACAATGATTTTAACAGGCTAGTTTAGAATAGTTAGGTGACAAAAATATAAATTCGCTAATAGTTTAGTGGCCTTGGGTGCATTTTCTCCAAAAGAATAAAAGGAGTTTTTATGTATTTTGTGTTGTTTTCTATGCCGGGGGATTTTAACTTGGTTTAGCTCTGATTGTTTTATTTTATTGAATTTTAGAATTTAAGTGGTGATTTAAATGATAGTCGTTAAATTTGTTAGGTCTAATTATGTTTCTTCTATGCGTAAGTTTGGATTGATCAATGTTTTCTAATTTGATGATTTTTAATTTTTATACTTCTCAAAATTTAAAATTTCGGCATTGGTTTAAAAGGGTAGTCGTAAAATCTATTAATTAAAGTGACGCAACTCTTTTTTTTTCACGACTATTAAGTAGAAATAACATTCTAGCATGGTATTACACAAATAATAACATGAGCATAAGAGTTTAGATATAACATAATTTCACTTAACGAATTTAATGTATGTTGTTTAATTAGTACTAAAGTTTTAAAACTTGAAAATAATTTTTTAAAATATCATATAAAACTTATTGATTAATTTTTATTTACTTGAAATTTATTTTTTAAAAATATTTATGAATAAAGACTTCAAAGCTTTGACAAAAAAAATTCAAGTATCATTTTGCAAAATAAATTTAAAAATCCAAAATAAAAAAAAAACTATGAAAGAATTAAGAACTAAATTATAATGGACTGTTCAAAAAATCTAAAAAATTTGATCAATCTAAACCGATATCACTTCTTTCACAACTTCCATAATGGTTTAAGTATTGATGCAATGATAAAATATATTGCATTTTTTATTTTAGAAATAATATCATTAAAATAGACAGCCACGAATCTCGGATATAATAATAATTAAGTGTTTCAAATATTAATCTAAAATTATTTTAAAAATAATATATATTTTTTGGGAGTGGAGAGGACACACAACACAAGGGAGAGAGTAAGAAATGGTGGAATGGGGTGGGACCCCACGCCGTACTCTTTTTTTACTTTGAAGGGGGGAAAAAGCAAACCTCCATTATTCTTTCACTCGTAATACGTGTTGATTTCTAAAAGGACAAGTTGGGGCTCCTTTCGGTGGTCCCGCCCGTACCCAAATTTCCTATGTAACTTGTATAGCAAGACGATATCACCATTATTATTATTTTTAAATATAATGAAAACGCCCGTCGTTTCAAAGCGTTTTGCACGTGAAATGCATTGCATAACAACAATTTGGTTGTTTTAAGGCTTGTTTACGAAATTTGAAAATTATATAATAAATGATCCGTTTTAAATAATAAATTAAGGTGTTATTATACTATCATCTGAAGTTAAAATAAAGAGAATTGATATTAGTAAAATCTCGTAAACACATACATTTAATCCGCTGCTCATATATTTCCGCCAAGCATCCGGCACAACTGATGAATTTGTAGCACCTCGGATGAGTGCGTTATCGCTTTCTGTTTCAACTCGTCTAAAACCTCCATCTCAAGCAAACCGGAGATCCTCGTATGCAACTCAAGCTTCAAACTTGAAAAGTTCACAATCCTTCAACCCCCGTAGTGAAATTAACCAGCCACTCACCTGCCGGCTCCCGAACAACCCCTCCCACCAAACAATCCCCATAATGATGATGCATTATTTAAAATTATTTTTATTTTAAATATGATTATTTAGTTTGTAAATTTACTGTGAGTGCATCAATATAAATCATTCTAATAGACTCTCGTCATATTTGAATGTATACAATATATTGCAAAGTAAGAAGACTTAGGTCTTGATGTTTAATCATTATGATATAAATAATTTGTTTAACCATTTGATATTGTTGATGTGCTCTTACCTAGGTTCACAAATTGAGGGGTATTAATAGAGGTGATCATGGGTTGAGTTACCCGGTCTGACCCGACGACCCGTTCGAAAAATGGGAGGGTTCGGGTAAAAATATAGGCCCGAAATATGGGTTTGGGTAAAAAAAAAGGCCCGTTTAAAAAATGGGCCGGGCTCGGGTAAAATTTTTTTGGCCCGACCTGGCCCGAATTATATATTAAATATATATTTTATTTTTAATCAAATATACTTTTTAAATTTACATATTTTTTATTTATTTTTTTGTTTTAATATTTGTTTTAAAATTTTTTATTTAATGAAAAAAGCTAAAAAAAATTACATATTTTTTATTTGTTTTAATATTTGTTTTAAAAATTTTTATTTAAAGAAAAAAACTAAAAAAAATTAATATGGGCCGGGTCGGGCGAGCTCGGGTTTATCAAATTTCTTTCGGGCCAGGCTTGGACAAAATTTTAGGCCCACATTTCGGGCTGGGCTCGGGCCTAGAAAACGGGCCTAAAATTTTGTTTGGGCCCAACCCGAACCCGGCCCGACCCATGATCACCTCTAGGGGTATATCAATAAATTTGATATTATTCTTGGTGGGTTTTATATTTTGACTTTACCGAGAGATCTAGTAAATTCATTGAGCAAAAGTACTTTGTGTTACTTAAACAAACATGAGACATAGTACTTGAAGAGCAAGCACACATAGTCATGGATGTTGAAAAGTAAGCAAATGGTAATGCTCAAACTCAAAACCTCTAGTATCGAGAGGATATTAATGTGCGAGACATGGTAGCTCAAATGGTACTATCACTCTTGTTTTGTGAATTCGTCAAAACTCTTAATAAATTAGGGAGACATGATCAAGATTAATACCAAATTTATTGATGCACCTCTTTATATGTGAACCTATAAAAAATTTGAACAGAACCAGAACACATCAACATATACGAAAAGAGAAGTTTAACTTAAATATCACATTATATAAAAATATAAAATTTAACCAATGTTAGATTACATTATTTATATAAAAAATATACTTAACAATATCATCTCTATTGTGCTTATTAATTATTATTTTGAATAATGTTACTTTATATTAACATCTATTCACTGACTCTATACATGTTACTAAGAACTAATTTTATTAAAGACATCCGTTAAATTATTTTACTATAAATTTGGAATATCAGAAACTTTGTAAGTTTATTGACTTAGAACATGAAAATTACAAGATGAATTTGACAAATTTTTGTATGTATTTATATGTTCGCACACTACTCTATCCTTCCGCACATTCCGTCTTTCATTCTTCCCATTTTTTGAATATTTTAATTTAAACATCGCTTTATTTTTTATAAAGTGAGATGTTAGATAAAAATATTACGTAAATTTTATTTATAATAACTAAATGTGATTTGAATCTTAAATATTATTATATGGGTATAACAATCATATTTTTATAATATCTAAATATTTAATAAATAATTAATTATATTATAAAGAGAGTTGATTGTATATATAGAAGAGAATGTTTTGCTCATGAATTTGTAAGGCTATTAAATAATAATGTTTTAGATTTGTTAATATTATATTTATTAAAATATTTATATGTTTAATATAAAATTAAATCATTGAATTTATTTATTAATTATTTTTTTTAAAAAGTTAACTTTTTTTTATTAAATCAAGTTACAAATCCATAAAATTAAAATTTAATTTGAGTTTTTCATTTATGGATTTCACTTTCTTTAGATCAATTACTTCAATTATCTTTTTACTCAAAAGATAAAAAAAGAATTATAATGTATATAAATTAAGTATAAAAATAGTTTCTTAAATTTTTCTATAATTATAATAAAAAATAAAAACTTATTTAATTAGATTCTTGAAAATATTATAATTTATTAAATTATTTATTAAAAATAAAAAAAATTACACAATACCTTTAAATATATAAACAAATATTGGGTTTGAATACCCAAAAGTTTTATTGTTATATTAGTAAATTGAATTTTGATAATGAAATCAAATATTTAAAATATTTGTATTAAAATCAAATTAAATTGAAGTGATAAATATTCTTTCACATATCTTTCTAACTATCAATTAATATTGAATAATAAATCTAATATTTGAATATATAATGCATAAATTGATAAGAAAATAAATTAAATAATATTAAATATTTAAATTTTTTATTATATATTCAATGGTTATATATACACACATCAATGATCTTATCTAGCTTTTTGACAAGTGAACAGTCTTGAATGATTGAACATAATTATTTTGATTTTAAATTTCCATTTTTTTTAAATGGATGGTTGCTAAGTTGTCATAAAAGATAGTAGCAAAACAAAAAGAAAAACAAGTAACTATTTGTGTAGTTCAGACTTAAAATACGTTTGTAAGGTCTTACTTAAAGAAGAATTTAATACTAAATTTTCGATAATTGTTGTAGTTTTAGTCTTATACATTTTACATGAACTCTCCCCATTCAAACAACTTTTCCTATTAAAGGTTTTTACAACTCTTAACAAGACAAGACTTTCAATAAATGAGAGAAGTGTAATGAACTATGTAATTCTATATATAAGTTGTGAAATCGTTAAAGTTGCCATTCAAATTTTCACTTAGTTGCAAATAGAGTAACTTACTAAAAATTATAAAATGAGAGATGGACTCAAAGTTTAGTTACACAATTCAAAAACTTCCTATTAGATTTTGTCTAAAGAGTAATCTACTATAAATCAACAAGTGCAAGATGTGATTTAAGTTCAACTTACTCATCAAGTTGCAGTCTCACTCCTATTAGAAAAGAATTGTCTTTTCTGTATACTTTCCCTGGTTCCGTTGCTATCGCGGGCTTTACGCAATCGATCGAATCATATAGATATCCCTTCAACACAACATAGGTCGTCAAAAAGATTTCGAAAACTCACCAAAAACTTATGGAACTAATAATGTTTGCATTAGGAGTAAATAAATTAGCTAGTTATCATCCTTAAGTTGCATTGAGGCAATTCTCATATGAGTTTGATGTTTTACTTCTATGTAACCTAATTGCCTAATTTAGTCCAAGGGTTGTATTTTATTTTGCATGTTCTGTGTGTTTGCTTGAGGACAAGCAAAGAATTAAGTGCGGGGAAGTTGATCGACCAAAAATTGATAAGGCAAATTAATATCTTTCGACGCACTTAAGGAGCTTTTTCTCGAGCAAAATAGCGCATTTAGCATAATTTTTTCGTTATTTTTAGATTTTGAGTTAATAAGTGAATGTCTCATTTTTGCCCGTATTGTGACCCAAATTGGCTAATAGTGCCATTAGGAGGCCTAACGTGTGATTGAGTGATGTAGGGACATGTCAAAGGTGGCGGAAAACGAGTGAGAACAACACCCAAGGGAAGGGTATCGTGATACCTCTAACAGTATTGAGTGATGTTAGCTATTTCTCAATCATCATCTCATTTAGGTTCGATCCTTAGAATACTTCGGTGTTCCATTGTAACACTATAAATATTACAACGGACTTGTACGTTTGCAGTAAAATCGGGTTTTAAAAATTGTTTCATAAATTCATTATTTTATCGCATATGCGCGATGCTGGTCAGATCCTATTCCACAAGACTTGCATAGAAAAACCCATAATGGCAGACATAATAACATTTCAAAGGAAATCAAGTATTCCTGCAGCTTTCAACGAGGTATCAATAAACTCCCAACTGACTCTGTCGTAAGCCTTCTCGAGATCAATTTTAATTGCCTTCCACTTCCTATGCTTTTGCTTACATCTCATGGAGTGGATCACTTCTTGTGCAAAAATGATGTTATCTGTGATGTTCCTTCCTGCTATGAACCCTGCTTGCCCCGGAACAATAATTTTTGGAAATACAACTCTGAAGCGATTTGCTATCAGCTTCATAACTAATTTATAAAGAACCGTACATAAACTGATTCGCCAGAAATGGGAAAAACTCTCAAGGCTAATTCTATGTGGAATAAGGACAATTAAAGTATTATCCAAATATAGGTCAATAGTTTGTCCATCAAAAACCTTTTGAACCCACTCACACACAAAATCCCCAACCAAATTCCACTGGGTTTGAAACAAAAAAACACAAAACACGTCAATCTTAGGCGCCTTTAGCGGAGACATATCGAATAAAGCTATCTTGATTTCATCCTTTGAAACCACCTTGCTCAAAAAGAGAATATCACTAGAATTAAGTCTTGGAAAATTATTAGTTGGCAAATCTCTCATTCCAGTAGGATGTTCCCCATATAATTTTTGAAAGAATTTGATCGCTTCCTATTGCAAAACTATTTCTTCATAGAGCCACTCACCCTCCTCAATTTTAAGAGTCAAGATCCGGTTATGCTTCCTTTTTTGTACAAGCTCCTAAGAAAAAAAGATGGTATTACGGTTCCTCAAACTCAACCAATTACACCTAGCTTTCTATTTCCATAATAATTCCTCATGATCAAAAACTCCTTCCAACTCATCTTGTACTTTCATTTCAAAAACTCCATCTCCTTTTGAATACATGAAAGCTTTCTCAAAAGCTTTTTTTTTTTTTTACAAACGCCAATGTGACCATAGACAAATTTATTCCAAGATTTTATACTTGAGGTAAAATGAGCAATAGAGTCCGCCATATTCCCATAAATTTTCCAATTATCTTTATCAAAATCAGCAAACCTCAGATGGTGAATGTAACATCCTGAAAAGGGCCTATGCATTTTCGGTTTAATTGTATGAAATGACATGTCTTAAGTATTATGAATAAATTTTGAATATTTTTTTTGGAAACCTGAAAATGTATGGAAATGTTAAGTTTAAAAAAAATGGAAAGTGAACATTTTTGGAAACTAGGAAATGATTTGGAAATGATTCAAAAGAGGAAAGTGAACATTTCTGGAAACTTGGAAATGTAAGGAAATGTCAAGTTTAAAGAGCCAAACGAAAATTTTTGGAAACTTAGAAATGACTTAGAAATGTCGAGTTTTAAAGTTTAAAAGAGGAAACTGAGACAAGGTGGCCTTAAGAGAAAAAGTATGTGAAATTTGACACACAAGCAGGCTTGGAAAAGTGGCTTGAAGATGCCACTTAGGGCCTTTGGAAATGGCGCCCCATGCAAGGGTGTTGGGCCTGAGTTCGAGTCACATGGGAAGCAAATAAAAGAAGTTTTATTTTTGCTTCTAGAAGCACAGAGGTGGACGACACAAGGCTTGCCAAAGAGGAGTTTCATTCTCTTTTAAATTCGGCTAATTAGGGGATAAATAAAGGATTTCGTTTTGGATTATTTCTAAGAGATAATTGTTGGATTAATTCTTTTATTTTGTGATAATTAAAAGGATAAAGCTATCAAATAGAAGAGTGGTGGCCAAGTAAGGGATTCTGAGTAGTAATTTCGGCTATAAAAGGAAGAAAATAGGGCTACTCATCAAATTTTCTTCCTCCTCTTCTCTCTGCCAAATTTTTCCCTAGCAAAATCCTCTCTTCTCTTTTATTTTGTCCAACCGAATGTACCAATAATCTCTAGTGAAATCGATTTCTTTTAAGCCTCAAAAGCCGAATCTTTGTGACTCCAAGCAAGGGTGCAGTCGACTGAAGTATTAAGGTAAGAACAATGGATTTTGTTGTTCAGTTTCTTTTTGTCGAGATCTAGGAACTGATCCCCTTGTTGTCTCTTGGCCAAATATTAAAGGAGGAACTCCGGGAATTTTGATAGTTGTCGACTTCAAGAGAAGGGATTTTCGGGATTTAAAGCTTCAAGGTAAGACATCTGATATTCGGCCATAGGCCATTTAATGATGATTAAGTGTTAGAAATCAATCTAACATGTGCTTATAGGATTTTCAACAGCACTAAGAAAGCAAGGATCTATTTCGGGATTTAAGATTTGGAAGGTAAGCATATAGGTATGTTCGGCCAAGGCTTGATTTGGTATTTAGATCTATTCTTTAATTTGTTTAAAAAGCCGGAACTAACCCCTGATGGGATTTAATGCTTGGCCGAATACAAGAAGAAGCATAGCAGTAATTTCGGGATTTGAATAATCATCAAATCGGCATCAAAGGTAATAAATCCTACTAGGATTTGGTATTATAGCCGAATAGGATTTATGCTAAATAGTAAGTGATTAATCAAATGTAGGAACTTGAGATCTAAGGCAGTAGATCAGATTTCGGGATTACAGTGAAGTTGTTAAGCAAATCAGGTGTGTACCCCACACTATTTCATACTACCTTATATGGCTAAGTTTAATTAATATATGTGGTATTAAGAATATGAAAGTAGCTAAGGTACCATGTTATGGTACAAAGTACTCAGGTACGTTTCCTACTCCTACTAGGATTATGAAATATGTTAATTGTAACATGAGAATAAGAATAAGAATGTGAACTCTGGCATATTTATGCATATTACTATTATATGGGGCATATGGGTTTTATTCTGAAGGGGAAGTGAATGTGGTGACCTAAGACCACGAACACGGTGACCGAAGACCCTGATATCTGAATGTGGTGACCTAAGACCACAGTACTCTGAATGTGGTGACCTAAGACCACAGTAATCTGAACGTGGTGACCTAAGACCACGAATGCGGTGACTTAAGACCACAATATGGAGTGTAGCGGAAGGAGGGTCGACTTAGTAGTCCCCACGGTGTACAGGTTGGTACGGGGGAGTGTAGCGGATGGCTTAATAGGTTTGGGTTTTGGGATTGCATCATAACTTGTATGCTATGATATGAATGTGTAATAATTGTTATGCATGATTCGATTATGATTTAGTGTTGTGTACACATTGAGTATGTTGACTCACCCCGTTGTGGGACCATGTTTCAGGTGATGAACAGTGATGGACCGGGACGGCAGGACTTGTGGTGGCCATGCTCAACTTGAAGTCTTTATTTTAATGGACTATTAATTTTTTTTAAGTACTCTGAATTATTTGGATTTATTTGATGTAATAAGGCCACTGTTGAACTATTTTATTGTTATTTATGTTGCAAATTTTATTAAGTTAAAGTTTAAGTAAATTATTTTTTTTAAAAATATACTCTGTATGTTTTATCACATAGAATTAAAAAGGGTTTTCTAATATGAAAATCGAATTGGTTTTCAACACAAGCCCAACCCAAACAATTTTTTTTAAATCGCACAAGATTTTCACAAAGTAACAAAAGAATTTGAATCGGTTTATCAAAACCAGCAAACCTCAGATGGTGAACCCAACCTTCCAAGAATCAAAAGGGTCTACCTTTGGGCAAGCTACCTTCTGGTTTTAAAAAGAGAAGTAGAGGCCTGTGATAATGTTTCAATCTCAGTAGATGAGTAACTGTGCAGTTAGGAAAATTATTAACCAACGCGTCATTTCCAATTGCTCTATCAAGGCACTCGGAGACCCTTCCTCTATTCTAAGTAAAGGATGGTCCCTCGAATCCCAAGTCCTCAAACTCAGTAGACTCTATTAATTCACCGAAAAGGGGACACCTTTTCCTATATCGTCTACCACATATTTTATCATTTGAGGATAATAACGTATTAAAGTCTTCGATTATATATACACATTAATTATCTTATCTAGCTTTTTGACAAGTGAACAATTTCCAACTTTTTTTAAATGGGTGGTTGCTAAGTAGTCATAAAGGATAGTAACAAAACAAAAAGAAAAATAAATAAATATTTATATAGTTTAGAATTAAAATATGTTTGTGAGGTGTTACTTAAAGAAGAATTTAATATTAAATTTCCAGTAACTGTTGCAGTTTTAGTCTTAAACATTTTACATGAACTCTCCCCTTTCAAACAACTTTTCCTATTAAAGATTTCTACAACTATTAATAAGACAAGACTTTCCTATTGAAATTTTTTAAATCTCATATGATAAAATAGTTTACTCTTTAGAATTTTCACATGTTAATGTTATTGGATGATAATGTAAAAAAATGAAAAAAAAGAAGAGAAAAAGTAAGGTGTCAACAAATGAGATAAGTGTAACAAACTATGTAATTTTATATATAAGTTGTGAAATCGTTAAAGTTGCCATTCAAATTTTCACATAGTTGCAAATGAATAACTAACTAAAAATTATAAAATGAGAGATGGACTCAAAGTTTAGTTACACAATTCAAAAACTTCCTATTAGATTTTGTCTAAAGAGCAATCTACTATAAATCAATAAGTGCAAGATGTGATTTAAGTTCAACTTACTCACCAAGTTGCAATCTCACTCCTATATTTAATCTAGATTAATCTCCTCACTGAGTCCTCCTTGAAAGCTTATTTGCAAACTGACCAACTCAAAAAACTTTCTTACAATAATTTTGCTTTAAAAGACAATTTTTCATTAGAACAAATAAGTGATTTTTTTCTCTGTACCGAAAACTAAAACAAACTCTCTGTTAAGTAGACATTTAAAACAATCAATGTGAATCTCTAATCTCAAAAATAGTCTTCAAATATAAAATAAATTGACAGAGATCTTCGAGATATAAACCTGTTATGTTATCAAATCTCTTCAATAAAAGAGCTCTAGATCACATTGAAATTATTTGAAAAATCCTTGTTTGGTTTGATCCTTGCATGACTTATTTTCAGTGAAGTGCTACTAAAATTCTTTAAGATGTTCAATACAAAAATCTTAACGATTTTGGTCAAAATATGCTAACCAAATATAGAAACTTATGAGAGTATACCATATGCATGTGAGTACATGTCGCACTTGTAATGTTAGTGATTTTTTTGGTACTATACAAGTTAATATTTACACACACACTGTAGGAATATATCCACACTATAGACACATTATATCTAAAGGGAGCTGCTCAAATAAAGGCCTAGTTACCATTTACTTCTCAAAAGCTCAAACCCAAATTGGTTGCATGGATAAATATGATTATTTAGTTTGTAAATTTACTGTGAGAGCATCAATATAAATCATTCTAATAGACTCTCGTCATATTTGAATGTATACAATATATTGCAAAGTAAGAAGACTTAGGTCTTGATTTTTAATCATTATGATAAAAATAATTTGTTTAACCATTTGATATTGTTGATGTGCTTTTACTTAGGTTCACAACTTGAGGGGTATATCAATAAATTTGATATTATTTTTGGTGGGTTTTATATTTTGACTTTACCGAGAGATCTAGTAAATTTATTGAGCAAAAGTACTTTGTGTTACTTAAACAAACATGAGACATAGTAGTTGAAGAGCAAGCACACATAGTCATGGATGTTGAAAAGTAAGCAAATGGTAATGCTCAAACTCAAAACCTCTAGTATCGAGAGGATATTAATGTGCGAGACATGGTAGCTCAAATGGTACTATTACTCTTGTTTTGTGAATTCGTCAAAACTCTTAATAAATTAGGGAGACACGATCAAGATTACTACCAAATTTATTGATGCACCTCTTTATATGTGAACCTATAAAAAATTTGAACAGAACCAGAACACATCAACATATACGAAAAGAAAAGTTTAACTTAAATATCACATTATATAAAAATATAAATTTAACCAATGTTAGATTACATTATTTATATAAAAAATATACTTAACAATATCATCTCTATTGTGCTTATTAATTATTATTTTGAATAATGTTACTTTATATTAACATCTATTCACTGACTCTATACATGTTACTAAGAACTAATTTTATTAAAGACATCCGTTAAATTATTTTACTATAAATTTGGAATATCAGAAACTTTGTAAGTTTATTGACTTAGAACATGAAAATTACAAGATGAATTTGACAAATTTTTGTATGTATTTATATGTTCGCACACTACTCTATCCTTCCGCACATTCCATCTTTCATTCTTCCCATTTTTTGAATATTTTAATTTAAACATCGCTTTATTTTTTATAAAGTGAGATGTTAGATAAAAATATTACGTAAATTTTATTTATAATAACTAAATGTGATTTGAATCTTAAATATTATTATATGGGTATAACAATCATATTTTTATAATATCTAAACATTTAATAAATAATTAATTATATTATAAAGAGAGTTGATTGTATAAATAGAAGAGAATGTTTTGCCCATGAATTCGCAAGGCTATTAAATAATAATGTTTTAGATTTGTTAATATTATATATTTATTAAAATATTTATATGTTTAATATAAAATTAAATCATTGAAATTATTTATTAATTACATTTTTTTAAAATCTAACTTTTTTTTGTTAAATCAAGTTACAAATCCATAAAATTAAAATTTAATTTGAGTTTTTCATTTATGAATTTCACTTTCTTTAGACCAATTACTTCAATTATCTTTTTACTCAAAAGATAAAAAAAGAATTATAATGTATATAAATTAAGTATAAAAATAGTTTTTAAAATTTTTCTATAATTATAATAAAAAATAAAAACTTATGTAATTAGATTCTTGAAAATATTATAATTTATTAAATTATTTATTAAAAATAAAAATAAAAATTTACACAATACCTTTAAATATATAAACAAATATTGGGTTTGAATATCCAAAAGTTTTATTGTTATATTAGTAAATTGAATTTTGATAATGAAATCAAATATTTAAAATATTTGTATTAAAATCAAATTAAATTAAAGTGATAAATATTCTTTCACATATCTTTCTAACTATCAATTAATATTGAATAATAAATCTAATATTTGAATATATAATACATAAATTGATAAGAAAATAAATTAAATAATATTAAATATTTAAATTTTTTTATTATATATTCAATGGTTATATATACACACATCAATGATCTTATCTAGCTTTTTGACAAGTGAACAATCTTGAATTATTGAACATAATTATTTTGATTTTAAATTTCCATTTTTTTTTTAAATGGATGGTTGCTAAGTTGTCATAAAAGATAGTAACAAAACAAAAAGAAAAACAAGTAACTATTTGTGTAGTTCAGACTTAAAATACGTTTGTAAGGTCTTACTTAAAGAAGAATTTAATACTAAATTTTCGATAATTGTTGTAGTTTTAGTCTTATACATTTTACATGAACTCTCCCCATTCAAACAACTTTTCCTATTAAAGGTTTTTACAACTCTTAACAAGACAAGACTTTCAATAAATGAGAGAAGTGTAACGAACTATGTAATTCTATATATAAGTTGTGAAATCGTTAAAGTTGCCATTCAAAATTTCACTTAGTTGCAAATAGAGTAACTTACTAAAAATTATAAAATGAGAGATGGACTCAAAGTTTAGTTACACAATTCAAAAACTTCCTATTAGATTTTGTCTAAAGAGTAATCTACTATAAATCAACAAGTGCAAGATGTGATTTAAGTTCAACTTACTCATCAAGTTGCAGTCTCACTCCTATTAGAAAAGAGCTGTCTTTTTTGTATACTTTCCCTGGTTCCGTTGCTATCGCGGGCTTTACGCAATCGATCGAATCATATAGATATCCCTTCAACACAACATAGGTCGTCAAAAAGATTTCGAAGACTCACCAAAAACTTATGGAACTAATAATGTTTGAATTAGGAGTAAATAAATTAGCTAGTTATCATTCTTAAGTTGCATTGAGGCAATTCTCATACGAGTTTGATGTTTTGAGACAATTCTCATACGAGTTTGATGTTTTACTTCTATGTAACCTAATTGCCTAATTTAGTCCAAGGGTCGTATTTTCTTTTGCATGTTCTGTGTGTTTGCTTGAGGACAAGCAAAGAATTAAGTGCGGGGAAGTTGATCGACCAAAAATTGATGTGGCAAATTAATATCTTTCGACGCACTTAAGGAGCTTTTTCTCGAGCAAAATAGCGCCTTTAGCATAATTTTTTCGTTATTTTTAGATTTTGAGTTAATAAGTGAATGTCTCATTTTTGCCCGTATTGTGACCCAAATTGGCTAATAGTGCCATTAGGAGGCCTAATGTGTGATTGAGTGAAGTAGGGACATGTCAAAGGTGGAAAACGAGTGAGAACAACACCCAAGGGAAGGGTATCGTGATACCTCTGACAGTATTGAGTAATGTTAGCTATTTCTCAATCATCATCTCATTTAGGTTCGACCCTTGGAATACTTCGGTGTTCCATTGTAACACTATAAATATTACAACAGACTTGTACGTTTGCAGTAAAATCGGGTTTTAAAAATTGTTTCATAAATTCATTGTTTTATCGCAAATGCATTATGCCGGTTAGATCCCATTCCACAAGACATAATAACATTTCAAAGGAAATCAAGTATTCTTGCAGCTTTCAACGAGGTATCAATAAACTCCCAACTGACTCTGTCGCAAGCCTTCTCAAGATCAATTTTAATTGCCTTCCACTTCCTATGCTTTTGCTTACATCTCATGGAGTGGATCACTTCTTGTGCAAAAATGACGTTATCTGTGATGTTCCTTCCTGCTATGAACCCTGCTTGTCCCGGAACAATAATATTTGGAAATACAACTCTGAAGCGATTTGCTATAAGCTTCATAACTAATTTATAAAGAACCGTACATAAACTGATTGGCCAGAAATGGGCAAAGCTCTCAGGGCTAATTCTATGTTGAATAAGGACAATTAAAGTATTATCCAAATACAGGTCAATAACTTGTCCATCAAAAACCTTTTGAACCCACTCACACACAAAATCCTTAACCAAATTCCACTGGGTCCGAAACAAAAAAACACGAAACACGTCAATCTTAGGCGCCTTTAGCAGAAACATATCGAATAAAGCTATCTTGATTTCATCCTTTGAAACCACCTAGCTCAAAAAGAGAATATCACTAGAATTAAGTCTTGGAAAATTATTAGTTGGCAAATCTCTCATTCTAGTAGGATGTTCCCCATATAATTTTTGAAAGAATTTGATCGCTTCCTAATGCAAAACTATTTCTTCATAGAGCCACTCACCCTCCTCAATTTTAAGAGTCAAGATCCAGTTATGCTTCCTTTTTTGTACATGCTCCTATGAAAAAAATATGGTATTACGGTTCCTCAAACTCAACCAATTACACCTAGCTTTCTATTTCCATAATAATTCCTCATGATCTAGAACTCCTTCCAACTCATCTTGTACTTTCATTTCTAATCGAACTCTATCAGAACTTGTGCATTCCATCTCCTTTTGAATACATGAAAGCTTTCTCAAAATCTGTTTTTTTACGAACGCCAATGTGACCATAGACAAATTTATTCCAAGATTTTATACTTGAGGTAAAATGAGCAATAGAGTCCGCCATATTCCCATAAATTTTCCAATTATCTTTATCAAAATCAGCAAACCTCAGATGGTGAACCCAACCTTCCAAGAATCAAAAGGGTCTACCTTTGGGCAAGCTACCCTCTGGTTTTAAAAAGAGAAGTAGAGGCCTGTGATATGGTTTCAATCTCAGTAGATGAGTAACTGTGCAATTAGGAAAATTATTAACCAACGCGTCATTTCCAATTGCTCTATCAAGGCATTCAGAGACCCTTCCTCTATTCTAAGTAAAGGATGGTCCCTCAAATCCCAAGTCCTCAAACTCAGTAGACTCTATTAATTCACCGAAAAGGGGACACCTTTTCCTATATCGTCTACCACATATTTTTTCATTTGAGGATAATAACGCATTAAAGTCTTCGATTATATATACACATTAATTATCTTATCTAGCTTTTTGGCAAGTGAACAATTAAATTTCCAACTTTTTTTAAATGGGTGGTTGCTAAGTTGTCATAAAGGATAGTAACAAACCAAAAAGAAAAATAAATAAATATTTATATAGTTTAGAAGTAAAATTTGTTTGTGAGGTCTTACTTAAAGAAGAATTTAATATTAAATTTCCAGTAACTGTTGCAGTTTTAGTCTTATACATTTTACATGAACTCTCCCCATTCAAACAACTTTTCCTATTAAAGATTTCTACAACTATTAATAAGAGAAGACTTTCCTATTGAAATTTTTTAAATCTCATATGATAAAATAGTTTACTCTTTAGAATTTTCACATGTTAATGTTATTGGATGATAATGTAAAAAAATGAAAAAAAAAAAAGAAGAGAAAAAGTAAGGTGTCAACAAATGAGATAAGTGTAGCAAACTATGTAATTCTATATATAAGTTGTGAAATCGTTAAAGTTGCCATTCAAATTTTCACTTAGTTGCAAATGAATAACTTACTAAAAATTATAAAATGAGAGATGGACTCAAAGTTTAGTTACACAACTCAAAAACTTTCTATTAGATTTTGTCTAAAGAGCAATCTACTATAAATCAATAAGTGCAAGATGTGATTTAAGTTCAACTTACTCACCAAGTTGCAATCTCACTCCTATATTTAATCTAGATTAATCTCCTCACTAAATCCTCCCTGACAGCTTATTTGCAAACTGAATAACTCAGAAAACTTTCTTACAATAATTTTGCTCTAAAAGACAATTTCTCATTAGAACAAATAAGTGATTTTTTTCTCTCTACCGAAAACTAAAACAATCTCTCTGTTAAGTAGACATTTAAAACAATCAATGTTAATCTCTAATCTCAAAAATAGTCTTCAAATATAGAATAAATTGAGAAAGATCTTCGAGATATAAACTTGTTATGTTATCAAATCTATTCAATAAAAGAGCTCTAGATCACATTGAAATTCTTCGAAAAATCCTTGTTTGGTTTGATTCTTGCATGACTTATTTTCAGTGAAGTGCTACTAAAATTCTCTAAGATGGTCAATACAAAAATCTTAACGATTTTGGTCAAAATATGCTAACCAAATATAAAAACTTACGAGAGTATACCATATGCATGTGAGTACATGTCGCACTTGTAATGTTAGTGATTTTTTTGGTGCTATACAAGTTAATATTCACACACAAACTCTAGGAATATATCCACACTATAGACACATTATATCTAAAGGGAACTGCTCAAATAAAGGCCTACCATTTACTTCCCAAAAGCTCAAACCCAAATTGGTTGCATGGATAAATATCTTTTACCCCAACACAATCACAATGTTTGTGGTATTTTAACTAAAACAAATAGGTAACTCATCTCATAGTATGCAACTATTAATGAGGCATTGAGAAATGTGTTTGTGGTATTTTAACTAAAACAAATAGGTAACTCATCTCATAGTATGCAACTATTAATGAGGCATTGAAAAATGGGTGAATGTGAGAATGCTTAGTATTTAATGTAGAGAGAGTTTGTGTGTGCTTGAAATGAATTATGCATGTAAAGCAGCAGTCATATGTGTGGGGTATTTTGCCTTTTCATTCAAAATCTACTCAATTTTTCAATTTCAACAAACGTTATCACAAGAAGAATGTCTTTGGGAACCCCACCACAATTGCCACCCAATAATGCAAAACAAGAGCAAAAAACAAATTTAATTTAATACAAATATTTCCTCCTTTCATTTTTTTAAACCATAAAATTAAATTCGATTTTCGATATTTATAACCATACAAAAGAAGAGTTGAACCTTGTGAACCACAAAAATATCTACCCAATTTAACTTTAAATTTTACAAAGAGTTGATCGGTTGATACGTAAATCAAGACAAACCGACTGAATTAATAGTTGAATTAATTTGATTTATTCTATTATTTTTAGTAACTTATTTGATTAAACCAAACATGGGCGTAGGCAAGGATAGATGGTGGCCTTGGCCCTCCTAAAAAGAATTAAATTATCTTGTAGCCCTTCAAATTTTTAAAATTTACAAATTAATTTATTGATAAAATTTAAACTTAACCCAAAAATTTATGATTTATCTTTAGTTTCCTCTATAGTAATTTTTTTTTATTTCGCCCTTAAAATCCAACAAATTAATCAAACTAATTAACTTTGAAAACAAATAATTTGACGAGTCAAAATCATTGATGGAAAACTTAAATATTGCAAGGGTGTCTTCAACAATTTTTGTGGGTGTTAGGCCATACCTTCTGTTATGTCAAAAATTAAATTTAGACAATAAAGAGCACACGTGTGATTACGAAGTAATAATTGATGAATATCAAATATTAGAACTTGGATTTGTACATAAAATTGACATTTAATAAATGAGTCAACAAAGACGGCTAACCATACATAAACAACTTGGTTGTTTTAGTTTATGTATTTCCAAATATCATTTTCCCTTTTTTCTATTTTTCCTGTCACTATTTTATTCCTTACCCTGTGTCTGTGATTTGTTCCTTTTTTATAATTTAATAAGATCACTTTTTTTTTCTTTTTAAAAAAATTAATATATATTTAATTTTTTTTTTTATATTTTGATTGTGTTAAATAAATAGGAGACATAATCTTTGAAGAGCAAGCACACGATGGCATGATTGTTGAAAAGCAAGCAAATGGCAATGCTCAAACTCAAAACCTCTAGTATCAAGACGATATTGAGGGAGCTATGGTAGCTCAAATGTTACTATCACTTTTGTTTTGTGAACTCATCAAAATTTTGAGTAAGTTAATAAGCCAATACCGATCAAAATCAATACTAAACTTTTTGATATACCTCTTTATCTGTAAACCTATAAAAAAATTTTAATAAAATCAAAACACACCGAAAAAAAAAGTTTAACTTAAATATCACATTATAGAAAATATAAAATTTGACCAATGTTAGATTACATTATTTATATGAAAAATATACTCAACTATTTCATCTCTATTATGCTTATTAGTTATTATCCTGAATAATATTATTTTATATTAACTACATAAATTAAAATTATATTATTTAATAAATTATAAAACTTAAACATCAAATCTCGGGGCACTGTACATGTTATTGGGAACTAATTTTATTAAAGACATCAATTTAATAAACCGTTAAATTATTTCACTATAAACTTGAAATATAACTCATAAAATAATAAACTATACTTGGTAATTAAGTTTATCAACTTGAACATGATTATTACAAGTTGAATTTGACAACTTTTTGTATGTATTTATATGTATTAAATTATGGACGGATGTCGAGATATGAAGTCCTTTGGTAATTAAGTTTTTCGAGTTACAAGTTTAGCGTATATGGAAAAATAAAAATTTTTTTGTTTTTCAAGAGATAGCATAGAGTTTTATGGAAGCTATCATAGTGTCAATAAATTAGGCGAAAACAGTTAGCAGCGGAGATTCATATAGAAAAGCAAAACCAAGTTTCTTTTAGGAATTTGTTTGAACGGTAGGGTAGTTGAATGTTCATTTTTTTTTATTAGTTTAGGTTTTTTTTTTCACCAAAAGAAATTATTGAAATTATTTTGCTAACTAAAAATGTTAATTAAAAACATTTTTAAATATTTAACTTTTTTATTAAATCAAGTTACCAATCCATAAAATTAAAATTAAATTTGAGTTTTTCATTTATATATTTAACTTTCTTTAGTCCAATTACTTCCATCATTATCTTTTTACTCAAAAGATAAAAAAAGAATTAAAATGTATAAAAATTAAGTATAAAAATATTTGATAAAAATGAGACGATATATTTTTAAATTTTTCTAAAATTATAATAAAAAAACAAAACTTAATTAATTCAATTCTTGAAAATATTATAATTTATTAAATTATTTATTAAAAATATAAATTTAAATTTAAACAATACATTTAATATTCGGTTTGGATATCCAAAACTTTTATTGTTATATTAATAAATTGAATTTTGATAATGAATTTAAATATTTAAAATATTTGTATTAAAATCAAATTAAATTTAAGTAATAAATATTCTGACTCATATCCTTCTAACTATGAATTAATATTGAATAATAAATTTAATATTTGAGTATAGATAATACATAAATTGATAAGAAAATAAATTAAATAGTGTTAAATATTTAATTTTTTTATTTATATATTCAATGATTATATATGCACACATTGTTAGGGATCGACTCGTATAAACAACGAACAAGATATGTAGAGAAGATCGAACACAAATTTTTTACATGGAAAATTCTTCTGAAGAGAATAAAAACCACAGGCAAAGGAGGCTTCGGCTTTTCACTAAATGAGTAAACTAACAAGAGTAAAATATGGAGAAAATAAACCTAAATGTAATAAACGTACAATAATCAAACCCCAAAAACAGAGTCTTAACTCGGGAACAAAATTCTCTCCATAGTTACCACGAAACTTTCACTAAAACTCATATGCAGCCGCATCTTGCCGGGCTCAAAAGAAAAGCGCTTGCTGATTGGCACATTGAAACATGGATACAATGGCCCCTTTAAATAGACTAAGATTAGAGTTCAATCATACTAAAATATCCTTGGAATAATCAAAGTTCAACTAGGAGAAGAAGTACTGCATGGAGTCTAAAACGCGACTGCATAACTTGGAGAAATCGTCGTGACGTCCCATGCATGCTCGTCACGATGTTGTCGCAACGTTCATTTGGGGTTTTGTCACGTCTTTGGAACATCGCTTGTCTTCACGTCACTACGTCGCCTCTATTTTAGCCTTTCTTCTGTAAATCGTCGAACGTCTTTCGAAGTGCCTACATAATAATAAATGCGAGGCACATCCCACACACATGAATTATCTCGATTTTTGACAAGTGAACAATCTTGAATGATTGACATGATTATTTTGATTTTAAATTTCCAACTTTTTTTAAAAAATGGGTGGTTGCTAAGTTGTCATAAAGGATAGTAACAAAACAAAAAGAAAAGCAAATAAATTTTTGTGTAGTTCAGACTTAGAGTACGTTTGTAAGGTCATACTTAAAAGAAGAATTTAATACTAAATGTTCGATAACTATTGTAGTTTTAGTCTTATACATTTTACATGAACTCTTCCCATCCAAACAACTTTTCCTATTAAAGGTTTCTACAACTCTTAACAAAATAAGACTTTCCTATTGCAAGTTTTTAAATCTCATATGAGAAAATAGTTTACTCTTCAAAATTTTCACATGTTAATGGTATTGGATGATAATGTAAAAAAAAAAAAAGAAAAAAAAAAGAAAAGAAAAAGTGAGTTGTCAACAAATGAGAGAAGTGTAACAAACTATGTAATTCTTTATATAATTGTGAAATCGTTGAAGTTGCCATTCAAATTTTCACTTAGTTACAGTTGAACTAACTTACTAACAATTATAAAATGAGAGATGGACTCAAAGTTTAGCTACACATGCTGTGATTTAAGATCAACTTACTCACCAAGTTGTAGTCTCACTCCTATACTTAATCTAGATTAATATGTTCGCTAATGGCCCATTTGCATGGGTGGTGTGTTCACTTGTAGTTAGTGTAAAAATAACGGTGGCGGTGAGATTAGATACTATATCTTGAGACACCCATCCAAAAGGGCCCTAACTTTTTCTACTTGAATAGTTATTTGCAAATTGAACAACTAAATCAACTTGCTTACATTGATTTTTTTCTAAAAGATAATTTCTCACTAGAACAAATAAATGCTTTTTTCTCTCTCTGTTGAATACTAAAACAAACCCTCTGTTAAGTAGACATTTAAAACAATTAGTGTGAATCTCTAATCTAAAATGTAGCATTCGAATATGGAATAAATTGACAGATATTTTCGTGATATAAACTTGTTATGTCATCAAATATCTTCAACAAGGGAGCACTAGATCACATTGAAATTCTTCGAAAAGTCATTGTTTAGTTTGGTTCTTGCATGAATTATTCTTAGTGAAGTGCTACTAAAATTCTCTAAGATGTTCAATACCTAAATCTTAATGGTTTTGGTCAAAATATGCCAACCAAATATAGAAATTTACGAGAGTATACCACATGCATGTTGAATACATGTCGTACTTCTAATGTTAGTGAGTTTTGGTACTATACAAGTTAATATTCACACAAATTGTAGGGATATATCCACACTACAGACACACTATGTCTAAAGAGAACTTAAATAAAGGCTTGTCACTTACTTCCTAGAAGCTCAAACCCAAATTGGTTGTATGATACATATCTTTTACCTCAACACCAATCATAGTGTTTGTGGTATTTAACTAAAACCAATTGGTGGCTCATCTCATAGTATGCAATTATTAATGAGGCATTGAGAAATGAGTGAATGTAGGAATGCTTAATATTTAATGTAGATAGAGTTTATGTGTGCATGAATTGAATTATGCATGTACAACAACTTGGGTGAAGAAGGTCTTTAGCAACCCCACCATAATTGCAACCCCAATAATGCAAAACAATAGCAAAAAGCAAATTTAATTTAATCCAAATATTTCCTCCTTTCGTTTTCTTTAAACCATAAAATTAAATTCGATTTTTGATATTTATAACCATGCAAAAGAAGAGTTGAACATTGTGAACCACAAAAATATAATAGGAGAATTTATTTGACACGTAATCTAATCTAACTTAACTTCGAATTTTATAAAGAGTTGAATCGGTCGATCCATAAATTGGTGTGGGGTGTGCCTCACATTTATCGAACACATTGCAGGCACCTTAGACAAGAATCGACAAGCAATCGAAGAAGGGCCAACACATGCTTGGTGTCGGGGAGAGGAGGTTGGCTCATTGGGACAACACGATGGATGACGTCGTGTTCTCCTATTTGGCAACCACGTTTTAGACTTCAAACATGACTCTTCTCCCAATTGGACTCTAATTATTCCAAGGATATTTTAGTATGATTAAAACTCTAACCTAAGCCTATTTATGTTGGGAAATGTGTCCATATTGTAGTAAAAATGTAATTGTTTTCTATGTATTTTAACGACGAATGAATAAATAAAGTTAATTTCATATTTCACTATTATGTTTTTTGTGTTTCTGTCTTTCATGTTTTGCATGCATAGCGAAATTGTGACAAGAAAATATTATCTCATTGATTGTCTAAGTTCAAACTGATGATAAATAGCACTGTAAGAACATTTTAATTGCGAGAAAGACAACTTACTTCAGTAGATAATCTAAACAAGTCTGTAATCCCATAAAAGAATCAAAGTGAGCGTTCAGATTCAAATACTTAGAAGGATTATCATGTTATCTACAATTCCAATTGGGGATTGTAATAGCCCATTTTGCCCGGGCTAAAATAAAAAAAAAAAACAAAAACAATGTCCAATGTCCTTTTACAACCCAAATATAACCCTTAAAGCCCAAACCCATACACCAAACCCACTTACACCCATTACCCGATTAACACCTAAACAGACTACCCAGCAACCCACTAGCCCAACAAAGTACACAGCCCATATGGCCCAAACGAAGTCAGGAGACCTAGGGTTTCCTGGAAACCATAGCGCCGCAAGCCTCAATCTCAGCAGCGCCGCAAGAGCCAGAGCCCTAGGTCGACAATCGTGCCGTAGTCAACGTCCAGCAGCTGCGTCCATACTATTCTTGCGCCAAAAACAGCGCGCATGTCGCTTTCATCAACGCCGGACTCCGTATTGACCTGCAAGAAAGGAAAGAAATAGCAGCGCAAATGGAAAAAAATTGCAACAAACATGGAAAAGATTTTGTTTCTTTTGTTATTTGTTCATTTCAAAGGCTATAAAAAGCCTTACAAAACTTGTAAAATGGGGGGGATTAAGAGAGAATACACGGTTACACACAAAAACAGAGAAATAGAGAATACAAAAAGATTCATAAAAAGTCCAGAGAAATAAAAACAGAAGCTTTTCGTAAAGGTGTTTTTTTTATATATTCTGTTTTACCCCTTTTTTATTTTTATACATTTTCGCATATAAATATTTTTTAAAAAATAAAAGAAAGGGGATTTACCTTTCAATCGGTTCGGCCTTCGGCCACCGTTCGAGATAGCATGCGGCGCGCGTGAGACGGTAGCGCAGACGATCGACTATCGGTGCCCAAGCTGAGGAACGAAAGCTGGAGAGAATCTGGAGAAGAGGCTTCTTATTTTTTTTTTAAAAAATGAATGTTAAATGAATTATTTTTAACTGTTTTTTTTTACTTATATAACTAAACTGAAACGACGTCGTTTATAGTTGATAGGATCCGCGCGTTGACCCGGTATCCAGAAGAGGATCCGCGCGTTTTGGTTAAAAGGGAAATTTATCGTTTTAGTCCCTTTTTATTTTATTTATTTTTAATTTAATCCAATTTAATATTTTCTTATTTTAAAATTAACCCTAAAGCTCATTTTTGTTCCAGTTTAGTCCCTCGGTCTGTTTTAAAGGTAAAATCCGAATGATGCCGTTTTGAAAATTTGGCAAAATTCCCATAATGGCCGCTGTGGTTAACGCGCATTTTTAATTCACTCCTTTTAATATTTTTAAATTGCGATTTAACCCTTATTTTCTTTATTTTATTTTTATTTTTTATCCTTTTTATTTTATTTTATTATTTTATATTATAATTAATAGTTTTATCACATTAAAATATTCTATATTATTTTCTTATATTTATTAATTTATATATATATTATATTTAATTATTATTTTATATTATTTTGCTTGTTTAATAATTTATATATTATTATATTTATTATTTATTTATATATTTTGTATATATATATTATTATGTCACATTTATACATTATTTCTAAAACTTTATTTTTTTATAAAATTTATTTATATTACTTAATCTATTTTATCTATATGTTTATATTATGTATGTAAATTTATGATTAGTGTATTATATATATATTATTTTATTTTGTTATTTTAATTATATATTATTTTCATTACCATTATTTTTCATTTTACTCTTATTTTATATTAACCTATATTATTATTTATACTAGTATATTCTCATTGTACTATTATTTTTACTTCAGTTATTTTAGTTGTATTTTATATTGTCTAGGTTAGGTATTAATGTACTATAATTGCTTTAAATATTTATGTTCGATAATGTATAAATGCAATATTGTCACATGGTTATTGTTTAAAATAAAAATATACATTTTTGCAAAATTAATACTTTATCTAAAAGTTTTTAAATAAGGCAATGTTTTGGTATTTAGAAATTCGGGAAATAGTGCCCAATCGTGCTGGGTTGCGATTTTCCGTTTAGCTAAATAACTAAATAACCTTTTAATAAATTTCATAAATTATGAGATGACTTTAATTACGATGGTTTAAAAAATGTCGTGTCCAATCCTACTGGATGTGATGTTTATATTCTTTTGGAATAAAGAAATCTCAAGTTTCAAATAAAAAACTTATTCTTGAGAACTCAAAATGTTGTATCCTAACTTATTGGGTGTGGTATTTTTATTTCTTTGAAATAGGTTTTGGTTTTTCTTCTAATAAGGGATCTTATTTTAAATTTTTTAAATTTCAAACATTTGGACATGATTTTATCAATTAGGTACCAATTTTTGGGCGTTATGAGGGTGCTAACCCTTCCTCATACGTAACCGACTCCCGAACCCGTTTTCTCGTTTTTCATAGACCAAAATCAAATGTTTTAAAATGAAACATTTTACAAGGTGATCCAATCACACCTAAGTAAAAAAGATTGGTGGCGATTCCCATTTTGTTTTTAAAGTTGATCCCCATTTTTCTAAAACCGATTTTTAAAATGGTTTCGACAGGGATATGTCTGGGCTATGCTATTGAAGCAGTTGACTCCATGGGTAGAGACATAGATGTACTCATTGAAAGAATGATACATTGGACTGGACCCAAGTTGAATTAATTTTGAATCCAATTATGAATTAATTCATTTGTGACGCTCATGGTGTGATTTACCTAAACCTAAGTTATCCACTGATCATGCGTATGTAACTTATATGCTTTGATATAATTAGATGCTTATACTTTAAAGATGATTGAGCCCATAACCGATATGTTGGGTACATGACTTGTGTATGACATGACTTTACTAACAACAATGGAATTCATAGCTTGATTAAAGAGTTAACGATGTGTAATACCCCTAACCCTTATCCGTCGTCGAAACAGGGTTACAGAGCATTACCAAAATTTATAGATCAAATACAAACAATTTCATATCATTTCACATTCATATCATAAACCTGTAATAATCGATCATATCGTCCCTTATGTGAGCCCTCGAGGCCCAAAACACGCATTAGAACCAAGTCGGGACTAAACTGGGTACTCAAAGAATTTTTTACGAAACTTCAAAAATTTTCCTAGGTGCAAGGGACACACGGCCCATGTCTCAGGCGTGTGGGCATTCGAAGTAGGGCACAGAGCCGTGTCCATGCCCATGTAACTCACTAACTTGAGTCACACGACCAAGCCACACACCCTTGTGCTAGTCCGTGTAAGCATATTGACTTGCATTAATTAGGTGCAAGAATCATACGGCCAAGCCACACTCCCCTGTACTAGGCCGTGTGGATAATTTTGAGCATTCTGCTTCTCAATTTTTAAGGTGCAAGGGACACACGGCCAAATCACATGCCCATATGCTAGGCCGTGTGTCACATACGGCTGAGACACACACCCGTGTAGACGAAAATAGGCCATTTCCAAGGCCACTTTTCTCAGCCAAATTGACATTTACCTACATTAACATTTTAGCACATTTACAAGCTAGTACCAAACATTCAAATCAATCCAAAACCAAGTCTTAAACAAGTCATTTTATCACATATATCTTAGCATTCACATTTATCATGATGATCAAATCACATATTTGCTTACTTATACCAACCATACTATCTCAATCTTTTCATCAGCATGCTTATAAACTACCCATTATTCAACTACACCAAACACATATCATGCATGATAAAACTACACACATATATATTTATATCAAAATATGTTCAATATAAGCCATACCAATGGAAAATCACAACCAAACACATACATGCCATCATTTGGCTAAATTTAGCCTATATATGCAATTATACCCAAAAGAAATTTTGCTATTTATACCAAAACAAGCTGAAGGATAGTGTGATGTTGCTCCGACCGGCTTCCAACCAAATTGAGCTTCCGAATTACTATAAAACAGAGGAAATAAAACAGAGTAAGCATTTAATGCTTAATAAGTTCGCATAACGAGAAATTAACTTACCATTCATTTTCATTAAAATAAACATTAAAAATGCATCCAAGCAATTTGGCTAATAGCCTAAACACACAACTTCATCAAACATGTTAGCCATTTATTTCACATGAATATCAAGAATCATGTATGAGCTTATCAATATCAAATTCCCATGTATTTCGTGTATATACAGGTAACGATTCACTTTGAATTCATTTATTTTCTCATATCATGATTTTGCCCGTTGAATCATTTAAAATATCGATGGATACCCGGGTAGTACACACGAAGTGTAAATATCTATAATCCGTCAATTCATATTCGGGAATGCTCATACAAGCACATAAACAAGATAGCTTTCGAGCCATATAACGGGAAGCTCACGTGAGCCATGTAACGGGAAGCTCTAGAGAGCCATTAACGGGAAGTTCATACGAGCCAATATCGGGAAGGTTTAAGTGAGTCAATATTGGGAAGCTCTAGAGAGCCATTAATCGGCAAGCTGATAAAGAGCCTTTAAACGGGAGCTCCAAAGAGCCATATATCGAGACGCTCATAAGAGCTGCGGTGTGTCTGCAACACATGCAGATTCACAATCGATCGAGATGCTCAAAGAGCTATTAATGGGAAGCTCGCAAGAACCATATAACGAGAAGATCATGAGAGCTAATAATGGGACGCTCTTTTGAGCTGTGGTGTGTCCGCAACACATGTAGGACCACAACCAATTCGAGAATCCTGTATCCATCGAATTTCATTTATTCAAACGGGACTTATTATTTGTCAGACATTATCGGATTTATGATTAATTTTCATACATGACAATAATACAATCATATACATACAATTCAATTCATACATATAAATATACAATTTAGTTACACGAACTTACCTCGACAAGTGTTCGTGGATTTGTAATCTACTAATCTGATACTTTTTCTTTTCCTCGTTCTAACTCCGTATTTGGTCTATCCAAATATATACGAATGAATTTAACATCAATTTAATACAATTCATATTTAATTTAATCCAATTCACATCTTAGGCAAAATTACCATTTTGCCCCTATACTTTTGATTAATTCCAATTTCGTCCCTAGGTTCGAAAAATGAAATTCATGCAATTTAATCATTATTACAAACCTAAATGATTTTTACATATAATAGTAACAGCCCATTTATTTCACAAAATTCATAATTTTTCCATGAATTTTACATCTTTTCAATTTAGTCCTTAAATCATAATTTCATCAAAATTCACTTTACAAAAGTTGTCTATCTATCAACAACTTTTCATTTTCTACCATAAAACTTCACAATCCAACTATATTCATCCATGGAAAAACCCTAGTACTTTGATAACTTTACAAATTAATCCCCGAGATAGCTAGATTAAGCTATTACGATATCGGAAATATGAAAAATACTAAAAACGAGACAAGAATTCATACATAATTAAGCCAAATAAGCTTGTCCATCTTCAAGCTCCATGACTAGGGTTTCTGTGTCTTTTTATTAAGGAAATATGATAAAATGATGATATTTTTCTTTATTTTATTAATTATCATATTTTTATCTTTTACTTTCCAATTTAGTCATTTTCTTTATTTAATTTTCCATGGATGACTAAGCATACTTATCTACTAACTCCTCTTAATGGTCTATTTGCCATATAAGGACCTTAAATTTTTGAATTCCATAGCTATTTAATACCTATAGCTATTAGAACTCAACTTTTATATTTTATGCAATTTGGTCCTTTCCATCTAATTAGACATGATATCAGTAAAATTTTCTTAACGAAATTTTTATGCGATATCTTTACCATTATGCAGGCCATGAAATAATATTAAAATAATTTTCCTACTGGACTTGGATTTGTGGTCCCGAAACCACTGTTCCGATTTCATTGAAAACAGGCTGTTACATGATATCTTCTTATTGGTATTGTGTGGATTGATAAATATGGAAAGTGACCACAGGTTGCTTGTTCTCGAACAAGTAATTTATCACAATCATTTGTTGACAGTGGTCATATGAATCATTAAGAAGACATAATAGTGACAATGAGATAAAATAAGATTGTATTGAGTGAACGGATTTAACTCAAAGGAATCGATGATATCATATTAGGGTAACACACACATGACGAGGTCATTGGACAATGCAGTTAGATGAATTGCTTTTGTAAAGATTATTCAATAAGAAGTTTTTAGTCATCGTACTTTTTATGGACTGAGTCCATGATTAAGTAAATTGTGAATTATCGGAACGATGCTTATGGACATAATTGCAATTACTAGAGCTTAATTGTATATGTTTGATTGGTCCCTCCATTAGCTCAACAAAAGCTCAATCGGATTGTATTTTAATCAAAATAAAATTCTACGACTTTGGGAATAGTTTAATTGAGTCTATTTATTCGATGTGGAATTAAATTAGATAGTCGTGAGAGTTTTTCAACTAGAAATTTTGATTAAAGAATTTTCTTGAAAAATTAATTTGAAAAATTTTAATGATTTTTTGAGAAAGTTAATTATCTTGATTTTTGACAAGTGAACAATCTTGAATGATTGACATATGATTTTAAATTTCTAACTTTTTTAACAAAATGGGTGGTTGCTAAGTTGTCATAAAGGATAGTAACAAAACAAAAAGAAAAGCAAATAAATATTTGTGTAGTTCAAACTTAAAGTAAGGTTGTAAGGTCTTATTTAAAGAAGAATTTAATACTAAATGTTTGATAAGTATTGTAGTTTTAGTCTTATACATTTTACATGAACTCTTCCCATCCAAACAACTTTTCCTATTAAAGGTTTCTACAGCTCTTAACAAAATAAGACTTTCCTATTGAAAGTTTTTAAATCTCATATGAGAAAATAGTTTACTCTTCAAAACTTTCACATGTTAATGGTGTTGGATGATAATGTAAAAAAAAGAAAAAAAAAGAAAAAAATAAAAAGTGAGTTGTCAACAAATGAGAGAAGTGTAACAAACTATGTAATTCTTTATATAAGTTGTGAAATCGTTGAAGTTGCCATTCAAAGTTTCACTTAGTTACAACTGAAGTAACTTACTAACAATTATAAAATGAGAGATGGACTCAGAGTTTAGCTACACAATTAAAAAACTTCCTATTAAATCTTGTCTAAAGAGTAACATACTATAAATCAGCAATTGCAAGCTATGATTTAAGTTCAACCTACTCACCAAGTTGCAGTCTCACTCCTATACTTAATCCAGATTAATATCCTCACTAATAGCCCATTTGCATGGGTGGTGTGTTCACTTGTGGTTAGTGTACAAATAACGGTGGCAGTGAGATTAGATACTATAGCTTGAGACACCTATCCAAAGGGGCCCTAACTCTTTCTCCTTGAATACTTATTTGCAATTTGAACAACTCAATCAACTTGCTTAGATTAAATTTTCTCTAAAAGATACAAATAAATGCTTTTTTCTCTCTCTGTTGAATACTAAAACAAACCCTCTGTTAAATAGACATTTAAAACAATTAGTGTGAATCTCTAATCTAAAATGTAGCATTTGAATATGGAATAAATTGGCAGATATTTTCGTAATATAAACTTGTTATGTCATCAAATATCTTCAACAGGGGAGCGCTAGATCACATTGGAATTCTTCGAAAAGTCATTGTTTAGTTTGGTTCTTGCATGAATTATTCTTAGTGAAGTGCTACTAAAATTCTCTAAGATGTTCAATACCTAAATCTTAATGGTTTTGGTCAAAATATGCCAACCAAATATAGAAAGTTACGAGAGTATACCACATACATGCTGAGTACATGTCGCACTTCTAATGTTAGTGAGTTTTGGTACTATACAAGTTAATATTCACACACATTGTAGGTATATATCCACACTACAGACACACTATGTCTAAAGAGAACTGCTCAAATAAAGGCCTATCACTTACTTCCCAGAAGCTCAAACCCAAATTGGTTGTATGGATACACATCTTTTACCTCAACACTAATCACAGTGTTTGTGGTATTTAACTAAAACCAATTGGTAGCTCATCTCATAGTATGCAATTATTAATGAGGCATTGAGAAATGAGTGAATATGGGAATGCTTTGTATTTAATGTTGAGAGATTTTGTGTGTGCATGAAAATCAACTTGGGTGAAGAAGGTCTTTGGCAACCCCACCATAATTGCAACCCCAATAATACAAAATGATAGCAAAAAGCAAATTTAATTTTATCCAAATATTTCCTCCTTTCGTTTTCTTTAATCCATAAAATTAAATTTGATTTTTGATATTTATAACCATACAAAAGAAGAGTTGAACATTGTGAACCACAAAAATATACTAGGAGAATTTATTTGACACATAATCTAATCCAACTTAACTTTAAATTTTATAAAGAGTTGAATTGGTTGATCCATAAATTGTTGTGGAGGTGTGCCTTACATTTATCGAACACGTTGCAGACACCTTAGATGAGAATCGACAAGCAATCAAAGAAGGGCCAACACATGCCTGGTGTCGGGGCGATGAGGTTGGCTTGTTGGGACGACGCAATGGATGACGTCGTGACGAGGCCTTACAGGATGTTGCTATGTTACGGTGTGTTCTCCTATTTGGCAACCACGTTTTAGACTTCAAACATGAATGCTTCTCCTAATTGGACTCTAATTATTCCAAGGATATTTTAGTATGATTAGAACTCTAACCTAGCCTATTTATGTTGGGATGTGTCCATATTGTAGTAAAAATGTAATTGTTTTCTATGTATTTTAACGACGAATGAATAAATAAAGTTAATTTCATATTTCACTATTATGTCTTTTGTATTTCTGTCTTTCATGTGTTGCATGTATAGCGAAATTGTGACAAGCAAATATTATCTCATTGATTGTCTAAGTCCAAACTGATGATAAATAGCACTGTAAGAACATTTTAATTGTAACAAACTATGTAATTCTGTATATAAGTTGTGAAATCGTTGAAGTTGCCATTCAAATTTTCACTTAGTTACAATTGAAGTAACTTACTAACAATTATAAAATGAGAGATGGACTCAAAGTTTAGCTACACAATTCAAAACCTTCCTATTAAATCTTGTCTAAAGAGTAATATACTATAAATCAACAATTACAAGCTGTGATTTAAGTTCAACTTACTCACCAAGTTGCAGTCTCACTCCTATACTTAATCTAGATTAATATCTTCATTAATGGCCCATTTGCATGGGTGGTGTGTTCACTTGTGGTTAGTGTAAAAATAACGGTGGCGGTGAGATTAGATCTTAAGACACCCATCCAAAAGGGCCCTAACTTTTTCTCCTTGAATACTTATTTGCAAATTGAACAACTCAATCAACTTGATACTTATTTGCAAATTGAACAACTCAATCAACTTGCTTACATTGATTTTTTTTTCTAAAAGATAATTTCTCACTAGAACAAATAAATGTTTTTTTCTCTCTCTGTTGAATACTAAAGCAAACCCTCTGTTAAGTAGACATTTAAAATAATTAGTGTGAATCTCTAATCTAAAATGTAGCATTCGAATATGGAATAAATTGACAGATATTTTCGTGATATAAACTTGTTATGTCATCAAATATCTTCAACAAGGGAGCGCTAGATCATATTGAAATTCTTCGAAAAGTCATTGTTTAGTTTGGTTCTTGCATGAATTATTCTTAGTGAAGTGCTACTAACATTCTCTGAGATGTTCAATACCTAAATCTTAATGGTTTTGGTCAAAATATGCCAACCAAATATAGAAATTTACGAGAGTATACCACATACATGTTGAATACATGTCGTACTTCTAATGTTAGTGAGTTTTGGTACTATATAAGTTAATATTCACACAAATTGTAGGGATATATCCACACTACAGCACACTATGTCTAAAGAGAGCTTAAATAAAAGGCTTGTCACTTACTTCCTAGAAGCTCAAACCCAAATTGGTTGTATGGATACATATCTTTTACCTCAACACCAATCATAGTGTTTGTGGTATTTAACTAAAACCAATTGGTGGCTCATCTCATAGTATGCAATTATTAACGAGGCATTGAGAAATGAGTGAATGTGGGAATGCTTAATATTTAATGTAGATAGAGTTTATGTGTGCATGAATTGAATTATGCCTGTAAAACAACTTGGGTGAATAAGGTCTTTAGCAACCCCACCATAATTGCAACCCTAATAATGCAAAACGATAGCAAAAAGAAAATTTAATTTAATCCAAATATTTCCTCTCTTCGTTTTCTTTAAACCATAAAATTAAATTCTATTTTTGATATTTATAACCATGCAAAAGAAGAGTTGAACATTATGAACCACAAAAATATAATAGGAGAATTTATTTGACACGTAATCTAATCCAACTTAACTTCGAATTTTATAAAGGGTTGAATCGGTTGATCCATAAATTGGTGTGGGGTGTGCCTCACATTTATCGAACACGTTGCAGGCACCTTAGACGAGAATCGACAAGCAATCGAAGAAGGGCCAACACATGCTTGGTATCGGGGAGAGAAGGTTGGCTAGTTGGGACGACGCGATGGACGACGTCGTGTTCTCCTATTTGGCAACCGCGTTTTAGACTTCAAACATGACTCTTCTCCCAATTGGACTCTAATTATTCCAAGGATATTTTAGTATGATTAAAACTCTAACATAAGCCTATTTATGTTGGGAAATGTGTCCATATTGTAGTAAAAATGTAATTGTTTTCTATGTATTTTAACGACGAATGAATAAATAAAGTTAATTTCATATTTCACTATTATGTCTTTTGTGTTTCTGTCTTTTATGTTTTGCATGCATAGCGAAATTGTGACAAGCAAATATTATTTCATTGATTGTCTAAGTTCAAACTGATGATAAATAGCACTGTAAGAACATTTTAATTGCGAGAAAGACAACTTACTTCAGTAGATAACCTAAACAAGTCCGTAATCCCATAAAAGAATCAAAGTGAGCGTTCAGATTCAAATACTTAGAAGGATTATCATGTTATCTACAATTCCAATTGGGGAGATGTCTGGTCTGTGCTATTGAAGCAGTTGACTCCACGGGTAGATACATAGATGTACTCATTGAAAGAATGATACATTGGATTGGACCCAAGTTGAATTAATTTTGAATCCATTTGTGAATTAATTCACTTGTGACGCTCATGGTGTGATTTACCTAAACCTGAGTTTGCCATTGATCTTACGTATGTGACTTATGTGCTTTGATATAATTGGAGGCTTGTGCTTTAAAGATGATTGAGCCCATAACCGGTATGTTGGGTACATGACTTGTGTATGACATGACTTTACTGACAACAATGGAATTCATAGCTTGATTAAAAAGTTAACAATATCTTCTTATTGGTATTGTGTAGATTGATAAATATGGAAAGTGACCACAGGTTGCTTGTTCTCAAATGAGTAATTTATCACAGTCATTTGTTGATAGTGATCATATTAATCATTAAGAAGACAAAATAGTGACAATGAGATAGAATAAGATTGTATTGAGTGAACGGATTTAACTCAAAGGAATCGATGATATCATATGAGGGTAACACACACATGACGAGGTCATAGGATAAAGTAGTTGGGTGAATTACTTTCTTAAAGAGTATACAATAAGAAGTTTTTTGTCATTATACAATAAGAAGTTTTTTGTCATGGTACTTTTTGTGGACTGAGTCCATGATTAAGTAAATTGCGAATTATCGAAAAGATGCTTGTAATAGGCCCAATTTGCCCGGGCCCTAAACAGACTAAACAAATAAAAATTAATAATTAACATTTTTTACAAGCCCAAAAAACAAAATGAACCCAAAATTACAAGGCCCAACAGGCCCAACATACTTAAAATATTTTCAGAAAGCCAGAAACCCTAGGGTTTCTGGCGCCACTGCTCCTATGTGTGCCATACTCCTGCTCCAACATGCACGCCGCCCGAAGCTCCCCTCCGTCAACGCTTGCAAACAAGCGAAAAGAAGAATAGAGTAAGAACAGTAGCTGAAACAAAAAGTAAACAATAGCGAAAATTTTTGTAATCGGCTATAAAGCCACAAAATCCATTGTATTGAAGATACATAGAGAAAAAAATACAAAAAAATTAAGTTTAAAAAAGTTAGCCTTTTTTTTTTATTTTGTTCGTTCTTCCGAAATCTTAAAAAGAGAAGTCAAATATAAAAAAGAGGGTAATTCTTTTGTTTTTTTTATTTGTCTTTTCTGAAATAAATAATAAAATAGAGGCATTTTTTTTACCTTTAACCGCCGCCGGAGTGTATTTAGGGCTGAGAGACTATGCTCGAGAAAAAGAGGAAACTTTTTGATTTCTCAGCTGCCAAGGACGGCGACCGACGGTCAGCACGGCGATCGATAGCCGGAGCCATAGTCTGACAAATGGGGTTGGAGAGAAAAGATGGAAAGGTTAAATGTTTATTTTTTAAAAGGGATTCAAAAATGTTTTTTTTTGTTAAGTTTTTTACTTATATAGCAGGTGCTGAACGACGCCGTTTCAAGGCTTTCTGAAGTGCCCCAAAATGGCGTCGTTTTGGGGCCGACCCAAGACCCCCAAGATTCGCGCGTTTTCGCTTGGAGAGGATATTTTTTCCTCGAGTCCTTCCGCTTTTGCACCAGGCTTCAGTTTAATTTTGTTTTGTTTTCAAAATGGTCCCTGCTTGGACGGTGTTGTTTCAATCGACCCGAGATCCGACCCGGATACTAGCACGATCCGCGTCTTTTTCTGGAAAATGGGCTAATATCTGTTTCAACCCTTTAGCATTTTCATTATTATTCAATTTCGCCTTGTCGTTCTCTTTTATTTTTCCCCTCTTTATTTTATTTGTTGCGCAATCTGGTCCTTTGATATGTCGAAGAAACGACGCGTTTAACTGGGTTTGAGATATTTTCTCATTTAATCCCCACTCCTTTTTGCGCGTTTCATTTTAGTCCTTGATTCTGTTTTAATTATTTTATTATTTATATTTTAAACCCTTCTGTTATTTATTTATTTCAATTTGTCCTTTTGATTTTATTTAAGTTATAATTAAGCCCTTTTTATTTTAATTCTTTTATGTATTCATTTATTTATTTAGTTGTTTATTTATTCATTTATTTTATTTGCTTGCTCATTTACTTGTCCATTTATATATTGTTCTTTCATTTATTTATTTCTTTTTTATTTCAATCCTAGTATTCATTTACTTATTATTCTTTCATTTTTATTTTCTTTCATTGGTTATTTAATTTACTTATACCTTCATTATTATTACCATTTTATTATTTATCTGTTATTTGATTATTATTTATTCATCTATTTATCTGTTACCCCTCTTATACTTTTAAAAATTAGATTATTTATGTTTTTTACATATATTGTTCTCATTATTATTATTATTATTATTATTATTATTATTATTATTATTATTATTATTATTATATTATGATAGTTACTATTATAATTATAGTTATTATTATCATTAAATTGTTATTTCTATTTATTCATTCTATCATCATAGTCTATTATCATCATTTACTAGCGTAATATTTTCGTTCTATTGATTTATTCACTTGTTATCCGTTATTTTATATTATGTCAATACTTGTGCTAAGTGTTACATTCAAACATGCTTGTCCGTTTTACACCATACCCGAATAAATTAAATTACTAATCTAAGTGTCATGTTAACTTTTGCGCGATGCATAAAAGATTTTCCTAAAATTAAGGCAATATTCCGTATGTGGGGATTTGAGAAGTCGTATCCTAACTTACGGGGTCTCGATTTTCTCGTTGAACCTAGATGATCGAATATCCTTTTAATGATAAAATACACGAGATTTTAGTAAAATAAAAAATAAAAGGCAAGCTTATTCTCAAGCATTCAAGGTGTCGTGTCCTAACTTACGGGATGTGATATCTTGTTACCTCGAGATAAGAAGGCATTTTGTACACATTTTGATTTATTTGAATATTTTTAACCAAAATTAATATTAATATAAAGAGGGATTGTATTTTAAATTATTTTCGAGTTTTCAATTTTCAACACCAAGACATTAGGTAATCAACTAAGTACCAATTTTGGCCGTACGAGGGTGCTAATCCTTCCTCGTGTGTAATCGACTCTTGAACTCGTTTTCTAGATTTTTGTAGACCGCAAAACATTGTTTTAATAAATTAAACCTTTTATTAAAAAGATCAAGTTTCGAGGTGATCCGATCACACCTCATATAAAAAGGATTGGTGGCGACTCCCATTTTCCTTTTCAAAATAAAAGTCGATTTTCAAAAAAATGGTTTCGACAATGCTTATGGACATAATTGCAATTACTAGAGCTTAATTGTATATGTTTGATTGGTCCCTCCACTAGCTCAACAAAAGCTCAATCGAATTGCATTTTAATCAAAAGAAAATTCTACTACTTTAGGAATAATTTAATTGAGTCGATTTATTCGATGTGGAATTAAATTAGGCAGTCTTGAGAATTTTTCAACTAGAAATTTTGATTAAATAATTTTCTTGAAAATTTAATTTGAAAATTTTTAATGATTTTTGGGAAAGTTAATTTTGATCAAGTAAAATTAAATTAATCAAATAACTAAAATTAATATGATATTTTTGAAAATTAATTTTCATATCAAACAATTGACCCAATGAGTAATTTAACTTAAAAATTGGACCTCAGATCGAAAATTGGGCTCGAGAATCCAAAACTGAGACTGAGACCCAAAAACCGGGTCGACGGTCCAACCGGTGGCAGGACCAGACTGATTGGGTCATCACTAGAACCAAACCAAATCGGCTTGGGGTGTCGTACCTGCGATGGCACCAACGAACACAACTGTGTCCGTTGTGGTGACGTGACATTTCGGTGGTCGGCGGGTGGTCCTTTGGTGGTTGAACAGTGTAGGAATCAGAGTCATACTGGGACTGTACCGAATGACTCGATTTTAGATTAACTATTCTAAAAATAATATTATTTTAATAAATCTAATTTAATACTTATCTTGATAGTATTTTATTAATTTAATATTAAAGTATTTAAGTTTAATAATAGTTGAACTCTCTAAACTCTCCATATATAAAGAGAGTTATGGGTTATTATTTTTCACACACTTTAATTCAAGAGAAAGTTGTAGAGAGAAAATTCTCTGAATAAATTATTTTAGAAAATTTCTAGAGATAGTTTTTATATTTACAAATTGACCCCCAAAGTTTAGAAAAATTGCAAAAATACTCCGCTGGTAATTTGTAGAAAATTTACGGATTCGAAGCGAGCCCACACTTGACAGACATGGGCTTGAGGATAGCAAAAAAGACTATTCAGTCGAATTGTTCATCTTAGACGAATCAAAAAAGGTACAATTTTGATTAAGTGTTTATTACTTTAGATATCACAACTGAATTCTTATTTTTGGAAAAAAAATTAAAACTTTGATTTTTCCTCAAATTTATTTTTCGCTGCATTTTTCAAACCCAATTTTCTAACAATTTAAAGGGGCCATTGTATCTCAATTAGATACTTTAATCAACAAAGGGCTTTTTTCTGGGGGGCGACAAGATGTAGTCGTAAATGAGTTTTGGTAAGAGTTATGTCTTAATTATGGAGAGTATTTTATACCCCTTTTGTGAGTGTCCTATGAGATTTAGGGTTTTGCTTATTGATTTGCTCTTTGGGATTTTTAGGTTTGTTTACGAGGTTTGGATATTGTACATTTAGTACTTTTAGGTTTATTTTCTTTGTATTGTACTATCGTTTGTTTACTCATTTAGTCAAAAGTCGAAGCCTCCTTTGCCTGTAGTTTTTCACTCTTTGAGGGCTTTCCAATGAAAATATTTGTGTGTTTGATCTTCTCTATTTTTCTATTTCGTTATTTATACGGGTCGATCCGTAATAAATTGGTATCAAAGCCTGGTTTAGTTTTCGCAGATCGACTCGTTCAGTGGCACAACAACGATTTTGGAAATTGAGAAGTTCGACAGATCACAACTTTCAGTTCAGTTTCGAATAATTACGAAAGTAGCTAATGTGGCCAAGGACAAGGGTGATGATTCATTACTCTCTACATAATCTAATTGAAGGTGGAGTTGTATCAGATGTCAAACATGTGTCTGATTTAAAGTAGAATCTAATTCCTTTTTTGGTCTTTAGGACTCAAATGGTTCATAGAGTGTTTGAGGCAAGGTTGGACGTAGAGGGTTACAGATAGGTGGAGAGAGTTGATGTTTTCTCTATTGTTCAGTTATTATTGGCCCTTATTGCATTATACAACTTTAATTTGAGACTAGAAGTCTTTCAATTTCCAAGTTCGAGCACGATTTAGACTTTGTTGACATTCTGCAAAATTCGAGTTTGGCTCGTGATGGGGAATGGAAAAAAAGGTGTGATAAATATGAGTCAAGGTAGAGATTTATGGGATGTGCCATGCATTTATTAGACACGTCGCAGGCACCTTAGACAAGAATCGACAAGCAACTGAAGTTGGGCCAAAATAGACCCAATGTAGGGATGAAAAGCGTCGACTTGTCGAGATTGCTCGATGGATGACGTCGTGTCGAGGTGAATGAGACGTTGCAACGTCACGACGTGTTCTCCTATTTGGCAGCCGTGTTTTAGACTTCAAGCAGGACTGCTTCTCCTAGTTGGACTCTAATTATTCAAGGGATATTTTAGTATGATTAGAACTCTAATCTAAGCCTATTTAAATGGGTCATTGTATCACTTTTTGACACGCAATAAAAAAAGGTATTTTCTTTTGTGGGCGATAAGGTGCAGTCACAGATGAGCTTTGGTGAGAGTGTCGTGGTAATTATGGAGAGTATTTTATACCCCTTTTGTGAGTGCCGTATGAGATTTAAGATTTTGTTTACCAATTTGCTCTGTGGGATTTTTAGCTTTGTTTTTGGGGTTTAGGTATTGTGCGTTTAGTACTTTTAGGTTTATTTTCTCCATACGTATCTCGTTAGTTTACTCATTTAGTGAAAAGCTTAAGCCTCATTTGCCCGTGGTTTTTCCCTTCTTGAGGGCTTTCCATGTAAAATATTTATGAGTTTGATCTTCTTTATTTTTCTATTTCATTGTTTATACGGATCAATCCCCAATAATCGGGACAAACTGACTCAATCGATGGTTGAACTAATTTGATTTATTCTATGATTTTTGATGACTTATTTGATTAAACCAGACATAGGCATAGACAAGGATAGATGATAGCCTTGGCATTCCTAAAAATGATAAAAAAATCTTGTATCCCCTTCAAATTTGTAAAATTTACAAGTTAATATAATGATAAAATTTTAATTTAACCCCAAAAATTTATGATTCATCTTTGGTTTCCTCTATAGTAATTTTTTTTGCTTCGCTCTTAAAACCGAACAAACTAATCAAACTAATTAACTTAAAAACAAATAACTTGACCAATTTAATCATTGATACAATTTTAAAATCTTAAAAAAAAAAACCGATTAAGTCTTACTCCAATTGGCATGGGCACTGTTGCCAATGCAGGAGGACGTGGTTTGAGTGTACTGAAGCGCATTATCCTCCTATTTATAGGTTGGGGAGGAGTTATAAATAGTTCTAAATATTGTATAAAAAAGGAACAGATATAATCAAAACTTATAATAAGATTATTCAAAGAAAAAATATTTGAAAAAAAAAATTAAGAATTGCAAGGGTGTCTTCAACAACTTTTATGGGTGTCGGGCCATACCCTTTGTTATGCCAAAAGTAAAATTTAGACATTAAAGAACACACGTGTGATTACGATGTAATAATTGATGAATATCTAACATTGGGACTTGTACATAAAATTGACATAGCAAGCTTAATATCCACGTACGATTCCTAATTCTTCCCTACACATTTAATAAATGACCTATGTGGCCATACATGAGTCAACAAAGAAGACTGACCAAGGGTAAACAATTAGTGGTTCATCACATACAGGACCACAAAAAAAAAGTTAGTAATTAAATTCAATACCCATAATAAAACTTAAGTTAGATTATGCTATTACTACATATGCTTTATAAAAAATTTAGATTTAATTTTAATACTTTAATTTGGTCATTTTAATCTTTGTATTTTTAAATTTTTAAATTTTAATCTTTATCAAATGATATTTATTATATTCATTAAGTTAAGTAATGTTATTTCCAAAATCTGACAAGACAAACATATTATCATATCTCTAATAACATGTTAGTTTGTTATTTCCACATATTACTCATTAAAAATCCAATTAATGGATTAGCGACCGTCATTTGCATTAAGATTGAAATTTCAAAAATCCAGAAGTATAGGAACTTAGAATGATCCAATTGGAGAATATGGACTAAATGTGCAACTGTACATATAGTACAAGACTAGTAATTGAATTTCACTAAACGGATTTAATTGCTACTGTTTGGGTTAGAACTAAAATTTTAAAATTCTAGAAGTACATAGACTAAAATTATTTAAATCAAAGTATAAGAACTAAATCCAAAACTTTCACAAAATACAAGCACTAATGGCAGAATGTGGAGTGTGCCTCGCATTTCTGACGAAACAAGGTTGATGGCGGGACAAGGAAGAGCTGATGTCCAGACGACATGACGATGACGTCTAGAATGACACCCTGACGTGGCGACGTGTACTCAACTTAAATCGGACTTCTTCTCCTCGTTAAACACTGCTATTTTTTCTCAGTCAAACTCTGACAGTTCTAGGGATATTCTAATCAGATTAGCCATGAATTTTAGTCTATAAATAGGACTTATAGCAACCTTAGAGTATTCGATTCAACAACATAATTAAGAGAGACTTTTGTGGGAATTTTGAAAGAACTTTGTATTTCGGGTTCGGGTTTGTTTATTGTTTCTCCATCTTGTATTCCTCTTCGTTTTTTTGCTATTTTAGTGAGCTTTTTTTTCCCGTGATTTTTTATCTTCTTCGGAAAGATTTTTTCACGTAAATATTTGTGTCAAATCTTTTTCATTTTTCATTCGTATTTGTTGCATAATTTGAATTTATCCCAACATAGAATTTAACCTAAAACATAATATTTTGTAAACTAAATTCAATACCCTTAATAAAAATAAATCATTTTCAAGCTTATCCTATAAATGAATCTTATTCATTATTAATACCAACTGGTGAGGTTCATGAATGGATTCAAATTTTAAGGCAAAATTAAGCCAGCTATTTCGAAAAAAAACAGCACACCAAACAATGTTTTAAGTAACGATTGATGAGCTTTGTCACTTCGGTTCTAATTCGAAAAAGAAAAGCAATTAATAATGAATATTTGAATGGTGGAGAGCCTCCTCACCATGTATATTTGACATTAATGCTCCTTTTAAATGTCACCATTGGAGGACAGTGATTTTATGTTTGATTTTTTTTTTATGGATGAAATTGGATTAACTCATAATTAGTAGGCTAAAACACAAAATTAAAATGGGGGGGGGGGGGTTTACTTTAAAACTCTTGTCGGTTCAATCCACTATCTTAAAATTATTGGATGAGAATTAAGTCTTAACATCCATGTCTGATGATTACCAGCATAACGAATGAAATTATTGCCTAACAAACATTTAAATAAAATTATTCTTTTTTATTTTTGGTTAAAATATATTAAGTCATTATACTCTTCATAAATTTAGAAGTTAGTCCTTGTATTTTTACTTTTAGGAATTTAATCTCTCAATTTTTGAGATCTCAAAAATTAGGTCCAACTGTTTACACTGGTAGAATTATTTTGTTAAATTCAAATTTCATTACATCTTCAAATTTTTTAGTTACATAACTATCAATAGAGCTTTTTTTTTTTATTATTTCAAAATTTCACACCAACAAATTTAACAAAAAAAATTAACAGCTTTAACAACTGAACCTGAATTTTGAAAAGTGAAATGACAAAATTCTTAGAAATAAAAGCTAGGGACTAAAATAAGAGTACCAAGACTTATGACATATTTTAACCTTTACTTTTAAAATTTAAAATTTATTTATTTAGCTCGCAAATAGGGTGTACCTATCTTTATCCTCGATGACTCATAATTTTCACCCATTTAAACACTAAACTAGGGGAGAGCATTCGATCGAATCGAGTGAAAAACTTTGAGTTAATCGGGTTGACGAGTCTTATTTAATCATCCTAACTCGATTTGAATTTTTTTCGAATCAAGTAAAATAAAATTCGAGTTAAGTCGAATCAAGTGAAATTGTTCGAGTTAAATTAAAAAATTAAACATGTCAAATTAAAACTAGTTATAGTATAACTAATTCCATGTTAGGCCACATAAAATTGAAATAATATATATTTAAAAACATTTTCAAAGCAAAATAGTTAAAAAAATACTTTAGTATGATAAACTTGAATCATTAATTAACTTATTTAGATCCCCAAAATTATTATTCTAGAAAATTTTTAATTTTTTTATTTTCTTTATATATTTTTAGAATTTTTTGTAACTTTTTTAAAATATATATAAATTTTGGAATTTTTAAAAATATTTTGAATTTTAAAAATTATTTTGAATTTGTGAAAATTATTTTGAATTTTTTTTTGTAATTGTTGTTGAGAGAGACCAATTTGCTCGTTTTCAAACTTGACAGTGACTAAAAAGGTATTTATACCAATCTATTATTCGAATTGTAAAATTCAATTTGATTCGAACTCGAAACTCGAATTACTTATTCGAGTTGACTCGAATTACTTATTCGAGTTGACTCGAATTGTAATACCCCAAACGCGACTTAGATTTTAAGACCATGTCTGAAGAGTTACATTAATGTTATTAAGAAAACCAACTTTTATAAACACTGTTTAAAATCATCTAACAATTTATAAATAATCATAAAAAAAACCCTGTTGTTAATCCAACAATCTTAGAAGTCATCGTACGAAGAGAATATTGAAATTACTGATAATATGAAAAGGTGATAAACCAGAATGACCGAGCTTTTATTACGCTGACCTGATCAAGACTGTGAGGTACTTGAAATTCAGTCAACAGACAAAATGAGTTGATAAGTCCATGTATATAACGGATGTAAATTCAAATAGAATCATAAAAATAACGGTAAATTCCCAAACTCATGTTCGAAATCAAAATCAGAGGATATTCAGTACGGTTTTAACAAATCAGATGAAAAACAAAATAATTCAATATCAGAATCAGAACAGATTAGAAACAGTGCAGTTTTCCTACCCCATTCGCTACATACCATTTTCGACCAACCCAACACACCATTAAGAAAAATTTAATACCCATCTAGCCCTACACACCACATAGTGTCGGTACGACACGTTCGATATGATTGTAGACTAGCTGCCAGATCAAGTTGCGATAAAACGCCAAATTCAGATATAGCCTGTGGCTTAGCCACTGAACCAGAACAGATCACTTCCTTTTTTACACTCTTCCCATCCAATGCAGATGCAAATTATAAATGTTAGAAATCAAGAACGTACACACAGTTATTCAGGTACGGTTCATATTCAGATAGTACAGATCAATATCATTAATAATCATTGCATTTAATATATGTTTAGCTAATCAACTAATCAATCTCAGATCATCAGATAGCAACTTATACTGTCTAATTCAAATCATATGAACACTACAAAAGGCATATGTTTGAGTCAAACGATGCTTACGACCTTAGGGAAAAAAATCCCATTTCTAACCCACACGCTCGTGTGGTTTCACATTACCTAAATAGCTAGCATGTAACATTCTGAATTTTTGGGCCTATGCGTTTAATGGGTGAACATGTGTAATGAGTTAATTTAAGTGTTAGGGGTCCAAATTGGGCTCAGGCTTAGGCAGAGGCCTTGGTTAAAATTATCTGTTTGGGCATTATAGGGTTTAAAAGATAGTATCTGTGTTTAAAACATCAAAATGGGCTTGTGGCCCAGTGGTCAATGACGCCACTTAGGGAGCAAGGAGGTGACGCCACACGGGAATAAGGGGCCCAAATTTAAGTTTCATGGAGCCCAATTCTTTTAGTTTAAGTTAGCTAATTTTCGGCATATGGGTTAGGTGGAGTGGATGGCAACAAGGCTCAAAAATAGGAGGATTTATATGAATAAGATAATTGATAATATGGAAGATAAAAGGAGAAAAGATAGGAGCTATCTACAAGGCTAGGAGTTAGCCGAAATTTCTATAAATAGGGAGGGTTCTCTTCTTTATTTTGCGACATTTAGGGTTTCCACCTTTTCTTTCTCTTCTTTCTTCTAAAAGCCGAAAACTTCATTATTCTTTTCTCTTCTTTCTTTTAAAAGCCGAAAACCCCATTATTCTTTTCTCTTCTTTCTTCTAAAAGCCGAAAACTCCATTATTCTCTTCTTTCTTCTAAAAGCCGAAAACTCCATTATTCTCTTCTTTCTTCTAAAAGCCGAAAACTCCATTACTCTCTTCTTTCTTCTAAAAGCCGAAAACTCCATTATTCTCTTCTTTCTTCTAAAATCCGAAAACTCCATTATTCTCTTCTTTCTTCTAAAAGCCAAAAACACCACCATTCTCTTCTTTCTTCTAAAAGCCGAAAACTCCATTATTCTCTTCTCTTCTTTCTTCTAAAAGCCGAATCTCTATAGATTTCTTCGAATCATCTTCTCTTCCTGATTTTCGCAAAAAGCCGGAATCCTCTGGGAGTAGCCGAATATTCTCTAGTAAGTAGATCTCTTAGATCTAAAAGCCGGAAACACTAGTCCCTGAATCTCATATCTCTTTTCGGGATTTCAAGGCAGATAGCGGTGGTGTTGGCTATGGATAGCGTCGACTTAGAGGGTCTCGTTATAACGGTAATCAGGTGTGTAGATCCTTATCACATAAGTTTTATTTTGTATTATACCTGTTAGGGGCTGAAAAGCTGGAAAATGAGGCTGTATAAACAGTCATGTGTAGATCTCTAACACACTAATAATCTGTATGAATATATGTATGTTTATGTTATGGGCTAAAAAGCTGGAAAGTGGCTGTGTAGACAGTCGAATGAAACCCAAAAAGGGTTAGGCAAGGAATGCCAGGTACGTAATCATAGAACTTCTCTATGTGTATCGATGTATGCGAAAGACTGTAATCTCTTAGGTAGTAGATTGTTTGATTTTGCATGAATGTATGCATGGGATGGGTTTTATATGAAAAGGGGAAGAGCATGATTGGTCACATAGTGATCGGTGGTAGAAAACCCACCTAATGAAATGTTAGATCACATGGTGATCGGTGGTAGAAAACCCACCTAATGAAATGTTAGATCACATGGTGATCGGTGGTAGAAAACCCACGAAATGAAATGTTAGGTCACTTGGTGATCGGTGGTAGAAAACCCACGTTAAAATTCCTGATTGATAGGAATAGGCAGTACGGCTGTCGTTTTGGTGTGTAGCGGATGGAGGGTTGATTGTAGAAATCCCCAAGGCGTGATGGTGGTACGGGTTGGTGTGTAGAGGATGGAATTCTAGGATGGGTTGGGCTTTGCATCATTTATTATCTGTCATGTGATTATGATTGTTTCCATTGTGTATGGGCCAGGGCTCATAATGTGTTTGTGGGCCCAAGCCTTTTATGTGTTTTCGGGATTTACACACTGAGTCTTGGTGACTCATCCTATTATTTTTCCCTAACTTTTCAGATGAGCAGTAGATCGTGGACATGGGAGCAGAGACGGACTCGAGGGGCCATCAAGTATTTATTTCTATAGATTATTTTCGGTTTTCCTTTAAGTTTTGTTTTGGGAATATTTAGGTAATAAGGCCCCATAGTTTATTTTTGCCTAAGTAGTTTTTTAATATTTGCAACTTATGAATTTATGTCAGGGGTTTATTTATACCAAATAATAATAATACAAGGTTATTTTCAAATGTCACTTATTTATTCAAATATTGCCTAATAACTTATGATTTTCTAAAACCAACTTAGCAAAAGATTTTAACGTTCAACCCGTAGCATACCAGATCTGGTCGAAACTTATGGGCCGGGTTTGGGGTGTTACATAGCATGTATGGCTCCACACAGCCTGGCACAAGCCCGTGTGCCTCACACGGCCTGGTACTCGCTCGTGTCTCTGGCCCGTGTGGTCCCTAATGGCAATAGTGAGTCACATGGCCTAGTCACACACCTGTGCCTATGGCCTGTGTCGTCCTTAATGGCAAAGGTGAGTCACACGACCTGCCACACGGCTTAACATATGGACGTGTAATGCACATAGCTTGGTACACATCCATGTGGCGTCGGCAGCCATATTTTTCGACTTCTGAAATTCACAGGAAATCGAGTTTTATGTACCCACCTGAAATAGTTTTGACGTAGAAACAACGTAGTGAAATCCCAAAGCCTGAAGTAACCAACCGAAAACCAATTAAATGACTACCACGACGTAATTTGCACAATTTAACTCATACTGAACTATGTTGAAAACCTCAACATAACACTTTCAACGAAACTAATGCTTACCAGCGAATCAGCGGTGACCACTCAAATAACCTGTCAAGAATCGTTACTTCCAACACCCAAGCCTAAGATAAAGAAGTCAAAAGTCGCTTGATCACTAGAATTCAACTCAACAAAAACAAAGTCATTTCAACAGAACGAACCTGACATTTTTAAGACTCTCAAATAGATTCACACAACTATCAATCAACAATACGACGAACGTACTCACTCGAATACATTGCAAATATTTAACGGTAACCAACAAGAAGGAACGAACCAAAAACCAAAAAAAAAAAAAGAAAAAGAAAGAGGGATGGGAAAAACAAAAGAAAAAACAAAAGAAAAAGGAAAAGAAGGGAAAAAAACGTTAATTTTAATGGTTAAAACCACCAGTCAAAATTCCGACAATAATAAAAACATATTTCCTAACACACACGCCGAGATTCGAACACAAAACTAAAAAAAATACAAAAGCTTAACCATCAAACCAACAAGCTCATTCTTCTCATAATTTTGCACATAATTAAACTTAAATTAACTATTTAAGGATAAAGGTTATGCTAAAATAAATAGCAAAACTTTCTAAAAACATGAATTAAACTCCTGACCTCGAATATATCAACAGAACACATAGCCACAGATACAATGATTTAATTACGCTAATATTTCTTAATCAAACATTCAAATTTTGGGGCGTTACACGAATAATTTGAATAACTCGACTCGATTAACTCAATATTTTTTTCTAATTGAATCGAGTTTTGCTCAAAAAATGGTAACAATTCGAGTTCAATCTAATTATTTTATTATATTTACTAAAATGAGATTCAAATCAAATACCTATAAACTTTGTATTATATTATATCAATTTTTGTGATCTATTTTGTAAAAATAAATGATTAACTACACTAGTAGTAACTCAACTATTAATTTTTTTTTTTTGCCATCCAACTATGAAAAGTTACAAAATTGTCACCTAACTATTCAATTTTATCTCGTTTGGTCACTAAGTAACTAACAGTAACAACTTTTAAAATTGACATAATGACAACTTTAATTCTCAACACTTATAAATTGTCAGTTTAGTATTGATTCTAAAAAAGTTTAGCCCTCAACCTTTAAACGTTGTGTAATTTGGTCTTTTTTTCAGTTTTGCTTTTCTTTGTGACATTAAGGGTTAATTTTAAGAGAATGAGAAAAGATGAAAACTTTTATCTTGGATTTTGGGTATTTTCATTATTTTGTATATTTTTCAATCAATGTTAGTTGATAAATTTATTTTTTTAGCTTTTAGATGAAATTGTCACAAAAAAAAAAGCATCAAAGACCAAAATACAAAATGTGTAAATGTCGAGGATAGATTTTTTAGAATCGAGACTAAATTGACACAATGTATAAATGTTGAGGGTTAAAATTGCTATTATGCCAATTTCAAAAGCTGCTACCGTTAACCAACCAATGACCAAAAAAGATAAAATTGAATAGTTTGTTGACTATTTTAAAACTTTCATAGTTGAGTGGCCAAAAAATAAATTTACTAATAGTTGGGTGACCAAAAAAGAATTTACTAATAGTTAGGTGACTATTAATGTATTTTAGCCAAAAATAAATGCATGAGTTGCACGGCCAGGCAGTGGTCTTGACGCCTCTTATTTGGTGATATTGTGTTTTAGACCCTTAAAATTTACACGGTTATAATTAATAAATGATAAAATTTATGTTTTGGCTCCCAAAATTTCACAATTCAATTTCAGCGTCTACTATAAACCCTTGAATAAGTATTAATAATAAGCTTAGAAGTTGAAAAAAAATTTGAAATTTTATTTTATTTTATAATAAAATGCCTAAAATTACCCATAATCCCTCTTCAACCCTTAAATAAAAAGACAGAGTTGCTTCAACACGCTCAAACTCACGTCCTCCTACATTGACAACAATGCTAATAGCAGCTGAACTAAAACTCAATCAATTTAACTTTTAATTTCTTGTGAACACAAATATGAAACAAAAGTAGGTGAGGAAAATTCAGCTAAAATGTCCCTCTCAATTATTTTGTAATGACAATATATATTATCCAAGGGTCCATCACACAAGTTTTTGGTGAGATATAGCCAAATGAAGCCAACATTTTTGAAAAGATAAATAGCCTAATCTTTTGGCATGAAACTTGTCATGGACCGCAAGGCATGCATTCTAAAGTTAACACAAAAAGGGTGCCATACTCAAATAGTTGAGGGCCCATCAAATTATATACATGTTATTTTTTCTAGGGGTTATACTTTCCTTTACGTAGCTAGTTTTCTAATATATATATATATATATAATGGTTCTAATAAGATAAAATTATTATAAATATGATCACACATGTTATTGGGGATTGATTTGTATAAATGACGAACAAGAACGAAAAAGAAAAGAAAATTGGGCACACAAATATTTTACATGAAAAACATTCAAAAAGTAAAAAAAACCACGAACAAATGAAGCTTCGGGTTTTTACTAAATGAGTAAACAAACGTGAGTACAATATGGAGAAAATAAACCTAAATGTACTCAACATACAAACTCAAACCCCGAAAACAAAACTGTAACTCTTATAGAGTTCTCTCAAAAGAGTACAAAATTCTCTCTATAGTTACTACAAAAACTAAAACTCTCACCAAAATTCATCTGTGACTATATTTTGTCACCCCAACAAGAAAAGCCCTGTAGTACTACATCTATAATTGCCTTTTAATTGGCTTCACAAAACAGAGATACAATACCCCTTTAAATAGGCTAAGATTAGAGGTCTAATTATATTAAAATATCTCTAGAGTAATCAGAGTTTAACTGGAAAAAGATAACAGAGTTTTAACTGAGAGAAGAAACCCAATTTATATGGGGATCACGTCGGCATGTCGCAACATGCCCATTCGCGTTGTCACGACGTCGTCCGTCGTTGCAACGTCGGGAAGCTTCTCGTTTTAACATTATCGTCTATTCGACCGAAAATACGAAGCACACTCCATACATATCTATATTGTATAGGATTCGAATTTACAACCTCGAAATATTCAAAAAATTTAATTTGTTATTAAGCGAAGATTTCAGTGTCATTAATTGTGATTACCAATACACTAAAATTGTGGTGAAAAATTATAATTGAATTCCTTTAAACATAAAAATAAAAGGTTATATGTTAACTATTATTAATTGGAAGTTTGTGTTGTCAATTGACAAATCAACCAAAAAGAGGGACCCCTCTTGTTATTGCCTTTTCAACCTATCAAAACATGTTTATTTGACAATTTGATGTACTATTATTGGACCAGGAGGGATTGATATAATTATATACCATCCCTCTTTATAATAATTTTACTTATAATATGTTAACATTGTAGAGGTTATCATATTATTTAAAATTTTTAAAAATTATATTAAAAATATTAATTAGTGAAATTTAAATAATAAAGTTAATAAAATTTAGAAATATAATTCTATTTATTAAATATTATTTTTATTTAATAAAATATATTTTATATAAATTTCAATTGTTTTACTAACATTTGAAACAAGAAATAGTGAATTGATTTAGTAAAAGACAAGACATAAAAAAAATGATTCTACAACAAACGTGACTATAGTAATGGTTGTTATATTCTTATTATATTAATATATTTTCATTATTATAATTTTTTTTAAATTTCATAAGTTAATAATTGATATCATATATTTTGATACTTATTTGAATCATATTTGACTTTTATTTATACATATTATTTGTCATATAGAGGTGCTTATAGGCTGGGTCGGGTCCAACTAAAATTTTAGACCCATTTATTAGGCCCGAGTTCAAAAAATAGTAGTAACATAATAGTGCACAGTAGCAAAATAGTGAAAAAAAAAGAATAAAATAGCACTAAAACAAAAAAAAAATCAAGAAAACAGTAATAATAAAAAACAACACTTTTTCTTTTTTTGCATATTTGGGTTGAGCTTGGACCGAAAAAGCCTTACTCAAGACTAGGCTTGTTTTTTAAACGGATTTTTTTTATCTAAATTTATTTTTCGAACCTATATTTTTATCCAAACACTCCTAAACAGGTCTAGTGTCATAGTATCATTTCTAAACTTATCCAATATAATACCATATTTTGTATTTGTATAATATTTGAGGTTCCCTTTAATTGAGCAGTGAAATTGACTCGTGGCAATAAAATTGAGTATCGTAATAGTGAAATTAAAATTATATAATTATGTATTTGTATCATATTTAAAATTTGCTTTAAATGAATGATGAAATTGATTGCAAAGAGATTTTCATGATCGACATTAAGAGGACTCGCAACCCTTCACTCTTCAAAAAGATAAAATGAAAGTCATAGACTTTTGAACATAAACTTTTTGGATTGATGCATGAATTTTCATAGTTCGTACAAAACATGCTCAATAGCCTAAAACAAAGATTGGATAAAGTATGAATCACTTTTTTGTTTTTTAATATTATATTATTAGACAAATCAATCCATTGTCTTTTCAATTAGCTAATTAAGATAATTGTGACTTGCTTTTCAAACAAAGGTCAAACTTGTATGTCCACCAATTTCTACCGACAATAACTTACATAATCAACTCATTATTATGTTAGCATCTAAAGTTCATGTGAATTATTAAGCTTGAGTCATTTCCTACTATCCAATTCAATTTTATTTTGATTAGTATATGTATTGTTGTCAATGCAGGAGGACGTGAGTTTGAGTGCGTTGAAACACATTACCCTTCTATTTATGGGTTGGGGAGGGGTTATGGGTAGTTCTAAGTATTGTGTCAAAAAAAGCGGATATGATCAGAACCTATAATGAGATTATTCAAAAAAAAATTGAATCTTATTTCATTAATTTTTGGCTATAATAATAATTTATATATATTTGTAAAATTGTAATTGGATAAAGTGAACATTAATAATAAAAAATGGAAATAAATATCAAAAGTCTTTTTACATAATTTGAAAATTTTTTTATATCTACGAGATCTTATCTAAAAAGTTAATTCACTATGTTGAACGAGCACAAGTTGTGATTTAAATCTTATTTACTCATTGTATAGGCCCAAATTTGCCCGGGCCCAAACACAATAAAACAAATAAAAGTCCAATAACAGTATAGTCCAAATTACAAAATCAAACAGCAAGCCCAAAAATAACATATTACAAATGGCCCAATAATACAAAAAACCCTAAAGCTCGATTGGCCCAACACTTAAAACAAAATAGAAAAAAAAAAACCCTAGGGCTAGAGTTGCCGCCGCTCCTCCCATGTCAGCGTCTCTCCACGTGCGATCTGACACGCTTACCACCGCCACCTGCAAGAAGACAACAAGCAGAAGAAACAAATAGCAAAAAAAAAAAAAAAAAGAAACTGAAAGTTGTAATTTCGGCTATAAAAGAGCCACAACAACATCAATATCTTGGTTTTCCCTCTTTTACGAAACAAATATATATATATATATATATAAGAAACAGAATCAGTTCAAGAACGAAAAGAGGTTGCCTCTTTTTCTTTTTCTTTTCTTTTCGCATTATTTTTGCTATCATTTTAAAAGAGATAAACAAAAAGAAAAAAGAGAGAGCCAAAAGCTCACCTTTTCTTGCGTTTGCGCCGTCATGGGTGGCCGAGGCTGCCATCTCTGAGGAAAGGTGGTACATTTTCGGGATCGGGAGTCAAAAAGCCAAAAAATGGCTATTTTTTGAATTTTCTAACCACCGTGGACAGTGGCACCGTCACCGGTGATCGGCGGCCACCACGGTGGCCCGATGGTCGGACAATGCCTGGAGATCGGAAAGAGGGGGGACGAGTTGAGAGTTTTTTTTGTTTTATTTTTTTTTTTTGAGAAAGAAGAGTAAAAATGAGTTTTTTTTTTTAAATTGATTTAAATGAAAATATAAAACAGCGCCATTTTGAGCTAGGGATACAGATACCAAAACGACGTCGTGTAAGGCCAACCCGCACGCGACCCGATCCGCTCTTGGGGGATCTGCGTGTTTTCATTTTTTGGGCTATTTAATCCCCTAGTCCTTCCGCATTTTTAGGCTGTTTTAATTTAGTCCTATTTTCATTTTTCATTTTTTAAATTTGACCACTATTTTTTTGCTCGTTTCAATTTAGTCCCTGGCTCGCTGATTTCTTGGAGTAGGGACGCGTGTCCAGGGGATTGGGTTATTTTCCCATTTAGTCATCGCTAGTTTTAGCGCGTTTTATTTTAATCCTTATTAACCTAGTTTTATTATTTACAATTTGTATCCCGAATTTCATTTCGATTTCAATTCCGTCCTTAGTCTGTTTAATTTATTTATTTTTATTTTTTAAAAAATTGCTTTATTTAATATTTTATTTGTTTATTTATTTATTTTTAATCAAACTTTTATTAGTTTTTATTTATTTACTTACTTATTATTTATTTTTTTAATTGACGTTTTTTATTTCTGTCCTTATTATTGTTATTTTTATTCCATTATTTATTTATTTATTTATTACTTTTTATGTACTTTCAAAAATTTAGATTATTCATTATTATTATTATTAATGTTATTGTTATTATCATTATTATTGTATTTTCATCATTATTATTATTGTTTATGCATATTAACATTATGATTCATTAATATCAATGCTATATATGTTATATTTTATTATGCATATTATGTCATTGTTACTCCAAACGTATGTTGCATTATCATTATTCGTCAAGTATGACCCTTTTTACGTTTTAAACGATTTTTTTGAACATAATCAAATAAACTACACGTATATCATTTTTAATATTTCATTAATTTTTACTCAAATTCGTAAAAAGAAATAAAGGCAATATTTCGTATTTGGAAATTCGAGAAGTCGTGCCCTAACTTATTTCGGTTTTTCACCTTATTCTCAAGGATTCCAGGTGTTGTGTCCTAACTTACTAGATGTGATATTTTGTTACCTCGAGATGAGAGGGTCTTTAATATACATTTCGATTTCTTCAAACGATTTTTAAGTAAAATAACATCACACAAAGAGTGATCGTATTTTAAACTCTTTTTGAGTTTTTAACTTTCGACACTAATTTTGGGCGTTACGAGGGTGCTAATCATTCCTCGTACGTAACCGACTCCCGAACCTGTTTCCTGAATTTCATAGACCAAAAATTATCGTTTTAGTAAATTTAGACTTTTATTAAAATGATTAAATTACAAGGTGATCCGATCACATCTAATAAAAAGGATTGGTGGCGACTCCCATTTTCGTTTTTAATTAAAAAGTCTACCTTTTCAAAAAAATTATTTCGACACTCATTAAGTAGTAATATCACCATGATACTCAAATTAGATAACTTTCTTTAAACTTTCCTACTAAAAGCTTAGATCTTTCTTGGATCAAACTCCTTAAAGATCTAAACATCTATTTTAGGAATCGTGAATTATAGTGAAAATCTTCAATTTGATTAAGATTCTGGCATGTTTAACCATCACTTATGGGCTATTAACAAACTTCAACAATTAAAGGTAGAAACAATTTAGGTAAAAATATGTCAGTGAAGAAGTTTTATGGTACTCCTAGTTATTCCTCAAGTTACAACTAGTGTTGTAGTCAGTAGATAAAATTGAAACTAACAATATTAAATTCGATGCTTAATATGATATTAGAGCGTAAGTATTATTTTATTTATATTGCACGTTATTGGTCTTTTTTTGTTTACTTTTTTATGGGATAGGTTTTCTTATTTTGTTGAAATATGCTCTAAGTTCATGTGTTCTTCACACTTTTAGAATTCCGTTCCCTATTTTTGTTTCAAGAAATCTAATCTTTCTACTTTTCAAATTAAAAAATGTAATAGTTTAATTGTTAACTTCATTCAAATTCTCCTGTTAAATTCATGTTCATTACAACGCCTTTTTTGTTACACTTGTTCTAATGTATTGTTCTAATTGATGTTGAAACACAAGTCGGGATAGAACAATTTGGACGAAACAATTTTAAGGTAAAGTAAAGAAATAAGCAAAGTAAGGAGAGAATTAACATACAATATTTGTTAATGCAATTCGGGTTCACCAATCTTACTTTGTAGAGATTCGCTCAGAGAATGATTTTACTGAATTTATTAGATACTTGAGCTCAATTTGCCCTCTCACAATGGATAATTGTAGTCCCAAAGTCGAACTCAAATGATTACAAATCACTTTCCAAATACTTTTTTACAAAAGACACTCCAAAATCTGTTGACAGGGTGACTAAGTTACCTATTTATAGGTTGTTTCAAGAGTCTCGCCAACAGTATTTTGATAAGCTTAAATCTCTAATTTGAAAGTTGAAATTATCTCATGAGTTATCTCGAGTAATTATCTCATAAAAACCTTCATTATCTAGCTTCCTGCACATCCACCAAATACTCTTATAAAATAAGGATACGGATCAACATAGCATCTCAAACATTTCAAAACTCTCTATCTCTTTCTTCAAGCTACATGAGTAGATAATGATGATGATGATGATGCATGAATAGCTTCTTCATTTGCTGCATAACAATATTAGAACACATAAATTTAAAGGTCAAATATGCTAACACAATATCTTTGGCGGCATTAAATTAATTTGTTTTTACTGCTTTTCGAACATGAAATGGGACAAGATAATCAAAGTTTCTAACAACACGTATTGAGAATTGTTATATCATTGATATCTCACATCTTAGTAAACACATTAAAATTTTTGTTCATAGTTTTAGTTTGGTTAAATTTTGTTATTAATCCCTATATTTTACAAAAAGAAATATGAATTTAGTCACTGTACTTTAATTTAGTCATTTTTAGTCTCTATATTTTTCAAAATTTAAAATTATAGTCTTCACTAAACAATAATTGTTAAATTCATTCAGTTAAGTTTTGCTATTTTCAAAATATGATGCAAAAAACATATTATCATGTGTAATACCATGTCAGTTTGTTATTTCCACATATTACTCACTAAAAATCTAATTAATCTTTTGCGCCAAGACTGAAATCTCAAAATTTGAAAAGTATAGGAACTTAGAATGACACAACTAGAGAATACTGACTAAATCTACAACTATACACATAGTATAGGTCTAGTAATTGAATTTAATCGAACAATTTTAACTATTGTTGTTTGGGCCAAGATTAAAATTTCAAAATTAAAAAAAGTATAAGGACTAAAATTGACCAATTCAAAAAGTACATAGACTGAAATTGATCAAATTAAAGTATATAGACTAAATCTATAACTTTTATAAAGTATAGGGACTAATATCAGAATTTATCCTTTTAGTTTCTCCTGGTTACAACTGAAAATGATAAGAACCAAACACATGAAAAAGGTAATTGTAATTTGTGTATTCTAAGATGACGATTCCTTTTTCTTTGAAAGACGTGAAGTTTGGATTTCTTTGTCTCCAAGAATGGGATTATCTTAAAACATAAAAATATTAGTTTATTTGCAAGTTGAGACATAATTTAAATAATATTTCAGTGTGTTTGAATGGACAACTAGGTGTGGATGTGGTGCATTTAACTTACTTTTGTTTCACACTATAGTATTTAATTTCACTGTCACCGTTGTTTTTACACTAATAACGAGTAAACGTACCACCCATTCAAACTCACCATCCATTCACTTTTACTTTCACAATCCTAGATTTCTCAATTTATTACATTATCTGTTTGATTTGGATTTTTATTATTTCACCTTAGGGTATAATTGAACACCCCAAATATTCGTAAGTTCGAGCTTGAGTTTGACTTGAAATTTAGAGCTCGATTAAATATTTACTTTTAAGCTTGAAATATAATTGAGTTACTTGAGTTTGGGCTCGATTAAGCTCGTTTTTCAATTTTTGTACTGAAGTTCAAACTTAAATAGTTGAACTTGATTAAACTCATGTATTCAAACTTGAGCTCGACTCGATGATTAAGCTTATAGTTAATAATGTAATTTAATTATATAAAAATATTTAAAATATATAATTAAAATGAAAAGCTCAATAAAGTTGATTAGTTATTTGAGTCAGGTATTACCAAATTCGAGTTTTGCTTGATTGATAGCTCTAGCTATTCAAGCTCGAGTATTTATCAAATAATTATTACTAACTTCAGTCATGAATCTAAAAATATCCATTATTAACGTATCAAATAATTATTTTTTAGTACTTATTTTTATTTATTTTTTACTACATAACCTTATTTATAAAATTTTAAAATTTTCAGTATCAAACAATTTTCCTCTTTTTCTTTTCATTTTTTTCTGTAAATATTTATTTTATAGAACTTAAATATTTGTTTATATTGTCTTGAAATATCAAATATTAATTCCATCGATAAAGAAATATCATATTAATTCTTCTCTATTTGGGTTTGAAAGTTGAGACCCAATTCATGAAAACAGCTTCAAGGTTCGGCTTCTAATTAAATTAGTCCAATCCTATTAGTCATAAAACATGCATTTGAATTCAACCAGTTGGTATTGTATTAATATTGGTGGTACCGTTTTGATCTAAAACTGGTATCAAATAGTTTATGTTTCGTTTTAATAAAAATTTTTATGTATTTCGACTCATTTCGATCAATATCAACTTATACCGAGCTAGTGGTTGAACCAATTCAACCACCTGCCTAATTAGCCTACTAATTTATTTTTTTTGAAAAATAAAAAGAATTGAAAAAATCAACAACTACAACAATCAAAGCAAATAAAACGATGATAAAGTTGAAATTGAAAAAGTATAAATCGAAAGGGTAGGTAGAAGGAAATATATAAATTTGAAAATGTATAACACGGGAAGGACTACTCCCCCAAAGATTTTTGAAAATTTTCTCAACAGGTTAGTATTGTTTCAAGTCTTGAAAAGATGTCATTGGCATGTTCATAGAGTGAAAGTGTTTCGTTGCGCATAATCATTCACTTAAAAATATCGTATTTACATTTAATGAAATTTAAATTCATACCTTATAGTATATATGACATTTTTGGGTAAGATAAATACCCCTCAAGTTAATGGAAACAACATCGACCTATTGAGAGATCTATTAACTTTTGGCTAATAATACATTGCAAGCATTTTTCAATGGAGTTGACATCTCATTAACAATAGACTTTAATTCTTAAAACTCCTATGGACTCGATGTTGGGCCTTTGGTGCATTTGCTGAACCATTTGCCTCATGTTTTATTTTAATAATTTATAATAATTTTTTATTTATAACAAAAACAATTATAATTATGAAGCACATTCTTTGTTAAATTAGTTTTCTATAACAACATATTATCTAAAATTTTAAGTAAAATTATAGTTATTTTTTTTTAGAAAAAAATAACCTTAGATGATTACATTAAAAAGTACATAATTAACTCATGTAAGATTAATTCTATCCACTAACAACAAATCGCGCATCGAAATTGGTAGTTCTTCAAAGGAGATCAGTCCCACGTCACCATTAAATACACATTTTGTCATTTGATTTGCCACTTCGTTTTGAGATCTCGAGATATGACGAAAACAGTCTTTCCATTTCGATTTAGTAACAAATTGATAAGTCGTATGTTGAAACCCTTTTTTGACAGGTCGACTTTTATTTTAAAAAAATGAAAATTGGGATTCACCACCAATTCTTTTTGATAAGGTGTGATCGGGTCACCTCGTAAAGTGGTTGGTTTTAATAAACAGTTTTGATTTATTAAAACAACGCTTTTGGTCTACGAAATTCAGAAAGATGGGTTCGGGAGTCGGTTACGCACGAGGAAGGATTAGCACCCTCGTAACGCCCAAAATTAGTACCTAGTTGATTACTTCGTGTCTTTTAGTGCCGAGAATTGGAAATCTTGAAGAGATTTAAAAAACGATCCTTTGCTAAAATATTGCTTAATTGAATTTATACAAAAAAAGGGGTTTATTTCAAGTTAATCGAGAAGAAGGATTGCGTCTCATAAGTTAGGATACAATGCCTTAAATTCTCGAAACAAGAATAAACATAAAAAATTTATTAGCCTACTAAAATTTTTTTTGAAAAATAAAAAGTTTGAAAAAGTCAACAACTACAACAATCAAAGCAAATAAAATGATGATAAAGTTGGAATTGAAAATGTATAAATCGAAAGGGTAGATAGAAGGAAATGTATAAATTAGAAAATGTATAACACGGGAAGGACTACTCCCCCAAAGATTTTTGAAAATTTTCTCAACAGGTTAGTATTGTTTCAAGTCTTGAAAAGATGTCATTGGCATGTTCATAGAGTGAAAGTGTTTCGTTGCGCATAGTCATTCACTTAGAAATATCGTATTTACATTTAATGAAATTTAAATTCATACCTTATAGCATATATGACACTTTTGGGTAAAATGAATACCTGCCGTTTTCATTTGGCTATTTAAGCCAATTTTTTTTTCTAAAATTTCATTTTCCCTTCCTTCTTCAAAAAAAAAAAAAATCCTTTCTGTTCTCTCTCTCCCGTGGTCCGGTGTGAAATCCAGCCAGGCTCTGATCGTCGGTCGCCGCCGCGACTGGAAAAATCCAAAAAAAATCCCTCTCATTCCTTTTTTCGTGTAGAACTCCGATTTGGGGTCGAAAATACTAAATCAAAGCCCTAACTCCCAAAAAATGGGAAAAACCCTTCGGCTTCAGGCGTTCTTTGCCGCGGCTTTGGCCGAATCCCCAGGGATTCGACAGCCTTTCATACCAGGAAGAGGTAACAACGCCAGCGAGGAGGCCGATCAGTAGGTAAGTTCTATTTCTTTTTATTTTTCGAATTAAAAAAAGAAATAAAAGAGTAAATCAACTTTTGCTTTTGAATCTTTTTTCTTTTTTTTTTTGTATTCATTTCTTGTGTGTAAAAAAAAATACACTGATGATATTCGGCCTTTTATAGCCGATTACAAGTTTCTTTTGTACTATATCTACTGTTTGTTGTTCTTGTTTTCGTGTTCTGTTTCTTTTTCTTGTTACAGGCATTGACAGAGGCAGAAACTTCAACTTTTTGCTATTTTGGTGCAACGGCGGCAAAGGGCGCACTAGGAGGAAGCCAGGCCTCGGGACAAGGCGCGGGCGGCATGCCCGAAGGAGGAGAGCTGCGCACTAGGGTTAGGGTTTTATTTTTTTGTCTGAAAATTTTTAAGTTTGTGGGCCTGTTGGGCTGTTGTAAATTTGGGCTTTGTAAAAAAAATGGATTGTTTTTCTTTTGGACTTTATTATTATTTTTATTTGGTTTTTATTTTTCTGGTTTGGGCCCGAGCTAAATTGGCCCATTACAGTTGCCCCTCTTTGCTCGTTGTCGTGCAACAGGAACAAAGCAAAGACTTTAAAAAGGGTCAATTTTGCCTGGTCTTGCTGAGTTCTTGACTTCTTTTGGTACTTCTTTTCTTCAAGTAGCCTCATTCCAATCCATTGTATCTTGTTGCTTTGATCCACTCCACCGCAACTTTAGAGAGATAAGACTTGTAGCTTCAATCTGCTCCGCTGCAACTTCAGGGATATGAGATTTGTGGTTTTAGTCTGCTTCGCTGCAACTTCAGAGAGATAAGACTTGCTATGGTAGATTTAATCCGACCTACTGCAACTTCAGAGGTATAAGATTTGCCACTTTAATCTGCTCCACTGCAATTTCAGGGAGATAGGATTAGTAGCTTCAATCTGCTCCGCTGCAACTTCAGAGAGATAAGATTTTGCTATCTTCGATCTACTCCACTGCAACTGCAGGAAGATAAGATCTATAACTTCAATCCGCTCCACTGCAACTTCAGGGAGATGAGATTTGTGATTTTTAGTTTACTTTACTGCAACTTCAGGGAGATAAGACTAGTGACTTCAAACTGCTCCACTGCAACTTTAGGGAGATAAGATTTGTAATTTGTAGCTTTAATTTGTTCTACTGCAACTTCAGGGAAATAAGATCCGCTACGACGACTGCTCCACTGCAACTCTAGGGAGATAATATTTGTGGCTTTAATTTATTCCACTGCAACTTCAGAGAGATAAGATTCGCCATGTTGACTATAATCCGTCCCACTGCAACTTCAAGGGTATAGGATTTGTGTAGATGTGTGCATGGGCCGGGCCGGGCCGGGCCGGGCCGGGTTCGTGTCTGGCCCAACTAAAAATTTAGGCCCGTTCATTGGGCTCGGGCCGGGCTGGGCCCAAAAATGGGCCTAAAATTTTACCCAATCCCGGCCCATATAAAAATACTAAAACCCGAGCCCGACCCGGCCCGCCCGTATTAATTTTTTATATTATTTTATATAATTTTTAAATATATATATAATACATCAAAAATATTAAAAAAATCAAAATAAATATTTTTCAACAAATTGAAAATAAATTTTAAAAAATATGTAGACTTAAATAACACTAAAATAGATGCAACTTAACAAGCAAATGCCTCTAAAATAATAACAAAATTAACAAATGTCTTTAAAATAATAACAAAATTAACAATAAAATAAGTTTTATATAATATCTAAACAATAACAACAAAATAATAGAAACATAATAGTAAAATGGTAGCAAAATAAAGAGAAAAACAATAAAAAATATTTTTTAAAAAATATTTTTTTTTTGCCTTTAATGAATTCGGGCTGGGCCGGGCCAGGCCCATTTTTTAAACGGGTCTTATTTTTTTGTCCAAGCCTGTAACATCCTGAATAGGGCCTATGCATTTTCAGATTAATTGTATGAAATGACAAGTTTCAAGTACTATGAATAAATTTTTGATACTTTTGGAAACCTAGAAATGCATGAAAATGGAAATGAAAATGGAAATGAAAATGGAAATGAAAATGGAGATAGAAATGAAAATGGAAATGGAAATGGAAATGAACACTTTTGAAAACTTAGACATTTTTGGAAACCCGAACGTTTTTGGAAACTTAGACATTTTTGGAAACCTGAACATTTTTGGAAATGATCCAAAAATGGAAACTTGAACATTTTAGGAAACTTGGATATGTAAGAAAAATGGCAAGTTACAGAGCCGATCGAAAATTTTAGGAAACTTAGAAATGATGCCGAAATACCAAATTTTAAAGTTCAAAATAGGAAATAAGGGCTAGAGGGCCTTAAAAGAAAAAGTTGGAGAAGTTTGACACACAATTAGGCTTGGAAAAGTGGCCTGAAGGTGTCACTTAGGGCCTATGGAAATGGCGCCATGTGCAAGAGCTGTTGGGCCTGGGTTCGGGTCACTTGAGAAGCAAATAAATAAGTTTTATTTTTGCTTCTAGACACACCAAGGTGGACGGCACAAGCATTCTAGAAAGGAGTGTTTTATTTGCATAAATATGTGAATAATAAGAGATAAATAAAGGAGTTTTATTTGCATAAATATGTGAATAATAAGAGATAAATAAAGGAGTGTTTTATTTGCATAAATATGTGAATAATAAGAGATAAGTAAAGGAGTTTTATTTGCATAAATATGTGAATAATAAGATATAAATAAAGGAGTTTTATTTTAAGAAAATTGAGGAGATAATTGATGGATTAAAGGCTTTTATCTTTTAAATAAAAGAGATAATATTATCAAAAGAGGAGTGGTGGCCAAGTAAGGGACTCCTAGGCTGAGAATTTCGGCTATAAAAGGAGGACAGGAGGGCTACTCATCCACTTTTGCTCCCTCTTCCTCTCTGCCAAATTTTTCCTAGTTCTCTCCCCCTCTCTGCCGAATCTTCTTTCCATCTTTTCTTCTTCTCTTTTCTTTATCTGCCAAAGCCGAATCTTTGTTGATTCTAAGTAAGGGAGCAATCAACTACAACATCAAAAGGGTTTCTGCAACTGTCGAATATAAGGATCAAGGATCTAAGGTAAGATAATTTATTCGATTAAAGGTTATGATGTATATGTTAGATTAGATCTAACATGAAGATTTCGACAAACATCTAGGACAAGGAATCCTTTTCAGATTTGGATTTGTATGTGTTAGCCGATTTCAAGGGAAAAGAATACAAATCTTCGGGATTTGACTATCAATCAAATCGGCAAACAAGGAATTAACAGATCTAAAGTTAGATCAGGATTTTCGGGATATCAAGGAACCTATTAAGCAAATCAGGTGTGTACCCATACTAATCTTCAATAAGTTATATGGCAATTATTAATTATATGAATATGCATAAGTATGTGAATATGGCTAAGTACCATAAACGTGGTAAGGAGTACCTAGGTACGTTTCCTACTTCTGATAGGATTATGAATGTGATATACTTTGAACATGTGAATAGTAACATGAATGAGAATTAAGTATGTTGAATATGATATAAAATAATTGGGGCACTTGGGATATATGTGAAGGGAGAATTGAAGGTGATGACTACGGTCTCACCAACGAAATATGGTGACTACGGTCACATTATCTGAATTTGGTAACTTCGGTTACATTATTTGAATATAGTGTCTAATGACACAAAGTATATGGACGATGAGCACGTCGACTGCAGCGACTGCCTTCGATGGTGTGTAGCGGATGGAGGGTCGACTTAGTAGTCCCCACGGTGTGATTGGCAGGTACGGGTGGTGTGTAGCGGATGGACCTTTAGGCTTGGGTTGGGTTGCATCATCATTTATCTTTATATGAATATGAATTTGATATGAACATGTATGCCTGTTTTGTTGAATGTTAGTACTGTGTGCACATTGAGTCTGTTGACTCACCCCGTTGTGGGAACTATTTTCAGGTGATGAACAGTGACGGACCGGGACGGTAGACCTTGAGGTGGCCATGCATCAATTTGAAGATTTTATTTATTTTGGACTTTATTTCTTTTTAGTACGTTTAATTTTATTATTGGGTTTTACTTGATGTAATAAGGCCATAAGGCCCAGTGGATTTTCTTTATTTCTGCTTTATTTTTAATTATTTTGTTACAAACGATCGTTGGATTAAATTTTAAGCGAAATATATTTTTATAAACCTAAAGAAAATTATTTTGTCACCTTAATAAAATTGGATTTTTTTAAATTAATTAAATGGGTTTCCCAACCTAAGCCCAATCCAAAACAATATTTCCTAAAATTTTACAAATTTTCTCTAAGTAACAAAGAACTTGAAAACCGGTTTACTTAAGGAACATACCAGATCCGGTCCGGGCTCGTGGGCCGGGTGTGGGGTGTTTCATAGCCCATTTTTCGGGCCTATATTTTTGCCCAAACCCTCCCACATTTCGGGCTGGCCTTCGGGCCGGGTCGGGCCACCCAGCCCATGCACAACTCTAGATTTGTGGTTTTACTGATTTGCTGCACCGTTCTCTGGGGAATATGACCTGCAGAATCCATTTCATGGGCCTATTTATGCCTAGCGATTAGGATGTCATGATCGGAATGAATCAAATGCTCCTAACTAGATGTGTATGAATGATATTTGCATGAATGCAGAATGTTAGTTTTCGAGAATGATCCCTTTTAATGCTTAGGTTGTCATTGCTCAATGTTTATCAAGGTTCTATTACTGATGTGTTACCATGCCTTATTGTTCAGCCGGTATCTTTAACAGAAAATCCAAAGAAATAGTCATCATTTAGACTATTTGTTCTCAAATGTTTCCAACTTTGGTTAGTTTTGAATAGTGGTGTAATACCCCGAAAATTTCTACAGTAAGAAAGAAGATATTATCTTTGATATAGTTAAGTAAGGAAATTAAGTGACAAAAAGGGAAAATTTTGGATTACGTCAACATTGGGAAGCATATTATGATATATTATATTATTAATTCAAGAAAGGATTAAATTGTAAAAGTGAAAAAAGTTTTGTTGCCCAAGAGTAAATACTAAAAACCTGATGGGTTAAAGTGTAAATATGAAAAAGTTGAATGACCAATAGTGTAAATATTTTAAGGGTGGAATAATCTAGAAACTAAGGAAAATGGATGAATTAGGACCAAATCGAATAGGTGAAGAATTAAGAGGGATTAAATTGTAATTTTTCCAAATTAAGTGAGACTAAATGATGGAATTTTAAAAGATCATCAAGGGCAAAATGGTCAATTAGTAAGAGAGAGAGTTCTAGAATGTAATGATTATGTTGATGATATTTTAAATTAATTAATTAGATAAATATTACTTTATTAATATTTTAATAAGATATTTTTTATTATTTTATTATTTTATTTAGTATATATATGTGTGGGGGGGGGGGGGAAGAAAACAACAACAACACACCATCCATCTTCTTTCCCATCACCAACGTGAGAAGAAGAGAGAAAGAAAGAAAGTTTTGATTTCTTTACAATTTAGTCCTTTCACCAAACATTCATCATTTTCACTTAGAATTCAAAAGAATTTCCATAGCCATCAAGAGAGGAAGATGACAAGGAGATTATGGGGTGCAAGAATATCAAGTTAGATTCAAGAAATAGAAGCTGGAGGAGAGATAAAATTAAGTTAAAGATTGAAATCAATAAGACAAGGTAAGAATATTAAGATTTCAATATATTTCTAAGTTTGATATTGTTGAAAAAAAAGCATGGAAATTATGTTAATGTAGAGTTTTTCTTATATAAGGTTTTGTGTTATTGATATGTTAGTGAAGGAAAAAAAGAGAAAGTGATGGGAAATATTGTAGAGAAGGGAAATAAGGTTGTTATAAACTGGGTAATCAATACTTTGTACTAAAACAGTTTTTGACAGTAGCAGTAGGATAATTTTGAAAAATCACCAAAAATTTTAGAAATCAAATTATAGGATGAATAAAATATGGAATTAAATATTATTGAGTCTAGTTTCTCATAGAAGAAACGATGTAAGTAATGGAATTGTAAATCATGAGATATAATAGGTTTTGTGAGACAAGGTCAGAATGATTTCGGGTTCCTCTGTTCTGACTTTGGAAAATCATAAAAAATTTGAAAAAAATAATTAGGGGCTTAAATTTATATGTTTAAAATCCTGAATGATTCTATTTTGAAGAGAAATAAATGGGAATCATCCAAATCCCATATGAGGAGATAATTAATTTTTAGTGAAGAAGGGTTGGAACTGTCAGACAGCAGAATAGGGATGACTTTAAAGAATAAAATGTACTTATTGGCTAAACCAAAAATTCTGAAAATTTTATTGTAATAATATATGTGAGTCTAGTTTCAGGGAAAATTAGTGGATCTTAATTTGGAGTTCTGTATCTCAAGATAAAAATAATTTAGCGACTGTGACATGGATGGACAGCTTGAATATCCATATAAGTAAATAGTGAAAATTATATATAATGTTACTTACAAGTGTGTTATTTATACTAAGGATGTGGTATGGAGAGGAGGAGGAGGAAAAATATGTATATGAATAATCAGCTAGCATGGATTTATGTTAAATGGATAACTTGCATGTTTTAGACTTAGGGACTAAATTGAATAAAAGTAAAACTTTAGGGGCAATTTTGTAAAGATATCAAAATGACCAAATTGAGTGAAATAAATTATTTTATTATCTAAATTAATAAATTGAATGAAATTATTAATTTAGATTAAGATCGGTTGAAAAATCGATGAAAATAGAAAATTACCAAAATGCCCCTGAATCTTGGTATCTCTGCAATTTAGCCAGGTAAGTTCGTGTAACCTAATTATGTGATATAAGGAAATACGAGTTGGTGGTACATAAAACATTGATATAATGAATTAACTGATTTATGTTTATAAAGAAACGACAAGAGAATGATATTTATCATGACATGTAAATATGTGATTATCTTTGATACATTGATACAAAGAAATTAAGTATGTTGAGACGAGTAATAAATTCAAGTAAGACATGTCGAGAAAAATAAATATGTTTAAGGGACAATATGTTTGATTTTGATTGGTTCCAAATATGAATGCTAGATGAAATAAAATGTCTAATAAATAAATTTGTAACTCCGGTAATGTTCCGTAACTCTATTCCGATGACGGATTCGGGTTAGGGACGTTACATTGTCATTTGTATGTGTCATAATTGGTTTGGCCTAAAATGTTGGCCTTTAATATTTTGTAGTTCATTTTGTATAAGGCCATTGATGTTGGCTAGTATTATTCAAGTTATATGTTTGTGATGATGAAATTTATGAGATGCATAATTTGGGGAAATGAGTGTATGATGATTAAATAAGAAAAAGTGTGGCATGTGAATGGTTGTGAGAAGGACACGACTTTAGACACGGGCATGTGCCCCTATTTTTCAATAAATTTTTTTATGTTTTCCAAAGTTCTCGGTTTAGTCTCGGACCGCTTCCAAAGTTTGTTTTGGGCCTCGTAGGTCTATATTAAGGACTTTGTGATGAAAATTGAAAAGTGTTAATTTGGATGAAATTTTATGACTCAGTTTAATGCGTTTACAAGTGTATGTGTTCAGGTAATGCCTCGTACCCTATTCCGGCGTCGAATACGGGTAAAGGGTGTTACAAGTGGTCTTGTTTTTAGATCCTTGTACTATTTAGAAAACGTTTTAGAGCAATATGCAGAACTCTTTTTTCTTGAATATTATTAGTCCATTAATCGTTATTTCAATGTAAAAATGCTTGAAAATGATTGTAGTAATGGACAAGATCGAAGTTTATTAGGAGCAAGGCTCTAAATGAATAGATTAATCAACATAGCAAATTTGCTTAAATACAAAATGAATAAGAGGAAAATAGATGCCCCGGATATCATAGCATGAATTTCTTCGTACTAACTTCTCAAGGACCCTCTTGAACTTGATATGTGTTTCGGAGATCCAAAATACTTTGTTGATTCCCCAAGATGTAGCATTTCTTCTCCTTGTTCATTCAGGGATAACAAAACTACCATATGCCCCATTTTTTTTATCAAGATTTGAATTGCCCTTTTCTTGGGTTTTCAATTCAAAACCCCTTTGGTCTCAAGGTGCTCTTTGCGACTTTTCACCTTGACCTATCCCTTTTTTTTTTGTTTTTTTAGGTGAAGTATTTCTTGACTGAGTCTGAATTCACAGGATTGGTCAAGCTTTTTCCATCCATCTCAGTCAAAATCAACGCTCCTCTAGAAAAGGCTTTCTTTACCACATAAGGTCCTTCTCAATTTGGCATCCATTTCCCTCTAAAATCCTTCTGTATGGGCAAGATCTTTTTCAATACTAAGTCTCCATCATGGAATTCTCTAGGACCAACCTTTTTGTTGTAAGCTCGCATCATTCGCTTTTGGTATATCTGACCATGAGGGATAGCTTTCAACCTTTTTTTTTAATCAAGTTTAGCTGATCATATCGGGATTGGATCCATTCTGCTTTATCCAACTTCAGTTCAGCTAAAACTCGGGGAGAAGGAATCTCGACTTCAATGGGTAACACCGCCTCCATTATATAAACCAAAGATAAGGGTGTTGCCCCGGTTGAGGTCCTGGCAGATGTTCAATAAGCATAGAGGGAAAATGATAGCTTCTCATGCCAATCTTTATAAGTCTCAGTCATTTTCCCCTCGATTTTCTTAATGTTCTTATTGGCTGCCTCCACTGTACCATTCATTTTTGGGCGATATTGTGATGAGTTGTGCTGTTTGATCTTGAACTGACTACAGACTTCTAATATTGTGTTTTGTTCAAATTTAGTGCATTGTTAGATATGGTCATTTCTAGCATTCCATATCGACATATGATCTCCTTCTTTAATAACTTGCTGACTGTCGACTTCGTGACATTGACATATGAAGCGGCTTCTACCCATTTTGTAAAGTAATCGATGACCACGAAAATGAATCGATGCCCGTTAGAAACTTTGGGTGAAATCAGCCCAATGAAATCCATGCCCCACATAGAGAAAGGCCACTGATAAGTCATAACATGAAGAGGTGAGGGAGGTACATGAATTTTATCTCCGTAATTTTGACACTTGTGGCATTTCTTGGCGTAATTGATGCAATCTCCTTCCATGGTTGACCAATAATACCCGAATATCATGATTTGCTTGGCCATTGTAAAACCATTGGCATGTGTTCCGCAGACACCCTCGTGGACTTCTTCCAAGATTTGTTTAGCCTCGATAGCATCTACACATCTTAGTAGCACCTGATTCTTTCTCATTTTATATAGGATCTCCCCATCTAAGATATAGTCATTGACCAACCTTCTCAACGTCTTTTTATCATTCTCAGTTGTTTGGTTAGGGTATTCACGATTCTTCACATATCGCAATATATTATTGTACCAAGGGTGATTGTCCTTTTCTTCTTCTTCTTCGATGTTGTAACAATGAGCTAGAGTCTTATAAATATTCATCTGGATAGGCTTTACATCCTCTTGTTTGTTCGCTTTGACCATTGAAGCCAAGGTAGCCAGGGCATCAGCCATCTGATTTTCATCTCGTAGGGGGTAATAGAAGGTGATGTCATCAAACTCCTCAATTAACTTAGGAACCAACTTTCAATACTTGATTAACTTGGGATCTCTTGTCTCCCATTCTCTCTTGAGTTGATAGATCACTAGTGCAGAATCCCTATATACCTCTAGTACTTTGATCTCACATTCTATGGCTACACGGATACCTATGATGTATGCTTCGTATTCTTTCATATTGTTTGTGCAATCAAAATCCAATTTACTAGTGAAGGGATAATGATCTCCATTTGGGGAACTAGGACTGCCCCAATTCCCTTACCCACAGCATTTGAGGCTTCGTCGAAGTTTAGTTTCCAGGAATGACCTTCTTAAGTGTTTTATTCAGTGGTTGCAACATACATTAGATCTTCATTAAGGAAATCAAAGTTCAAAGGCTCGTAATTCTCTAGAGCTCTACTAGCCAAGAAATCTGCTATTGTGCTTCCTTTGACTGCATTTTGGTTCACATAGACTATGTCAAATTTGAAAAGCAGAATTTGCCATCTGGCCATTCTTCCATTTAAAGCAGTCGACTCCATCATGTACTTTAGAGGGTCCAGCTTTAAGATGATCCAAATTTTGTGGTACATCATGTACAGTCTCAATCTTCGGGTTGTCCAAATCAGGGCGCAACATAACTTCTCGATTGGCGAATATCTTGTCTCACATTCAGTGAATTTCTTACTAGGCTAGTATATCGTTCTTTCTTTTCTTTCCGACACATCATGTTGACCAAGCACGCATCCCATGGAATTCCTGAATACTGCTAAGTCTAGTATTAGCAGCCTATCTGGTTTAGGTGGCATTAGTATTGGGGTATTGGACAAGTAATGTTTGACTTTATCGAAAGTCTTCTGGCACTCCTCATCCCAAACGCCTTGGTTGTGTTCCTTAAGGAGACGAAATATGGGGTCGCATTTCTCAGTTAGTTGTGAAATAAACCGGGCAATGTAATTTAGTCTTCCTAGGAAACCTCAAACTTCTTTTTGAGTGCGTGATGAAAGAAATTGTTGTATAGCCTTTACTTTGTCTGGGTTGATCCCAATCCCCTTTTCACTGACTACAAATACTAGCAGTTTTTTCGACCTAGCCTCGAAAGTACATTTTGCTGGATTGAGCTTCAGTTGGAATTTCCTCAATCTCAAAAACAATTTCCTCAAGACTTTGTACATGTTCCTTCTCTATTTGGAACTTTGCGATCATATCGTCTACATAAACCTCGATTTCTTTGTGCATCATATAATGAAACAAAGTTACCATGGCTCTTTGATACGTTGTTCCCGCATTTTTCATTCCAAATGGCATCACCTTATAGCAAAATGTTCCCCACATTGTCACGAATGTGGTCTTCTCCATGTCTTCAGGATGCATCTTTATTTGGTTGTATCTCGAGAAACCATCCATGAAGCAGAACAGTGAATAACCTGTAGTGTTGTCCACTAATGTGTCGATATGTGGCAATGAAAAATTATCTTTCGGCCTGGCTTTGTTCAAGTTCTTGTAGTCCATACACATTCGTACTTTCCCATCTTTTTTAGGGACGGACACGATATTAGCTACCCATTTTGAATATTTAACCACCCGTAAGAAACCAGCATCGAATTGTTTCTTAGCTTCCTATTTTATTTTCAGTAAAACATCAGGCCTCATCCTTCGGAGCTTCTGTTGAACTGGTTTGCACTCTTTCTTTATGGGGAGCCGGTGTACCACGATATCAGTACTTAACCCGGGTATGTCTTGGTATGACCATGCGAAGACATCCTTAAATTCTTGGAGTAATTCAATGAGGTATTACTTCACCTTTGCGGTAATGCAAGCTCCTATATTCACCTCTTTTTCCTCTCCTAGGCTCACAATTTCCATTAACTCTTTATAAGGCAAGATTTGTTTCTCATCTTGTTCTACCATCCTCAACAAATCAGGAGATAGGTTACAGTCTCGATCATCTTCAAAATCTTGAGAATCTTTCGTGCACATATCTTGTTCAAAAGGAGATTCTAATTCAGTAGCAGCGTCGCTCATATCATTGATATCTGGAGACCTGCTATAGAGATGAAGAAAAAAATTCAAAGAACAAAAGAATCTAAGAATAATTATTTTTATGGTATGATTATGAATGAAATGAAAAGAATAAAAGAATATTTGCTCAAGATGATACGCAAAAATGCACTTTATTGAAATAATGATTTTAGACATAAGCCTATTTGACAAAGGGTTCTTATTGCTCCTAGGCTTAGAGCAATAAGCGTGTTTTGAACATTACTCTGTATTGGCTCTAAAAACTACAGGAATCTCTTCTGCAGTCCGGTTGTTCAAAACACTTCCAGGTACATAAGGGCAGATGTCTGATAAATTTTCTCCCCAGATTCCTTCTTTAGATATGGCGTTGATGTTCAGGTTTCCTAACATTTCTTCCGCAGTCTCTTCTCTTGGCATTTTTCTTTCAAGGTGAATGGCCCCTCCTAATACGAAAGTCTTGGATATATAGGGAAAAGTCATCGGTTCCCACTTGACCTCTTCTCCGCTCAATCGCGCTCTTCTCCTTTCTTATTTCTTCTCCATCTCCTTCTTCCTTTACCTCGCATCTTGCTTAAATCTTAAACCAAAGCGGTCTCATTTGTCCTTCAGCATAGGTGCCTCGACCTTTCCTTGTAGGCATTTTCCAAGTCCTCTCCTAAGCAAGGCTCTTTTACCGACTGTGAGTTGTAGGCCCATCCTTGTAGCTTTGGATCTTTTGGGCGTCAGGATCTTGTTCTCTTCGACGATGAAGGTTGCATTCATAAATTCCAACGATCAGAATGAACATTCTATCACTTCATCGTCCGTCCCTAAGTATGGCGCGTCGCTGGTCACGGATGTAATAATGTTTTCTTCCGTATTTATTATTGGTGTAGTTGACGACAGTACTACCCCAGCTGTGTGAATCCAAGGCCTCCCTAACAAACAATTATAAGAAGGCTTAATTTCCATCACCAAGAAATCTACTTCGTATGTTTTTAGACCAATAAAGAGGGGTATCTTAATCCTTCCCATCACCTGTCTTTCAGTTTCGTCGAATGCTCTCATATGTTTTGACATGTCTTTATATGAGAGCTATCCACAGACAACCTATTTAGCATGGATAGGGGTAAGACATTTAGTGCATATCCGTTATCAATCAACACCCCTAGTAATGTATACCCTTTGCAGCGGGTGGTGATGTGTGAAGCCTTTGTAGATCCCATGCCCCTTGGCGGTATCTTATCATTATTGAAGAAGATGAGTCAGCACTTATATTGTTAGCTAGGCGATCCAGCTTGTTCACATAGATATCGTTAGCGACATAAGTTTCGTTTAGCTCTTTCATTACGTATCACGATGTGTCTCCGAACTTAAGAGTAGAGCTAGTACTAAGATGTGAGCCGATTGCTTGTGTAGCTGCTCTACAATATTGTACTCACTATGCTTTAGGAATTTCAAAAATTCCCTAGCCTCGTTCTCAGTTACTGGCTCGTTAACTGGCGATTTGAGCCTGACCGTCTTTTTCTTCTTTTGTTCAGCCATTAGGGTCTTTCCTTAAACAGGCTCAGCTACTGCATTTGATGGATTATAATGCCTCCCACTATGCGTATAGAAACCCACCTCTTGGTCTTCTTATGAAGCACTAATCAGGCTCTCTTCTCCCGGGATCGTCACGTTGTAGTCATAATTCCAGAGAACCTTCTTACTATCCTTGTAAAGAAAAGCTATAGGTTTCTGGATTATGACCTTTGGTGCAAGTTGTACTCCAACTTCATTGCTTCTAGGTCATGAAATGATAACCACTGGGTGGTTGACTTTATATACCTTCTATGTTGACCCCTCTTTCGAAGCACACACTTCTTCTCTTTCAGAGCCCCTAGCATATTCAAAGATTTTTAGCTCCTTATGGTCCATCAGGTTTTGCACTAAGGCCCTGAATTCAAGACATTCCTGGATCTCATGATCCTCCTTAACATGGAACTCGTAGTAGCTCCTTATCCCTTCAACCCTTTCTTCTGAATCTTGTTTGATTAATCCTCTCCCTACCATCTTCTTCCAGACCAATTTCAGTGGGTTTTTACTTCTACTACATCCATCTTGGTTCTTTTCCCTTCATTCTCGCTTATTACATTTACCTTTTTATCAGAATGACTGGGTACAGATTTACTGCCACATTAGGTCCTGATGGGTCGTCGAACTTTACAATTCCCATTTTAATGAACCTTTCGATCAACTTTTTAAATCCGATGTAGTTTTCAATTGAATGTCCTGTGATTCCTGCGTGGTACTTGCATTGAGCATTTGTGTCATACCATTTTGGGAATGGAGGTTGCATGGGCTTTAGGTAGAAGGGGGATACCACATGTGCATCAAACAGGCTCCAATACAGCTCCCTATACGTCATCGAGATAGATGTGAACTGGAGCCTTTCTATATTTGGCCTTTGGTTGGATTCTTGCCTTGGGGGGCCTGAAGACTAGTGGTTACTGTCCTTGGCAGGCCAACGGTAATTGGTTTTGAGTAACCCTTGTTGTATGCGCCTACATTATTCACCTCATTTTCCTTCTTTCTCGGGGCTGATCTCTTGGAGTTTTCCCCCGCGTCAATCTTACCACTTATCACCGCGTTTTCAATCATTTCACCGGACATCACTATATCTGAGAAGCTCTTAGTAGCACCCAACATGTGGTTGATGAACAGGGATTTTAAAGTGTTGATTAAAAGCATTGTAGTTTCTTTTTTCCAGAAGAGGTGGCTGGACTTGCGTTGCCACCTCTCTTCATCTTTGGGCATATTACATGTAGCTCTCATTCTACTTCTTCTCCATATTCTGCAGCGTGATTTTGTCGGGTGTCATGTCCAACACATGACTATATTGCTTCATAAAAGCTTCTGCTAAGTCTTTTCGCGAATTGATTTTGGCACGACTCAGTTGATCGTACCATTTAGCTGCTGACCCGATTAGACTGTCTTGGAAATAGTAGGTCAACAGTTGATTATTATTAACATATCCTGTCATCTTTCGACAGAAAATGGTGATGTGAGCTTTAGGACAACTAGTCCCGTTGTACTTTTCAAACTCTAGAGTTTTGAACTTGGGGGGAGTACTAAATCTGGGACCAAACTCAGGTCCTTGGAGTCGATTCCGCAATGGTAATCAATATTTTCCATTGCTCTAAATTTTTCTTCTAGCCATCTGCATCGATCCTCAAGTTCCTTTGGCAGTTCCACTCTTGTTTTTTCTATATCTGCCATATCATTTAGATCCGGAACAACGGGATTGGTTGGGTTATCCCCCAGATTGGAACCTAAGCCTGTTTCGAAGTTCATTGGCACCGAGGTAATGGTTTGATACTATTGGGGTCTAATTGTGATGGGTACCCTTCGTGGGTATGCCTTTGGTTGTCCTGGACTTTTATCGGGGTAAAACCCAAGGGTAAATAGGATCCTCATTATCATCCCCTGAGTTGACCACAGTGCCTTTCCCTTTTTCACGTTCTCTAGCCAGTAACTGCGCAAATTGATTTATCATACTTCTTTGGGATTCCAATATCTTATCCCTCATCTCCTGTTGCACTTTCGCTAACTGTTCTTGTAGTTGCGCTTGCAATTGGTCTTGCATCTCTTTTTGAACTTGCACTAGCCTTTCCAATCTTTGGTCCATTTCTTTAGTTTGGCGTGATTACTGTAACAATGTTCGGTTGGTTGATTCTTGTTGGTCTCCTGATTAACTAAAATAATTTTGTTTAATTAGGGTCTTTTTGTGAAATTTAATGCATATGATGCAATGTAATGCAAATGCATGAATGCAAAAAGAGGCATTGGCTTTGATTCAATTCTGTTAGAACAACTTTACTAGAAAGAAAATTTCTTTACATAAAACAGATTACATATTGCCTTAATGCTGAAAGCCTTAACCTTCCTAAGAAGCCAAGCTAACTCTTGACCCCGATTTGATTCTAATTCATTCTTCAAGTTTAGCACGTCGGCCTGAACTGCTAGTGTTTGCAAATGATAGGCTACTTCTTGTATTTGAGCCACAACTTTACCCATGAGATAGTATCTATGCCTGGCCTGACCTTGAGAACGGTGAAGTTGCTCTTTCCACTGCTCGTTGTTTACTTCAAGGAGTTCAACTGGAAGCTCACAATTTTGTAATGCGATCTCGAGCTCTTCTATTTTCCTTTTCAGCTCTTCAATTTTACTTAAGCTCACTTTTAGCTCAATTGTGGAGTTGTGATTATGATACGAATGAAGTGACTTTTCTAGTTCTGCTACTCTGGCTTTTAATCTGACCTTTTCATTTTGGATTTCTAATAGGTCTTTTTCTAAGGCATTTTCTCGAACCTGGACATCTTGGCATTTTTCCCATTGCTCGGCTCTATTCTTTTCTTCGTTGATCTCTTGCCACCATTGTTCTGATGTCATTCCCAGCCTGGCAGTCCTCATTGATAAGCGCAGCTTCTTGTAATCTGTTTTTAAACTGTCCAAATCTTTTTTAGCCTTGTTTTTTCCTTTTCTCAGTTTGTCGAACTCTAACTTCTAGACATCAACATCTAGTCCTAATTGCATCTTTTCTTCTTCCAATTGCTCTATCTTCTTTCCTAACTCTGAATTCCTTCTTTCAAAGTCTTGTTTTATGATCTCTAGCTCAGATGGGACCACCCGCAGGTATTCCTCCATTGGTCGAGTGCCTTCTTGACTTGGCCCAGGGATGTTATCATTGACTCTTTTACCCCACCATCCATTATATTCGGGGGTTGTCATCAGACCTGCAGCAAATTTTTTCATTCGAAGAGTTTGGTTCCAAGCGTTAGACATTTCTTGGATCTTTTTTTTTGTAATTATCGCCCTTATACGAAAACTCGCATGGAGCCAACCCTTGTGTCACTGCTATGAACTGCCTTGATCTATACTGCCTCAACACGAGTAGAGGAGCATATCCAACAGCTCCCCAAATCCCAAGTAGAGGATCCCAGTTGAGATCTCCGCACCGATATAGAATTTCATCGAGGATCATCCAAGGGGCTCTCCATTCGACGTCCTCATCTTAGAGATTCTGGAGTATCGTCATCCATTTTTCTTCTGAAATGTTGTCTCGCCTCGGTGTAGCTATTAATTCTTATATTGGTGAGCAGCTCTCGGAGAATACTTGATAAGAAAATTTTTCTATCCTCCAAAAGTGGCTATGAAACCATGCCAACAAGAGTTGCGTGCATCAAATGAATCTTCCTTCACTTGCTCTTCGACATTCATTCAAAGATCGAAACATTTCGGCTAAAATTGTAGGGATGGGCGTGGCTTTCTTATCAAGTCTGTCGAACAAATCCGAAACTGCCTCGTTCATGTGCTCTAGTACTTTAGGGAAAACAACCAGCCCATAAATGCTCAAAGCGAAGACATCGACCTTTTTTCATATTTGGGTGTGCTAAGATCAAATCTCATAAACTATTCCAAGGGACACATTTTCCATATCCCTTTTGCTTGATCCGAGTTGCAACCCATTGTTCACTCATCCTCGTGATATTCATTAGTTTCTTGAGAAAGGTTGGGACATTAGCGGCTTTGAAATAAACCTTGACGGGTCGAATTTTCAGGGAACGAAGTAAGGTCGTGTATTCTTCCACAGTAGGTACTAAGTCCACTTTTCCAAAAGTAAAATAGCTGTAGGCAGGATTCCAAAATTGAGCCAGAGCTCGAAACAAGTGCTTGTCCACTTTGATATCGAGTATATAGGGCAAATCACCATAATTATAGTGAAATAAATTCTTGATTTCTTCATCCCATTGGACCCATATCTCTTTCAATTCCTGGAGATTGCTTTGGGTCACACTGATACTAGTGAAATCCCACAATTCTGATACGTACCTTTCCATCAGACTATCACATTTCTCTAGTTGTGTTCTCGCGGACCATAATCGGATAGCCGCATTATCTTCCACTTTATCAAGAAACCCGTTCTCCATGGCAAGCTCTCTATTTAGTAATCGAACGTGAATCAACACATTTTTTATGATGAAAATGTCATGCAATCATAGTCAAAGCAAAACAAATAAGTTAGTATACAAAGCTAGAATTAAGTAAGCAAGAAATAGTAAATAAAGCGCCTATTTGAGTAACCACTAGGGTTTGGTGTGGTTCTACCTAGGTTAAACTCTTAGGGCTCATTATAGTCGGTTCGGTTCTAAAGTAAGGGTACCTGAACCGGTAGATTTCTCGATCCTCACCTATTATAGACTCATACGGACCGAGTTCAGTTCAGAGGATTACATTTCCCTATGGCTATACAGAGATGAAAATTTCACGAAGACATAGGTATGGATGTATCCCGAAAGCGATCTGCTATCCTATACGGAGGTGAAGACCTCACGAAGGAATAGTTTCTCACTCCCACTTAAAAGGGTAAAATCGACTGATTATGCGATGCAATATGCGGAGATACATTTAAAAAACTCGGACCAATAAAGCAACCATATTGGAATGATGCAGATCACAAAAATGAAACGTAACGAAAGGATCGTAAATTTAAACCAAATTATCCATTTTCGACAAAAAGACAAGAAGTAATTAAATCGTGGCTTGACTATCTTATTTTGTCCCCAGCGGAGTCGCCAAGCTGTCGAAACCCTTTTTTGACAGGTCGACTTTTATTTAAAAAAACGAAAATTGGGAGTCGCCACCAATCCTTTTTGATAAGGTGTGATCCGGTCACCTCGTAAAGTGGTTGGTTTTAATAAACGGTTTTGATTTATTAAAACAACGCTTTTGGTCTACGAAATTCAGAAAGATGGGTTCGAGAGTCGGTTACGCACGAGGAAGGATTAGCACCATCGTAACGCCCAAAATTGGTAACTAGATGATTACTTCGTGTTTTTTTAGTGCTGGGAATTGGAAATCTTGAAGAGATTTAAAAAATGATCCTTTGCTAAAATATTGCTTAATTGAATTTATACAAAAAAAAGGGGTTTATTTCACGTTAATCGAGAAGAAGGATTGCGTCCTGTAAGTTAGGATACAATGCCTTAAATTTTTGAAACAAGAATAAACATCAAAAATTTATTTTTTTAAAAGATATTTGATTATCTCGGTTTTAGAAAGAAACCATATTTAGTAAGTTAGAACACGACCTTTTCTTAATTCAGGAGAATATTTAAAATTCGTGCTTTAAAAACGTTCTTTTATTCGAATTCATCGAGAAAATCAAAACCTCATAAGTTAGGGAATGACTTTTCAAATTCCGAAATACAAAAGATTGATGATTTTAAAAAATGAAATTTTATGTATCGGGTAAAGATTAGTTTAACGCGATTTTGTAGTAAAATGTAAAAAATGAATTACGGTACTAATATGCATAACAGACTAATAATAAATGTGTTAATGTAAATAACCATATGAAGGATACAATGAAATAAATAAATAAATAACGAACAAGCTAATGAAAAGAGAAATAATAGGTAAGCTAAAATTTTTAAAACAAAATATCGCTTATGTTAAAAAGTTTTAAAAAATAAGTAGTAAGTAAAACAATTTTTTTAAATAATACTAATAATAATATTATTATTATTAATAATAATACAAATAAATATTATATAAAACAAAATAATAATACAAAATAATAAAGAATTCAAAGTTTGAAATTATATAAAGGTGTAAATAATAAATAATAAAATGAAAAAATAAAATCAGTGTATTTAAAAAATAATAAGTAAATAAATACAAGAAAGAACTATAATAATAATAGTAATAATAACACTAACTTAATTAATTTAATAATATAATAATGATAACAAGTAGTAAACACAAAAAGAAAATGTAATAATAGTAATAATAACATCAAATTAATAAAAATAGCAAAAATAACAAAAAGGGGACTAAATTAAAATTTAAAACAGAAGTTTGGGGAAAATAAAAAATAAATAAAAGGAAAAGGACCAAGTTGAATGCGCGAATAACAAGGAGGGACCAAAATTGGAAATAATCCTCACCCTCCAAAACGCACAGCTTCAAGGTGGACCAAATTGAAATCGAAATAAATTATAGGGAAAAAATTAAAAATGAAAGAAACTTAATTGTAAAATAATAAAAAAGCGGAAGGGCCTAAAGCGCAAATAGTCCATTAATAAAAAACACGCAGATCCTCCCCCTGGAGCGGGTCGAATTTCGGATCGGCCCCCGACTAAACGACGCAGTTTTGAGGCACATAGGGGTGAAACGGCGCCGTTTTCATTTGGCTATTTAAGCCAATTTTTTCCCCTAAAATTTCATTTTCCCTTCTTTCTTCAAAAAAAAAAAAATCCTTTCTCTTCTCTCTCCGCCTGGTCCTGTGAGAAATCCGGCCAGGCTCCGGTTGTCGGCCGCCGCAGCGACCACCGGTGACAGCGCCTCCATCCACGGCGATCGAAAGAATCTTAAAAAATCCCTCTCCTTCCTTTTTTCGTGTAGAACTCTAATTTGGGGTCGAAAATACTAACTCAAAGCCCTGACTCCCAAAAAAGGGGAAAAACCCTTCGGCTTCCGGTGTTCTCCGCTGCGGCTTTGGCCGAATCCCCAGGGATTCAACAGCCTTTCGTACCAGGAGAGGTAACAACGGTGGTGAGGAGACAGATCGACAGGTAAGTTCTATTTCTATTTATTATCTTTTTATTTTTTCAATTAAAAAAAGAAATAAAAGAGTAAATCACCTTTTGCTTTTGAATCTTTTTTCTTGTTTTTTTGTATTAGATTTTTGTGTGTAAAAAAAAAATACACTTGTAACATCCTGAATTTTTGGGCCTATGCGTTTAATGCGTGGATATGTTTAATGTGTTAATTTAAGTGTTAGGGGTCCAAATTGGGCTCAGGCTTAGGTAGAGACCTTGATTAAAATTATCTGTTTGGGCATTATAGGATTTAAAGTGTAGTATCTACGTTTAAAATACCAAAGTGGGCTTGTGGCCCAATCTTAGGAGGTGACGCCACACAAGGGAGTAAGGGGCCCAAATTTAAGTTTCATGGAGCCCAATTCTTTTAATTTAAGCTAGCTAATTTTAAGCATTAGGGTTAGGTGGAGTGGATGGCAACAAGGCTATAATTTAGGAAAATTTTAATGTTTTTAATTTGTGGATAATAATCTGATAAAGGAGGGAGGAGTTGGAGCTAATTAAGTCTCTTTTGGATAAGTTAGTAGATTAAGATAAAGGAGAAAAGATAAGATTTATCTGTAAGGATAGGTAAGTGCCAAAATTTCTATAAATAGGGGGGATAGCTAATCAATTCTAGCATTAGAAACCTACTATTTCTTCTCTTCCTGTGCCAAAAATTTGAAGGCCATCTCACTTGATTTCTTTTCTCATCTTTTCTCTTCCAAAAGTCGAAAATCACCATTGTTTTCTTTTCTCATCTTTCTCTTACAAAAGCCGAAAAACACCACCTCCCTCACCCTTTCTTTCTTTTTCTTTGAAATTTCCTTTTAGCCGAATCTTCTGATCTCCATTGATTTTCTTCTCCCATTCACTAAAAGCCGAAACTCCTCATTCAATTCTACTAAAAGCCGAAAAACACATTAACCTTCACTCGTTCATCTTTTTCGGGATTTTCTTAAAAGCCAAAATCCCTAGATCTCATCTCCTGTGGTTGCCGAAATCTTTCTGTGGTATCTGCTTGTGCCGAATCTCGAAAGAAACTAAAGGTAAGTATTGATTCATAAGATTTCAATCTTTTCCGGCTTTTTAGAGACTCTAGCCGAATGGCTATAAGGAGCTAGTCTTAAGTTTTTCTCTTATTTGCGGCATTCCGGGATTTGAAGGGAGGTCACTCGCTTAGATCTCTAAGTCAGAGTTCAGTAACACTCGAATCGTGTTACTTTCGGGATTTTAAGGTAAGGAGATCTATTGTTTTTAGCATGTAAATTCGAGTATTTATTAATCATTGGCCGAATGTAGGGGAACCCAAATCTTCGTATTCTTCCGGCTTTTGAGCAAGGTTTTAGACTAAGGGTTGTAGATCCAGATAGTAAGGATTTAACTAAGGAAGTAAAACTACGCGATATCAGGTGTGTAACACTTCCACACCATATAGATTGCCTGTTAAAATATGTTTATTAATCTGTTAGATTCTGGTTAATGCCGAAATCCCGGCATAACGATTGAAACCCAAAGAGGGTAAAAGCAAATGATATGAATATGCCGATTTTCTGTAATTGCATGGGGTTGGGTTTGATGAAAGGGGAAGTGTTCTGTTGTAGCGGCTGTTGCCGTGACCTGTTGTAGCGGCTTTTGCCGTGACCTATTGTAGCGGTTTTTACCGTGACCTGTTGTAGCGGTTTTTGCCGTGACCTGTTGTAGCGGCTTTTGCCGTGACCTGTTGTAGTGGCTTTTGCCATGACCTGTTGTAGCGGCTACGGCCATGATCTGACGATGAGCAGCAAGACTGCCATCAATGGCGTGTAGCGGTGTGGGTTGATTGTAGAAATCCCCAATGGTGTGAATGACTGGTACGAGTGGCGTGTAGCGGATGGAAACCTAGGATTTGGGTTGAGCTTTGCATATTTTCTGATATATTATATTCTGTTATATGTTCTGTGGGGTTAAGGCCCAAATCTAATGGTGCATGAGGGTTGCACACTTTGTCTCGCGACTCACCCTATTATTTAACAATTTCAAGTAGCACCTAGTGCAACGGACCGGGCTGGAGAGGAGCGCGAGGTGGCCATGCGAGAGAGTTCTTGATCCAGCAGAAGATTTTACTTAGAATATTGTTTTTAATATTTTGATTAAGGGTTTTAAATTTCGTTGTAATAAGGCCTTGGGCCACTAGACTATTATTTATGTTTTGGTTTTATGTTGGACTTTTATTACTGGGCTTTTAAATTTTATATTTAAATTAAGTTAAGACATGTACAAAATCTCAGTTTTTATTTAAAATTCACCAAGGCATTTTATAACTTTATATCTTATACAACTTAATAAATTATTAAGTTTTCAGTATAAATATTTAAACCTGATATTTGTTTTCCAAAGTGCCACTTTTTTTATAAAATTTCCTTAGTGACATACCAGATCCGGTTGTAGTGTTTGGGCTGGGTTTGGGGTGTTACAACACTGGTGATATTCGGCCTTTTATAGCCGATTACAAGTTTCTTTTATATTATATCTACTATTTGTTGTCCTCGTTTTCGTTTTCGTTTTCATGTTCTGTTTCTTTTTCTTATTGCAGGCGTTGACGGAGGCAAAAACTTCATGCTTTTTGCTGTTTTGGTGCAACGGCAGCAGAGGGAGTGCCAGGGGGAAGCCAGGCCTCGGGACGAGGCCCGGGCGATGTTCTTGAGGGAGGCGAGCGGCGCACTAGGGTTAGGGTTTTGTTTTTTTTTTTTGTCTGAAAGTTTTTAAGTTTGTGGGTCTGTTGGGCTGTTGTAAATTTGGACTTTGTAAAAAAAATGGATTGTTTTTCTTTTTGACTTTATTATTATTATTATTTGGTTTTTTTTTTCTAGTTTTGGGCCCAAGCTAAATTGGCCCACTACATCGTAGTTTCACCATTCTACTACAAGTAGCTCCACCGACTAGAATAGCTTTTCACTAGAAGGGCATTGTTACACTCCACACCTAAAACCCTTATCCCAAGTTATGCGCAGTCCTTCTAACACTACTCTTGCCTCAATTCTAAATATTGAATCCTTACCAACTACCATTGAATATCAAAATAACCAATTTGCATTAGAGTCCCTAAATACTCCTTGGATACAAGCGTTAGAGACATTCGGTGACCTTGCTCCATCCGTATTAAGTTTAATCCATCCTTTAAATAAATTTATTAAATAATTTTCACACGAAAAAAAATCTATTAATCATATTTTATTAAATGAAAATAACTTTCAATGAGTGGAATTAAAGATATCAATCTAATAAACTATTAAGTTCCATAATTAAATATTCTACATTTCTATTATGAATTTGGAACAACATAAACTTATAAATTGATTACTTGAATTTAATAACTCATGATAAATTAATCAATTTAATTTGACAACTTATATTGATTTAGTTTAAACTTGTTAGATTTATAAGCTTCATAATTAATCATGTGAAATAATATAAAATAAAATATGCCTAAAAGCAATAATGCACGCATTGATGCACTTACTGTAGATATTTTAATTTAATTAATTTGATTCCCACTTTCTTTATTTGATGAAAATTCACGATATGAATTTTATAGATTTATAACAATTATAACTTTATAATAGTAAGTTGTTATAGGTATATAACAACCGTCTCTCTATAATATTCAAAACCTTAACAATGAAGGTTGACGTTAATAATTATTTGATCCAATATTAAATATTTTTTTAAATTAAACAATAAGAAAATAAAGTTCTAGTTAATTTTACTGTTACTCTCTGACAACGGTGCTAAAAATTTAGTATTTAACAATGAAGATAATAAAACAATAATTTTCAATAAGTTCAATTGTCTTAACCATATACTATATACAATAACTTTTAAAATGGGCAAATTAGTTTTTATACATTAGTTTAAAGAGCATATTGGTCCGTTCTGTTAAAAATTTTATTTATTTGTACTGTTAAAAACTGGTATGATTGACACAATAATCTAACAGGGATATATGGCATGCCACATGTATGTCATGCTGACATACAAGGACCGATTTTTAATAGAATGACCAGATTGTTCTTTGATTTAACATATAGAGACTAATTTACTCATTTTTTTAGTAGAGGGGTAAAATGCGACTAGACTATTAATATAAAGGTCTCCATAGTACTTTAATTTACAAAAATATTAAGATATATATGTCAAGTTATCATATGCCTTTAGAATAAGCCAAAAAAAAAAGGATCTTCGATTCGAAAAGTAAAAGAACTAAAAATGATCAAATTATAATAGAGAAGTCGTATAAAATAATAATAATAATAATAATAGAGAAACTAAATCCACCAAATAGTATAGGTACCTTTTTATAAAATTTGACCTATTTTAAATAGAAAAACAATAATTATACCAACAAAAACACCCACTTTTGCGGGGTTTTTTACCCAATTAGTCCAAAATAAAAAAAATAACCAAAATAGTACATATGAAAATTTATGTACCAAAATGGTATGTGTAGGGTGGTGCCGCCTATGGCAGAGGCGTGACCACCCTACTCTGCCATTATCTGCCACATTCTGTTAAAAAAAACACCATTTAAAAAAATAGAAGGGAGGAGGGTGTGCCAGAGGTGGCACCAAAGGAGGGTGTGCCAGAGGCGGCACCAGTCGACGGGACAACTCCATGCAGCAAATTTGTCCGTTTGCTCAGCTTTGGGGACCTTAAATGGTCCCCAATTTTATTTTCATGGCCATGCGAGAGAAAAAAAGGAAAAGAGAAGAAGAAGAAGAAGAAGAAGAAGAAGAAGAAGAAGAAGAAGAAGAAGAGAAGAAGAAGAAAAAGGAGGAGGAGGAGGACGGCGCTGAAAAAAAAAGAGAAAGAAAAAGAAGAAGAGAAGAAAGAGAGAAAAAAGAGAAAAAAAAGAAGAAAATAGAGAAGAGAAAGGAGAAAGAAGGAGAAGAAAAAAAGAAAGAAAATAGAGAAGAGAAAGGAGAAAGAAATATAAGAAAAAAAAAAGAAGGTATAAAATTTTTATAAAATAATGTTTTTATTGTTTTTTTTGTTAGCTTAGTTATTAAACAAATTGTTAGTTATCATTAGGGTTTTTTGTTATTTTGTTATTATTATTTTGTTATTATTAAACAAATTACTATTTTGTTATTATTTTGTTATTTTGTTATTATTATTATATATTGATTTTTATTATTTTTTTGTTAGTTTATATACCATCTCAAAATAATATTGTAATTATATAGAAATTAAATTAAGAAATTTTCCTTCCATAATATAGGTCTTTTGACATGCATCATTTAAGTTTTGAATTTTTAGTAAAAAGTAATTATTGTTAGTTTAGTTAGTGTTATTGTTAGTAAAAACCTAATATTAGTATTCTTAAAAACCCTAATTATTTATTGTTAGTTAGTATTATTGTTAGTAAAAATCCTAATTATTATTTTAGTTAGTATTATTGTTGGTAAAAAACTATTATTATTAATATTGTTAGTAAAAAACCCTAATTATTATTATTATTTACTAATATTTTTAGTAAAAACCCTAATTATTATTATTATTATTATTATTATTATTATTATTATTATTATTATTATTATTATTATCATCATTATTATTGTTAGTAACTATTAATATTGTTAGTAAAAAACTCTAATTATTATTTTACTCAGTATTATTATATTGTTAGTAAAAAACCCTAATTATTATTTTAGTTAGTATTATTATTAATATTGTTAGTAAAAAACCCTAATTATTATTTAGTTAGTTTTTATTATTAATATTGTTATTAAGAAACCCTAAATATTATTATTATTATTGTTAGTTATTAATATTGTTAGTAAAAAATCCTAATTATTATTTTAGTCAGTATTATTATTAATATTGTTAGTAAAAAACCTAATTATTATTTTAGTTAGTATTATTATTAATATTGTTAGTAAAAAACCCTATTTATTATTTTTATTATGTGTCGTTTATGTTTGTATAAATAATAAAAAATTTGTATTTATTATGTGTCGTTTATGTTATGTTTTTGTTATATTATTTTTATTGGCATGTTTTTTTAGTAATTTATATAATTTCTTATTTTTATGTAGGTAAAAAATTAAATATTTGAGACGGCAATGGCTCATTGATTAGTGATAATTCTCTAGAATAATGTATTTATATATATTAATTATGTGTTTATTATGAGTATGATCCTGCTAATTTGAGCTATTTATGATCTTTTATCTCATAGGGACTAAATTGGAGGCAAAAGTGAAATTAGGGGCCAAAAGCGTGAATTTAGAGATAAAATGGGCCAATGTGCGACACAGGGAAAAGTTGGTGCCAAAAGTGCAAGCATGGAGGACACAAGGGTTGAAATGCAAAAAGAAGAGATTTTATTCTATCAAATTCTATTTTAATTATATTAGGATAATTAATATTAAGATAATTATTAAGGATTATTTAATTTTAGGATTTTATTTTATTTATCTTTAATTAAACGTATTTATCTTTTGGGAGTTTAAGTAGGATTAGACTATCTCCCCAAGCTATAAATATGGGGTGAAGTGCCTCAAAATGCTTTCATCTTTTTTTATAAACACTCTCCACCACAAAGGCGATACGACCCCTATGCTAATACCTACAACCCAGGGTGGAGGGACCATCCTAACATGAGTTATGGGACCAATCCACGAAATATCTAGCCATACCAAAATCGGTTCCCGCAACAGCCGCAAGGCTCAGGTAATTCTCTAGAAGCTTTGGTCAATAAGTTAGCAGCAATGTTCTTGATTTTCAACAGAAAACAGAGGCATCCATAAGAGAGTTGTCCACGTCAATTGAGAAATTGAACTCTCAAGGGGAGCTGCCGTCTCAAACAAAACCAAACTCGAGACAAAATGCGAATGCAGTGACATTGCGCAGCGGGAAGGTACTGGAATCAATTCCTGATAGGAATCTTGGCCAAGAAATCGCTCGGGAAAACCCGAAAAAGACGAACAGGTCCGACTGAAACCTCCATTGCCTAAAATTCAACCTCCATTTCCAGAATATTTCAACCAATGTCGAAGAGGTAAAGAGGACAAGGAGATCCTCGAAACATTTAGGAATGTCGAGATCAACATTCCGCTGTTGGATGCCATCAAGCAAATTCTGCGGTATGCTAAATTTCTTAAAGAGCTTTGCACCAACAAGCGAAAATTAACAGGTAATGAAAGGGTGAATGTCGGTGAGAATGTATTCGCAGTGTTACAGCGAAAAATGCCGGCAAAATGTAAGGATAGGGGCATGTTTGCAATACCATGCAAAATAGGCCATTTCGGAAGTAAGAAGGCTATGTGTAGGGGTGAGCGTTCGATCGAATTGAATGAAAAAATTTCGAGTTAATCGAGTTGATGAATCATATTTTATCATCCTAATTTGATTTGAAATTTTCTCGAATCTATTCGAGTGAGATGGAATTCGAATCGAATCGAATCAGATATATTTGTTCGAGTTAAATTTTAAAAAATAATTTTGGGTCCTTGTAACCATTGTCACCCATCGTAATAAAATTTGTCCACCTTAACCAAATTTTTTAACTTCATCACCAAATAATTTATTTATTAATCTTTTATATACAGGTTAGCTTCTTTGCTTGTTTAGTTCTTTCAATTATCTTCAGATTTTTGTCACTATGTATTTTGGAATTAAAAAATATTAATGTAAAAATGTGATTTTTAATAAAAGTTATTTTAAAGATAAAATGTGAAATTGATACCAATATTAAACTTTAACACGAATATTTATGGCATAATTAATAATTCAATTTTAATATAAATATTCAATATGAATAAAAAATTCAATAATATAAATAATATAAAATGTGAAATTTAATTTAATTATATAATAGTAGATATAAATAAAATTATTACTCTTTATGTTTAGTGATTTTTTTTGGATAATTTTGATTTTTTATTTGAGAGTAAAGGGTGAGAAGTAAAAGTTTAGGGGGAAAATAAAAAGTTTTGGAGAATAAAAGTTTGAGGGAAAATAAATAGGGGGAGTAAAATTTTGAAAGGAAAATATTAAAAAAATTTGGAGGGGGGATGGGTTTGGTGTAGCACCCCAAACCCGGCCCCTTCACTACGACCGAATTTGAAATGCCACTGCGAAACACGTTCAAAAATATTCTTACTTAATAGTAAAAACCGTTAAAAATTTGTTTCCTTTAATAAAACATTTTCATGACTTAAAATATTCTAAGTAAAAACTAAATTATTATGGAAACACCGGATCCAAAACTTTATTATACATACTTAAGGAAAGAAAATCATTTGCAATCAATATTTAAGTTGTCCATCCATAATAAAACATAATAATAAAGGTACTTAATGAAAATGCTTAAATACTTTAATGGGCCTTTTTACATTAACCACTTAATCAAATACTGAAAATATAAATACTTGATATTAAAATGCATAATATAATGAAAACATCTTCTGCATGGCCACCTTTGTATCCACTCCAACCCGGTCCAAAAATCACGATCACCTGCGATGTTTATTAAAAATTGGGTGAGTCACACGGACTCAGTGTGTAATTGAACCACTGAATTCCACCCACATGTTAACCACATGTTAACCCATAAATCAGATAATAATTATCGTATTCACATATTATCGAGTAACAAGGTAATTAACCACATAATTTCCACATACTGGGCTTAGCCCATTTCTTATTCAAATCCACATTCACATACTGGGCTTGGCCCATTTTCCACATTAATCCACATATCAACTGGGCTTGGCCCATTTTCACAATAATTCACATATCAGATGTAATTATGCAAAGTGCACCCAACCCAAACCTAGGGTCCATCCTCTACACACCCCCTATCCAGCCTACCACACACCAGGGGATTATCAAATCACCCTCTCCTTTTTACTCCAAAAGGTAATCAATGCCGTCCACATGCAGTTAAGCACAAAAATCCACAACGCGACCCCAGTCAGCGCCAATCCACGATGTAGCCGTAGCTAACACCAAAACCATGATGGGACACATAGTCACTCTTCAACCACGATATGGCACATAGCCGATATCAACCACGATGAGGCACAGAGCTACTCATCAAGCCACGTGAACTTAATCGCAAATAATCCACAACGTGACCTCAGTCAACGTCAATCCATGATGTAGCTCAAGGCTAACATCAAACCACGTACTCGAAGTACACCCGTACCTTCTTCCATATCATATCCCACCCACGCACATGTAACCTAAATAATGATATAATATAATGATGCATGAGCATGTTCATCAAGCATAGTCAAAACACATACTCATATTAATAATCACATATCAATAGGTTTGATACTTACCAGATTATCAACATACCCCTTTAAGGGTATCCATCTCATAACTTTTACTGCACTTGTTAGCACATATTTAACATATACACATATCGCATTCATATCATATACCCGGAAAACGATGGGTTAATCACACACCTGATTACTAGCAGCGTTATGCCCTCAATCCCGATACTATCGCTAAGCGAGACTACAGCTATCTGCCTACTTTGCTGTTCGGACGCTGGCTCACACCCCGGCGGCCAATCTCGCACTGCCGAGACAGATCGTTTCTTAAACTTCGGAATAGGGACCTTCCCTTTTCCTTCTTGACTGATATTTGCATCCATCAGTAATATCTTAATCAGAAAGTCCCGTTAATCACCAATATACGAAATCTTAACCAAATGTTCACAACTTGTCATACCTACCGAAATTGGATCTCGAATCCCGAAGCCCTTGATTACCACTGTCGAAATTCCTCACTGAAACCCGAGAACTGATACTAGATCTTTGAGTAGTCGAAATTCCTTGATGTTCAAAATCTCGAAGCTTCTCCTTTAATGCTCCTTCACGTTGGCACATGCAAAAGAAACACATATTATGGCTTATGTACATTCGGCCATCTCATAGAAACCAGGACCAACCCTTGTTTTCGGCACCCTTAATAAAAAGAACTCATAACCGACTGCTAGAGTAGAGAAAACTTACCCCCTTCATGCTTAAAACGGAACCAAAAGCAAGAGATCGATGGTACTACCCTTGTAGAATCGGCCTCAACGAGAATAAGTATAGATTTGAGGTTGAAAGGAAAACAAAGAACAAAGGAAAAAGGTTGAAAGATTCGGCAATAGTGACTAAAATATTCGGCTAACAACAATGAAGGAAAGCAAAGCAAGCAACATTTGCTAGCCGAAATACTCCCTAGCTTCCCTCAAAACCGAGAGCTCAACCTTGCTCTCTCTCTCTTTTTCGGCCAAGACAAATTGGTAAGAAGGGAAAACAAAACATCAAATTCGGCCAAGAAGAAATTCCCAAAGAAAAAGAAGAACAAAAAGAAGGATTTTGGCACCTCCCTTGCTGACTTGAAAACCGAAATGAAGGCCCCAAAGGCATGCTTCATTCGGCCATGCACCCTTGTGATGACTCCCATCACCAAAAAGAATAATAAAACATTATTATTCAAAGCTCCCATCACTATTTGAAAATAAAACAAAGTTTAATAAGCTAGCCCATCACTAAAACCCATCTTCCTATGCATAACATAAAATAACAAAGTTTGCTCCATACCTCCAGCAGCAATATAAAACAAGAAAAATAATAAAATAAAAAAAGACAACCCATCTTGCTTCATGCGTGCATGTACCCATGCAGGCCACTACCCACGCCTGCATAAAACAAAAACAAAACCCCCAGGTGCGCCCCAAAGTCTCGAACCCGATACCTGGAGAAGACATCTCCCGCCTCCAACCACTCGGCCACTTCGCATTTCATGACATAATCCGCCATAAATTTCTTTTAAGCTATCCTTCGCTGGCTCCCTTTGCTTTAACGTCAGAAGCCAAAAATGATATACCCAAGCGCTTCCATCTGGACTCGAACGCGAGTCGTCCTTGCCGCAGCCCTCAAGCAATGCCCTTAGCCACTCGGCCAAGGCGTCCTGTGTGACATAAACCCGCCACAAATTTCTTTTAAAGCCTTCTTAGCCTATCATTCTATACAACGCAAAAATAAAAACCCCTAATGCGCCCCGCGTTACTCGAACTTCTCCCCTCCTGCGCAGGCCTCCAAGGCCCCTAAAGTAGCGTCCCAGCCACTTTACCAATCCGACTTTCATGTCCATTAACTCCTAAAATTTTACTTAAGGCCTCCATAGCCCAATTCCCCTTTTAGCTTGAAATTTTCACAATTTTCCAATGCACTCCCTTTTTAATCCTAGAGTTTTAAGAACCCCTAAAACACATCCAAACCACTCTTAAAGCCTACTAACACTTGAGTTGTGCTCCAAACGCACAACCCTTAATTTAGGATGTTACATTTGGGGTAGATGGGAGGTGAGATGGGAAGGGAGTAAAAGTTTTAGGGAAAAAGTGGGAGGGAGTAAAAATTTTGGGGGAAAATAAAAAATTTTGAGGGTTTTTGGGAGTAAAATTTTGAGAAAAAGTAAATGGGAGAGTAAAATTTTGGTGGGAAATAATTTTGGGTAGATTGGGGGGCTGGGATTGGAGGAGAGTAAAAGTTTTGGGGGGAAAGTGGGAAAGAGTAAAAGTTTTGAGGGAAAAGTAAAAAAGGTTTGGGAGTTTGGGGTAAAAATATAAAATATTATAGTTTGATATTCAAAATATTATTCGAATTCGAAAACTCAACTCGATTCGAACTCGAAATTTGAAAAAAAAATCGAGCTGACTCGAATAGCTCGATTTGTTTAACTCGAAATTCAATTTTTTTTTTGATTTTTTCGAGTCGAATCGAGTTTTGCTCACCCATAGCTATGTGTGATCTAGTGGCCTCTATAAATGTAATACCATATTCTATTTATGAATCACTTAAAGCGGGTTTTTTAACTAAAATAGGTGTTATCATTTAGTTGGCGGATAAGTCTGTTGTGCATCCAGAAAGAGTCATTGAGGATGATTTGGTAAAAGTTAACGAGCTCATTTTCCCTGCAGATTTTTATGTGATTAAAATGGAGAAGGACAGCACTCCTGGATCTTCAGACCTCTTGTTGGGTCGACCTTTCCTTAGTACAGCTAGTACTAAAATCGACATTTGAAGCGGAACTCTCACGGTGGAGTTTGATGGGGAAATCGTAAAGTTTAATGTATACGACGCCATTAGCCATCCAAGTGAAAACTTGAGCGTAAATCGTATCGACATAATTGAATCTTTAGTGGAAGAGAATTTTGAGTCAATTTATAGAGATAATTCTGAACTTCATGAATTTGAATCTGTTAATGAGTTATTATCTCTGATAAACCATAAAAGTAACATATTTTAATCCCACATTTAGCATACTTTTGGATGATTTATCCTTTGATTTATGTAAAAAGGTGCTCTTAATCCTTTCTTTTCATATTTTATACTCAGGAAAGCACCCAAGGATAAAAAAAACGAGAAACGGGCTTAAAACGAACCAAATTGGGCCAAGAGAGAAATCGACACGGCCTGGCCCAAAGACCACACGGCCGTGCCTCATTAAAAGTCCGAACACGGCCTGACCACGATTCACACGGGCGTGTACCATGGCCGTGTCCCTATCGCTGGAAAGAGAAATTTCATTCGAGAAAGGATACTTGGAGGCAAAGAAACACATTCCAAAGCCTATTCAAACACCCTATTAGGAATTCTACTTGAATTAGGATACTTAGGGGCCAAGTAAAACATCACAAAGTCTATATAACCACCCAAGGGGGCAACTTGAAAGGGGAGTTCAGCAGAAGCCGAAAGCGTCAAAGCTAGGCCGAGGAGCCAAGCCTAGGAGGTCAGATTTAGGGAATAACGCGATGATAGCCAGTTGATCCATCCCAAGAAGCCGTAGCTATACTCAAGACGACGAAATTCTCCTTCAATTCCTTTAGGGGGTTTTAGGGTTTTCATATGTTTTGTTTTATCTTTTCTCTTGAGATGTTCTTTTTATTCATTATGAACTAAACCCTCCAGATACCTGAAGGGGATGAAACCTAGATGAATCTTGTTATGTGATTTCTGAATTATATGATAATTACTTAGTTTGTTCTTAATTATGTTGCTTAATCCAAATCTGATGTGCTTAGGTGGAGGAGGAATAGACCCTGCCTAAGAGAAGATCTAGCATAATTAAGCGGAGTTGATCGAATGCCTAGAGATAGGGTTACGAGATTTTGTCGAATTAGGGTGAAACCTAATATGGGAATCCAGTGATCGATTTACTGGTATTCTAGGGGGTTATTATAAGGGAATGAGAGTTCCACTAATTAACCTAGGGTTAGACGTTATTCGCCTCGAGAGAGGGTTTAATATAGGTTAGGGAGTCCTACGGATCAAGCTAAGTAAAGAAATCATATGGTTCAGTGATAGGTAACAGGTGAAGTCTAGGTGGATTCTTCCTAAGGGTATTGTCGTAATCAACTGAGTTTTTCTTCAAGTTATTTTCCAAATCTGAAACACCCCAAACCCGGCCCACGAGCCCTGACCGGATCTGGTATGTTCCTCGAAGAAAACTGATTCAAAACTCTTTTGTTACTTAGGAAAAACTTGTGCGTTTTGAAAGAAAGTTTGTTTTTGGGTTGGGCTTGAATTGAAAATGAATTAATATTATCTTAAAACTCCCTTTTTATTTAAGATGACAAAACACTTGGAGTTTATTTTTTTTAAATAAATTTACTTGATCCTTAAATAATAATTTGTAAACATAATAAAAAGTAAAAAGAAATAAAGAAATTCAACTATGGCCTTATGGCCTTATTACATCAAAAAATTCCCAAAATAAACTTAAAGTACTTAAAATAAAATAAAAATCCAAATTAATTAAATTCCTTGTTGTGCATGGCCATCCCTAAGCTTCTGCCGAGCCCGGTCCATTACTGATCGTCACCTGAAAATAGTCCCACAACTGGGTGAGTCAACAGACTCAATGTGTACACAACACTAAGTCATAATAGAATCAGGCATACATATGATACACATTCAAATCATAGAATACATTTAATGATGCATTCCCAAACCCAAATGTAACACCCCAAACCCGGACAAGACACCACGTCCGAATCTGGTATGTTACGGGAAACATGTTTGTGAGAGGTTAAATTTTTCGTTTAAAAGCCGAGTGAAAACACAGTGTATTTTGAAGACAATTTGAGTAGACTTGTTTGAAAATGGTTGGTGTGTTTGAAACCCGGAGATTTTGAAATCTTAACCAGAATATGTGGTTAAAACGAGTTTAAACCATTTAAATCCTTAATAGTTTCTTAGTGTTACTTAAAACTTTTTGAACTTAATAGGAAATCGAGTTTGATTGGAAAATCATTTGAATTTGCTTGATATAAAAACATGGTGTGATACCCGATGGTATGATTTAAAACACATGGCGTCATAATTTTGAAATCATTATCTTTCCAAGTTTTAGTAAAATTCATACCAATTTACTTTGTTAAGGCATATTAAAATCAACTTAAAGCATAAACAACATAAAACATAACTTTAAAGGCCTTTTACAAATCCGAAATAAAACCCAATTAAGAGTAAATAAACTAAAGTACCCAATTGATAGAGTCTGAGTAAAACTTTATTAAGCATGGCATGTGCACCCCGAGTCCATCCCGGCTCCATGTCCGCGTCTACGAGTCACCTGAAATGTCAAAGGAGAGGGTGAGTCGTATAACCCAGTGTATAAATCCCGCTCCCGATTAAACAACATGCTAACACACATCATACATAGCAACATGATTAATGCAACCCGATCCTAACCATCCGTATCGCCTTTTCTACCCCGTGTGGTACCAAACCACTGGTGGTGCCAAACCACTGGTGACATATAGTCACAATGTGTTACCAAAACACTGGTGTCCCAAAGACACAATATCCATCAATGTGGTGCCAAACCACTGGTGTCCCAAAGACACATTTGTGCTACCAAAGCACTGGTGACCGAAGTCACAGATCCAATGATGGGGCCAACCCATCGTGTGATACCAAATCACTAGCAGACGATCCCATATCTCAAGTGGGGCCAACCCACGGTGGTCAAACCACAGGGACAAGTCGCAATGAGGTGCCAAACCTCTGGTGTCCCAAAGACACAATGTGCTACCAAAGCACTGGTGACCGTAGTCACAAATCTGGTGATGGGGCCAACCCATCGTGTGATACCAAATCACTAGCAGACGATCCCATATCTCAAGTGGGGCCAACCCACGGTGGTCAAACCACAGGGACAAGTCGCAATGAGGTGCCAAACCTCTGGTGTCCCAAAGACACAATGTGCTACCAAAGCACTGGTGACCGTAGTCACAAATCTGGTGATGGGGCCAACCCATCGTGTGATACCAAATCACTGGCGTCAATCCCATATCTCACAAGTGGGGCCAACCCACGGTGGTGTTAACCACAGGGACGAGACGCTGAGGTACCAAACCTCTGGAGGTGCCAAACCTCTGGTGACCCAAAGTCACAAAGTTGTGTTACCAAAACACTGGTGCTCGTCAGCACAATACATCACTGCTCCCTCCACTCAGATCACCCATCAACATACTATACTCATGTAATCATGCATATCGTACAATCATGCATATCATGCTAATATGTCTAATCTCATATCCCATGTCACATATATCCATAGCCATGATATCATATAGATCATCAGTAAATTTATAACAACACCGACTTACCCGAGTCTAAGATCATACCCAAATGGGTATCATATCAATCCATCAAACTGCCATGATTTTAATAGGCAAACAGGTTTACTAATAATAATGGGTGTGTTAGTTACACACCTGGTAAATACGAATCTAAAGATCCCAACGAATCGATCTAAGGCCCCTTGATGACTAGCTCCTACAATCGGCCAACATAGGGGTTAGGCATCACTAACATTCGGCCAACAACTATTAACCAAGGGATCAACATTAAGCCATTACCTTACACTTGCGAATGGTTTGGTTCCCAACCAACCTCGAACCAATAGTGGTTCTCTTTGACAATCGGCCTCCACCTAGAAATAGAACCATTAATCCCTAATTAACTTGGCTTAATGAGATAAAGGAATCAACTAATAGAACCGGCTCTTACCAATACTTACCCCACTTGGCTGATCAGAGAACGAAGGCTCCACTTGATCGTATCCAAAATCCAAATGACCTATAATGCAATCGGTTTCAATACCAAAGGTTAACTCTCAACAACAAGGCCACATTCGGCTCTTAAACAACCAACATCGACAAAGCCTAAGGAGAAAAAGGAGATGGCCATTCGGCCAAGGACTTACCAATCTCCAAACGATTGAAGCAAAACCACAACACCAACAAGATTCGGCCAAGGTTTTTGAGAAGAAGAAAGAAAGTGATTATGAGGTAGGTGCTTTTCAGTTTTAAGGGAAAAAAATCAATATGAAATGGGAGCAAAGTTTCGGCAAGAATTGAGAAGGATGAATGGAAGAATCGGTTGGGAAGGAAATGGTAAGTTCGGCTCTTAAGAAAATGAAGAAACTATGTAAGGGAGAGAAGAGAGAAAACAAATGTGAGATGAGAGTAGAATGAGAGTGAAATTTCGGCAAGATGGTTTTTTGAAAGAGGAGCAATCGGCAACCAACACAAAATGTAGAAAACAAAAGCAAAGAATTCGGCAAGGATGCCTTTTGACTTACGGTTTGCAAAAGAAAGAAGGGAGAACTCACTAGCAAATACGGTTGCCTTTTTGCTACCTCCCAAGATCGATTGTGCACCCAAAATGCCAAAAATGCAAAAATGCATTTCGGCTAGCACCCCACCCCACTATGCCGTCCATTCTCCCCCACTCCAACACCCCAAAATTCGGCCAAATCCCTCCATTAACTCCCCTCCACTCATTTGAAATGTGTGGACCAAGTCTTACTCCCCTTTTTGCTCTCCACCACCCAAGTCACCACTTGACCAAGTCCAAAGTGGAGTTTGAACATCACCCAACTCCTCCCTCCTATGCAGTCCAAAATAAGTGACAAAAAGGGAACTCTACGACTTGAACTCTGGACCTCCCTCACCTGTAGATGACGCCACACCAAGCTCCTCCCTTGCCACTCTGCCAGCTCTTCACTTGTGCAATAAAATACCAAAGAAAACCCTTAGACCCTAGCTCCAACAGCTCCCCTGACTTAACACCCAAAACTCAAAATTTCCCCATTCACTCATGCATACCCCTAGACTACAATTAAGCCCCTAAAACACCGAAATAACAACACAGCACACTACAATACATGCAATATTATGCAGCAACAAAATAGCCCCTAACCCGGGATATTACAGTTCTACCCCCCTTAAAAATAATTTCGGCCTCGAAATTACCTGATCAAAAGAGTTGCGGGTATTGCTGTCTCATCATATCCTCGGGTTCCCACGTAGCTTCTTCTACGCCATGATTCCGCCAAAGTACCTTAACCAAAGGCACAGACTTTCTACGCAGAACCTTTACATCCCGATCAAGAATCTGCACAGGTTCCTCTTCCATAGTCAAGTCTGGATTCACCTCGATCTCTTCCACTGCTACCACATGTGACGGATCTGAACGATACCTCCGAAGCATCGAAACATGAAAAACATCGTGAATCTGGCTAAGCTCTGCTGGCAACTCAAGTTGATACGCCACTGGCCCAACTCGTCTCAATACCTTATACGACCCAATGAACCTCGGACTTAGCTTGCCTTTCATTCCGAATCTCAACACCTTCTTCCAAGGCGAGACCTTCAGAAAAACTCGATCCTCCACAGCAAACTCTATATCTCTCCGCTTAAGATCGGCATAAGACTTCTGCCGGTCCGAAGCTTCTTTCAATCGAGCCTGAATCAACTTAACCTTGTCTTCGGTCTCAGCCACCAACTCGGGTCCCAACAACTGACGTTCACCTAACTCCGTCCAACACGTAGGTGAGCGACACTTCCTACCATACAACGCCTCATATGGTGCCATCTTGATGCTCGCTTGGTAACTGTTGTTGTAGGCAAACTCAGCTAATGGTAGAAACTCCTCCCAACTACCTCTGAAATCCAAAACACACCCTCTCAGCATATCTTCCAAAATATGAATAACCCTTTCTGATTGACTGTCAGACTGCGGGTGAAAAGCCGTGCTGAAATCCAAACGAGTACCCAGAGCCTGATGCAATACTTTCCAGAACCTTGACGTGAATCTAGGATCCCTATCCGAGATTATCGAAACTGGCACACCGTGCAACCTTACTATCTCTGCCACGTACAGCTTTGCTAGCTTCTGAAGTGAGTAGTCAACCCTCACCGGAATAAAGTGAGCTGATTTAGTCAGACGATCCACCACTACCCAAACTGAATCTTTCTTGCTTGGCGTAAGCGGTAATCCACTGACGAAATCCATGGTTATCCTTTCCCACTTCCACTGAGGAATCCTTACAGGCTGAAGCAAACCCGACGGCAACTGATGTTCAGCCTTGACCTGCTGACAAGTCAGACACTTCCCAACAAACTCTGTCACCTCTTTCTTCAAGCCAGGCCACCAAAACTGCTCCTTAAGATCCCTATACATCTTGCTACCTCCAGGATGCATAGCATAAGGACTGCTATGTGCGTCCTGAAGAATTTTCTGCCTCAGCTCAACATCTTTAGGCATACAGGCCTTACCTTGGAAACACAGAACCTCATCACCAGACAAACTGTAACCCTTCAAACCACCATCCTGCACTTGCAACCTTCGCGCACTCAGAACCTCATCCAATAACTGTTTTTCTCTGATCTGCTCAACCCAAGTAGGCTTAACCTGTAACTCTGCCAAAATACTCCCGTCGTCGTACAAGCTCAAATGGGCAAACAAAGCTCTTAAGTCCGTAACAACCTTACGGCTCAACGCGTCTGCCACCACGTTAGCCTTGCCCGGATGATACTCAATAAAACAGTCGTAATCTTTCAGCAATTCGACCCATCTGCGCTGCCTCAAATTCAAATCCTTCTGAGTCAGAAGATACTTCAGACTCTTATGATCTGTGTAGACTATCGATCTCTCTCCATACAAGTAGTGCCTCCAAATCTTTAGGGCGAAGACTACAGCCGCTAGCTCCAAATCGTGCGTCGGATAGTTGACCTCATGTGGCCTCAGCTGCCGAGAAGCGTAAGCCACAACCTTACCTTCCTGCATCAACACACAACCCAGACCCGTATGTGATGCATCGCAATAGACTGTGTATTCCTTACCAGCATCAGGTTGAATTAAAACCGGAGCCTCAGTCAAAATCTTCTTTAACTTGTCGAAGCTTTCCTGCTGTTTCTCAGTCCATACAAACGGAACTTCTTTCCTCAACAACTTAATCATCGGCGCTGCTATCAACGAGAAACCCTCAACAAACCTTCGATAGTATCCGGCCAAACCCAGAAAACTCCGAATCTCAGCCACTGACCTAGGCGGCTTCCAATCCAAAACTGCCTCAATCTTACGAGGATCTACTCGAATCCCCTCAGCTGACACTACATGACCCAAGAACGTCACTTCTCTAAGCCAGAACTCGCATTTACTGAACTTAGCATAGAGTTGCTTTTCCCTCAGAATCTGCAGCACCACCCTCAAATGCGCATCATGCTCTTCCTCTGTCCTTGAGTACACTAAAATGTCGTCTATGAAAACCACGACGAACTGATCCAGATACTGCTGAAACACCCTATTCATCATATCCATAAACGCTGCCGGTGCGTTAGTCAACCCGAATGGCATTACCAGGAATTCGTAGTGCCCATACCGAGTCCGAAACACTGTTTTATGGATATCCGCCTCCTTAACCTTCAACTGATGGTACCCAGACCTCAGATCAATCTTAGAGAATACCGCTGCACCCTTCAGCTGATCAAACAAGTCATCTATCCGTGGCAACGGATACTTGTTTTTAATCGTCAGCTTGTTCAACTGGCGGTAGTCTATACACATCAGCATCGTGCCATCTTTCTTCTTAACAAAGAGTACCGGTGCTCCCCACGGTGAAACACTTGGCCTGATGAAACCTCGATCCAATAACTCCTGGATCTGAACCTTAAGCTCCACCAATTCCTTTGGTGCCATCCTATACGGAGCAATAGACACTGGCGCAGTCCCGGGTAACAGATCTATCCCGAACTCTACCTCACGATCTGGCGGCAAACCCGGAAGCTCCTCAGGAAAAACATCAGCAAATTCCTTAACAGTACGAACCTTCTCAACCGCAGACTCTTTAGCCTCCAAGGCATACACATGAACCACATACGCTTCGCAGCCCTTCCTGACCATCTTCTCCGCTTTCAAAGCAGATACCACATTTGATAAGTAATCCCTCCTATTACCTATCATAGCCACCTCATCACCATCAACCGTCTTAAGAACCATGCGCTTGGCCGCGCAATCCAACCTCGCCTGATACTTGACCAACCAATCCATCCCAAGAATCAGATCGAACTCCCCAAACGGCAGTTCCATCAGATCAGCAGCAAACACTACCCCTTGGAGTTCTAGGGGTACCTCTCTAAACAGTTTATCTACTACTACAGAGTGACCTAGAGGGCTAATCACAGTCATCTGCCTAGAAGATATCTCAGAGTCTAAGTCCATGGTCTCTACTATACTACTGGCAACATAAGAGTGCGTTGAACCCACATCAATCAAAGCAGTATAAGGAGAACCAAAGATCAGGAACGTATCGGTTATGACGTCTGGTGCGTCGCCCTCCTCTCGGCGCCTCGCAGCATACACTAAACCAGGCTGCCTAGCCTCAGAACTACCTGCACCTCTGCCCGGTGCTCCACGGCCCCGACCAGAACCATTACCACCTCTGCCATTACCACGGCCCCTCTGCGGTGGCGGTCCATTACCTCTGAACTGATTACGACCCTGACTCTCCGACTGAATCCTGGCCATCCTACGCAGACAGTCCCTTATGCGATGATCCAGAGAACCACACTCGAAGCAACCTTTTCCTCCGGTCCAACAACCACCCCAATGAGATTTCCCACACTGATTACACTGCGGCGGTCCCTGTCTAGCAGCAACAAACCTAGCAGACTGATTCGGCCCACTCGGTCTAGCCCTCTTCTGCGGATTACCAGACGATCCAGAAGACCCAAAGCTCCTCTTAAGCCTACTCCTGTCCATACCCTGCCTCACTGACTCCTTAACACCCTCGGCTACCTTAGCCTTCTCAACTAATACAGCAAATTCGCGCTCCTGCTGTGGAGCAATCAGCAGCCTCAACTCGTCTCGCAGACCATCCTCGAAACGAACACACCTCTCATGCTCAGTGGCCACAATGCCCCTGGCATACCTACTCAGCTTCAGGAACTCAGCCTCGTACTCAGCAACAGATTTACTCCCCTGAACCAGCCTCAGAAATGCCTTTCTCTGGGAGTCAATATAACTAGCCCCGATGTATTTCTTTTGATAAGCAGCCCTGAAATAATCCCATGTCAAATCCTCTGCTGCCACACTGTCTCGAACCGTGAGCCACCACTGGTATGACTCATCCCGGAGAAGCGATACAATGCCCTTCAGCTTCTCTTCTGTAGTCAGGTCTAGATCATCCATGATCCGCTCAGTTGCCTCCAGCCAATATTCAGCAGTGCTGGGAGCAACCCCAGAAACACCTCGGAAGAATTCGGCCCCATTTGCCCGGAGTCGCTCAGGAACTGATTTCCTAACTCCTGCACCACCACCTACACCAGCTACTCTTTCTAACACTCGCAGCATCGCCTGTGACACTGCATCATCTCCAGTCTGATCTTGGAACTCACCACCTCCAGCTGGTGGCGGAACCGGTATCTTATTTTCTGAACCCTGACCAGATCCTACGGGCTCAGAAACTGTCATCCTACCCCTACCTCTACCACGAGTATTACGACCACGTCCGCCTCGAGTGCTCATGTCTAATCTTTCTACGTATCTGATTAAAGAATTTTATGCATCAGTACTTATTCCACTGTTTTTAAGCAAGTCTTATGAATATTTAAGGAGATTTGTTCTCGCGAGTTCACAGAATCCTATCAGTTTCAATCTCTAAAGTAGTACACTATTGCTATTCATCAAATCATATCACATCCAATCAAATCACAAGCAATAGTACGGGGTACTTACCTGGGCGAACTGGTGCCGGAGACTCGGTGCCATGCCTTTCAAACCATATATTTAAACCCAAAACACTTAAGACAACTTTTTGAAAACATTTTGGGCCTCAGGCCCACAGCCGAGCCTTTGAACCTGGCTCTGATACCACAATTGTAACACCCCAAACCCGGACAAGACACCACGTCCGAATCTGGTATGTTACGGGAAACATGTTTGTGAGAGGTTAAATTTTTTGTTTAAAAGTCGAGTGAAAACACAGTGTATTTTGAAGACAATTTGAGTAGACTTGTTTGAAAATGGTTGGTGTGTTTGAAACCCGGAGATTTTGAAATCTTAACCAGAATGTGTGGTTAAAACGAGTTTAAACCATTTAAATCCTTAATAGTTTCTTAGTGTTACTTAAAACTTTTTGAACTTAATAGGAAATCGAGTTTGATTGGAAAATCATTTGAATTTGCTTGATATAAAAACATGGTGTGATACCCGATGGTATGATTTAAAACACATGGCGTCATAATTTTGAAATCATTATCTTTCCAAGTTTTAGTAAAATTCATACCAATTTACTTTGTTAAGGCATATTAAAATCAACTTAAAGCATAAACAACATAAAACATAACTCTAAAGGCCTTTTACAAATCCGAAATAAAACCCAATTAAAGTACCCAATTGATAGAGTCTGAGTAAAATTTTATTAAGCATGGCATGTGCACCCCGAGTCCATCCCGGCTCCATGTCCGCGTCTACGAGTCACCTGAAATGTCAAAGGAGAGGGTGAGTCGTATGACTCAGTGTATAAATCCCGCTCCCGATTAAACAACATGCTAACACACATCATATATAGCAACATGATTAATGCAACCCGATCCTAACCATCCGTATCGCCTTTTCTACCCCGTGTGGTACCAAACCACTGGTGGTGCCAAACCACTGGTGACATATAGTCACAATGTGTTACCAAAACACTGGTGTCCCAAAGATACAATATCCGTCAATGTGGTGCCAAACCACTGGTGTCCCAAAGACACATTTGTGCTACCAAAGCACTGGTGACCGAAGTCACAGATCCAATGATGGGGCCAACCCATCGTGTGATACCAAATCACTAGCAGACGATCCCATATCTCAAGTGGGGCCAACCCACGGTGGTCAAACCACAGGGACAAGTCGCAATGAGGTGCCAAACCTCTGGTGTCCCAAAGACACAATGTGCTACCAAAGCACTGGTGACTGTAGTCACAAATCTGGTGATGGGGCCAACCCATCGTGTGATACCAAATCACTGGCGTTAATCCCATATCTCACAAGTGGGGCCAACCCACGGTGGTGTTAACCACAGGGACGAGACGCTGAGGTACCAAACCTCTGGAGGTGCCAAACCTCTGGTGACCCAAAGTCACAAAATTGTGTTACCAAAACACTGGTGCTCGTCAGCACAATACATCACTGCTCCCTCCACTCATATCACCCATCAACATACTATACTCATGTAATCATGCATATCGTACAATCATGCATATCATGCTAATATGTCTAATCTCATATCCCATGTCACATATATCCATAGCCATGATATCATATAGATCATCAGTAAATTTATAACAACACTGACTTACCCGAGTCCAAGATCATACCCAAATAGGTATCATATCAATCCATCAAACTGCCATGATTTTAATAGGCAAACAGGTTTACTAATAATAATATCACTAAGTATGGGTGCGTTAGTTACACACCTGGTAAATACGAATCTAAAGATCCCAACGAATCGATCTAAGGCCCCTTGATGACTAGCTCCTACAATCGGCCAACATAGGGGTTAGGCATCACTAACATTCGGCCAACAACTATTAACCAAAGGATCAACATTAAGCCATTACCTTACACTTGCGAATGGTTTGGTTCCCAACCAACCTCGAACCAATAGTGGTTCTCTTTGACAATCGGCCTCCACCTAGAAATAGAACCATTAATCCCTAATTAACTTGGCTTAATGAGATAAAGGAATCAACTAATAGAACCGGCTCTTACCAATACTTACCCCACTTGGCTGATCAGAGAACGAAGGCTCCACTTGATCGTATCCAAAATCCAAATGACCTATAATGCAATCGGTTTCAATACCAAAGGTTAACTCTCAACAACAAGGCCACATTCGGCTCTTAAACAACCAACATCGACAAAGCCTAAGGAGAAAAAGGAGATGGCCATTCGGCCAAGGACTTACCAATCTCCAAACGATTGAAGCAAAACCACAACACCAACAAGATTCGGCCAAGGTTTTTGAGAAGAAGAAAGAAAGTGATTATGAGGTAGGTGCTTTTCGGTTTTAAGGGAAAAAAATCAATATGAAATGGGAGCAAAGTTTCGGCAAGAATTGAGAAGGATGAATGGAAGAATCGGTTGGGAAGGAAATGGTAAGTTCGGCTCTTAAGAAAATGAAGAAACTATGTAAGGGAGAGAAGAGAGAAAACAAATGTGAGATGAGAGTAGAATGAGAGTGAAATTTCGGCAAGATGGTTTTTTGAAAGAGGAGCAATCGGCAACCAACACAAAATGTAGAAAACAAAAGCAAAGAATTCGGCAAGGATGCCTTTTGACTTACGGTTTGCAAAAGAAAGAAGGGAGAACTCACTAGCAAATGCGGTTGCCTTTTTGCTACCTCCCAAGACCGATTGTGCACCCAAAATGCCAAAAATGCAAAAATGCATTTCGGCTAGCACCCCACCCCACTATGCCGTCCATTCTCCCCCACTCCAACACCCCAAAATTCGGCCAAATCCCTCCATTAACTCCCCTCCACTCATTTGAAATGTGTGGACCAAGTCTTACTCCCCTTTTTGCTCTCCACCACCCAAGTCACCACTTGACCAAGTCCAAAGTGGAGTTTGAACATCACCCAACTCCTCCCTCCTATGCCGTCCAAAATAAGTGACAAAAAGGGAACTCTGCGACTTGAACTCTGGACCTCCCTCACCTGTAGATGACGCCACACCAAGCTCCTCCCTTGCCACTCTGCCAGCTCTTCACTTGTGCAATAAAATACCAAAGAAAACCCTTAGACCCTAGCTCCAACAGCTCCCCTGACTTAACACCCAAAACTCAAAATTTCCCCATTCACTCATGCATACCCCTAGACTACAATTAAGCCCCTAAAACACCGAAATAACAACACAGCACACTACAATACATGCAATATCATGCAGCAACAAAATAGCCCCTAACCCGGGATATTACACCAAACCTATTTGTCCATCCGCTACACACCCCCTACCTGCCAGTCACACCGTGGGGACTACTAAGTCGACCCTCCTTCCGCTACACTCCAAATTTGCGATCTTAGGTCACCGCATACTGTGGTCTTAGGTCACCACTTTTCAAATATCACGGTATTAGGTCACCGTGTTCGTGGTCTTAGGTCACCACATTCACTTCCCCTTTCAAAAAACCCATATGCCCCATATAATAACAATATGCATGGATATGCCAGAGTTCACATTCTTATTCTTATTCTCATGTTATAATTAACATATTTCATAATCCTAGTAGGAGTAGGAAACGTACCTGAGTACTTAGTACCATAACATGGTACCTTAGCCACTTTTATATTCTTATTAACACATGTTTTAATAAACATAGCCATAATACATATTATAAAGTAGTGTGGGGTACACACCTGATTTGCTTAGGGTTTCCAATCCAAATCCCGAGAAGCTTGATCTAATGCCTTAGATCTTAGATCTCTACATTTAATCAATCATTCAATACTTAGTAAAGAACTATTCGGCCATAAATCCAAATCCTAGTAGGATTAGTACACTAAAACTTACCTTGTAATTTCCAAATCCCGAAAGTATTCCTTGCCTTATATGTCTGTCGAAATCCCTATAACTTCATGTTAGATCAATTTCTAACATTTATTCATAACAAATAACCCTTAGCCGAATGTTAAATATGACTTACCTTGTGGATTTTAAATCCCGAAATTCACCGAATAACTAGGGAACATGCAGCTTATGGTGTACCTTCGGGAAAAGAACTTTTCCTTCCTTGTAGTCTACACTTAGTAAATCCCGAAAGATCCTTCCATATTCGGCAACCAAAATATGTATGTGGTTAGATTATCTCTCGGCTAATCTAAAAGAAAAGAATGGAAACCAAACTTGGATCTTACCCTTATTTGAAGAAATCGATTGCACCTTCACTTCAACCTTCAGAGATTCGACTATGGCTAAATGATACTCTCACAACTTTTGGCTTTTGGAGGGATTAGAAAGAAAAGAGAAGGAAGAATAAAGATGGAGGATTCGGCTAGAACACAAGGTATTTCGGCTTGGCAAAAATAAAAGAAGAAGAGGATTTGGTAAAGAGAATTCGGCAGAGGCTTTCAAAGAACAGAAAATAATGCAGAATGGCCTCTCCTTTCCTTTTATAGCCGAATTTACTAGGCTAGAGTCCCTTACTTGGCCACCACTCTTCCTATTTGATAATTTTATCTCTTTAAATTATCACTTTGTTTAATAATAATAATAATAATCATTCTATTATCTCTTCTTTTATCCATTAAAAATAAAAGGAATTAATCCACAATTATCTCTTGAAAATAATGATAAATAAATCCATTATTTATCTCATATTTATCCACCCTTTATCTCTTAAAAATAAAAGAATAAAAGCTCCTAATTTATAGCCATGTGCCGTCCACCTCACTTCTTCTGGAAGCAAAATAAAATTTCTTTTATTTGCTTCCCATGTGACTCGAACTCAGGCCCACTTGCTCATGTAGGTGGCGTCACTTACCTGGGCCTTAAGTGGCATTTCCAGGCCACTTTTCCAAGCCTGTTTGTGTGTCAAATTCCTCCTATTATTTTTCTTAAGGCCATCTTGCCTTAGTTTTCTCTTTTTAAGCCTTAAAACTTGACATTTCTTTAAATTTCCAAGTTTCCAAAAATTTTCGTTTGGCTCTTTAAACTTGACATTTCCTTACATTTCCAAGTTTCCAGAAATGTTTACTTTCCTCTTTTGAATCATTTCTAGATCTTTTCCTTACATCCTCTAGTTTCCAGAAATGTTCACTTTCCTCTTTTAAACTTAACGTTTCCAAAGCATTTCCTTACATTTCCTTACATTTCCATACATTGCCTTACATTTCCATACATTGCCTTACATTTCCATACATTTCCACACATTTCCATACATTTCCATACATTTCCATACATTTCCATACATTTCATGAATTACACATCCAACACACCCACTGAGGCCACTATCTCATGAATTACACACGAACACATAACCCCTAATCTAGGATGTTACAAAATCGTTCTTTTTCGTCTTTGTGCCTTTAGCTTAGTAGTCATTAATTTTAGTTTAAAGTAACTTCACTCCGTTTTTAAGGCTAAATAATAAAAAGAAAAGTTAGTATTAGTACTTTTAGTTCTTTTGGGTTCGATAATCTGGTCTTGCCTAAGCTATACTACTGTTCGATAGGTACACTTGCCTTTAATCGTTGTCAGAGTTAGTTTCCAGGTTCGGTCACATTCATTATAAATTTTAAAGCTCTGATTTCAGCGATCAAGTTTTTGGCGCCGTTGCCGGGGAACTAAAATACTAAGAAAGCTCTATTTTTATTACTTTAGCCATTATTTTTTATTTTTCGAAATTTGCTTTTAATTTTTATTTTTGCAAAAAAAAAACTATTATATTTTTACTTTGCTAATTTTTTTTATTTGCTTTGACAGGTAATTTTAGTCTATAGAGGAGATGGCACTAAATAACTATTAGTGGCAAGTTATGAGGACAGCGCCAACAAAAGCCGCCAATGTTTTCAACCTCGACGTGGTCACCAAGTTATCTAACCAGCTAGAGATGATGAATAAAAAGATTGATGGTTTGTGTAGTCTCTCGTAGGTACACCCAGTAATGCAATATGACTCGAATCTAAGAGGCGTGGTGAATCTTGAGTACCCACCCTATGGATATGGCATGGAGAACGAACAAGTCCACTATATGGGTAACTATTCTAGACCTCAAAATAATTTTTATAGTGACACTTATAATGCAAGTTGGAGATACCATCCCAATTTCTCATGGGATGATCAAAATAGCCAAAGATCGGAACTTCCTCTAGATTTTCAGCAACCACCTCAGCAACAGGAAGAGGAATTAAACTTTGAAGAGATGTTGACAAAATTCATGGCAACCACAGAAAACCGTTTCCAAGACACTAAAACAACCCAACGAACATCGGTTGAAGAGACCAAGAACCGAGTCGGGGAACTTACTAAGTCAGTAGGGGAAGTCACTAAGACAGTCGAACAACTTGCAAAATTAATGTCTGAACGATCGCAAGGGCGTCTACCAAGCAATACCGAGATTAACCCGAAGGAACAAACCCAAGCCATCACAGCTCATGATAGTATAGGGTTAGATGAACCCAATTCAATACAAGAAAACAAGGTAGACGAAGGTAAAGTTGAGGTAACACAAGAAAAGCCAAAACCAGTAATCAAAGAGTACCAACCCCGCATACCTTATCCCGAAGCAATAAAGAGAGACGATAAAGAGGAACAGTCTGGTAAGTTTCTTAAACTTTTAAAGAAATTACATATTAACTTACCGTTTCTCAAAGCTCTTTTGCAGATACCTGATTATAGAAAAATTTTAAAAGAGCTGTTAACAAACAAACGGAAACTAGACGAGGCATCGCATATGGAGCTAAACACAATGTGCTCAGCAGTTCTACAAAACAAACTACCACGGAAATTAAAAGATCCAAGGAGTTTTACAATTCCATGTTTAATTGGTAGTTTATCTATTGGTAATGCTTTAGCTGATTTAGGGGCAAGCATCAATGTTATGCCTTATAAAATGTTTAAACAACTAGGTCTAGGGAAACCCAGACAAACTAGGATGAGCATTCAGTTAACTGATAAAACTATCAGAATTCCTAGGGGTATAATAGAAAATGTTCTAATCAAAATTAATAAATTCATATTCCCAGTAGATTTTGTTGTCTTAGACATGAATGAGGACAATTCGACTCCATTAATTTTAGGAAGACCCTTTTTAGCAACTGCCAGGACTAAAATTGATGTTGGTACAGGAGAACTCATTCTTCGTGTAGGTGACAAATCAATCAGTCTACAAGCTCGTGACTCGGCCAAGACATCAAGTGATGAATGTGAGAAAGTAAATTCAGTTGATAATCAAATTGTTCAACTTTCACCACAGGAAACACCACAAGGCTAAAAACCTGAGCTGAATCATGGGCCCCAAGCCGTACAAGCTCGTAACAGTGAATTGTTAGTGGAATCTGACCCAAGGCAAGAACCTGTGGTAAGTGAAGGTAAGGTTGAGGTAAGCCATGATTTACCAAACCCGGTAAATACAGAGTACCAAGCTCATGTGCCATATCCCGATACAATAAAGAAAGACCACACAGAGGAAGAATTCGGTGAACTCACACTTCGTGTAGACAACAAAACAATTACTCTTCAAGCTCTTGACTTAGCTAGGACATCAAGTAATAAAAGTACGAACGTTAATTCTATTGATAATCATTCGGTTCAACCTTCTTTACAGGAAGTATCACGAAATCACTTAGGTGAGCTAGATCTTAGACCGCGTGCCAACAAGGAAGAAACACATAAGGAACAAAGCCTTAGGGTTGACAAACTAAAAGAGCAAGAAACACAAATCAGAGAGGAGCAGGTGCCGCACGAAGTAAAACCGAAGGAGACCCCAGACAAGTTGATAGAAACACAAATCACATCAAAATAGAGGATCAGGTATTGTTGAATAAGGAAAATCCTTGAATCACCAATTCAGACCTCAAGGCAAACGAAGAAATTACTTTTGAGGTACTTAATGTCTTCCTATACGGCACAGTCGAGGTAAGCAATCCCAAATTCAACACTTTTAAGGTAAACACTACTCGACTTAAACTTTATATCCATAACCGAGTTGATCGCATGAGAAACGATTTCCACCTCTTCAAACCACCATGATTGTATGTACAACAGGTAAGTCTAGCTCAAGACTTTAAACGAGCTCTTCTCGGGAGGCAACCCGAGCACTAACCCTACTAACTAGTTTAGTTTTATTTCTTTTCATATTTAGGCGCATGTTTCTATGCCCACACGGCCTTGCACACGGCCGTGGCCGTGTCCGTGTGAGGAAACTAACTTGTCGACCACGGGCGTGGCAGCTAGAAAACGGGCGTGGGTGAACCAACCCGCCTAGACACACGACCGTGCGATGCGACCGTGTGAAGACACAGACTTATCGACCACGGCTGTGGACATACCAAAACACACCTCCAAACACGACCGTACGATGCGACGGTGTAAATTAACACACCCTCGGTACACGGGCGTGGGATACATCTCTATTTAAACCCCGTCCTTCCATTTTTTTCTTTTCTTTTCCAATTGACTTTCTTCTTTCGTTTTCCATTATTTACTTTTATTTTTATTTTTATTTCCTTTATTATTTTCTTCTTATTCTTCATTTAGATTTAACTTAGGATACAATAAAATCAGACCGACTACTTCGAGGATTCAATTTCAAAACGATTCGAGACGTTTCCCCACATTCATCTCCAAATCCTATCCAGTTTCTTTCCATTGACTTCATCCAAAATTCAAGAAGTTTCACTTCTCTCCCCCATCTTATGATTTTTATGATTATTTTGCTATTATCTGTCTTTGTACATTGAGGGCAACGTACATCTTAAGTGTGGATGGGTTAACTATAGTATTATCTGAAAATACCAGAATTATGCCTTAAGTAAAGTCTCTCATACTATGATTAGAATGAAATTTCCTTTAATTTATGATTTTTATTGATATGCTTTGGATTATGTCATTGATATGTGCATTGATGATTAAATTTGGAGGATATTAGAGAATCAAGCATGATAAGTCTATTTTTCAGAAATTAAAAAATTTTTCTAGGTTGTCTACCTAAATTTGAATATTACTTTGAAGTTTGAAATTTACGAGGTTGACATCAAAAACCCATAATTTTTTGTGAGATTTTGAGCCTTATAGAGCATATATTCTTTTTTCTTGCTCACTTTATTAATTATGAGTGTGTCAACATGGATTTGTTATTCTAGAACTTGCATTGATTAGACATGTCGAGACCACACTTTTGATTTGATATACAGAGATGATAAAGGCACTTAGGTTTTAACCCACTTACTCCATTAAACAGCCTACCTCCATAATTAACCCCTAGTGAACCCCGTTGATCCTAACAACCCTTTTTATTGACTCACCCACCAATATTAACCAAAACCCCTTTGTATTTGTTATCACCATTCCTTGACTACCCTTATATCAAAATTTGACTTGATTAGTTACCTAATTATATTATTTCAGTAAGTTAAATTTATCTTTTATTACTTGATTTGTTCTTTAAAAAAAACAAAGTATATTCATTATTAGTTCTATGTTAGGTGAGCTTATGCATGTAAATTTCAAGTCTTGAAGAAAAAGCTTGTATTAGAGTATTAGTATTACAAATTTTCATTTGATGTAATTACTTATCATCAGTTCGTGTTTCTAAGTTAGGTAATTTGTCAGGTCAATCTCGATTCTAACCTTCTAATTCAGCCTTTATCCATACCCTTAACCTAAGCCCCGTTACAACCCTGCTAAAGACCTTTTGATTTGTGTATCATCTCATTTTATAGTGGTGGAGATTTGATTTTCATGCAAGCCTATGGGATTAAATTTTCATGTTCGACTTATTGAGTGCTTAATTTTGAACCTTAAACACTTTGAGTGATTTGAGTGAATCTTAAGTGAGGATGTCAACTCTTGTCAATTTTGAACCAGAGGTAACTATTCAGGTAAAGGGAAGCACCTATTTTTTCATGCTATAAATGTATGACTTTGATTGTTTGAATCTTTAGGACTCTTTGAATTGAATTATCCATGTATGAATTATCTTTGAATTATGATAAAACACTATTGATGAATGTTATGAATCAAAGAAGTTCGTTTTAATTGTAACTTGAGAATTTTGCTTGAGGACAAGCAAAAGCTTAAGTGTGGGGGTATTTGATAAACCATAAAAGTAACATATTTTAATCCTACATTTAGCATAATTTTGGATAATTTATCCTTTGATTTATGTAAAAAGGTGCTCTTAATCCTTTCTTTTCATATTTTATACTCAGGAAAGCACCCAAGGATAAAAAGAACGAGAAACGGGCTTAAAACGGACCAAATTGGGCCAAGAGAGAAATCGACACGGCCTGGCCCAAAAAACCACACGATAGTGCCTCATTAAAAGTCCGAACACGGCCTGGCCACGATTCACACGAGCGTGTACCATGGTTGTGTCCCTGTCGCTGGAAAGAGAAATTTCATTCGGGAAAGGGTACTTGGAGGTAAAGAAACACATTCTAAAGCCTATTCAAACACCCTATTAGGAATTCTACTTGAATTAGGATACTTAGGGGCCAAGTAAAGCATTACAAAGTCTATATAAACACCCAAGGGGGCAACTTGAAAGGGGAGTTCGGCAGAAGCCGAAAGCGTCAAAGCTAGGCCGAGGAGCCAAGCCTAGGAGGTCAAATTTAGGGAATAAGGATAGCCAGTTGATCCATCCCAAGAAGCCTGAGCTATACTCAAGACGGCAGAATTCTCCTTCAATTCCTTCAGGGGGTTTTAGGGTTTTCTTATGTTTTGTTTTATCTTTTCTCTTGAGATGTTCTTTTTATTCATTATGAACTAAACCCTTCAGATACCTGAAGGGGATGAAACCTAGATGAATCTTGTTATGTGATTTCTAAATTATATAATAATTACTTAGTTTGTTCTTAATTGTGTTGCTTAATCCAAATCTGATGTGCTTAGGTGGAGGAGGAATAAACCCTGCCTAAGAGAAGATCTAGCATAATTAAGCAGAGTTGATCGAACGCTTAGAGATAGAGTTACGAGATTTTGCCGGATTAGGGTGAAACCTAATATGGGAATATTGATCGATTTACTGCTATTCTAGGGGGTTATTATAAGTGAACGAGAGTTCCACTAATTAACCTAGGGTTAGACGTTATTCGCCTCGAGAGATGGTTTAATATAGGTTAGGGCGTCCTACATATCAAGCTAAGTAAAGAAATCATATGGTTCAGTGATAGGTAACAAGTGAAGTCTAGGTGGATTCTTCCTAAGGGTATCGTCGTAATCAACTGAGTTTTTCTTCAAATTATTTTCTAAATCGTTCTTTTTCGTCTTTGTGTCTTTAGCTTAGTAGTCGTTAATTTTAGTTTAAAGCAACTTCACTCCTTTTTTAAGGCTAAATAATAAAAAGAAAAGTTAGTATTAGTACTTTTAGTTTCTTTGGGTTCGATAATCCGGTCTTGCCTAAGCTATACTACTGTTCGATAGGTACACTTGCCTTTAATCGTTGTCAGAGTTAGTTTCCAAGTTTGATCACATTCATTATAAATTTTAAAGCTCTGATTTCAGCGATCAATCTCCGAATACTAAACTTTTACCTTCTATTATACAGGTACCAGAGTTGGAGTTGAAACTGCTTCCTGAGCATCTAAAATATGCATTTTTGGGGAAGGGTAATACCCTACCAGTCATAGTCTCCAATAAACTCTCCACGCACGAAGAAGAAAGTTTGGTTGATGTACTAAAAAATCATAATGAGGCGATTGGCTGGACCATTGCAGACTTAAAAGGGATAAGCCCTTTGACATGCACACACAGGATCTACTTGGAGGAAGACACGAAACCAAGCCGAGAGGCGCAAAGACGACTAAATCCAAATATGATGGAGGTAGTGAAAAAGGAAATAATCAAGCTTCTGGACGCTGACATAATTTACCCCATTTCTAACAATAGATGGGTAAGTCTGGTACAAGTCGAAAAACAAGCGTGACAGTAAAGAAAAATGCTGAATGTGATTTGGTACCTGCCCAAGTACAAAATGGGTGGTGCGTCTGCATTGATTACAGGAAGTTGAACTCTTATATTAGAAAAGATCATTTCCCTCTTCCTTTTATAGATCAAATGCTTGAAAGATTAGCCGAAAAAACTCACTTTTGTTGTCTTGATGGATACTCAGGTTTCTTTCAAATTCCAGTCGCACCGAAGGACCAGGAAAAGACCACTTTTACGTGTCCATTCGACACATTCACATACAGAAGGATGCCATTCGGTCTTTGTAATACACCAGCCACCTTCCAGAGATGCATGATGAGCATATTTTCTGAATATGTGGAAACAATTATCGAAGTTTTTATGGATGATTTTACTATTTATGGGAATTGTTTTGTAACGATAATTTTGAGTAGATGCATATAATTTAATCTTGTCATGAATTATGAAAAATGTCATTTTATGGTAGACAAGGGTTTAATTCTAGGTCATGTTGTTTCATTTAAAGGAATTGAGGTCGATAAGGCCAAAATTGATATTATAAATTCTTTGCCTTATCCCTCCACTGTGAGGGAAATCTGTTCTTTCCTTGGCCATGCAGGGTTCTACAGGCGCTTCATAAAGAACTTCTCGAAAGTAGCATTGTTACAGAAGGATAAGAAGTTTGAGTTTGGCCCAAGGTGTAGGGAGGCTTTTGACACGTTCAAGCAAAAGTTGGTCTCCGCTCCTATAGTGCAACCGCCAGATTGGAAATACCCTTTTGAGATTATGTGCAATACTAGCGAACACAGTGTAGGGGCTGTTTTGGGGCAAAGGATAGACAAGGAACTTCATGTCATTTGTTACGCCTCAAAAACCCTAGATGCTGCACAGAGTAACTACACCACTTCTGAAAAAGAACTCTTAGCAGTTGTATTTGCTTTAGATAAATTTCAATCTTATTTGTTGGGATCTAAAGTGATTATTTTTTCTGATCATGCAGCTCTCAAGTACTTTATTGTAAAAAAGGAAGCAAAACCGAGGCTCATCAGGTGGATTTTGCTGCTCTAAGAATTTCACATCGAGATTCGAGACAAAAAGGGATGCGAGAACTTAGTGGCTGACCACTTAAGCAGAATAAAAGCACCTTTCGACGACATACCTATTAATGAAGAATTCCCTGATGAGAGCCTATTCTCGACCGAGGCACGTCTCCCATGGTATGCAGATATGGTAAACTTTCTAGCTACAGGCTTGTTACCCACTAAGTTAGCACGTTCCGTAAGGGACAAGCTTAGACGAGAAGCTCGATATTACATTTGGGATGACCCATACTTGTGGAAACATTGTTCAGATCAGATGATACGACAATGTGTTCCAGAAACTGAGGTAACTTCTATACTTAATTTTTGTCATGGTGAAGCTTGCGGAGGTCACTTTGGCCCTAAGCAGACTGCTCACAAGGTGTTAGAATGTGGGCTATATTGGCCCACAATTTTTCGAGACGCATATAACTGCTGTAAGTCTTGCAATAAATGTAAATACACAAGTAACATCACTAAACGAAATCAAATGCCCCTATCCCCAATTCATGTGTGTGAAAATTTTGATGTATGGGGCATCGATTTCATGGGCCCATTTATTTCTTCATTTAGAAATGTATATATAATTCTTGCAGTAGACTATGTTTCTAAGTGGATAGAAGCAAAGCCTACTCGTAATGATAATGCCAAGACTGTTGTGGAGTTTCTAAAATGAACTATTTTTTCTAGGTTTGGCACACCTCGAGCCCTAATCAGTGATCGTGGCACCCACTTTTGCAATAAAGTCATGGAGGCACTATTGACAAAATACGGAGTTTACCACCGTATAGCTTACCATCCCCAAATGAATGGTCAAGCCGAAGTTTCGAATAGGGAAATAAAGACTATTTTGGAGAAAACAGTTCGACCCAACCGAAAGGATTGGAGTCTTCGGCTAAATGACGCACTTTGGGCCTATCGAACAGCGTATAAGGGACCAACTGGCATGACCCCGTACCGACTTGTTTTTGGCAAAGCTTGCCATCTTCCGGTAGAATTAGAACATAAAGCTTATTGGGTCATTCGAAAATGTAACATAGAGTTAGAACCTACAGGAAGGGCAAGGAAATTAGACATCCAAGAGTTAGAAGAAATTCGCAATGATGCCTACGAGCATGCTCGCGTTTATAAAGACAAGACGAAGTTGTTTCATGATAAGAGAATAGCTTCGAAGCATTTTTCGGTAGGACAAAAAGTTTTGCTTTCTAACTCCATATTAAAGCTATTCCCAGGAAAGCTTCGATCTCGATGGCAAGGGCCTTTTATTGTAACCCAAGCGTTCACACATTGTGCAGTTGAAATAGAGAGTGAAGAGACAGGAAAGTAGTTCGTAGTCAATGGCCAATGGTTGAAGCCATTTTACGAGAATTTTCAGGCCCACACGGTAGAAAAAATTCAGTTAGAGCCACCATAATCCTATTCACAGCGTCAAGTTAACGATGTTAAACAAGCGCTTGTTGGGAGGCAAACCAATTTTTATTTCTCTTTATTTTTATTCTATTTATTATTTTATTTTAATTATTTATTATTTTATCTTAATCATTTATTAGTTATTTTATTTTGGATATTAATCAAAATTCTCTTCTTCTAACTAGGTGGACCAAAACGAAAATAGAGAGAAAAAGGAGAAAAGACAAAACCTACAGCCAAACAGCTCTTGTTCCATCCCTATTCCAACCTGGAATAGCGCATTCTTGCCCTAGATTCCCCAAAACCTACAGTCAAACACCCCCTTTCAGCTAAATAAAACCCCAAAACCTAAAAAAAATTCCAATTTTTTTCACAAAACCTTCATAGCCGCTGAAACCTCTTCACCACCCCCTCCACCGCCGATTTTCCAACCACCATGGTACGAATCCACTCAGGCCCAACCTCCGATGACCGTTGAGCAACGCTTAGAGCGCATTGAGGACCGACTTGACACTTGTGGCCAGTAACTAACCGAACTTATTGCCATTATGCGTGAACGAAAGTAACTACACGGGGAGTTCTTCTAAACTTTTCCACCTATTTATTTATTTTCTTCCACATCGAGGACAATGTGTTTTAAGCAGGGGGAAGTACTCTTCGTTATTACTGTCATTTTTTTTTTGCTGTGTTTTTTTGTGTTGCTGCTTGATGCTCCATTTTGCCCAAAATTATTATTATTATTATTTTTAGAATATTCCGCCTCTTTTCAGGCCCAAGATTTTTACCAGGATTTACCCATTGTTTGACCTATATGCATGATTCTTGTCTTCTGAGAAAATTACGATTTTTCCATAATTGATGCCATCTCCACTGTTTTATTTTTATTAGGCTAAAAATAATTGTTATTAATAAAGTTAACTCTATCTTGCTTTTTGTAAAATTGATCAAGTTTAATATAAAGTGGACACTTAATATGATTGCATGCTAAATTTATGTTCATGGCTATTAAGTGATTATTGAAACTTATTCTTGACACTTGATTGTTTTTCCTAAGTTCTCCAAAATTAAAATTTCGTTTAATGTTAAAAAATTTTCTGCGGTTATAAGTGCAGCTTAAAAACGTGACTGACTGAGTAACCGAGGAAGGGTGCTTGGGTTGTCATCCTATTTCGCGTCAAAAGGTTGTGTGACGTGTTAGGTAAAACTCCGCTAACCGGAATTAATTTTTAAGAACATGTTGGGCTGAGTAACCGGGGTGGGGTGCTTGGTTGTCATCTCTCTTCGCGTCAAAAGGTTCGATATGTTCTTAAAAGCAAAAAAAAAATTATAATAAATTAGAAGTATGTTGGGCTGAGTAACCGGGGTGGGGTGCTTGGCTGTCATCTCTCTTTGCGTCAAAAGGTTTGATATTCTTAAAAGCAAAAATAAAAAAAATAAAAAAAAAATTGGGGACTAAAGGAGGAAACAAATAGGGTGTCTTGGTAGGTTTGGTAATTTACCTAATTTTCATGAAATAATTCAAGTCGATTCTAATTTCTGTGTGTATTAATTGGAAAACTTTTTCTATTTTACTTAAAGCAAGCTTAGGGTTCTCTTTATTTTTCATATGCATTTTTAACTAATTTTTATGAAACTTTGGAGTGGTATTTCTTTTATGGCAGAATCTAACTTTCACAGTAGATAAGAACCATACTTGAGAGCAAGCATGGGCTAAGTAGGGGGAATTTGATAATACTCTAGAATAACGTATTTATATGTATTAATTATGTGTTTATTTTGAGCATGATCCTGCTAATTTGAGCTATTTATGATCTTTTATCTCATAGAGACTAAATTGGAGGCAAAAGCGAAATTAAGGGCCAAAAGCGTGAATTTAGAGATAAAATGGGCCAATGTGCGACACAGGGAAAAGTTGGTGCCAAAAGTGCAAGCATGGAGGACACAAGGGTTGAAATGCAAAAAGAAGATATTTTATTCTATCAAATTCTATTTTAATTATATTAGGATAATTATTAAGGATTATTTAATTTTAGGATTTTATTTTATTTATCTTCAATTAAATGTATTTATCTTTTGGGAGTTTGAGTAAGATTGACTATCTCCCCTAGCTATAAATAGGGGGTGAAGTGACTCAAAATGCATTCATCTTTTTCTGTAAACACTCTCCCGTCAAAAGTCTAGGCTTTTGTTTTTTCCATATTTTCTTTCAATAAAATTCCCTTTTTTCCATTTTTATAATTATTTTCTTTTACACCACAACCATGAGTCACTAAACCCATCTAGCCGAAGGTTGTCGATGTTCCCCAAAAAAGGGTTTTTAAGGCTTAGAATCCATACTTAGCCTTCTCGCCAAGTATTCATCGTTTCTCCGTACTACAAGGCTGACGCTTCTGTCCATGTCTATTAAGAAGTAAACTTTTCAACGTATGCAAAGGCGGCCGCTTTGTATGTTCTGGAAGGATTGCACAGTCGGTTCGTTAACTTACTGCGTCAGAGGTTGGCGAGCCTAAGAGACAAAATAGCGTGAGATTCGCCATTGAGAAGCGTTGATCTAGCATAGACGATCCCACAAAAGCAATTACAGGCTAGAGTCAAGTTCCCTAAATTCATAACTCTAAATTCTTGGAGCTGGTGGTCGTAGGCGTCCTCTTCCACTATAATTGGCTTACTTGGTTTGAGAAGGGTCATCTAAAATTCGAGGATTGAGCCCAAGGGGGATCTAGGCAACTAAAGGCTAGAATCTCGCCACATAAGGAACTCTTTATTTTCTCAACTCTGTTTATTTTTATTTTTGTTTTAATTCTCGTAATCACAATTTCAGTCAACTTTAAATTCTGCTTTTATTTTTTAAAATCAACTTTTAATTCAATTTTTTTTATTTTTTAGGAGCGCAAGTTTCCTTGGGCAAAATTCTGCCCAGGATTTCACGAAACAGAATATTTTGCAAACCAGTCCCTGAGGATTTGGCCCTACTTCCCTTTTACTATTTTCTTTCATTATTTATTAGGGATAGGATATTTTTGGTGCTCTCAACAACCGCATCAATTAGTAAAGATCCTCACATATCTAACGCAGCTAATGATATGGTAATGTATTGTTATTTATTAATCACGGGTTATATTAAAAGATAGCTACATAATTTAGGGAAGTAAATTATGTTATTATAATTATTTTTTGTGATTTAACACTGTCAGGGCTCGTACCATGTAATAAAGGGCCGGGTGAATGGCTTAGGCAATCCCTCGGATGAACGACTGATGCCCTATTTAGAGCAAGCTAGATTCGGGTCAGCAGCACTGATCCGGATGTTTGATTTGCGGTATGATTTAATATCCACACTAGTCGAGCGTTGGCGCCTGGAGACCCACGCTTTCATTTCCCTTGTAGAGAGTGCACAGTCACTCTAGAGGATGTTGCAGTGCAACTTGGGCTCCCAATTGACGGGAGTCCCGTAACGGGAGTCAGTGCAATAGCTGACCCATTTGCACTTTGTCAAAGCCTACTAGGAGTCTCCTACGACAATGATGAGGAAAATATTTCGGGCTTGAAATTTACATGGCTGAAAGCAAGGTATGAACACTTATCAACTAATGCCACTGAAGTCGAGTTGATGTGCGCTGCTCGAGCATACATTATGCACATCATAGGGGGTGTACTGATGCCCGATGTAAACAATAACAGGGTTTATATCATGTACTTACCTCTATTAGTTGATTTGCGTAATGCTCGCTCTTATAGTTAGGGCTCCGCAGTTCTTGTGGTGTTGTACCGTGAGCTTTGTTGGACGACAAAGCCAATTGCCGTAGACATAGGCAGATGCCTTGCATTATTGCAGTCGTGGGCTCTTTATCGAATGTCATTCTTGGCATTAGTTAGTCACCAACCATACGTATATCCACCAGTTAGCAGGTGATAAAATATAACTTATTATTAATTGACAATTTCTTTATATTGATATTATCGTAACGATACTATATTGGCTTGAAATTTGTTTTTGTAGATGGAGTATTTATCCGGATATCGGGAGGTCGTACACTGTCCCGATATATCGGCTTATGATTGAACAACATGTCGGGGAAGGGGTAAGTGATTCCAATATTCATGACATGTTACTTTGTATATCTTACTCACACAGTGTTAAATTTTAACAATGTTATTAATCGTGCAGTTTATATGGATGCCATATCGTAAACCAGAAACTGTAGCCATTATACCCTCGTCGGCCTACATTCACTCTCATATGTGGTGCACTAATGCACCAATTATCAATTTCAATGTAGTCAAGTGGTACCATGGGGATCGAGTGCTGCGACAGTTTGGTTGCATCTAATATACCCTAGATTCGCCATGCGAGGTGGGAAAGGTTCACTGCATGAACAAGAGAGGGAAACAAGGATTGCATTGGGGGGTTAAGCACCAGAGATTTATTGCGGTGTGGAATGATTGGATGACCCGAATACCTCAGATGGATATGTCTTCCGATTTGCAACCTCTATTAGAGCACATACAATGGTACTCTAGTATGGGAAAGCCATATATACTTGGAGGGCAGTCGACTGTAGTCCCCCCACACATGCAGCGACATGGGGCATACAAGCCAGTGGCCGATATGGAGGCCGAGCCAACGGTAAATCCTAATCCCGAGCTGGAACCCGAGTAATCACATTCACATTCGGATGCACATTCGTATCATCCAGATGTGTCGGGCAATGACTATTTCTTGGGCTCGTCAGGGGGTGGATACCATTACGGGTTTGATATCTTTGGATCGTACCCACTGCAGTACAGCACTCTTGGCTCGTATCCACTGTAGTACATCAGACCTCTTGGGTCGTATCCACTGCATCATGGCACTCCTTCCGGCTCAAGTTCATCGATGCCATTCGAGCCACATATTTTTCTACCATGTTTAGCACACCCCCACCTGGGCCTGAAGAGGATGTTGGTCGTCGCGAGCACCCACAACATGAAATTCGACCTCCGCAGAAGTATACCTCTAGGACCACACCATCGAACCATCAATTTTAGGTGTTTCTTGCGATTTTGATATTACTCTAGTTTGTATTTTTTTTATATTACAATGTTTATACTTTTTTTTGTATAAATTTAATTCGATTAATTAGAACTTTAAATTTTGGTCAAGAAATTTAGAAAAAAAAGTATCAAAATCTTGGTGTTATAAACCAAGCCATAAATATTATTGAAAAAGCATGTAAATGATGTGTTTTTTTATATAAATTAAATACATTACAACATAAGCTCAATTCCCACTCGATCGTGACGATTGTCCAACATGATAGTATCGCTGCGGGCATTTACTTCGATTATGACCACCTAACCTACATAATCCACAACGCTTATCGTCGGATTTCTCCCTAATGTCCATTTCATTACGGATTCTAGATGATTGCGGACGACCTCTATGATTCCTGCGTAGCGCTCTGTCTAGGACAAGCTCAAAAGTCGTTGGAGGCTCCTCCCAAGTACACATGTCAAGTAGGACGGGGAACTCATTTTCCCAAACACGCAACGTGCGCTCGAGTGTGTACACGTCATCGAAAAATTGTTCAACATTAAGGTTCACTTTAGCACACGCTGCCACGATATGTGCACACAGATAATAAAGTGTTTGGAACCTTCTGCATTCGCACAGTTTGCTTCGGAGATTAACTCCATAGGACCTAGATGGTATACTAGGTCAACGATCGATGGACTCCGTAACTCAAAAAGTTTTCAGGCGTCGTGAATATATTTCTGCAGTCATCGACCTCGTAACCCGACGGTTTACAATCAATGCATCCCTGACATCTTCGAAAAACACGTGTCCCACCTCCATCTGGTTGACTTGTTGTTCACCCATTCTTGGCATCAAGGTTGCCAACCTATAGAATGTAGCCAAAAAGACAAATGAAATCGTAAGATGTCGTATTTTCAACAACACAGCGTTGACCCCCTCCACCAAGTTTGTGGTCATTTGACCATAACAAAAACCCTCGTCAAAACTTTGAGCCCATTGCCACGGCTCCATTGTACCCAACCACTATTGAAAAGATGTGTTCATTTGACCTTCCATGTCACTCTCAAGTCAAGTCATTCTTTGGCGAAAAATATGTGGCTCTAACTCGTACGCTGTATATGTATTAAGAAAAGATAAGTTACAGTAACTAGATAACATAAAACATTAAAACTTATATTGAAAAGATAAGGTTATCCTTTACCCATTTTCACCACTTGTCTCTTCCATTCTGCATTCTTATAATCTCGAAAGAAGTTAGCCGCAATGTGACGGATGCAGTAAACGGATCTCCATGGCACACCGGAATGCCTAATTGCGACAATTAATCCTTTCCCTCTATTGGAGATGATGCAAATATTATCATTGTTAATAACATAACTCCGCAGGTTGGTAAGGAAGAATTTCCAGGATTCCAAGTTCTCCTTATCTACGATGGCAAATGCTATCGGGAGCACGTTCCTATTGCCATCTTGAGCAACCGCAATAAGTAAGATCTATGTATATTTTCCATATAGCCAGGTCCCATCCACTTGCACAAACGGCTTGCAGTGTGGAAATGCCCACACACATGGATCAAACGTCCAGAACATCCAATGAAAAATTCTTTTCCTCGACTGTAATTGGTCATCCGGGCCGTAATAAGGTCGTGTCTGTAACTCAATCACAGTCCCCGGTACATACTCCCACATAGCAGCTATCCATCCCTGTAGCTCGTTATATGACGAATCGTAATCTCCATACAATTGCTTCATTGCCATTTGTTTAGCTATCCACGCCTTTCGATATGATACTCAATACTGGAATCGTGCTTGTATTTCGGCAAACAGTATCGAAACTTTAATGGTCGGCATGTCCTTCACCATTGGCATGATACACGTACAGATAGTTTTGGAATCAAGTTTTCGATGATCTTCTGTCATACATGTTGATTTGCATGTGTGAGGTCCAACAAATTTTCGTATCTCCCACATCTACGAATTTTGAATTAATGCAGCTCGTACCCGCCAATTGCAGCCTTCCGTTACCTTCCAACACACCCCAATATATACCGTTAGTTTAGACACTGCGACTTTATAATCCACTGATATATTCATGCTATACCATTTAATAGCAAATACGCACTCTTCTTTACTTTCGAATCTCTGGCCTATGAATAACTCCTCATGATCGAAATTTACGGCCAACCGGTGAGCAGGAAGTATTTCAGGGTACTCTGAGAACTCAGTTACATGCGCTGCGTCGGGGTCTATGAGCGACATGTGTGGCCCAAGATTATTGTGTATCATAATACATCACATCTGGTTCCCGACCGAAGACTCGTTAATGTTTCCATCTTCATTCACATCTTCATCGTCAATATCATCAGGTATATCGTCCACATCGGGATCACTGTCACTATCGACCTCTTGCTCACAATGATCACTACTATCGTATCCATCATCACCAACCACATCAATATGGGGTGTAATATTAAGATCGATATCGATCCCATGTATAGTCGATTCACTATCAACGTACGATATTGGAAGCACCATGCACGGTTCTTGAGCTCCATGTTCTTCACCATATGCATTGATATCTTCATTTTGCTCAATACCAGCTAACTCAGCAAATAAGTGAATCGGTGCATTTTTGTTACTCCCATTCCTATTCCCACAGTAAAGAGCGATCATTGTCTCCACGTCTTCGTCGTCTACAAGTTCCATTTCGGTGAATTTGATCGGATCTATCGAAACTAGAAACTTGTAGAAAATTCTCGAAATCATTCTCCCACAACGTTTAACAATTTTTGCGTTAATCCTTCCCTTCATGTCATCCAACAAGACATTTCTATTAAATCTCATTTCTATTTGTTGCCGACATTCAAATATGCATCCAACGGTTGTTGTCAAGATGATTCCATCGAAATAAACGCATAAGAAGAACTGATCATCCATTTTCAATATTCAATTTGTTAAAAAATAAACAAAATTTCTCAAAACAATTTCAAACAGTAAATAAATTACTTAAATAAAAAATAAAAAGTACGGTTTTACTAACAATAATAGTTAACAATAATAATAATAATAATAATAGTTTTTTTTTACTAACAATATTAATAACTAACAATAATAATAATAATAATTAGGATTTGTACTAATGCTAATAACTAACACAATAATAATAATAATAAATAATAATAATAATAATTAGGGTTTTTTTACTAACAATACTAATAATACTAACTAAAATAATAATAATAATAATAATAATAATAATAATAATAATAGTTTTTTTACTAACAATAATACTAACTAAAATAAAAATTACGGTTTTACTAACAATAATAGTTAACAGCAATAATAATAATAATAATTAGGGTTTTTACTAATCCTAATAACGAACACAATAATAATAATAATAATAATAATAATAATAATAATAATAATTTTTTTTACTAAAAATAATACTAACTAACAATAATAATTAGGGTTTTACTAAAATAATAAATAACAATAATATAGAGTAAAAACTAACAATCATACTAACTAATATAATAATTAGGGTTTTTACTAATCCTAATAAAAAACATAGAAAAAAATATGATAATCCATTATTTTTAAAATAAATACCTTATTTTTTCTATTTTTTATTCTTCTCTTTCTTTCTCCTTTCTCTTCTCTATTTTCTTTCTCTCTTTTTTTTCCGGCACCGTCCTCCTTCTTCTTCTTCTCCTTCTTCTCTTCTTCTTCTCTTCTTCTTCTTCTTCTCCTTTCCTCTTCTTCAGGTGAAATTGGGAACCAAGGTCCCCAAAGCTGAGCAAATGGACAAATTTTTGACTGGTGCCGCCTCTGGCACACCCTCCTTTGGTGCCGCCTCTGGCACACCCTCCTCCCTTCTATTTTTTTTAAACAGTTTCTTTTTAATAGAATGTGACAGATAATGGCAGAGTAGGGTGGTCATGCCTCTGCCATAGGCGGCACCACCCTGCATGTACCATTTTGGTACATAATTTTTCATATGTACTATTTTGGTTATTTTTTTTAATTGGACTAATTGGGTAAAAACCCACTTTTGCGGTTCACAACGTCCTCGCTGACCAGTGGCGAATCCAGGGGGGTTGGCATGGGCCCCGGCCCCCCTAAAAGGTAGAATTTCCATTTAAGCCCTTCAATTTTTTTAAAAATTTTAAATTAATAAAGGTAAAATTGCACTTTGGCCCCCCTAAAATTATAAAAATTTGATTTAATCCTTTACAAATTAGGAAGATATAAACTATAAAAAATTCAAATTTCATCCCGCTTCGCCGCTGTCGCTGACGTTTTATCCAGTCTGTATCTCACACCACTATTATTGATATTTTTATATACCAAAGAGGAAACAACGTATGACATTAGCTATCCTCTCTGTTCATTCGTTTGTTTCAAAAAAGAAAATGAAACTGAAGCTGAAACTGAAACTGAAACTGAAACTTTAACTGATTCTGTAAAAAAATACAAAAATCCAAATACAGTTCAGTGTTTACTGACTAAAGATTCTTTAGTATTGCTTTCTTCTCCAATTCTCAACCTCGAACTTATCTACGACATCAAAGCTTTGGTCTCTCTATATATAAACATCCACTTTCTTCCACGATCAAAATATCAGTCACACCAAACTAAAGAGGGGGATGGAAATGGGGTGGAAAGGAATTCTGGGTTTTGATTATGGAATAGTTTTAGCACCTATGGGCCATGATATTGCTGGACCTGAGCTCGTAGCTGCTGTTGCAAACGCTGGTGCACTTGCCCTTCTTCATGCTCCTGACTGGGTACTCAAAAATTCCCAGTTTTTTTCTTTCTTTATGGTTGAGTCAATAGGGTCTTCAATTTTGAGTTTGTATTTACTATTGGTTCCTAGTGTCCATAACTCAATGAGTAAATGAAATTTAAGGGTCTATTTCAGTTTGTTTTAGATGTTTTAAGCTGGTTTAAGCTGATTGGTTTTGGTGTTTGTAGGATTCACCAGAGCAGCTAAAGGAGCTGATAAGGAAGACACGAGAGCTAACTGATAAACCCTTTGGGGTTGGTGTTCTTTTGCCATTCCCTCACAAGGAGAACATAAAGGCTATATTGGAAGAAAAGGTGGCTGTTCTGCAAGTAGCGTGGGGTGAATGCTCAAAGGAGCTTGTTTTAGAAGCTCATAATGCAGGGGTCATGGTTGTTCCTCAAGTGAGTATCATGCTTTCCCCCTTTTGTTCCATTGGTAAACATGGTTAAGTTCTATGTTACTCTGATAAGGGTCGGACACGGATATTTGGTCAGCTGACCAAGAACCTTTTCTTATGAGACATATTGTTGCCTTTATGTAAATCAAGGTTACTATGACGCTGTATTTCAGTCTAAGACTGTGTCTGACACTTATATTAGGACATGGTTATGAGGAATGATCCTACAAGGACCTTCAAATACAAGAAAAAGAATATACATGTATCGGATATGAATACAACACTCACACCCATATATATATATATATATATATATATATATGTTTAGTCCCTAATTTTGCTTCCTCATAGACTATCTCATGAGCTAAATGTAACTACATTGAAGGTTGGGAGTCTTGAGGAAGCAAAAAAAGTAATTGATGCGGGTGTAGATGCGATTATCGTTCAAGGCTATGAAGCCGGAGGGCACGTAATTGGACAGGTTTGAGCATTTCTTAACTCTATTACATTGCAAGGTTTCAACTGTATAATCAATATACCGGAGCTTCTTACTTTCCAAAATTCAGAACCCTGTTTGTGTTCCTCAATACCATAAAACTTTGCAACACTGAAAGTTTGGGGTAAAAAGGTTGATGTTTTTACCATTTTCAGGATGGTCTAATTTCATTATTGCCACGAGTGGTTGATGCGGTGGCTAATCGTGATATTCCGGTAATTGCTGCTGGGGGCATTGTAGATGCTCGTGGTTACGTCGCTGCCTTGGCTCTTGGTGCTAAAGGCATTTGCATGGGAACTAGGTTTGAACCATCTTATTATAATCTCAAGATTTGGCTTTCATTTGGTGCTCGGATTTTATTACCTCATTCATGCATATAAGATCATCTCATCTCTTGGTGTTCTATATTGTTTTTTTGCATGTTTTAAAATGGAATGTAATGATTTGCTATAGTTCGCAGTTTGTTCATAGATTTGTTAAGCCTTCACTGGACTTCTGCTCTTGCTTGAACATGATTGTACGAGACATTTGCAGGTTTCTTGCAACTCAAGAAAGCTATGCTCACCCAACATACAAACAGAAACTGATTGAACACGATGAAACCGAGTACACCGATATCTTCGGCAGAGCACTCTGGCCCGGTGCACCACAGCGTGTCCTGCGAACACGGTTCGTCTGTGACTGGAAATCCCTTCCTGCTCATGAAAATGAAAGTAATCAGCCTGTCATCGGTCGATCACTAATACATGGCATGGTCAGAATCTAAATACTCTAATCGAATCCGGATAAAATTGGAATGATAGTTTTCTGAATGAATTCTAAGCTTTCAGTTTCTAAATGTTCTTCAACAGGAAACGGAAATCCAACGCTTTTCTGCTTCGGATCCCAATCCAACAACAACAGGTGAGATCGAAAACATGGCACTTTACGCAGGCCAAAGTGTCGGCCTAATCAAGGAGATTCTTCCTGCTGGAGAAGTGGTGAAGAGACTGGTTGAAGGGGCTCAACATTTGATCCGCAAAAGATTTAATGAGAACTCAGTCTAAAAATCCATTTGAAAACATATATTGCACTTTGTTTATGTGAGAGTGTTTTTAAAGCTTGGTTGGTGAAGCTGTTATAGCATTCTAATGTACGAAATAAACCTAAAGAGACTAATATAATGCAGGAAATAAAGCTGTACCAAGATTATTTTTTTTTCTCATTTCTCCTTTAAGAACATATGAATTACACCATTTAATAGGTTCATATCCAAAATTATATCTACTTTACATCTTTAATGGAGGAAAAAAAGAGTTTGCGAGAAGTGGTGCACCAGCGAGCGTACGAAGCATGGAGATTAGGCCAGTCGGAGGATGGGCAATACGTGAAATGGTGAAGCCAAAGTGAAAGCACTTGCTCTTGCTCCTCGTGTTGTAACATGTCGATGGCGTCTTCCAATATCTTCTCGAGCTCGGCTCTTTCACTTAGGCTCAACACCGGTATGTCGGTGCCATTGTTACCTCTGCATAGCAATGGCAGCCATGTAATTAGCATCTTCATCTTTGTTTGCCTCAACCTCTCTTTGTTGCCTCCTTCAGTCTCTTCCAAACCTATATCCTTCATTTGCCTGAATAAAAATGCTGCCAAAAAAAATATATCCGATTATACATATATGTATATACTTTTTGAGTTGACACTTAAAAATAACAGTAGTTTAAAAATAGTAATGGGAGAAACGAACGTACCCGAAACCTTAACGAGGGAACCTTGAACCCGGTTTTCAGCCACAACCGAAAGCTGAGCCAAATTCGAAGCCGACACCCATCTCTCAACAGCCTCTTCCTCAAATCCACAACCAACCAATTTCTGCGTTAGCCAAAGTAGCTCAGCCGCCAACTTCTCCGCCGAATTCCCCAAACGGCTACTCACATCCTCCCTCACCCTCCCGCTCCACACTCCATCCCAAACTGTCCGGAAAACTCGATCCAACCGAGACTGACCCGTTCCGGTCCCCATTTCAATCAACGCAGCTTCAACCCGGCAAATAGTCCTCGAAAAAGCCGCCGATAAAACCCTCCGGTTCACTTCACGTAAAGCTTCAACGTCTTCCCTATTATTCCCTTCTATAAGCCTTTCCGCTAAAGATCGAACGATCCTATACTTGGTCGAGCTAACCGGAATGTCATTAACGCTAACCAATAACTGCCAAAGCGACCGACCGATCCCCGAGTCACCGATCCCAGAATCGGTGATGTAACTGCTTTGGGTCGGCTTAAACGTGTACCCATCGTCGGATTTTAAGGAATGTAAATAATTAGAAGGGAAAAAAGAGAGAAACAAGCGTAGAAAGAAAAGGAAAGAAGTGACGATGAGATAACGTATTATTTCGAGGAGTTTGTATTTTCCGGCAAAGTTCAAGAGGGATTTGTCGGCGTAAATGAGTACAGATTTTACCGTATTTCGAAGGAGTAATGGGGCCATAATTGTTGCAGAGTTCTCCATCATACCCATATGCTTTACTTCTGCTGGCTGAATGGTGTGTGACGCTAGGAAATGATGAAGAAGAAGTGACTAATATACAGAAAAATGCTTGTTTTTTACGTTGAGTGGTTGAAATTGATTAACGTATAAATTATGGTTTTAGAACAGATTGTGGTTTCGAATTGCTGTTTATATGAATAATAAATCCAGTTTAGTTGAGCGGATTACAAGTATGAAAGTTTTTGTTTAAGGACTTGTTCATATGTTTTCGATAGCTTTGAGAATTTTTATCAATTATGTCCCTTTCTTTTAATTTTCATATCTTTGAGGTCTCGGGAGCTTGATTTAGCTAACCCGAGGATTAATTTGTAAAATTGTTAAAGTTTTGAAATGTTTCCATTGATTATTTTTGAAGCTTTTGGTGTTAAATGGTTTGATTGTAAGCTTAGATGTGATTAGGGTCTAATTTATAAAGTTAAATTTGTTAGTTTTGAGTATAGAGGTTAAAATGAAATTAATTCAAAATTAGCATGAAATTTCTTTAAATATAGATATTAGAGGGCTGTAGAAGGATGTGACTGAAATCGGATTGAAAAACGGGGCTTAAATGTGAAAGTTATGATTGTTTTGGTTTTAGGGACTAAATTGAATAAAATGTAAAACTTTAAAAAAAATTTCAAAATGAAATTGAATTGTTATTTGTGTGAAATAAAATGTTATAAGACATCTTAAACTGATGAATTGAAATGAATTACCATATAGATCAAGATTTGAATCAACTAGTAGATAATCGAGGAAAAGGAAAATTGTTAATTAGTCCCTGCATTTCAACTCGTTAGCAGGTTTTGTAAGTAAGTTCATAGGGTATAGTTATATATGTTAATGTACTGTATGTGTTTAAATTATGAATTTATATACCTTGAATGTGATTTGAATTGTATACAAATTGGTATAAAAAGGTGAGAAACAAACTAAATTGTAAAGAAACGAATTAATGTATTAAATGTGCCTGGATGAACATAAGAAAGGATATGATACAATTGGCATGAAATATGGTTATTTTCATGCTATACGTGATATGGTATGAAGTGATACTGATGTATGGAGAATTCAATGTTTAAACCGGCATTTAGTATTTGTTGTGGATTATTGAGATCTGTCTCTATAGAGACCACAATTACTGATTGCCTCTATGGAAACCCTGGTGTGTTCTGGAGGGATGTAATGTCTTATGAAATACGATGCCTATGGACTTGACACTTCTGTGCTCAGGTGTGTTTTGGAGTTATCGCTCGAACGAGCTATTTTGTGTGTTTTGGTGGTTACCCGCATATCCGTATCTATTTATTATAAATCATCGGGCTAAATGGTTAGCGTAAAATGGAAAATATCTTATTGATAATATGTATTGTATATGAAAATGTCTATATGTGATTGGAATGATGAGATGGCGTATATGTTCGATGATTCTAATAGAATGATATTGTATGGAAATGTATTGTACCTACTAAAATACTCCAAGATTGTAACTGATGAACTCACCTTCCTTATGTGAAACTTGATGATTGGAAAGTCGTATAATTAGTTAATTCATTATGTTATTTGTGATTTGAATTGAGTTTACTGTTTAAGCTCATATGAACTTACTATGCATATATAATGCTTACTCTGTTGTATTTTCTTTGCTTGTAGTTGTCTTTTAATCGTTTTTTACTCGATTATATGACATGTATATAAGGAGTCTTAAATAATATGTGTTTATCTTGGAAATACATTTTTTTGAACCTTAAATGCTATGTGGCTTGAATGTTTATAATCTAGTTTTATTAATATGCATAACGGCATGGGGATAAGTTATATTCTAAGTATATGAATGATTAGTTTTGAATATGGAAATGTTGAGCTTATGTGATGAGATTGGTATAATTGGATTGGCATGAACATGTAATAGTTTAAGTAGATGGAATGGTTTGCAATTATTTATGCACCCTTGTTGCGATTTGGTGCAAATTGTGGCATATTGGTTAGATGTTAGGAAGATGATGAATGATATGTTTTGGCATGGTTTTGAGAATGTTTTAAACATGTTTGAAGGATGATAGAAGAAATCTTTTGACTTATTTGGATGATTGGATTGAAACAAGTATCAAATAGCCTTAAAATACTAAAAACAGGATTCACGTTGCGACATTATATTGTGGTCGTTCTAACGAGAAAAGGCTTGTAATGTCACATTGAAACGAGGAATTTCATCATCTCGACGAGGCCAAAACTGTGAGTGACATTGTGACGTTGAACGTACTGACGTTGTGACATGACAAAATGTTTTTGGATGTCATGAAGAGGAACTCCCTCACGACACAATGTCATTCTGAACTTTTGAAAACTTTACAGTTTGGTCCTTCTTCACGCTTAGGTCAACTTAAAAGCTTTTGTAAGCTCGATTAAGACTCGGTTTTAATTGTATTTTGTATTATGCTTAGAATTATGAAATGAATTGCTGTTTAAATTGAATTAATTGATATGATCTGTATATTATTGCTCTGGTATCTATAGTAGTATCCTGTAGCTCGAGTCCGGTGACTAGACCGGGTTAGGGGCGTTACATACTACTCTCAAATTCTCCAACATTTTATGGAGTCAATGTTGGATGAGCTTGTGCCTTGTCAAAGAAAATAAAAAGTATATCTATGAACGTAAACACTGTATATGTTAAAAAATGATATAGAAAATAATATTTACTACATAGCCATGTTTGTAACATACCATTGCTCTTTATCTTTGTGGAGTTGGCCCATTAATTTGACCCGATATGACGTATACAATACCTATGATGTGCACGATCCCAAATACTTCCATGTTAATCAATCGCAGCCTGCATTCTCAGTGTCCTGTCAAAAATGATGCATATATTGGGTTATGGCATGACATGCCTTCACAAGTTAGTCAAGAAGTCCCAAGTATTCACAATCTCTTGTTCAATAATAACAAAACCTATTGGTAGGATTTTTCGATTACTGTCCTATGCAACGACCAACAACAAGTGATGCTCATATCTCATGTACATGAATGTACTATTAACTTGGACTAGTGGCTTACAATACCAAAATGATTCAATGAATGTCCAAAAAAAAGGATGGAAAATTCTTTTGCCTTGAATCATTCGCTTTCCATGTTATGTAGGTTTTTGTTTGCAGATCGATGACGGTGCCTTAGATGTACTAATTCAGTACCTTCAACCATTACTACAGATCATTATATGATTTATCCCACCTGTTATGCATTTTTTCCATTAACCTTCTGTTTTTCAACTCATGCTTTGTAGTACGACACAATGAAGTCGTACTCACTATGAATATTAGCAATCAAAACCGGCATGAAAAGCCTAGGATTCACTTTCACCATAGGTAAGACAATGTTAGAAATAAATTTAGAATCCAATTTCGAAGGATCCTATGACATATCTGCACCAATACAACTATTTCACCATAGGTAAGACAATATCAGAGATAAGGTCAAAATTCAATTTCGAATGACTTTTCATGGACATCTTGTACTATGCATTGCACACATCACCTCATATTTTTTTATTGGGGTTTTGTAGCATAGAAATTGACCCCATGATTTATACTATACCGCTTTACTACAGCAACAACAAAATCTTTAAAGAAAAACTTATTCCAACTTGTAAATCGTCGAAATTTGTAGAAAAACTCGTATGGTCGGGTCTTCTATGAGGAAGTTCTAACTCATCTTTAGCATCAATGTCGACATTAAGCATGTGGGGTGGAGGATCATACGCTGTAAAATCAGGTTGCGTTCCTTCAGCATTGTCCGGACCTTCACTATCAGAAGCACTCTCTTCTAGTTTAGTAGGAATGACCTCTGATTAAAAAAATAATACAATTTTTGAACCATCTAGTCCGAACTCTCAGATTGAAGTATCATTGCTTTCAGTTTCCTCTTCCTTCTTAGCTTCATCTCTATTCTCAACACCAGTTGCAGTTTCATGTACAGGATCAGATGCCCTTCACCGGTGCAAGTTGTAAGGGGAATATATCCGTTTTTGACAACCCTACGTTTTTGACCCCATGCTTTATGCTATACCGCTTTACTACAGCAACAAAAAAATCTTTAGAGAAAAACTTATTCCAACTTGTAAATCGTCGAAATTTGTGGAAAAAATCGTATGGTCGAGTCTTCTATGAGGAAGTTCTAACACATCTTTAGCATCAATTTCGACATTAAGCATGTAGGGTGGAGGATCATACGCTGTAAAATCAGGTTGCGTTCCTTCAGCATTGTCCGGACCTTCACTGTTAGAAGCACTCTCTTCTAGTTTAGTAGGAATAACCTCTGATTAAAAAAATAATACAATTTTTGAACCATCCAATCCGAACTCTCATATTGGAGTATCATTGATTTCAACTTCCTCTTCCTTCTTAGCTTCATCTCCGTTCTCAACCCCAGTTGCAGTTTCATGTCCAGGATCAGATGCCCTTCGCCAGTGGAGGTTGTAAGGAGAACATATCTGTTTTTGACAACCCTACATTAAAACTAATATTTTTTATAGATTTCTCAATTGTGTAACTTGATGTCATACTCGTATAAGTGTTTCCAGCATAGAACATCGGCGTTCTGAAGTTGAAATAAAAAACACTCACAGAATGTCATGTCGAGGTCTCCACATTTGAGTACCAACTAACCTCGACTGTACGCCAAAGTTAAAACCGAGGGCTGAAACTGATTTACCAACAATTTAGTATGACAAGGTAAGCTATTTTTTATTACATAAGGAAATTTATGTATTTTATCTTTATTTCTAGAATTATTTAGTTTTAATTTAGATTGAATAAAATTGAGCATTTAGAGTTGTTTTATGACTTTTTAAGTCGATCCGGGCCTAAGGAAGAACTAAAAAGTTGATTGTGTGCAAGTCAACAACTTAAGTCGAGGAGTCAGTGGACTGCCTCGGTTGTTGTATCATTTAGAGGGAATGTCGCAACAACAAAGCTAGCCTCAATACTTAGAATAATTTCGAACACAAATCTAATGTAACATCCTAAATTTTTGGGCCTATGCGTTTAATGGGTGAACATGTGTAATGAGTTAATTTAAGTGTTAGGGGTCCAAATTGGGCTCAGGCTTAGGCAGAGGCCTTGGTTAAAATTATTTGTTTGGGCATTATAGGGCTTAAAAGGTAGTATCTGTGTTTAAAACATCAAAATGGGCTTGTGGCCCAGTGGTCAGTGGCGCCACTTAGGGAGCAAGAAGGTGACGCCACACAAGGGAATAAGGGGCCCAAATTTAACTTTCATGGAGCCCAATTCTTTTAGTTTAAGTTAGCTAATTTTCGGCATTTGGGTTAGGTGGAGTGGATGGCAACAAGGCTAAAAAATAGGAGGATTTATATGAATAAGATAATGTAGATATTATAGTTGATAATATGGAAGATAAAAGGAGAAAAGATAAGAGCTATCTACAAGGCTAGGAGTTAGCCGAAATTTCTATAAATAGAGAGGGTTTTCTTCTTTATTTTGCGACATTTAGGGTTTCCACCTTTTCTTTCTCTTCTTTCTTCTAAAAGCCGAAAACTCCATTAGTCTTTTCTCTTCTTTCTTCTAAAAGCCGAAAACCCCATTATTCTTTTATCTTCTTTCTCCTAAAAGCCGAAAACTCTATTATTCTCTTCTTTCTTCTAAAAGCCGAAAACTCCATTATTCTCTTCTTTCTTCTAAAAGTCGAAAACTCCATCATTCTCTTCTTTCTTCTAAAAGCCGAAAACTCCATTATTCTCTTCTCTTCTTTCTTCTAAAAGCTGAATCTCTATAGATTTCTTTGAATCATCTTCTCTTTCTAATTTTTGCAGAAATTCAGAATCCTCTAGGAGTAGCCGAATCTTCTCTAGTAAGTAGATCTCTTAGATCTAAAAGCCAGAAACACTAGTCCCTGAATCTCATATCTCTTTTCGGGATTTCAAGGCAGATAGCAGTGGTGTTGGCTATGGATAGCGTCGACTTAGAGAGTCTCGTTATAACGGTAATCAGGTGTGTAGATCCTTATCACAGAAGTTTTATTTTGTATTATACCTGTTAGGGGCTGAAAAGCCGGAAAATGAGGTTGTATGAACAGTCGTGTGTAGATACTTATCATATAAGTTTTATTTTGTATTATACCTGTTAGGGGCTGAAAAGCCGGAAAATGAGGCTGTATAAACAGTCGTGTGTAGATCCTTATCACATAAGTTTTATTTTGTATTATACCTGTTAGGGGCTGAAAAGCCGAAAAATGAGGCTGTATGAACAGTCGTGTGTAGATCCTTATCACGGAAGTTTTATTTTGTATTATACCTACTAGGGGCTGAAAAGCCGAAAATGAGGCTGTATGAACAGTCGTGTGTAGATCCTTATCACATAAGTTTTATTTTGTATTATACCTGTTAGAGGCTGAAAAGCCAGAAAATGAGGCTGTATAAACAGTCGTGTGTAGATCCTTATCACATAAGTTTTATTTTGTATTATACCTGTTAGGGGCTGAAAAGTCGAAAAATGAGGCTGTATGAACAGTCGTGTGTAGATCCTTATCACATAAGTTTTATTTTGTATTATACCTGTTAGGGGCTGAAAAGCCGGAAAATGAGGCTGTATGAACAGTCGTGTGTAGATCCTTATCACATAAGTTTTATTTTGTATTATACCTGTTAGGGCCTGAAAAGCCGAAAAATGAGGCTGTATGAACAGTCGTGTGTAGATCTCTAACACACTAATAATCTGTATGAATATATATATATATATATATATGTTTACGTTATGGGCTAAAAGCCGGAAAATGAGCTGTGTAAACAGTCACGATACCCAGAAAGGGTAGGCAAAGGATGTCAGGTATGTAACCATCAAAACTTCTCTATGTGTATCGATGTATGTGAAAGACTGTAATCTCTTAGGTAGTATATTGTCTGATTTTGCATGAATGTATGCATGGGATGGGTTTGATATGAAAAGGGGAAGAGCATGATTGGTCACATAGTGATCGGTGGTAGAAAACCCACGTAATGAAATGATTGGTCACATGGTGATCGGTGGTAGAAAACCCACGTAATGAAATGTTAAGGTCACATAGTGATCGGTGGTAGAAAACCCACGTAATGAAATGTTAGGTCACTTGGTGATCGGTGGTAGAAAACCACGTTAAATTTCCTGATTGATAGGAATAGGCAGTACGGCTGCCGTTTTGGTGTGTAGCGGATGGAGGGTTGATTGTAGAAATCCTCAAGGTGTGATGGTTGGTACGGGTTGATGTGTAGAGGATGGAATTCTAGGATGGGTTGGGCATTGCATCATTTATTATCTGTCATGTGATTATGATTGTTGCCATTGTGTATGGGCTAAGGCTCATAATGTGTTTGTGGGCCCAAGCCTTTTATGTGTTTTCGGGATTTACACACTGAGTCTTGGTGACTCACCCTATTATTTTTCCCTAACTTTTCAGATGAGCAGTAGATCGTGGACATGGGAGCCGAGACGGACTCGAGGGGCCATCAAGTTTTTATTTCTATGGATTATTTTCGGTTTTCCTTTAAGTTTTGTTTTGGGAATATTTAGGTAATAAGGCCCCATAGTTTATATTGGCCTAAGTAGTTTTTTTAATATTTGCAACTTATGAATTTATGTCAGGGGTTTATTTATACCTAATAATAATAATACAAGGTTTCTTTTCAAATGTCACTTATTTATTCAAATATTTTCTAATTAACTTACGATTTCTAAAACCAACTAAGCAAAAGATTTTAACGTTCAACCCGTAGCATACCGGATCTGGTTGAAACGTATGGGCCGGGTTTGGGGTGTTACAATTTGGTATCAGAGCCCAGTTTAAAACTCGGGCTGTGAAATGGGCCTAGTAATGTTTTGTAAAGTTGATGTGAATCTAAAAAAAAATTTGGAAGAAGATATGGCCTTCGAGTCTACCGGCACCCGATCCACGCAGGTAAGTATTCTAACTCTTGATGTGATATATATGTTGGGTTTGATGGGCTTAATGGACGTAGAATAGTATGTTAGGCATTGATGGACTTTAGGGTTAGTTTAAACAACTCCTTAAATTCATAAGACTTAATCAATCCAAACAAACCCGTGAACAAGTCGTTGGGTTAGGGTGTGGCAACAGGAATACGCATGTCTAGGATTGGTTCAGGGAGAGCTTGGTACTTAAGCAGTCCTAGTGACTCACCTCCTCTTCGCTGGAATCCTACCTGGTGCGGAGTGACTGTTCACATTAGCCATGAGAATTTGTTGACAGGCCAAAGTCTATAATTAAAACCCGAAAGGGACCAGGCACCCTATTGCACAATCAAAATACCCCTAAGTTTTGTAAAATTTCCAAAATACACTTGATTTGTGAAAATTTCCCAGAATACCCCAGAATTGTAAAACTACCAAAATTTGAGAAATTATCGAAACACTCCGGTTGGCAAAATTTCCAAAATACCTTTGGTTTGTGAAAATTTTCAAAACGACCGTGATTTTATGAAATACCCATGTTTTGCAAATTTACCCGAAAACCCCTATATTTATAAGAGTAACCCGGTTTGCGAAATTAAATTTTCCAAAGTACTCATGCTTTAAAAAAAACAAACAACAACAACAACATCAAAATATCTCTATTTCGGGAACAAAACCAAGATACCCCATTTTGAGGAAATTACCAAAATACGCTCTTTTTGTTTAAAAAAAACTTGTTTTCCAAAAATACCATTGCTTTAAAAAAATGTACCAAAGTACCTCTAATTCGAAGAAAATCACCAAGATACTTTATTTTGGAAAATACCCTGTAGGGCAAAACTACGGAAAAACCCCTGGGTAGTGAAATGACGAAAATACTCTTTAAGTGAGGAATGTGAGTTCACGGATGTTATATGTATGTTGGTGTGTGATGATTGAATGTATGTGCTTCTTAGAACTAGGAGATGTGAACTTGAGACTGAATTGTAGATATAACTGCGAATTCGAAAGAACTACCCTTAAAACTACTATTCATAAGACTGTTCGGGGTTAATCAGTGGAAGAAAACTAATAATTCATAAAATTCTAATCAGATAAACGCGAATCGGTAGAATAAGTACAAGGGGATGAGGACGCTCTAGATGCGAATATCGATGCGTACTCTACCATAGTATACTAAGTGTTTCTTTTGGCTTTAGAATTAGAGTGTGCAGCGAAAGAGTAGTGGTGAGACTTGGGTAGTACGATTAATAGTTAGTTGGAAATTTCGAGGACAAAATTTCTTTAAGGGGGTAGAACTGTAACATCCTGAATTTTTGGGCCTATGCGTTTAATGGGTGAACATGTGTAATGAGTTAATTTCAGTGTTAGGGGTCCAAATTGGGCTCAGGCTTAGGCAGAGGCCTTGGTTAAAATTATCTGTTTGGGCATTATAGGGCTTAAAAGGTAGTATCTGTGTTTAAAACATCAAAATGAGCTTGTGGCCCAGTGGTCAGTGGCGCCACTTAGGGAGTAAGGAGGTGACGCCACACAAGGGAATAAGGGGCCCAAATTTAACTTTCATGGAGCCCAATTCTTTTAGTTTAAGTTAGCTAATTTTGGGCATTTGGGTTAGGTGGAGTGGATGGCAACAAGGCTCAAAAATAGGAGGATTTATATAAATAAGATAATGTAGATATTATAGTTGATAATATGGAAGATAAAAGGAGAAAAGATAAGAACTATCTACAAGGCTAGGAGTTAGCCGAAATTTTTATAAATAGAGAGGGTTTTCTTCTTTACTTTGCGACATTTAGGGTTTCCACCTTTTCTTTCTCTTCTTTCTTCTAAAAACTGAAAACTCCATTAGTCTTTTCTCTTCTTTCTTCTAAAAGCCGAAAACCCCATTATTCTCTTCTTTCTTCTAAAAGACGAAAACTCCATTACTCTCTTCTTTCTTCTAAAAGACGAAAACTCCATTACTCTCTTCTTTCTTCTAAAAGCCGAAAACTCCATTATTCTCTTCTTTCTTCTAAAAGACGAAAACTCCATTATTCTCTTCTTTCTTCTAAAAGCCGAAAACTCCATTATTCTCTTCTTTCTTCTAAAAGCCGAAAACTCCATTATTCTCTTCTTTCTTCTAAAAGTCAAAAACTCCATCGTTCTCTTCTTTCTTCTGAAAGCCGAAAACTCTATTATTCTCTTCTCTTCTTTCTTCTAAAAGCTGAATCTCTATAGATTTCTTCGAATCATCTTCTCTTCCTGATTTTCGCAAAAATCCGGAATCCTCTGGGAGTAGCCGAATCTTCTCTAGTAAGTAGATCTCTTAGATCTAAAAGCCAGAAACACTAGTCCCTGAATCTCATATCTCTTTTCGAGATTTCAAGGCAGATAGCAGTGGTGTTGGCTACGGATAGCGTCGACTTAGAGAGTCTCGTTATAATGGTAATCAGGTGTGTAAATCCTTATCACATAAATTTTATTTTGTATTATATCTGTTAGGGGCTGAAAAGCCGAAAAATGAGGTTGTACGAACAGTTGTGTGTAGATCCTTATCACATAAGTTTTATTTTGTATTATACCTGTTAGGGGCTGAAAAGCCAGAAAATGAGGCTGTATAAACAGTCGTGTGTAGATCCTTATCACATAAGTTTTATTTTGTATTATACTTGTTAGGGGCTGAAAAGCCGAAAAATGAGGCTGTATGAACAGTCGTGTGTAGATCCTTATCACGTAAGTTTTATTTTGTATTATACCTGCTAGGGGCTGAAAAGCCGAAAATGAGGCTGTATGAACAGTCGTGTGTAGATCTTTATCACATAAGTTTTATTTTGTATTATACCTGTTAGGGGCTGAAAAGTCGAAAAATGAAGTTGTATAAACAGTCGTGTGTAGATCCTTATCACATAAGTTTTATTTTGTATTATACCTGTTAGGGGCTGAAAAGTCGAAAAATGAGGCTGTATGAACAGTCGTGTGTAGATCCTTATCACATAAGTTTTATTTTGTATTATACCTGTTAGGGGCTGAAAAGCCAGAAAATGAGGCTGTATGAACAGTCGTGTGTAGATCCTTATCACATAAGTTTTATTTTGTATTATACCTGTTAGGGGCTGAAAAGCCGAAAAATGAGGCTGTATGAACAGTCGTGTGTAGATCTCTAACACACTAATAATCTGTATGAATATATATATGTTTATGTTATGGGCTAAAAGCCGGAAAATAGGCTGTGTAAATAGTCACGATACCCAGAAAGGGTAGGCAAAGGATGTCAGGTATGTAACCATAAAAACTTCTCTATGTGTATCGATGTATGTGAAAGACTGTAATCTCTTAGGTAGTATATTGTCTGATTTTACATGAATGTATGCATGGGATGGGTTTGATATGAAAAGGGGAAGAGCATGATTGGTCACATAGTGATCGATGGTAGAAAACCCACGTAAGGAAATGATTGGTCACATGGTGATCGGTGGTAGAAAACCCACATAATGAAATGTTAAGGTCACATAGTGATCGTGGTAGAAAACCCACGTAATGAAATGTTAGGTCACTTGGTGATCGGTGGTAGAAAACCACGTTAAAATTCCTGATTGATAGGAATAGGCAGTACGGCTGCCGTTTTGGTGTGTAGCGGATGGAGGGTTGATTGTAAAAATCCCCAAGGTGTGATGGTTGGTACGGGTTGGTGTGTAGAGGATGAAATTCTAGGATGGGTTGGGCATTGCATCATTTATTATCTGTCATGTGATTATGATTGTTGCCATTGTGTATGGGCCAGGGCTCATAATGTATTTGTGGGCCCAAGCCTTTTATGTGTTTTCGGGATTTACACACTGAGTCTTGGTGACTCACTCTATTATTTTTCCCTAACTTTTCAGATGAGCAGTAGATCGTGGACATGGGAGCCGAGAAGGACTCGAGGGGCCATCAAGTTTTTATTTCTATAGATTATTTTCGGTTTTCCTTTAAGTTTTGTTTTGGGAATATTTAGGTAATAAGGCCCCATAGTTTATATTCGCCTAAGTAGTTTTTTTAATATTTGCAACTTATGAATTTATGTCAGGGGTTTATTTATACCTAATAATAATAATACAAGGTTTCTTTTCAAATGTCACTTATTTATTCAAATATTTTCTAATTAACTTACGATTTCCAAAACCAACTTAGCAAAAGATTTTAACGTTCAACCCGTAGCATACCAGATCTGGTCGAAACGTATGGGCCGGGTTTGGGGTGTTACATCTAAGATGTGAGCTACAACAATCAATGTCGTGACAACCATCAAGCAATGTCGCGACACCCAACTTCAAACCGAGAAGGGGAGCATACAACCATCGATGTTACGACATCCAACTTTAAACCAAGAAGGGGTGCATTCGGCATGAAATGTTGCTACTCCGGTTCGATGAGGCCCAAAAATAATGCAAGGTTATTTTTGTCTGTATAATCATATTTAACTTGTTAATAAGCCTGTAATTGACCTAATTAGGTCATACTACACAACTACTATATATATCAGCTCAAACCAACTGATTAAGGGATTTTTTCTACAGATTTCAGTTTAGCTGTTAGTAAATTAGGGTTTTGGCTTTTATGTTTTCTTTAGTCAGAAGATTTCTATTCCAAAGTTGTGACGATTGCAAGCGGAGAATGTTTTGAATTCGTGTTGTAAAATTGATTCATCAATAAGCATTCTTTTTCTAATTCTTTTATTTATATATCTTTCATTAGTTTTGTTAATTGAATGTTTGTGTTAAATATTAGAATAAACTTGCGCTTTTATATATATATCGCATAAATCAATTGGTTAACTTATTAACCGATTAAGTGAATAACTATCTAAAATTGAGTATTTATTTAAGTTGGCTAAAAACTTAGTATACTAGGATTGACGACCCTAGTAAAATATCCAGACAAAAGGGTGTCATGTTGAGTAAACCTTTGGTAGACTTGTGATAAGCTATGAGGCCGAAAAAATGTATCTGTATGCCTAGGTGAGCCCAAAAGGGTATCTTAGGTAGTAACACTTAACGAATATAAGACCGAAAAGGTAATCCAGTGGTAAATAACTCAATTAATGGTAGTTATCAGCTTAGTTAGTAATTAGTGATTCAATTGATTCTAGGCTAAGTAACTCGCATTCTTGAAACTATGAATAGGAAGTTCCGATAGTTTAACCTAGGTTTATTTTTAGTTAAGTTAGTTTTGTTTTCAATCAATTTGGAATTTGCATTACTAATTCGTAACTCGACTAGATTAGTAATTATTTTTAGGTAATTAATTTAGCAATAATTTTCTCCAATCTAGTAATCCTTTGGGTAGGATCCTCAAAAAACTTCCTAGTGTTCCGTTGCAAACTAAAACTATATTACAATTTGATATGTTCGCTTGCAAATACCACGCTTAACATATATATATTCAATTGCATATTTTTAAGTCCCTACGTACAAGCTTTAGGGCGCGATCAGAAATCGAGGAATACCTTCCCATTGATGATTCCGGCATTCCCTTATATAAGCTTTGCAAAAACATCATGAAACCACCACAAAACCGTGTGGTTGGACCACTTGCTTCCTGTTCCTGAAACAAATTAATTGGAACTGTTGTCAGGCTCAGACCACCTTCCTCTACATCGACAAACTGGCATATAACTCTAGTATAGCATTTCTAGTTGAGCTCAAATGTATCATATCTAACAGGGTTCATTGACGTTAGATATCTATATTTCAAGCTTGGAATTCTCCTTCGTCTTGAAGTCGAGACTTTCCTTCTAATTCTTAACAGAAGCTTATTTAATTTGATGCTCAGGTTAAAAGCCAATTCTATAAATTAGGCTGATACAAAAATGACCCCTATTTCGGTGTCACAAGTTTGACCCTTGTAATAAATAATAGCTCTAATTTGTCTACTCATCTTTGCCAAAAAAAAAAAACAGTTTCACATGTTTAGTATAAAATTAAAATGAAAACATTATACAGAAAAATAAATACTCATTAGCTAAATTCAAACGACACCAAATTTACTTACTTGAACTAATTTACTTTGTTGGGTCGATTTTTCAGTTTCAGATTTTTAACATCAACAATCTTCTGCTCGAAATTTAATTCTGAAAACCTCTCCATATCCGTCTTCATTTTATAGGAAACTCTATCACTGAATATGAAACATATTTCAAAATGTTAAAAAAGATCAAACATGATAAATAAAAAGAAAACGCTTCTTAGAAGCGCTTTTCTAAAAAGTTTTTAAGATCACACGGAAAAGATGAGACATAAATTTTATCCCAAGATTCTTGGGTTTTCAGAAAATTTTATCCCGAGATTCTCGATTTTTCAAAATTCAACCTAACGATTCCTTTTTTTTTAAAGTTTAATCAAATAATACAAATATTAAAATTAACTTATTTCCCTAAATTTTAATTAAAACGAGTTAACATATGCCTAATTGTATACGGAAAAGTATACTTTTATTTAAAAGCAAATCTCTAGATTTCAATTATATGAGTTGTGAAAACATGATTTAAAAAAAAAATATTTGATGGGTCATAGTCAGAATTTGCAATGTAAAAGCACGTTGCTAACTCCAGATTGAAGGCCGTCCTGAATTTTTTATTTTATCTATTACAAAACACGTATCCGTTCATTGATTAACAAATCACGTTTGGTTACGATTACTATTAATTGGGCCATCACAATCTCAATTATATTCTTTAATATTATCAAAGATTATTTCATGTAAAATATTAAATACATCTAATTAATTATAGCATAAAAAGTTTTAAGGGAAATTAGATTAGAATTTTTAACATAATCTTTATATTAAACAATGATATATATATATATATATATATATATGAATAATTTCATTATAAATTCTGATCATATCTGTACTTTTTAAAATAATACTTAAAACTATCCATAGTTTCTCTCTAGTCGATAATGTACTTTAACGCACTTAAACTCATATCCTCCTGCATTGACAACAATACTCATATCAGTCGAATTATGATTCAATTCCGCGTAAATAAATTTATAATTAAAACTAATTAATACAAGTATAACGATGTGTACATGGGACAAATTTGATAATTTGGTGGGTGAGTCAATATACTTTGCCCTTAATCATCTTTGATAGTCGTCACTGTGGGCCTATTCACAGCCTGTCCTCTCCTGTTGAAAATTCAGGATTGAATTGGACGGGTGTATTGAATTTATTGAATCGATTGGTATATTGAATAAAAGTATGATGTTGAATTGATTAAGATTAAAATGTAGAAATTTAGTTTTATTTTATTTTATTTTTTAGGTTTTAAAATTTAAATTTAATTGTTAATATTTTTATTCTTGTGATATTTTGAAATAAAAAAATTACTTACTTGGTAACTATGTAATTAAAAAAGATGTTGTAATTAATCTAAATTTAACAGTATTAACAATTGGATATGAATTTTGAAATATGACAAATAAAGAAACTAAATTTTTGAAAATACAAATACAAAGATTAAATCTCTAATTTTCGAAAAAGTAAAAAAGAGTATAAGCATATTTTAACAAGCGACAATTATTAAATATAAAACCAACCAATTAAAAATTCAATAAAACAATTTAAAATAAAAACAAAAAAAAATACTATTCTTCTTGTTTTAATTTATTTTCACTTTTTCTTTCGTATACTAATGTTATAATAAGTTTAGAATTTAAATTTATCTGAAAATTAAAATTATTCATGAGTCGATTTGGTTTGGTGAACTTAAATTTTCGTGTTAAATAATGATAATAAAAGTTTACTTTATGTGAAATAGGGTTGGCAAAACATTTGATTCACAAATTTTAATTTAATTAAGGTAAATTATACAAATGGTCTCCAAACTATGTTCGCGTTCTTGTTTTGGTCATTCGATTTTAAAATTTTTTAAATTTAGGCACTAACGTTTAAATTTATTTCTATTTTGGTCACGCGTCGTTAAATTGATAACGGTCTAACTGGTATAATAACACATTTAGTCGTCAATCCTTACATAATTTATCAATTCAATCCTAATTTTAAATAATTCAATAAATTTAACCCTTCACATTTACATATTCTATCAATGTGATCCTAAAGCTTTCTAATCAAAGCTTTCAGCTTTTAAAACAGAGCTATTCTATATCTATAAATTTATAAAACACAAAAAAAATAAAAATAAAAACTTCTCCAATAAAACAAATATATTGTTTGAAAATCCATTTCAATTACACTCAAGTGGCAAAGATTAAGGGCGATGTCAAGGTAGTAAGTCCTCTGCTAGATTTTCTGATTTATGCACCTGAATGTAGGCTGGTTTTTTACACAAATTTGTTGTTTATTATGTTAGGTTGGTGTTGCTGAGTATAACAATGTGCGCGGTCAACATAATGGCATAAGCCGAAAGCAAAGTAGAAAGTGTGACTACTGCTTCACTTGATTGTTGCATATGCGAGAATGTTTTGTTTTTAATAACAAAATTGTTTCTACCTATTTTTATCTTGGTTGTTCATGATCTATCTAATCTAGTCACGCCAGAGCATATCATTACTTCGGAACACCTAAGTTTATTAGAGAAGTTTTTTTTTTTTTTCTCTTTTTGGGTTTTATAAATTTATAAATATAGAATACTACTATTTTAAAAGTTAAAAACTTTTGTTAGGAAGTTTGAAGATTAAATTGATAGAATTTATAAATATAAATGATTAAATTTATTAAATTATTTAGAATTAGGATCAAATTAATAGAATATATAAGTATTGAGGACTAAATGTTTTATCATACTAATTAGGCCGTTATCAATTCAACGACGGGTGATCAAAATAGAAAAAAAAATGTTAATATTTCATTTTTAAAGTGGCTACCTGCATAATTATTTAATATATTTCTTGAAAAAGTAATTTATGATTTAATATATTTTATTATTAAATCATTTGCAATTAGTTTCGACATGACACTATTATTTAATATAATAATTGTAGTCTTTTATTATTATTTTTATACATGTGGTTATCAATTTTTTATCCACATTCCACGGTCATTAAAACGAATAGGCAACGTGGCCCTTGCCAACTAACATTTCTACTAATTTAATAAGGTTAAAATTTGTAGTTAATCCCTATACTTGTATAAAATTTGAGATTTCATCCATGTACTTTTAAAGTTAAAAATTCAATCCTTTTGCTTTTTCATCTTGTTAAAAAATTCCAATTTAACACGTGTATTTTCACGTCATATGTGAACAGTCTAATCAAAATTTCAAGTTGACAAAATTTGACAGAAAATACTTAAGACTTTAATGACTGGAAAAATACTTTTAAATAAAAAAAATAACTTTTTAAATATATAACGTCGAAACCATTTTAAAAAAATTTTAAAACGAGGATCGACTTTAAAACGAAAATGGAGTCGCCACCAATCTTTTTTTGCTTAGGTGTGATCGGATCACCTTATAAAACGTTTTATTTCAAAACATTGATTTTGGTCTACGAAATTAAGGAAAACGGGTTCGGAAGTCGGTTACGTACGAGGAAGGATTAACACTCTCATAACGCCCAAAATTGGTACCAGATTGATTAGTTATTGTCCTATTGTTGAAAATCTGAAGAAAATTTAAAATACGATCCTTTTATTTGAAAGAAAGCTAAGATTCACTTATTTCGAAGAAATAAAATGTCACACACAATGAGTTAGGATGCATCATTTCAAGACTTCGAAACTAAGCTTACCTTTATTTGTGGAAAATTCTTACCTCGACTCACAAAACATCATATCCAATAAGTTAAGACATAACATCTCGAATTCCCGAGAATAAGTTTTTATTTAAAATTCACAATTTTTTATTTCAAAAAGGATACTTGGCTATGTAAATTCGACGAAGAAAATTGAAACCCAGCAAATTAGGGCACAATTTCCTCGAGACATTCAAATACCAAATATTATTTTATTTAAGTAAGTACTTTTGGATAAATAGTTGCAATGAAAATGAAATACATTTTCTAGAACAATGATTTGAATGAAATATGGCATTAGTACATTACGAAACATAAATTTCAAAGGGTATTTTACTAATTAAAAATAATAATCATAACAAATAATGCAAGCAATATAACAATTATGCTAAGGTAAATAAAGATTGCAAATTTATTTTTGAAAATATGAATGATCAAATAAGAGATAGAAAGCAGACAATAAAAAAAATCTATTTTAACAAAAGAAATTAAAGAATAAACATGAAAATTTTATACACAATTAAATGTATATAAAATAAAGTGATTAATAAAAAAAAACAATATGGCCAATTCTAAAAAAATAATATATATTCATGAGAAAATAAGTAAGATACATTTTTAAATAAATAATATATAACTTTAAATAAAAATATATATTTATAATGCAATAATCTAATACATATATGCATAAAATGTAACACCCCAAACCCGGCCCAAACGCTACGACCAGATCTGGCATGTTACGGGTTTAATGTTAAAAACATAGTTCCTTATTTGCTTTTAAGAGGGCATGTATCCCTTTTGAAAATTCTTCGATGACGTGTTGTTTGAAAACTTAATTTTGTTGGTTTGGAAAATCTCGGTTTGATTAATCAAATCTTCAATGCCTTAGGTTTTCTTTCCAAAAACATTTCATTACGTTAAGCGTGTTTGAAATTCCCATTTCATTACTTATAGTAAGTAAGTCTTTGAAAATAAAATATAAAGTATAAACATAAACACATATAAATCGATAACCTAAGCTACAGAGGCATTATTACATAAATAATCCCAAATTTAAACTTAAAGGAAAAAAAAAAAACCGGAAATAACTTATAAAAATAAAAGACTTGATGACCCCTCGAGTCCTCCTCGGCTCCCATGTCCACGATCTACTGCTCATCTGTAAAGTCAGGGAAATAAAAGGGTGAGTCACCAAGACTCAGTGTGCAAATCCCGGAAACACATTAAAGCTTGAGGCCCACAAACACATTATGGGCCCTAGCCCATACACAATGGCAACAAAGTATTTACATGTAACATGGCCCAACCCAACCTAAAAGTCCATCCTCTACACACCAACCCGTACCAGCCATCACACCTCGGGGATTTCTACAATCAACCCACCAATCGCTACACGCCAAATCGACAGTCATGCTGCCTGTTCCTTACAATCAGGAATTAATTTAACGTGGCTTAGCCACCGATCACTGTTGTGACCTAACTTTACAATTCGTTGTTTAACCACCTATCACCAAGTGACCTATTAACATGCTCTTCCCCTTCATCTTTTTAATCCCATCCCATGCATACATCCATGCAGAATCAAAACCATTAACTACCTAAAAGATCACAGACTATCACATACATCGATACACATAGAGAAGTTTCTATGATTACGTACCTGGCATCTCTTGCCTACCCTTTTCGGGTAACACGACTGTTCATACAGCCTTTTTCCGGCTTTTAGCCCATAACATACATAGTACAGATTAATTAGTGTGATAGAGATCTACACACCTGATTACCGACAAGACGAGACCTTCTATGTCGACACTATCAGAAGTCGATACGACTGCTAACTGCCTAAGATTTTGTTCTGAAGCCGGTCCACAACCTGGTGGCCAATCCCGTACTGCTGGCACCGTTCGTTTCTTAAACTTAGGGATTGGTTTTACAGATCCAATCCCCTCCTTCGCCTGATTATTTGATTCCATTAAAAGACCTTATCATAACATATGGTTAAGATCACAATTACGATAACGAATCTAAAGAGAATCTAAAGAGAACCCCTTACCTTGAAATCCCGAAAAGAGAGATATGAGGTTCAGAGACTAACGGTTCCGGCTTTTAGATCTAAGCGATCTACTTCAATTCCCGAATGTCGCCCAACACGTAAACACAAAAAACCAACAATCCATTAGCCTTTCGGCTTTGTCTTCTAAAAACCGAAAGAGAAAAAGAATAGATCAGAAGAAATCGGCACCTACCTTTACATAGAATTCAACAACTCCTAGAAGATTTCGGCTTTTGAGAAGATCAAAAAGAGAAGATGATAGGAAGAAATCTATGTAGATTCGGCTTTTTGTGAAGAGACCAGCAAAAGAGAAGAAGCAAAGAACAATGAATATTTGGCTTGTAGAAAAAGAATGAAGAAGAGAATTAAGTTCAAGAGTTTCGGCTTTTGCATAAAAGTGAAGATGAGAGAATGGGATTTAGGGATTTCGGCTTTGGCAGAGAATAAGAGAAAAGAATGATAGGAAAAACCCAAATGCCGAAATTGAAGAAGAGAATAGAAAAATATAACCCTAATGCCGAAAATATAAAGATATTCCCCCTTTCTTAACCTAAATTTCGGCACCTACCCCCCTAAAAATCGAAAATGCCCCTTTTTAAAACTAACACTAAGCTACTATTCAAAGAGAATTTCGGCACCCCTTGCCCATACCAAAACCGATTCCCCCTCCCCCTTAGAGTTTGAAATTCGGCCACCACTGTGACCACAGATAAATCCTAAATTTTCTCCCTTATCTTCATCTGATCACTCATCCTTAAGTGACATGGATAACACCACCTCTTCCTTCCTTTATCTGCCACATTATCAGCCATATTATCCACATTATCCAAACAAATAAATCCTATTTTAAAGCATCCTAGCCGACTCCAACTCTGCTCATTTAAATGCCGAAAATTAACTAACTTTAATTAAAATAACTGAGCTTCATGCGACTCGAACTTGAGCCTCCTCAGTTGATGCCACCTCCCTGCTCTCTAAGTGGCGCCACTTTGCCACTGGGCCACAAGCTCATTTTTGTCTTAAAACACAGATAACATCTCTTAAGCCCTATCCTAACAGGCTTTCCACTAGAGTGTCCAAACAGAAAATTTGATTAAGGCCTCGGCCCAATCCTAAGCCCAATCTGAACCCCTTAAATACTCTAATTAACACATTAAACGTATCACCCATCAAAATGCAAAGGCCCATTAATTCAGGATGTTACATAAAATTTACATATTTAAAAATAAACAATATAAGCAATATATGTTATATAAGATACAAAATTTTATACTATATTAAGGATAAAACAATTTAAATGTTATATATAATATATAATATAAAAAATTTTAAAAAAATATATTATAATAAATAATATACAAATTTTAAAATAATATGTAATATATAAATAATATTGAATTTAACAAAATAACCTAGTATAAATAATAAGTAGTAATAATTTAATACATATATAATACTAAAACAATTAAAAATGAAAATGAAAAGAATTAAAAAAATAAAAAATGGATTAAATTAGAATAATAATAAAAACTAAAGTAAAATTGTAAAAAGGATGATGTGGGAATGCGTGCCAAACTGTAGAGACTTATTGGGCAATTATACCCTATCTCCTAAACGGCGTCGTTCCATCACCTGCCTTTAAAATGGCCTTAGGGACCCAGTCAAGACAAAAACAAACTTTCAGGGCTGAATTAAAAATAAAAGAAAATTTAAATTGAACGAAATTGTAAATAATAAAATTGCGGAAGGACCAAAGAGGCAATTGCCCCTTTTATAAAAAACACGCGGATTCTCCCCGGGTATCGGGTCAACGCCCAGATCCTGGCCCTTAAACGACGTCGTTTTGGCCTTTAAAGGTGACCCCCAAAACGGCGTCGTATGGATGGCCTATATAAGTTAAAAAATTAGCCCAAAAAAATATTTTAAACACCCTTTAAAAAAAACAAAACAGAGGCCTTGAAAGGCTCTCTCCCCTTCGACCTGAGGCCAAAATCTGATCTGGGCTCCGGTGACGGGCCACCTCACGATCCGCCGTACACGCCTGCGTAAGCGCCGCCATATACGGCGGCCGGAAGCTAGAAACTTCGTTTTTTAAGTGCGAATCGGAAGGTAAACTCATGCTCTTTATTTCTAGTAGTGTTTTAAAAAAAATTGTATGATTCTTATATATCGAAAATAAAAAACTAATAAAAAACAAACAAAATAACTATCGAGAATCACCGTTGGCTTTTGAAAATTCTGTATTTTATTTCTGTATTTTTTTTTGTGTATTCGTGGTCTTTTACAGATTGTATTTGGGGTTTTTATAGCCCCGAAAATAAATCAAAAAAAATACTTGTTGTTTCTGCCATTTTCTTTCTATTGTGTTCTTTCCTTCTTTTGCAAGCGAACGACGAGAAATTCGGTGGCGATAAGGCGTGACTCGCGCTAACTGCGGCGTGACTAGGGGCTGTGCTGGGCGCTTGCGGCGCCTAGGGTTTCAGAAACCCTAGGCTTCTGATTCCGTTTAGGTGTTGGGCCCTTTTGGGCCTCATAAGTTTGGGTCTGGGTAATCTGTTTTGGGCTTTGGTTTAAAGCCCATTTATTGTAAAAAACTGATGAACTTTTTTTTTGTTTTTTTATTATTGATATGGGCCCGGGCACAAATGGGCTATTACAGCTGCCCCTCTTTGCTCATTGTCGCATAACGGGAATAGAGCAAAGACTATAAAAGGACTAATTTTGCCCGGTCTTACTGAGTCTTGACTTATTGGTCCTCGTCTTCTTCAAGTAGCCTCTAACCCAACTACAACTTCAAGGAGATTGAATCTGTAGCTTTAATCTTATTCTACTGCAACTTCAGGGAGATAAGATCTGCTCTTGTAGATTTAATCCATCCTACTTCAGGAAAGTGAGACTAGTATCTTTGATCTTGCTTCACTGCAATATTCAGGAAGACAAGATCTATTATCCTTAGTCTGCTCCACTGCAACTTCAAGGAGACAGGGCTCACATCTTCGATCTTTTTCCTGCAACTTCAGGAAGGTAAGATCTGTTGTCTTTAGTCTGCTCCACTGCAACTTCAGGGAGACAAGACTAGTATCTTTGATCCACTTCACTGCAAGCTCAGGATGACAAGATCTGCTATCTTCAGTCTACTCTACTGCAAACTCAGGGATGCCAAACTAGTATCTTCGATCTACTTCGCTGCAGTCTCAGGAAGACAAGATCTACTATCTTTAGTTTGCTCCGTTGCAAACTCAAGGATGCCAAACTGGTACATTCGATCCGTTTTGTTGCAATCTCAGGAAAACAGGATCTGCTATCTTTAGCCTGCTCCACTGTAAACTTAGGGAGACAAGACTGATGTCTTTGATCTACTTCACTGCAACTTCAAGAATGTCAGATCTGCTAAATTTGCTCCACTGCAAACTCAGGGAGACAAGATCTGATGTCTTCGATCTGCTTCACTACAACTCAGGAATGCCAGATCTGCTATTTTTAATCTGCTCCACTGCAAACTCAGAGAGACAAGACTGATGTCTTCGATCTGCTTCACTGCAACTTCAGGAATGCTAGATCTGCTATTTTTAGTCTACTCCACTGCAAACTCAGGGAGACTAGACTAATATCTTTAATCTACCTTACTACATTGTCCTCTAGAGGACATAACCTGTAGAATAGGTATATGCTTATGCCTAATAATTAGGATGCCCTGATCAACATGAGTCAAATGCTCCTATTTAGACATGCTATGATATGTGAATGCAAAAATGTTATGAGAATGATTCCTATTTCAGGTATCATCACTCATTTATTCGTCAAGGTTTCATCTTCGTTCCTCTTGAAGTATCATATTCTTGCTCAAATAATTTGCCCATGAAAATTTTAGAGCCCCCTTCATTTGAACCAAGGCTTATACCGCCTTCGAACCATCTTACCAAGATTATAAGATTTAATCCATTTCTATTGTAACACAGGATCTGTTTCAACTTTAATCCATTCCACCGCAATTTAGAGTTTTTGAATCTTTTCCCGTCAACTTGATCTGTTATACTATTTCCCCGAACATTATGACCCAATAGGAATGCTTGTAAAATGATCCTCTCTTAGGATTTGTCGTAACAACTCATTATTTGGTCCAATCACCATTTAGACAATGAATTCAAAGGAATAGTCTTAATCTAGACTTTCTCAAGTACTTCCAATCCTCACATATGGAAATTCTTAAACAATTGTCTTGTTTTAGTTTCTTGCATTATCTTGAAATTTCCAAAGTAATATGCAGAAGTTCTTTTGTGAAAATATTATTAGTTCATCAATCATTATTTCAATGCAACGTGCTTATGAATAATGGGTAACAAATAAACTGATCTCAAGGATCGTTAAAGTTAAATAAAATATAAAAAATACAAAGGAAATTAAATGGGAACATATCTTTGAGAAGAAAAAGAATCCAAAGATAGTAAAATGAATAGGACAAAGACCAGGTGCCCTAGATATCGCAGCTCAGGCTTCCATATACAAACTCCATGAAGACTGCTTTGAGCTTAACATGTGTTTAGAAGATCCAAAGTACTTTGTTGATGCCCCGATATGCAACATACTTCATTTCTTGTTGATTCAAGTATAGCAAGATCACTAAATGCCCATTCAAAATTTGAGCCGCCCTTTTTTCGGATTTTCAACTCAAAACCCTTTGGTTTCAAGGCGCCATTTGCTGGTTTTTGCCTAAGCCTCTCCTTTTTTATTTTTCTTTTGAAGTCTCAAAGTGCCCTTTGTGGGTTTTCACCTTGGCCTCTTCTCCTTTTTAAGCAAAATATTTTTTGACTGAATCTGAGTCCACAGGATTGGGTAAACTTTTCCCATCCATTTCGGTCAAGATCAATGCACCTCCAGAGAAAGCCTTCTTCACCACATATGGTCCTTCCCAATTCGACATCCATTTTCCTCTAAAATCCCTTTGTATAGGAAGGATCTTTTTCAGTACAAGGTCCCCCTCGTGAAATTCTCTTGGGCGAACCTTTTTATCATAAGCTCGTATCATTCGTTTTTGATACATCTGACCGTGACGAATAGCCCCTAGCCTCTTTTCTTCAATCAAGCTCAACTGATCATGTCGAGATTGGATCCATTCCGCTTCATCCAGATTTATCTCTGACAAAACTCGAAGAGAAGATATCTCTACTTCAATAGGTAAGACTGCCTCCACCCGTAAACCAATAAGAAAGGAGTTGCCCTAGTAGAAGTTCTAACGGACGTTCGATAAGCATAAAGCGCAAATGGTAACTTCTCATGCCAATCCTTATAAGTCTCAGTCATCTACCCTACTATCTTCTTAATGTTTTTATTGGCCGCTTCCACTACCCCATTCATTTTTGGGCGATACGGAGACGAGTTGTGGTGTTTGATCTTGAATTGACTACAAACTTCTGCTATCGTTCTGTTATTCAAGTTTAGTGCATTATCTGATATGATCCTTTCGGGTATTCCATATCGACAAATGATCTCCTTCTTCAAGAATCGGCTAACCGCTGACATAGTAATACTAGCGTATGAAGCAGCCTCCACCCATTTCGTGAAGTAGTCAATAACCATAAAGATGAATCGATACCCATTCGAAGCTTTTTGTGAGATCGGCCCAATGACATCCATGCCCCACATGGAAAAAGGCCATGGATAAGTCATAACATGCAAAGGTGAAGGTGGTACATGAATTTTGTCTCCATAAATCTGGCATTTATGACATCTCTTGGCATAGTTGATACAATCTTCTTCCATGGTGGACCAAAAATATCTGAATCTCATTATTTGTCTAGCCATTGTGAATCCATTAGCATGTGTTCCGCAAATACCCTCATGAACTTCTTCCAAAATTTTCCTAGCTTCAACAGTGTCAACGCATCTCAATAGTACTTGATCTTTCCTTCTTTTGTACAAGATATCCCCATCTAAAACGTAGTCACAGGCCAATCTTCTTAACATCCTTTTGTCGTTTTCAGTTGTATGCTCCGAGTATTCACGATTTCTTACGTATCGCAATACATCATGATACCAAGGGTGGTCATCTTTTTCCTCCTCTTCCATGTTATAACAATGAGCTGGAACTTCAAAAATACTCATCTGAATAGGTCTCATATTCTCTGGTTTGTTTGCTTTAATCATAGAAGCCAAAGTTTCCAAAGCATCTGTCATCTAGTTTTCATCACGTGGGAGATAATTAAAAGTGATGTCATCGAACTCCTCAATCAAACCCAACACTATTTTTCGATAATTGATCAGTTTGGGGTCTCTCATCTCCCGTTCACCTTTAAGCTGATAAATCACTAATGCCGAATCTCCATATACTTCTAGCACTCTGATTTTATGCTCTATAGCTGCTCGAATTCCTATGATGCACGCCTCATACTTTGCCATGTTGTTTGTGCAATCAAAATCCAATTTGCATGTGAATGGATAATGATCACCACTAGGGGATACCAAGACTACCCCAATTCCATTTCCCACAGCATTTGAAGCTCCATCAAAATTCAGCTTTCATGGATGCTCATCAGTAGTTGCCACATACATTAGCTCTTCATTAGGGAAATCAAAGCTCAAAGGTTCATAATCCTCTAAAGCCTTGCTAGCCAGAAATTCTGCTATTGCGCTCCCTTTTATAGCCTTTTGATTTACATAGACTATATCAAATTCAGAAAGCAAAATCTGTCACTTTGCCATCATTCCATTCAAAGTAGTTGACTCCATCATATATTTTAAGGGATCCAGTTTTGAGATTAGTCAGGTTGTATAATATAGCATATATTGCCTCAATCTCCGAGTTGTCCAAATCAAGGCGCAACACAATTTCTCAATTGACGAATATCTTATTTCACATTCAGTGAACTTTATACTGAGATAGTATATAGCCTTTTCTTTTCTTCCTAACTCATCATGTTGACTAAGCATACATCTCATGGAGTTATTGAACACTGTCAAATACAGTATTAGTGATCTATCTGGATTAGGCGGAGATAGTACTAGGGCATTTGACAAATATTGTTTGACTTTGTCAAAAGCTTTCTGGCACTCATCGTCCCATACGCCTTGGTTGTGTTTCTTAAGAAGATGAAATATGGGATCACATTTCTTAGTTAATTGTAAAATAAACCGAGTAATGTAATTTAATCTTCCAAGAAAACCTTGAACTTCCTTTTGAGTGCGTGGTGGAGGCAATTCTTGTATAGCTTTGACCTTATCTAAGTCAATCTCGATTCCTCTCCCATTGACTACGAAACCCAGTAATTTTCCTGACCAAACTCCAAAGGTACACTTTGCCGGGTTGAGCTTTAATTGAAATTTTCTCAATCTCAAAAACAACTTCTTCAAAACTTCAATGTGTTCCTTTTCTGTTCGAGATTTAGCGATCATGTCATCCACATATACTTCAATCTCTTTGTGCATCATATCATGGAATAAGGTTACCATGGCCCTTTGATATGTTGCCCCTACATTCTTTAGCCCGAATGGCATCATTTTATAACAAAAGGTACCCCACAATGTTATGAAAATAGTCTTCTCCATATCTTCAGGGTGCATCTTGATCTGATTGTACCCCGAAAAACCATCCATTAAAGAAAACAATGAGTATCCCACTGTATTATCCACCAACGTCTCAATATGAGGCAAAGGGAAGTTGTCCTTTGGGCTGGCCTTATTTAAGTCCCTATAGTCTACACACATCCAAACCTTTCCATCCTTCTGAGGAACAGGTATAATGTTGGCTACCCATTCTGAGTATTTTACCACCTGTAGAAAACCAACATCAAACTGTTTTTTGACTTCCTCTTTTATTTTTAACACCACATTAGGCCTCATCCTTCGTAGCTTTTGCTGAACTGGCTTGCACTCTTCTTTTATGGGAAGGTGATGTACTACGACATCAGTACTTAGCCCAGGCATATCTTGGTATGACCATGCAAAGACGTCTTTGAATTCCCGCAATAACTCAACGAGGTCTTGCTTCGTCTCCTCGGCTATGCGCGTTCCAATTTTCACAACATTTCCTTCCTCTAAGACTATACTCTCTACCACCTCTTCATGGGGTAAAATTTGTTTCTCCTCTTGCTTTATCATTCTTAACAAATCTGGAGACAAGTCGCAACCTCTGTCAGCTTCAAAATCCTGAGATTCCTCTAAACATAAGTCTTGCTCAAAAAGGACATTTGAATCTGTAGTATCATTGCTCATGTCATTGATATCTAGGGACCTGTGGTAGGCACAAAAGAATGTACAAAGAAAAAATGAATTCGAGAAAAACTATTTACATGGTATGAATGAGAATAAGAAAAATTTTGGATGGAAATTAGAAGATCAAAAGAATAAAAAGATGAAGGAATATTTGCTCGAATGAATTATCAAAGATGTATTTTATTGAAACAAAGATGTCTGAACATGAGCCTATTTTACAAATGAAATCTTATTGTTTCTAGGCTTTAAAACGATAAGTGTGTTCTGAACATTACTCTGTGTGATCTCTAAAAACTACAGGAAGTGCCTCTGCAGTCCAATTGTTCAAAACGCTTCCATGTTCATAAGGGCGAATGCCCAACAAGTTTCTTTGCTCAGTTCCTTCCTCGTGTATGGCATTGTTGTGAAGATTTTCATTATCCAACAATCCTCTCAGGGTGAATTATCCCTCCTAATACAAAAGTCTGGGATATATAAAGGAATGTCATCAATTCCCACTTGACTTCTGATCATATGTCAGAGTCTTAAAAATTTATATAAAGAATGATCAAACCTGGAAACTAACTATGACAACGATTTGAGGCAAACGCACCTATCGAACAGTAGTATAGTTTAGGCAAGACTGGAATGTCGAACCCAAAGGAACCAAAAGTACTAATACTAACTCTTTTTTTATTATCTAGCCTAAGAATTAAGGGAATTGTTTATCTAATCTAAAATTAACTAACAACTAAACTAAAGATGCAAAAATAAAGAAGAATGAAATTTGGAAAATAACTTGAGAGAAAACCAATTGATTAAGACGACACCAAGGAAGAATCCACCTAGATTTCACTTGTTATCTAACTCTGAACCAGACGATTTATTCACTTGACTTGATCCGTAAGATTCCGTAACGTATATTAATCTCTCTCTCGAGGCGACTAATGTCTAACCTTAGGTTGATTAATTGAAATCTCTTTCTAATTGAAACCCCTAAAATTGCATTAACTCGATCTATGGACTCCCATATTAGGTTTCACTCTAATCCGGCAAAATCTCGTCACCCTATCTCTAGGCGTGCGATCAACTCCAGTTAATTATGCTAGATCTACTCTTAGGCAGGGACTTTTGCTCCTCCACCTAAGCACATCACACTTGAATTAATATCCTGGAAATATCAACACAAGAATTAAGAACATATAATTAAGAACAAGTCAAATATTTATTCTATAGTTCAGCAAACGATAACAAGATTCATCTTAGGCTTCATCTCCCTCAAGTATCTAAGGGTTTAGTTCATAATAATAATAACAGAAAACATCTCAGAAGAAAAGATAAAACAAAACATAAGAAATCCCTAAAACCCCTGAAGGAATTGAAAGAGAGATCCTCCATCTTGAGTATGATTCTGGCTTCTTGAGATGAATCAACTGGCTATCTTCGAGTAAATCCCCACAAATCTGCCCTCTTTGGCCTACTGGATGCCTCCTGACTAAAGCCATAGCAGAAGGCTTCTGCCGAACTCCCCTTCAAGTTGCCCCCTTGGGTGTTTATATAGACTTTGAGATGCCTTACTTGGCCCCTAAGTATCCTAATTCAAGTAGAATTCCTACTAGGGTGTTTGAATAGGCTTTGGAATGTGTTTCTTTGCCTCCAAGTATCCTATACAGAGTAAAACTCCTCTTCGCCACGGCAGGGACATGCCCATGGCATACACCCGTGTGAATCATGGCCAGGCCGTGTTCGAGTCTTTTGATGAGGCACGGTTGTGTGGTCTTGGGCCCAGGCCGTGTGGATTTTGTGATATGGCTCATTTACTCCGTTTTGGGCCCGTTTTTTGTTCTTTTCATCCTCTGGTGCTCTTTTAAGTATAAAACATGAAAACAAAGGATTAAGAGCACCAAATTACACAATTCAAGGCTTAAATCATCCAAAAGCATGCTAAATGTGGGCCTAAAATATGTTACTTTTACGGTTTGTCAACTTCTTCCCCATTCAGCCGTGCCCTTCTTGTCTCTTGCTTCTTCTCTATTTTCTTCTTCCTTTGTCTAGCATCTGGCTTGAAACCCAAGCCAAAATGGCCTCTTTTCTCTTTCAGCATCGAAACTCGAATCCCTCCTTGGAAATGTCTGCCCAGTTCTTTTCCCGGTAAGGCTCATTTCCCCACCATCATTTGCAAACCCATCCTCGCGGTCATGGATATCCTAGGCATCGGAACCTCATTCCCTTCCAAGATGAATGTTGCATTCACAAACTCTAAAGATCGAAAAGAACACTCAGTGGCCTCCTCATTTGCCTCTAATTATGGCACATCGTTGGTAACAGTTGCTATGATATCTTCCTCTACGTTTACAGTAACTAGCCAACCTTCTGTTACCAACTTCAATTTTTGGTGCAATGATGAGGGCACTGCTCCTGCCGAATGAATCCAAGGTCTTCCCAACAAGCAATTGTAGGAGGGTTTGATATCTATCACCAAAAAATCCACTTCATATGTGTTTGGCCCAATCAACAACGATATGTCAATCCTTCCCATCACTCTTCTCTTAGTGCCATCAAATGCTCTCACTATGTTCTGGCATGTCTTCATGTGAGAACTATCTATAGGCAATCTTTTCAGCGTAGACAATGGTAAGACATTCAAAGCCGACCCATTATCAATTAACATGCTTGATAGAGTATATCCTTTACAACGAGTAGTGATGTGCAAAGCCTTAGTTGATCCCATGCCCCCAGGTGGAGTTTCATCATCACTGAAGTAAATGAAATTGCCAACACTTATATTACTAACCAGAGAATCAAGTTTGTTGATGGATATATCTTTAGTAACGTAAGTTTCATTCAACACTTTTATCAATGCCTCGCGGTGCACTTCTGAACGTAAAAGCAATGCTAGCACTGATATGCAGGCCGGTTGTTTGAGCAGTTGCTCCACCACACTGTATTCACTATGCTTCAAGAATTTCAGAAATTCTTTAGCGTCTTCCTCTTTTACAGGTTTATTGATAAGTGCCTCAGGTTCTTTCTCTCGTTTATCTGCCAAGATCTTTGATTTCAATAGTTCTGTTCTGATGTTTACTGAGTCGTAACGCCTTCCACTACGTGTGTAAGATCCTTCATTTTGTTTCTCCTTGGAATCACTAACTAGGATTTCCCCTCCTGGTATTGTCACATTACAGTCATAATTTCAAGGTACCATTTTGTTATCCTTGTAATGAAAGGAAACAGGTTTCTGGGTTACAAAATTTGGCGTCATTTGTGTTCCTCCTTCCGTGTTTCTTGGTCGGGTGAAGATGATCTTGGGATAATTGACTTTTTGGTTTGCCAATTCTCATTCTATCACGCATATACTTCCTCCCTCTTAGTCTTCCTCATAAACTTCTAATTCCTTATTGTCCATAAGGCTCTGCACCAGGTCCCTAAACTCAACACATTCTTGGATTTCGTGCCCTTCTGCATTGTGAAACTCATAGTAGTCCCTTACTCCTTCGCATCCTTCCACAGAATCTGATTCTATCAATCCTCTTCCCACCATTTCTCTCCAAACCATTTTCAACGGGGTTTTTACCTCTGTAATATCGTCCTTGATCCTTCTCACGATATTTTTGCCAATCGTATTTATCCCCTTATCTCCATGGCTAGGTAATGGGTTCTCCGCACTAAGTGTATCATCAAACTTCACAATCCCCATCTTGATGAGTCTCTCGACTACCTTTTTGAAGGCAGTGCAGTTTTCTATTGAATGCCCATATTCTCACATGGTAGTCACATTGAGCGTTTGAATCATACCATTTGGGATATGGGGGCTGTAACAGTTTTAGATAAAATGGGGACACCACGTGTGCGACAAATAAACTCTGATATAGTTCTTTATACGTCATTGAGATTAGCGTAAATTGGAGCTTTTCAGAGTTCTGTCTTGTGCCTGATTCCTATCTTACCGACCCTTGTTGCCTAGCAGTAATTACTTTTGGCTGGCTAACAGTAATTGCCTTTGAGTAGCCTTTGTTGTATGTATTCGTATTATTCACCTCATTCTCTTTTTTTTCTTGGAGCAGACCTTTTAGTTGTTTCCCCTACTTCAATCTTACCACCCATCATGGCATTATCGATCATTTCTCCAGCCATCACTATATCCGCAGAGCTTTTGGTGGTACTCCCTATCATGTGAGTAATGAATGGGGCCTTCAAGGTATTGATAAAAAGCATTGTAGTTTGCTTTTCTAGAAGCGGTGGTTGAACTTGCATGGCGTCCTCCCTCCATCTTTGCGCATACTGCCTGAAGCTTTCATTTGACTTCTTCTCCATATTCTGCAAAGTGATTCTATCAGGCATCATGTCTGTGACATGATTGTATTACTTCATAAAAGCTTGGGCTAGGTCTCTCCAGGAGCTAATCCTAGCACGGCTAAGTTGATTGTACCACTTGGACAATGCCCCCACCAAACTATCTTGGAAACAATGAATCAAGAGTTGATCATTATTAACATAGCCGGTCATCCGTCTACAGAACATGGTAATGTGGGCTTCAGGGCAGCTAGTTCCATTGTACTTCTCGAATTCTGGCATTTTAAATTTATGATGAAGCACCAAATCTGGAACCAAGCTCAAGTCTTTAGCATCAATTCCATAGTGATTATTAGCATTTTCCAAGGCTTTAAACTTTTCTTCCAACCATCTACAACGATCCTCTAACTGCCTTGAGGATTCAATTCTTGTCCCTTCCCTCTCTGCTATATCTAAGTCAGGGATAACAAGATTAACAGGGTTATCTCCTGGGTTGGATCTTGTGCCAATTTGGAAATTCATGGGCACTCCAGTATCAGTTTGCTCTTGTTGAGGCCTAATCGTGACAGATGGCCTTCGGGGATGCTCTTCAGATTGTGCTTGCGCATGCGGTGGGGTAAAACCTGGAGTAAAATCCTCATTATCTTCTCCAGCACTAGTCATGGGGCCTTTTCCTTTGTCCATTGCCTCTTTCAGTAGCTGAGTCATTTGAGCCACCATATTCCTTTGGGCTTCCATCATTTGTTCCCTCATATCTTGCTGGATTTTTTCCATATGCTCTTGCAGCTGGTCTTGCATGTCTCTCTGGAACTGTTCGAGTTTTTGATCCATATTCTTTGTCTTAACGCGTATATCATAACGGTGTTTAGTTTCCAAATTTTTCCTTCTTTCTCTCTCTATCTCTCTGTAATAATTTCAACTAATTAGGATCTTTCTATGGACTTAAATGCATATGATGTGATGTAATACAAATGTGTGAATGCAAAAAGAAGGCATCGATTCAGATTCAACTTCATTTAGAAAACTTTATTAAAAAACAAAATCCTTTACATAAAACGGACTACAAATATGCTTTCGCCCTAATGCCAAAAGATTTAAATTTCCTAAACAACAAGGCTAGCTCTTGGCCACGATCTGACTGTAGCTCATATTTCATGCTCAATGTATCAGCCTGTACTGCCAAAGTCTGTAAATGATCAGCTACCACTCGAATCTGAATTATTGCTTCACCCATGAGATAATTCCGATTTCTAACTTGATCATGGGAATAGTGGAGCTCTTTCTTCCAATGACCTTCTCTTGCTTCAAGAAGCTTGATCCGGAGTTCACAATTTTGCAATGCCGATTCTAGTTTTTCAATCTTGCCCTTCATTTCCTCAATCTTGTTCAAACTTGACTTCAGCTAGATTGCAGAATTACGGCTCCGATGGTGGTGAAGAGACCGTCCCAACTCAGCCACTCTAGCATTTAATCCACATTTCTCCTTTTGACTTTTTACCAAACTCCTTTCTAGGGCCTTATTTCGCATCTGCATCTTTTGGAACTTCCTCTCCCAATGGTTAGCTTTGGCCTTTTCCTCTTGAATCTCCTGTTGCCACTGTTCCAAAGTCTTCCTCAATCCAACATTTTTCATCGATAGACATAACTTCTTATATTCTGTCTTTAGACTATCCAGATCTTCCTCGACCCTTTTCTTCCCTTTTCTTAATTTTTCGGCCTCCAATTTCTGAACATCCACATCTAATCTCAAGTACATTTTTTCTTCTTCCAACTTCTCTATCCTCTTTCCGAGCTCTGAACTCATCCTCTCGAAATCTTGTTTTATAATCTCTAATTCTGATGGGACCACTTGCAAATATTCCTCTATTGATCGGGCGCCTTCTAGATTCAGCTCGGGGATGTTATCATTAATTCTTCTAATCATCCATCCGCTGTATTCTGGGGTCATCATTCGGCCTGCAGATCATCTCTTCATCCTACAAATCTGATTCCAAGCACTAGAAATCTCCTTAACCCTCTTCTTATAATTATCCCCTCTGTATGAGAACTCACATTGAGCCAGCCCATATGTTGCTGGTACGAACTGTCTTGATCCATATTGCCTTAGTACAAGCAAAGGGGCATACCCAACGGCTCCCCAAATTCCAAGTAAAGAAACCTAGTCGAAACTCCCACACCGATAAAGAATTTCATCGAGAATCATCCAAGGAGCCCTCCACTCAATGTCTTCCTATTGAATATTTTGAAGGAGTGTCATCCGCTTTTCCTCAGACACGTCCTCTCTACTTGGTGTAGCCACTATCTCCTTTAACGGAGAATAATCCTCAGAGGAAACCTGATAAGAAACTTTCTCTACCTTCTAGAAATGATTGTGGAACCAAGCTAAAAACAACTGCACGCAACCAATGACCCTACCATCGCCTACCCTCCGACATGCATTCAAAGATCTAAACGTCTCGGCTAAGATTGCAGGTATAGGCGTGACCCTTTTATCAAGTCGATAGAATAAATCAGTGACTGCTTCATCTATATGTCTTAGAGATTTAGGGAAAATTACCAAGCCATAAATACATAAGGCAAAGACGTCAATCTTCTTCTTTATATTTGGATGTGCTAAGATCAGGTCCCTCAAACTCACCCAAGGAATGCATTTACCCTCACCTTTCTTCTGAATTCTAGCTGCAACCACTCTTCACTCATCCCCGTGATATTCATTAACTTCTTCACAAAAGTTGGGACATTAGCAGCCCTAGAATAAGCTTTATCGACTTGGATCTTTGAACAGCGAAACAAGGTTGTATATTCCTCCACCGTGGCCACTAAATCTATTTTCCCGAAAGTGAAACAGCTATAAGCAGAGTTCCAAAACTAAGTCATAGCCCAAAACAGATGCTTATCTACCTTGATGTCGAGCAAGTAGGGTAGATCGCCATAATTACGATAGAACAGCTGCTTAGCCTCATCATCCCACTGGGTCCAAATTTCTTTCAACTCTTGGACTCATTTTGCGTGATACTAATACGAGTGAAATCCCATAATTCTGACACATACCCCTCAGCTAAGCTATTCCCTTTCTCTAATTGCGTTTGCTTTGACCACATGCGGACAGCTACATTGTCTTCCACTTTATCAAGGAATTCGTTCTCCATAACCAGCTTTCTAACTTAGGAACTGACTGTGAATCGATACTTCTTAAAATATGAAATGATATGCACCAAAAATAAAGCACAACAAGTTAGTACCATGAAATAAAACATAAAGCAAATAAAATAAACAAACACCTATCTATGTGACCACTAAGGTTTGGCATAGTTCTACATAGGGTGAGTCCTTACGTTTTCTACGTATGGTTTAGCTCTAAAGTTGAGGTACCTAAACCAGCAGATTCCTCGATCCTCACCCATTATAGGCTCATACGGACCGAGTTCAGTTCAGGGGAATACATTTCCCTATGGCCATGCAGAAGTGAAAACTTCACGAAGACATAGGTATAGATGTATCCCGGAAGCAATCCACTAGCCCATGTGGAGGTGAAAACCTCACGAAGGCATAGTTTCTCACTCCCACTTAAAGGTGCGACCACAACGGTCATGCAATGCAATGTGCGCGTGAAAATAACAATCATATGCAATGACATAAACAAATGCAACAAAAGGATCGTAATTTTCAAATCAAATTTTCAAATCGAATTTTCAAATTTCCGACAAAGGATAGAAAATAATCAATTTTAACGGCTTGACTCTCTTATTATGTCCCTAGTGGAGTCATCAGGCTGTCGAAACCATTTTAAAATTTTTTTAAAACAAGGACCGACTTCAAAACGAAAATGAAGTCGCCACCAATCTTTTTTTTGCTTAGGTGTGATGGGATCACCTTATAAAATGTTTTATTTCAAAACATTGATTTTGGTCTGCGAAATTCAAGAAAACGGGTTCAGGAGTCGGTTACATACGAGGAAGGATTAACACCCTCATAACGCCCAAAATTGGTACCAGATTGATTAGTTATTGTCCTATTGTCGAAAATATGAAGAAAATTTAAAATACAATCCTTTTATTTGAAAGAAAGCTAAGATTCACTTATTTCAAAGAAATAAAATGTCACACCCAATGAGTTAAGATGCATCATTTCAAGACTTCGAAACTAAGCTTACCTTTATTTATAGAAAATCCTTACCTCGACTCACAAAACATCATATCTAATAAGTTAGGACATAACGTCTCGAATTCCCGAGAATAAGTTTTTATTTAAAATTTGAAATTTTTGATTTCAAAAAGGATACTTGGCTATGTAAATTCGACGAAGAAAATTGAAACCCAGCAAGTTAGGGCACAATTTCCTCGAGACATTCAAATACCAAATATTATTTTATTTAAGTAAGTACTTTAGGATAAATAGTTGCAATCAAAATGAAATACATTTTCTAAAACAATGATTTGAATGAAATATGGCATTAGTACATTATCAAACATAAATTTCAAAGGGTATTTTACTAAGTAAAAACAATAATCATAACAAATAATGCAAGCAATATAACAATTATGCTAAGGTAAATAAAGATTACAAATTTATTTTTAAAAATATGAATGATCAAATAAGAGATAAAAAGCAGACAATAAAAAAAACTATTTTAACAAAAGAAATTAAAGAATAAACATGAAAATTTTACACACAATTAAATGTATATAAAAATAAAGTGAATAATAAAAAAAACAATATGGCCAATTCTAAAAAATAATATATATTCATGAGAAAATAAGTAAGATACATTTTTAAATAAATAATATATAACTTTAAATAAAAAATATATCTATAATGCAATAATCTAATACATATATGCATAAAACTTACATATTTAAAAATAAACATATAAGCAATATATGTTATACAATATACAAAATTTTATACGATATTAAGGATAAAACAATTTAAATGTTATATATATATAATAATATAATATATAATATAATAAATTTTAAAAATATATATTATAATAAATAATATACAAATTTTAAAATAATATGTAATATATAAATAATATTGAATTTAATAAAATAACCTAGTATAAATAATAAGTAGTAATAATTTAATACATATATAATACTAAAACAATTAAAAATGAAAATAAAAAGAATTAAAAAAATCAAAAAAAGGGGATCAAATCAGAATAATAAAAAAACTAAAGTAAAATTGTAAAAAGGATGATGTTGGAACGCGTGCCAAAAAGTAGGGACTTATTGGGCAATTATACCCTATCTCCTAAACGGCGTCGTTCCATCACCTGCCTTTAAAATGGCCTTAGGGACCCAATCAAGACAAAAACAAACTTTCAGGGCTGAATTAAAAATAAAAGAAATCCTCCCCGAGTATCGAGTCAACGCGCGGATCCTGGCCTTTAAACAACGTTGTTTTGGCCTTTAAAGGTGACCCCCAAAACGGCGTCGTATGGATGGCCTATATAAGTTAAAAAATTAGCCAAAAAAAAATTTTAAACACCCTTTAAAAAAACAAAACAGAGGCCTTGAAAGGCTCTCTCCCCTTCGGCCTGAGGCAAGAATCTGGTCTGGGATCCGGTGACGGGCCACCGCACGCGCCTCCGTAAGTGCCGCCATATACGGCGGCCGGAGGCTAGAAACTTCGTTTTTTTAAGTGCGAATCGGAAGGTAAATTCATGCTCTTTATTTCTAGTAGTGTTTTAAAAAATTTGTATGATTCTTATATATCGAAAATAAAAAACTAATAAAAAACAAACAAAATAACTATCGAGAATCACCTTTGGCTTTTGAAAATTCTGTATTTTTTTTGTGTATTCGTGGTCTTTTACAGATTGTATTTGGGGTTTTTATAGCCCCGAAAATAAATCAAAAAAAAATACTTGTTGTTTCTGCCATTTTCTTTCTATTGTGTTCTTTCCTTCTTTTGCAGGCGAACGATGAGAAATCCGGTGGTGATAAGGCATGACTCGAGCTAACTGCGGCGCGAGTAGGGGCTGTGTTGGGCGCTTGCGGCGCCTAAGGTTTCAGAAACCCTAGGCTTTTGATTCTGTTTAGGTGTTGGGCCCTTTTGGGTCGTATAAGTTTGGGTCTGGGTAATCTATTTTGGGCTTGGGTTTTAAGCCCGTTTATTGTAAAAAACTGATGGACTTTTATTATATTTTATTTTGGTTTTTTTTATTATTGATATGGGCCCGAACACAAATGGGCTATTACATATAAACTAAATCTTAAATTTTGATCAAAGTACAAGGACTAACAACATATTTTAACCATTTAAGTATTACAAACTTCAATGTTCTAATTCCCACTAATCATTCATCTAATTTCTAATAAACAAAGTATTGCAATCAAATCATTAATTATATTTTATGAAAAAAAATATGATTGTAAACAAAAGTGTCAAAAAAGTAATATTTCCATATAAAACATCCATTAGCTGGTGAAAACTACAAGAAGATACCAAATCACATGCACTTGAAAAAACAAAAGAAAAAGTGAGCAAAAAATTGAAAACTAAAAATTATTGTGTAGCTATCAGATCTTGAGTTGGATTTCAAATAATCTTAATTTTCTCCGTTAATTATTAAAAAATTTATTGAATCCAATATATAATTTTTATGATTTTATGATTTTTGAAATAAAATAATTATTATAAAGTAAATCAGGGTCTGATAAATTTGTCTGCAATTTTTTTTTTTAAAATAAAAAATTGTTAAGTTGCAATCAATTAGTTAAATTTGTATTTTTAGTGGTAAGTAAAAATCTTGAATTTATAATATTTTACTAAAACATCATCTTGGTCTCGAGTTGAGTTATATTCATTAGTTCGACACATCATTTGGTTTTATGGATTCCTTTGTTTATTAACGTGTTTTTATTTTCAACACTCAAATATGAAAAGTTACAAATTGATCATTATGTTATTGAAAATGTATTTTATGACCATTTCTCCATTAAATGTTTAATGGAATGTTGATATGGGTTTTTTTTCTTCTTCGAAACAAGTCCAGCCTCATTGGAAAAAATAATAATCAATATTTGCTTTGAACTCCTCCAAAATATAGCTCCACTAGCTAACATGAAAATGTATCAAGATATTGATTTTTATGAACCTAACACATAGTGCAATCTGAGTTTGAGTAATTAACTATCTCTGGGTTGTCAGTTTGTAAGCATGTAATCTTTTGTCTCTTTAAGGAACATCATCGCTATCTTCATAGCTCTTCAATGCTCTACATACCAAAATCAAATGCAATATCAGTTCTAGTACAAACTTAAGCATACATTAAACTTCCAACAATAAATGTGTATATGATGCTTTACATTTTTGTTCCCTTTCAAATTCATTTTTTGGACATTAGTTCAAATTGAACCTATCACCTCTTATAGAAAATCCTTATAATTGGGAGCAAGTAAAATATCATCCACATAAAAAACAATGACACAAGTTTCACTCCCACTAATTAGGGTATATTCATTGGTCCATAATGTTTTCACTAGAACAAAGAATGGAATTTTAAATACCATTGGCCAGAGACTTATTCAATCTATATTTAGATTCTTTAAGTTTGCATAAAATTGTTAACCATCACTCAAGAGGAATCCTTCTAATTGTTTGATATAAGTATTCTCGGCTTTTTTATTAAAATAACCCAAAAAATTAATTAATTATCAAAATGACCCACCTTTTTAATTAAATACGAAAATAAACGAAAATCTACAGTAAAAGTTGGTGGAGCCAAATTATATGGCACCACCAACTTGCCACGTCAGCAAAGGGCATAAAAAAATAATTTTTTTGTGGAGCCATGTTGAATGGCGCCACCTGTATAAAATACAAGAGAAATACAACAAAATCTAGAAAATTGGGGGCTTTTAAAACAATTTCCCATTTTTGGTGGAGCCATTTTAAATGGTGCCACCACCTAACACCCTCTGTCCGTTTCAGTTTTTTTTTAACATTTTTTTAAAATTGTCTTTTTCTTTTTCTTTTCTTTTTACTTTTTTGAAGTTTTATATTTTTCTTATTTTATTTGTTTATTTATTTTATTTATTTTTTATTATTAATTTTAAAAAATTTGAAATGTTTATAATATACGTTTTTTAAAATTTTAATATTAATTTTTTTAAATTTTAGATATATTTTTGAAATTATTTTTTATAAATTTTAAAATATATTTTCAAATTAAATTTTTTAAATTTAAATATTATTTTTTAAATATTAACCATATTTTTAATAATATAAAACATTTAAACATTTAAAATTTTAAATACAATTTTTTAAATACATTTAAAAAATCATAATTTAAAAAATTATAAAAAGATGGGGTGCTTTTAAAATAATTTCCCATTTCTGGTGGAGCCATTTTAAATGGCGCCACTAGAACTGACACCATGCATGTTTAAATTTTTTTTAATTTTTTTAAATTTCTGAAAAGTTTGGCGCCCTTAAAAATAATTTCCCATTTTCTGGTGAAGCCATTTCAAATGGCGCCATGACACATGCAATTTACCTTCTTCTTTTTTTTTTTAACTTTTTTCTTAAATTTTATCTTTTTCTTTAATTTTTTTAAGTTTTATATTATTTTCTTATTTTATTTTATTTATTTATATTATTAATTTTAAAAAAATTGTAATGTATATTTAAAATGTTTTATAATATATTTTTTAAAATTTTAAATATTATTTTTAAATTATTTTTTTAACTTTAGATATATATTTTTGAAATTATTTTTTTTTCTATTTAAGGTTAAAATTTAATAGGAATTATAAATAGTTTTAGAGTCTCACATCCTGTTAATTTTATTGTTCAAAGTTACAAACCTAGGTCTGCCCTCTGGCACGTAATTAGGGTTTATGTTTTTTCAACTTTTCTTTAGTAATTCATGAAAAACGGCGGCCGGCTTGATCTCCTCCACTAGTTCCACAAATAAAAGCATAGGGATATTCGCTCCAGACCTGTAATCATGGAAAAAGAGTTTGCTGGATTAACACTTGATGAAGAAGAAGAAGAAGAAGTTATACAGATCCAGATTGAACCGAGTCAAATAAGGGAAGAGCAAAACTTTCAACTGGTGGGCTGCTTTTTAACGGCAAGCGTCATTCACTTCCCAGCAATGAAGGGCACCATGGCAAATCTATGGCACCCAGTCAGAGGTGTCCAAATCAAAGATCTGGGAGATAAACGGTTTTTATTTCAATTTTTTCATGCTATGGATTTGGAAAGAGTTTTAAAAGGTTCCCCATGGACCTTTAATAATCACCTCCTGATTCTTCACCCACTTCAAATGGGGGAGGACCCATTGAAAATTCCTTTAATTTTTACACTGTTTTGGGTACAAATTCATGATATTCCGTTGGGATTTTTCTCGGAAAATTTGGCAAGACAATTGGGAGATTTCATGGGAAAATTTTTAGAATATGACAGTTCAGATTTGGGGAAAGGCTGGAGGAATTTCATGAGGATCAGAGTTCAATTGGATGCCCGCCAACCACTAAAAAGAAAGAAGAAGGCGTTATTTGGGGGGAATTGTTCATATATTAGATTTAAATATGAAAGGCTTACTCTTTTTTGTTTCTACTATGTTCGCTTAGGTCATAATGATTCCTATTGTGAAGCAAAGATGTTGTTAGGTGTGGAAGTAGCAGTTATGGGATGGGATCTATCTCTAAGAGCACAATAAAAAAGAGTCTTAGCAATGAAAAACAACTGGCTACGTGATGTTGAAGAAGATGGAAAAAATGAAAATCTCACCACTAATCGTAAATCAGAAAACATACCATGGGGAACGAGGTTTCAATCGAAGGATGTGGTGTCAATAGATCCAGTTTTAGGGATTAATCTAGAAGGAGGAAATTACTGTTTTTCGCAACGAAAGGAGTCTTGTTCAACAATGGATTATGACGAGGAGGAAAGGGTGTTAATGGGGTGGAGGGAAAAAAAAGACAAAGAGGAGAAAGTAATGATCTCACAACAGGGAAAGAGGGTGATAATTCAACAGTACAAAATAGGAGTTTGTTTGAAAAGAATCTTTTACCAGCGGCAGCTGCCAAAAGGCAAGCCGACCGACAGCAATGAAAATCTTAAGCTGGAATGTCCGTGGATTGGGGAATCCTCGGACTATTCGAAGGCTTCGGCATACGCTGAGGCTACATATTCCCCAAATGGTCTTCTTTATGGAGACAAAAATTAATAAAACACGAATGGAACGAGTGCGAATGGGCTGCGGCTTCTTTAATGGCATTGATGTGGATCCAGAAGGTTCGAGGGGAGGATTATGTTTGGCTTGGAAAGGTGATGTTTCGATTAGTCTACAGAGCTTCTCAAGAAGGCACATTGATGTTCTCATTGACGACCATAATAATGGACAGCTTTGGAGATTTACAGGTTTTTACGGTTCTCCTTATACACACGACAAGGATGAATCATGGAATTTACTTAAGAGTTTGAGACAGAGCGATGATATTCCTTGGTTTGTGTGCGGTGACTTTAATGAAGTGATGTATGGTTTTGAAAAAAAAAAAAAGAGGGTTGCCTAGGGAGGAAAGAAGGATGGAAGCTTTTCGTAGTGCTCTAGAAGATTGTCAACTAATTGATGTGGGGTATTCTGGAAATTGGTTCACTTGGGAAAGAGGGAATTTACCAAAAAAAAATTCGAGAGCGGTTAGACAGAGGTGTGGCCAATAAAAATTGGATGTCTATGTTTCCGGAAGCTATCATTCAACATCTGACTCATTCAATTTCTGATCATTGCCCTCTCCTAATCTCAACAAAAAAAAAAGGTGATCGGAGGAGCAAGAAAACTTTTAAATTTGAAGTATGGTGGGTCTTAGAAGAGTCTTTTGAAGCTGAAGTTAAAGTAATTTGGGAATCATCATCAGGAGATTTTTTACAGAAGTTGAATAACCTCAAAATAGGTCTGGGAAATTGGGCCAAACAGATCTGTATGGCTAGGAAGCGGAATAAAGAATTCTTGAATTTAAAGCTAAGTGAATTACTGAAAGCAGAAAGGAGTGACAACAACTTAGCAGAGCTGATTGACACAAAATTGCAATTGAACTTGGAGATTGATAAGGATGAAAGATACTGGGAACAAAGAGCTAGAATTAACTGGCTAAAACTTGGTGATAGAATTACAACATTCTTTCATAACCATGCGACACAAAGACGTCAACAAAATCGCATAAGAAGTTTGCAGAACAGGAATGGAGAGGAAACGGAGGACATGCATGGGATGGCTGAAATTGCTAGAAACTATTTTCAGGAACTTTTTGAGGCGAAAGAAAGGGTTAGTTGCGAAAACCTCTTAACAGGAATTGAACAATGTATCACTGAAGAGGATAACAGATACCTCACGGTACAGTATACAAAGGAAGAGATTTGGGAAGCACTACAAAGCATGGGCGCTACAAAGGCTCCAGGTGAAAATAGTTTTCAGCTCTATTTTTTCAAAAATGTTGCATATCATTGGGGAAGAGGTCTCGAGTTTCTGCCTTCAACATTTGAACGGGGGTATGGAGGTTAGTCCTGTTAATAATACCCATATTGTACTTATCCCAAAAAAGCTAACCCAACAAGCCTTTCTCACTTTCGACCAATTAGCTTATGTAATGTCATTTATAAAATAATGGTAAAAACTATTGCTAATCGCTTCAGATGAGTTTTGGAAAAATGTGTTGACAGTGCACAGAGTGCTTTTGTGCTAGGCAGATTAGTTTCAGACAATGTACTACTAGCATATGAAATTCTGCACACTTTGAAGAGGAAAAAATTTGGAAAGAAGGGTTGGATGCCAATTAAGCTGGATATGAGTAAGGCTTATGACAGAGTTGAGTGGTCTTTCTACAGGAAATCATGGGGAAAATGGGCTTTGACCCAAATTGGGTTAGTTCCATTATGAATTGTATTTCTACTGTTTCCTATTCAGTAATCCTTAATGGTCAGATAGGGGACACGTTCCATCCGTCGAAAGGGTTACGGCAAGGTGATCCATTTAGCCCATTTTTATTTTTAATATGTGGAGAAGGTTTATCCAATCTAATGAGGAAAGCTACCAATGAAGGGCACTTAAAAGGGGTAAAAACGAGTAGGCGTGGACCACAAATTTCACACTTACTCTTTGCTAATGATTGCATCTTGTTTGGAGAGGCTAATGAAAGAGGAGCAGGTCTCATTAAAAAGATCCTACGCGAATATGGAAATTGTACGAGACAAAAAGTGAATTTTGATAAATCGACGGTCTTCTTCAGCTCAAACACATGAGAGGCAGAAAAGAGTTTAGTTACTCAAATGCTGGGAGTGCGGAGTTCAAATGACCCGGAGCGTTACCTTGGATTACTGAATATGGTGGGTAGGAGGAAAAAAGAAGCTTTTCAAAACTTGAAAGACAGGTTTAAACAGAGAATCGACAATTGGAGTATTCGACACCTATCGCAATGAGGAAAAGAGGTTTTTATAAAGGTAGTTCTACAGGCTATCCCGACATACACAATGGCCTGTTTTTTGCTTCCTAAATCCCTATGTGTCGAAAGCATACCTTCCCAGAAAGCATTGCAAAGAAGATTCTACAAATCCCGTTGGCGGAAGAGACACATGAAGATTTCCAAGTCTGGTATGGAGAACACTCGGGTGAATTTACAGTAAAAAGTGACTATAAACTATTACAAGATGCTAACTTGGCTTCTAGAGATTATTTATTACAAACCGAAACTATAAATTTCTACAGAAAACTGTGGAATTTACAACTGCCATAAAAAATTCTCATAACAATTTGGCACCTTTCATGGAACTTTTTCCCTACTAGACAGGCTTTAAGGCTCAGAAGACTGATCTCTGATAGTTCCTGCCCCTGGTGTCGAACTGCAGAAGAAGATTGTCTCCACATCTTTAGACAGTGTCCTACAGCATTAGAAACATGGCAGAACCTTAATCTCTTATGGGTTACACATAATGCAAAAATCGATTTGTGGGTTTGGCTCACCTAGGTCTTTACCATAGGAAGCGGCACTCAATGTAGATTGTTCTGCAGTGCTATTTGGATGATTTGGAGCTCTCGAAATAAGTTGGTGCATGAGGGGAAAACCATATCAGGGGCAGAGTTAGCAAACAAAGTTCATCTCTACATAGCAGAAATTGATGGGTCGACAGAAAAATCAGTTACCTTACGGGATAGCAGACGTCAGGACTTGACTTCAAGTAAGAAGGAGGTAACCATTTATTTTGATGCGTCATTTGATAGTCAATCTGCTAGATCGGCATCGGGTCTAGTTGTAAAGGGGAGTCCGGTGAGTTACTCGTTTCTAAAGCAGTTATCCACTCAGCAATTTCATCCCCATTTATGGCAGAAGCACATGCATGTTTACAGGCAGTAGAGTTAGGGATTTTATTGGGTTTTCAGAATACTGTTATCACAGGGGACTCCAAAACAGTCATTAGAAAATGCAACACAAAAGCTGTCGATAAATCAGTATTGGGGGCAATCATTCGAGATATCAAAAGGAAAAGGCAATTTTTCAAGGAAAGCTGGTTTCAGTTTGTGCCTAGATCAGAAAATGGCCTAGCGCATGACATAGCAACAAGAGCGTTAAAGATGGGAGAAGAGACATACCTAGAAGAAGAAAGTTTTAGACGCCTGCGGAATAAAAGGGAGGAAAGATGGAATCGCAATCCGGATTGAAAGGAGCAAGAAGACGTTACAGATGAAAAGATAGCAGAAATGAATTTAATTTTGGGAACTGCTATTGCTTTGAAGATTGGTAAAGGCCATTGGAACTCGGAACGTCAGAAATTAAGTGGATGCCAGCTATTGAAACCGACTGGATTGATGGGATTTATTTTTGAATTTTAAATTTCTGTTTTGTTTTTCCTTTAAGCTTTTCTGTTTGGGCCTCTGTTTGCTTTTTGGTCTTTGGGCCAATCTCACAGGCCTGAGACTTACTGTTTTAATTTTACTTTGTTTTTCTTTTTTGTTCAAATTAAATAAAATCTAGTCGGGTTTTTTTTTTTAAAAAAAAAGATATTGAATATACTAACATTATAACTTTACTATATCGAGATTTTTAAAATTTTTATTTGATTATGTTAAAGTTTTAATTTTTAAAATAAATTTTATTGAATTATAATATTCTTTTACTATAAATAATTAAACATATTATAATTATTTCAGAGTTGTGAAGTTGCCCACTCCTTTTTCCTTTTAAAATTTTAAATATATTAAAAAATATTTTTTAAAGCAGTTAAAAAGGAATAATAACAACTAAATAGAGATTAATATCATGCAAGAAAATAGTTAAAAAGGAATAATAACAACTAAATAGAGATAAGTATTTTAAAGCAGTCAAAACATGTTCAACAGAGTAGCGATTAGCAAGAAAAAACTAGAAACTAAATGATTTTTTATTTCATTTATAATTAATTTTACTGTTTCGTCGATCATCGATAAAGTGTGATCCGTATTTGCTCTAGAAGACATTTTGATATCTGTATAATATAAAAAAACATAAATATAATACAATTATTTATTATATTACATTAACTATAAAATATAAAAATACAAAATAAAATTTTATAAAACTTACATTTTTTCTCTCCCTCAAAATAACGTTTTTACTTTATTCATCCATCCAAGGGGGGACCAAGCCCTACCCATATATATAACACAATTTTCTTTTTTTATATTTATATTTAATTTATTAATAGTCACAATACTGACATGATATGACTAGTTATAATATATATATATATATATATATATAATTCAAACTTTTACTTTTTAATGTATATTTTTAAATAAAATTTTTATATAAAATTTTAAAAAGTTTAAATATTTTTAAAAAAATTAAAAAATCTTAATGTAAAATTAATAAAATATTAAACATACATTTCAAATATAAAAACTAATAATTTCAAAAATAATTTGAAAAATATACATTTAAAGTTTATAAAAAATAATTTCAAAAATATATATCTAAAGTTAAAAAATAATTTAAAAATAATATTTAAAATTTTAAAATATATTATAAACATTTCAAATTTTTAAAATTAATAATAAAAAATAAATAAAATAAATAAACAAAATAAAAAAAAAATATAAAACTTCAAAAAAGTAAAAAAAAAAGAAAAGAAAAAGACAAAATTTAAAAAAAAAAAGTTAAAAAAAACAACTGAAACGGGCAGAGGGTGTCAAGTGGTGACCCCATTTAAAATGGCTCCACCAAAAATGGAAAATTGTTTTAAAAGCCCCCAATTTTCCAGATTTTACAGTATTTCCCTTATATTTTATACAGGTGGCGCCATTCAACATGGCTCCACCAAAAAATTATTTTTTTATGCCCCTTGTTGACGTGGCAAGTTGGTGGATTTGGCTCCAGCAACTTTTACTGTAGATTTTAGGTTATTTTCGTATTTAATTGAAAAGGTGAATTATTTTGATAATTAATTAATTTTTAGATTATTTTAATAAAAAAGCCAAGTATTCTCCTTTAGATATCCACTAAGAATGCTATTTTCACATCTATTTGATGTTGTTCCTTGTCAAAATGGGCAACCAATCATAATGACAGGAATTGTTTTTTCACATTAATTTTAAAGCTCAACAATTATTTTTTCTAATTTTAATCCGTTTGATAATGTAATATTTTAAAATAATACCTTCATCACTTAAAATTTATATTTTTTAATAAAAATTTAAAATATAATATGACATAATATCAATACATCACGTATATCGCATGAACTTAAAAGTTCAAAAAAATTAAATGCGGAAGGCAATATCTAGATAATACTGCACTTTTTCAATGATGTTGTGTGTTAAATAGTGTGTATAAAGTCAATTAATGTGCTGTATCTCTCCGGCCCGCGTGCATAATGCTATGTATTTTTCATCACTTAGGACCTTTTTGAAAATTAAAAATTAATTTTGAAGTTGTTTTACATTAATTAAATACTTTTAAGATTTCTCTTTACAATTTTTCAGCATTAAATGCAATAATTTTATTGAAGATTTCTTTTTTAAGTCATAAAAGAAAATTATTTGATATATTATTAATAAAGTTTTTAGATTTTATAAGTAAAATTAAAAGTCGACAAGTATCTTATAGACAGGGGCATAGCTAAAGGGTTGGCAAGGGCCCTGGCTTCCTAAAATGAAAAAAATTTCTATTTAAACATTTTAAATTTATAAAGATATAAACTATTCAAATAGTAAAATTGTATTTTTACTATCATAAAAATTACAATTTAGTTTCGGTTCCTCCTAATAAAATTTTTGCCTTCACCCTTACTTATAGAGATATAGTAAAATATTAATAAAAAAAAGACACATATCAGTTTTTTAAAATTACTTATGGAATAAAATAAATGCACTATAAATGTACCAAATATTCACCCCTAATTTACGATTTCTTTTTAAAATTTACTTGAAGTTCTCTTTTTATCCTTAATTACGTAATAGATAACCTTTTCCTTTTCTTTTCATTTTTTTTTTCATATACATGACGAAATGTTAACCAATGTCAAATTTTAGGGAAGGAAATATGCAATTAATGAATGTCCATTTTTAAACCAATAAAAATAATATATTAAAAGTATTTTTTTTTTGTAGGAAAAAACAAAATTACAAGAGTAACACTTAAAACAAAAGAACTGTCTGAAACTTATTCCTATCAATTAAAACACGAGCCATCTCGGGTGGGACATCTAGAACTTGTAGATTTCCTTTCTCGATCATAGCTTGCTTAGCTAAACAATCTGCAATCTGATTTTGTTCCTTCGGAATATACTGCAAAAACCAATGATTTTCCTGAGACATAATGTTATGAATACACCTGATTAATGCGGAATTAGAAACATTTGAAGAGCCTCCGTCTATGCCTTTAGCAACTTCCAAGCTATCGGAATAAATGATTACATGATCATAGCCCAAACGTTGAATTAGTTTGAAGCCCTCAAGAATACCCCGTAGTTCCGCATTGAAAGCTGAACATTTTCCAAGAAAACGGTGGAAGCCAGTGATCCAATGCCCCTCCTTGTCATGAACAACTCCTCCAGCTGCAGCAAGTCTAGAGTCTAATTGCATTGCCCTATCAGTGAAAAGATGAACCTGTTCTGCGGAGGTATGGACATCAATAGGTTGATCAAGACATCCAGAAGGGATCTCTTGAGGGGAAGAGAAAAAATGTAACGCACAACTGTAAGATCCTTGAACTATTTCATTTCAGCTTCACGGTTTGCCTTGAAAGATGTATAAGTTCCGATTTTTCCATATGCGCCAAATGAGTAATCCAAAAAAAAAAGCCCAACTAGTTCCTCCTCATGAACTAGCTTATTCCCCTGCAAGTTAAGAAAAAACCAATCTTGAAAAGGAAGAGAATAAAAATTTGGAATATACTTACCTGGATTAACCTGAGTCCAAACATCTTTAGCTGCCGGACAATCACGTAAGATGCGCACAATATCTTTTGAGCGAAAACCGCAAATGTGACACGAAGGATCATCCAAGATACCTCTCCTAACTCTTTCAACATTACTAAGAACTCTTCCCTATAAATCATCCAAATGAAGGTACGAATCCGTTGAGGTCTAGGAAATTTGCAAGCCATCTTCCATTTTTCATCATCAGGGTTCCAATCTCCTCCCTTGATGGCCTTATAGGCAGATTTAACAGAAAAAACACCAGACGAAGTATGATTCCAAGAAATTCTATCAGGACCTTCTAAAGGATGTGGAGGAGGGATACCCTTAATGACCTAAATCACCTCTTCTGATAGCCAAACTCGAAAGAGATCTAAATTCCAAGAGCCATCCTCAGTAATCATCTCATGCAGTCGGCAATCAAAATTCATATTAACACTAGTAGGAATGTTTCTAATCAGGGGTCCAATATCTGGAATCCAATTATCCTGCCAGCACTGAATTTTGTAACCATCTCCAACAGACCAATGTAAGTTTTCACAAAGTAAAGACCAAATTCTGGAAAGAGACTTCTAAAGAAAAGAGCTTCTATCTCTGTCAATACAAAGTGGTATCTCTTCCTTCAATCGATACTTCGATCTAAGCACACGAACCCAAAAAGCTTCCTTGTCAGAAACCAAATTAAACCCCAATTTCATCAAGAAAGAAATATTATGATCGCGAAGATTCCTCAAACCAAGCCACTACACACCTTTGGTTGACAAATGGAGTTCCATTCGACCAGCGCCATTTTCTTATTCCCTTCGGTTGAACCCAAGATAAATTGCTTGACTAACCTTTCAATTTCATCACAAGTTTTCCTCAGAATCATCATGGATTGCATGAAATAGCTAAGAATAGATAAGAGAACTGATTGAGATAAAGTGATCCCTGCTAAAGAGAGTTTTTTGGTTTCCCAACTTTGAAGCTTTCCACGCACTTTTTCCACCACAAACTAAAGAGTGTTACTAGAAACCGTTTGGTGAAGGAGGGGAACTCCCAGGACTACCAAGGTTATGAACTCTCTGAAACCCAAACATAGTGCTAATCGTATCCACTGAATTCTCATCCACGCCTTTAGAAAAGAAAATGTTAGTCTTCCTAGCATTGATTTTATGTCCAGAAAGCGCATAAAATCTATCCAAAATTTCCTTCAAAACTCTGCAATGCTTCGAATCTACCTTACTAAAGATAACCAAATCATCAGCAAAAAATAAATGCAAGATGCCGGGTCCATCTCTAAAAAAGCCGAATAGGGTTCCATTTTCCTTCTGAGATAGCAGCTTGAATCAAATGACCAAGCCACTCCATACAGAGCACAAAAAGATAAGGAGAAAGAGGACATCCTTGACGGATTCGTCTAACGGGACTGAATTTAGATAATGGAACTCCATTCTACATAACCTGCATAGTAGGGTTAGAAATAGAGGACATAATAACATTTACGAGATACTCGGGGATACCTGTCGATCGGAGAGAAACATCAATGAAGTCCCAACTTACTCTATCATAGGATTTCTCTAAATCGATTTTAATCACCATCCATTTCCTCCTTTTCTGACTTTTCATGGAATGAATTACCTCTTGGGCTAAAATAATGTTCTCGTTGATATTTCTTCCTGCAATAAAACCAACATGTTCCTGCGCAATAATTTTAGGAAAAATATGCTTAAAATGATTAGCAATTACCTTCATCGTCAGCTCGTAGAGAACCGAACAGAAACTTATTGGCCGAAATTGACCAAAAGTTTTCAGATTTTGAACCTTCAGGATAAGGACAATTAAGGTATTATTCATATCCAGCTCAATAGGGTTTCCATAAAAAATCCTCCTAACCCAATCACAAACCACTCCTCCAAAAATGCCCTATTGTTTCTGAAAAAAGAGGGCATAAAAACCATCACTGCCTGAAGCTTTAAGCGGGGCCATGTCAAAGAAAGCCATCTTGATCTCTTCATTAGAGACTGGTTTCCCTAGGAAACCAATATCCACAGGGTCGAGTTGAGGGAAACTGTTTGGAGGTAAAGTACCCAGAGGAGCAGGAGCTTTTCTATACAATCTTTGGAAAAATTCGTTTGCTTCTCCTTCTATAGTCTCAGGATCATAAATCCAATTTCCGTCACAATTGCGAATAGCATAAATACGATTACTTTTCCTCATTTGCAAAGTTCGAGTATGGAAATATTTTGTGTTCTGGTCTTCCAACTTCAACCAATCACATCTCGTTTTTTGCCTCCAAAGAAGTTTTTAATGGTGGAGCACATTCTCAAGTTCGTGGCGAACAGACAAATCCTCCTAATTTAAGTGGTGAGATCCAGAGTAATCATTTTTCCTCTGAATACTAGCAATTCTTTTGATAAGATCCCTCTTGCGATTGGTAATGTTACCATAAACTTTTTTATTCCACTCTTTGAGTTTATGAGTGAGCTTGCCAGGAGAATCGGCAAAATTTCCAGAGCATTCCCAATTATCTTTAAAAAAACTATCAAAATTCGGGTGTTCAATCCAACCAGCAAGAAATCTACAAGGCCTGTCCGGGGGAGAGAAAAACTCGGGTTTAGAACTAAAAAAAGAGGATGATGACCCGACTTAATTTTAGGAACATGGGTGATCCTGCAATTAAGAAAATTACGAATCCAAGCCTTATTACCCAAGGCACAATCTAATCTTTCGGACAAAGAACCCCTATGCCAAGTGAAAGGTGGCCCTTTGAATCCTAAATGTGGGCAACGTGGGCAACATCTACCCTTGGTAAGACCTCTAGATTTCTCAGATGAGGCAAGGATCGCGTTGAAATCACCAATAGCCATCTAAGGAGTCTGCCTAATCAGATTTGTATTCATCAAGTCATTCCAAATAAATTAACGCGTTTGCCTATTGGGACTACCATAGACAAAGGAAATAATAATAGGATGCGAAGAAGGCATCTGCCAAATCCGAGTCAAGATAAATTGCGGATGACTACTAATCACCTTAAGACGAACAGAATCTTTCTATCCTAGCCAAATCCCCCCAGAAAAACCAACTGCCTCCACACGATGAGAAAACTTGAAACACCCCACACCCGGCCCACGAGCCTGGTCCGGATCTGGTATGTTCCCTAAGTAAATCGGTTTCAAATTCTTTTGTTCCTTGGAAAAACTTGTGCGATTTTTAAAAAAATATTGTTTTGGGTTGGGCTTTGTGGAAAAATCAGTTTTATCTTATATTGAAATCCAATTAATTAAGGTGACAAAACAATTAGGGTTTATTTTACAAAAAAATAAATTTACTTAAACTTTAATTGATAATAATTCGTGAACATAATAATTGAAAATGAAAATAAAGAAATAAAACTATAGCCTTATTACATCAAGTAAAAACCCAAAATAAAATTCTTAAGTACTTAAATAAAATAAAGAGTCCATATTGAATAAGACTTCAAACTGAGCATGGCCACCACAAGTTCTGTCGTCCCGGTCCATCACTGCTCATCACCTGAAAAATGTTCCCACAACGGGGTGAGTCAACAGACTCAATGTGCACACAACACTAAAATTTAATAGATCAGACATACCATAACATATCACATGCACATTCATATACAGATAAAATAATGGTGCAACCCAAACCCAAACCTAGATGCCATCCGCTACACATCCCCGTACCAACCTGCACACTGTGGGGACTAATAAGTCAACCCTCCTTCCGCTACACTCCATCGAAGGCAGTCGCTGCAGTCGACGTGCTCATCGCCCAGATAAAATTCGTGGCATAGCCACCAGATTAAATAATTGTGTCATGAGACACCACATTCATATAATGTAACCGAAGTTACCACATTCAGATAATGTGACCGAAGTCACCATATTCAGATAGTGAGACCGAAGTCGTCACCTTCACTTCCCCTTTCTCATATAACCCGAATGCCCCATATATTTCATATCATGCATATCATACTTAAATTCACATTCATGTCACTTTTCACATGTTAAAATATAACATATTTCATAATCCTAGCAGGAGTAGGAAACGTACCTGAGTACTTTGTACCACATTAGGGTACTTTAGCCACATTCACATTCTTATACATTCATATATTAAATATTTGCCATATAACATATTAAAAGTTAGTGTGGGTACACACCTGATTTGCTTAATGCTTTCAATCCAAATCCCGAAAAGCTTGATCTAATGCCTTAGATCTTTAATCTCTACATTTAATCAATCATTTAATACTTAGCAAAGAGCCATTCGGCCATAAATCCAAATCCCAGTAGGATTAGTACACTTAAAACTTACCTTGTTGATTTTAAATCCCGAAATTCTCCTCCTTGTAGTCGACCTAAACAAATCCCAAAAGGCCCTTCAAGGTTTCGGCCATGGAATCCTAAAGGAGTTAGATTCCTATATTTCGGCTAAAAAAGAGAGATTGAAAATCAAATATCAGTTGATCTTACCTCTTTGGATGAAATCGTCAACACCCTTCTGTCACAACAAAGATTCGGCTTTGGCTTTAGTGAACAATCGGCTAAGTTCCAACAAATACTTAGTTTCGGCTTGACAAAAGAAAAAAAAAAGAGAAGAGAAGAGAGGAGAACACTAAGAATTCGGCAGAGAGAAGAGAAGGAAGAAAATTGATGAGTAGCCCTCCTTCCTTCCTTTTATAGACGAAATTATCATCTAAGGAATCCCTTACTTGGCCACCACTCTTCTATTTGATAGCTTTATCCTTTAATTATCATAAAATAAAAGAGTTTAATCCAACATTTATCTTATGGGAATAATGATAAATAAATCCCTTATTTATCTCTTTGAAAATACTTAAGATAAATCATCATTTATCCCTATTTAGTCGAATTTTAAAGAGAATAAAACTCCCTTTTTAAGAGCCTTGTTGCCGTCCACCTCTGTGCTTCTGGAAGCAAAAATAAAACTTCTTTTATTTGCTTCCCATGTGATTCGAACTCAGGCCCAATTGCACCTGCTTGTGGCGTCACCCACCTGGGCCTTAAGTGACATCTTCAGGCCACTTTTCCAAGCCTGATTGTGTGTCAAATTCCTCCTACTAATTTTCTTAAGGCCACCTTGCCTTAATTTCCTCTTTTTAACCTTTAAAACTTGACATTTCCTTTCATTTCCAAGTTTCCAAAAATTTTCGTTTGCCTCCTTTAACCTAACATTTCCTTACATTTCCAAGTTTCCCGAAATGTTTACTTTCCTCTTTTGAATCATTTCCAAATCATTTCCTTACCTTTCTTAGTTTCCAAAAATGTTCACTTTCCTCTTTTAAACTTAACATTTCCATACATTTCCTTACATTTCCTTACATCTTAGGGTTCCTAAAACTCCTCAGATCACATCCAACACACCCACTGAGCCCACTATCTCATGAATTGCGCACGAACGCATAACCCCTAATCTAGGATGTTACAAAACTAAAACCCCAACTTAGCAATAATTTTGTCAGCATTGGCCCCACTTACTCTTGGTTCAAGAAGACTGACAATATCAGGCTTGTATTCCATATTATACTCCCGAAAATTTCTAGGAAATTTAACATTAGCACAGTCCTGACAATTCCACGAAAGTACATAAATATTCATTAAAAAAGAAAAGAAAAGAAAGGAGCTCAAACCTAACTTCCAAGGCCATTATTGCCCTCCAAATTAGAAACAACTTCATCTGACTCAGCATTCGACTTCTTGCTGAGAATTTGAGGAGATAATAGTTCTACCATCGCCTCTATAGATTCAGCTAAAAGAATGCGTGTGTTCCCTGAAGCTTTAAATCGACTCCCTCTACCCCATAAGGCAAAAGAGGTCTTACGATTATTTCGAATTCCACCACTTCTTCTGTCTTTGGAACCATTTAAAAAAGTACCCGAGACCGAATCCAGGAGCTCCAAAGACCGCGAATCCGATTTAGCCTGTTGATTAGAAGAAATATTATTAATATCATTTTTTTTAAAAATTTGCGGTATGCTTACCAGGATCTAAAGTGTTATCGAATATAGGGACTACAAAGCTTTCAGATTCATCGAAAATAGGGTTATAATGTGCTTTGATTTTTTCCAAATTCTCGGCATCTGTAATGGTCGGATTTGTGGAATTCGAAATGCCTTGATCACCTGCAACATTAAAAAGATTATTAGAATGTGTAACTTTAAGGTTTATAGAATGGGTTGATAAAAGTATTTTTTTAGATTAATAATTCAATGATCTTTTACTTATAATTCTACTTTTAAACTAAAATATTTCATTCTTAGTGTTTTAAAATATTAAAATTTATTTGGGCTAATATACAAATTTGTCATTTTATTTTGGATAGAAATTGAAACTTATCATATATTTTAGTTTTATTGATATTTACCATTGTACTTTCAAACTAAAGATAAATTTACTATTCTACTTCAACTTTATATTAGATTTTGCCACTTCACTTTTGAATGATTGAATTATGAAATTAACATTTGATTTTTATTAAATTTTACTATTCAATTTTAATTTAAATTAACTTTAATTGAATTTGATAAATATATTTTACTTAAATAATTAAAATATCAAATAAAAAGTTATTTATGAAAATAAAATAATTTTTTCTTTTTTTTTTTTTAAAAATTTCCAAGTTTACCTCCCATTTAATAACTTAATGTTGGCTACTAAAATAAAACATTTGAAATAATATTTGTCTCATTAATTTTTTCTTTTCTTTTGATATAATAAGAGAAGTGGGGATGGGATAATACATTTCAAACTCTGATTACTTGATAGAAGGTTAAAAGGATGAAGCATACTTCAGTTTTAATAAAAAGTAGATAATAAAAAGGAAAAAAATTATGTGATACATTATCAAGTCCACTTTATCATCCTTACCACTCTACCCTCTTTCAATCTTTACAACCCCTTCTAATATATATGAAGAAATTGACAAGAGAATCAGAGCTTTCTGGTGGGGTCATAATACCAATGTCAGGAAAATTCACACCTGTAATTAGGATATGCTTTGTGCACCTATATCCTAAGGGGGCTTGGGCATTCGTAAGATCAAGCTCTTTAATGAAGCTCCTCTCTCCAAAGTGGTATTGTGTATAATGACAGATCAGCCTTGTCTTCTATCAAAAGTCCTTTGAGCAAAGTATTGCAACCATGCATCCTTCGATCGAGTCAACCTCAAGCCATCTAACTCATAATTCCATTAGGCCCTAGTACCATAATTTGGATCAAAATAAGTCACTCAGATTGCTTGATGTTAATAAAGCAACTGATATTTTTAGTAGAACAATCTCTTTTCAAATGAGAGAGGACAAGCTTGTCTAGAAGGTTGATTTCAATGGTATTGTTTAAGGGTGGGTTTGGATGAGCGGTACACTTACCTACGGTTAGTGTAAAAACAGCAGTGGCAGTGAGATTAGATATTATAGTGATATTGTATCGTGAGACAAAAAGTAAACTAAACGCACCACATTGCACCCCTCCACCCATCCAAACCCACCCTAAGTTAAAAATGCTTATGATCTTCTTTATCAAAGGAGTTCCTGAAACACCCCACACCCGGCCCACGAGCCTGAACCGGATCTGGTATGTTCCTTAAATAAATCGGTTTTCAATGTTCTAAATGACTTAGAGAAAATTTGTGTAAAAAAAAAAATTGTTTTGGGTTGGGCTTAATTTGAAACCTATTTAATAAATTCTGGAAATCCAACTTAAATAAGGTGACAAAATAATTTTTGGGTTTATTATTTTAAAAGAAATAAATTTACTTATCTTTAATCAAACATAAATTGTATCATATTCAAATAAAAATAAACAGAAATAAAGAAAATCCAATTGGGCCTTATGGCCTTATTACATCATTCAAACCCAAAATAAAGTTAAAGTACTAAAATTTCATAAAGTCCAAATTCCAAATAATTTCTTCAAGCGATGCATGGCCACCTTTAGCTCCTGCCGACCCGGTCCATTACTGCTCATCACCTGGAAAATAATTCCCCAACGGGGTGAGTCAACAGACTCAATGTGTACATAGTACTAATTTCCAACAAATCAGGCATACAAGTCATATCAATATCATGTTCATACAAAATAAAGGATGATGCAACCCAAACCCAAACCTATTTGTCCATCCGCTACACACCACCCGTACCAACCTGTACACCGCGGGGACTACTTAGTCGACCCTCCATCCGCTACACACCATCGAAGGCAGTCGCTGCAGTCGACGTGCTCATCGCCCACTTATGTTGTGTCATTAGACACTGTATTCACTGGATGTAACCGAAGTTACCACTTTTCACTTTATGTGACCGTAGTCACCACTTTACGATGGTGAGACCGTAGTCATCACCTTCACTTTCTTCCTCCACAAATATCCCGAATGCCCCAATTATTTCATAACATATTTCACATACTAAATTTTCATTCATGTTACTAATCACATGTTCAAAACATATCACATTCACAATCCTATCAAAAGTAGGAAACGTACCTGGGTACTCCTTACCACATTTGTGGTGCTTAGCCACATTCACATACTGTTACATATTTACATATCTAATGATCGCCATGCAATTTATTGAAAGTTAGTAAGAGTACACACCTTTTTCGCTTAATAGTTTCCGTGAATTCCCGTAGAGCGATCTACCGATCTAGATCTTTCACTCCTATATTCGGCCATTAATTAAAACATATAAATAAACCTATTTGGTCTTAAAACCAAATCCTACTAGAAGTAGAATTACTTACCTAGTTGCCGAATTGATTTAATCAAGTCCCAACAGTTGCTAGAATTCCTCTTCCTTGAAATCGGCTAATACTAGGTATGTAACCATGTCAGTTTTCAGTTTTTGAAATAATGGAAAACACTTAAACAAATTATGCCTTGGCCGAATATCCCTTACCTTATGATGGGATTCCAAATCTGAAGAGGATTCCTTTATAAGCCTGTTGAAATCCTATAACTTCGTGTTAGATTAGATCTAACTTTGAAAACGTGAATCATAATCTTTAACCACATATTTATATTTATAATCCTTACCTTAGATCCTTAGATTTCCCGAAAAATCCCCTTTTGATGTTGTGGATGATTGCCCTCTTTCTTAGAATCCACAAAGATTCAGCTTAACAGTAGAACGGAGAAGAAAATAGAAGAAAAAGAGAGGGATTTTTGCTTAATGAAAATTCGGCAGAGAGGGGTTTTGCCTAGGGAGAATTTCGGCAGAGAGGAAGAGGGAGCAAATGTTGATGAGTAGCCCTCCTGTCCTCCTTTTATAGCCAAAGTTATCAGCCTAGGAGTCCTTTACTTGGCCACCACTCCTCTTTTTGATAATATTATCTCTTTTATTTAAAAGATAAAAGCCTTTAATCCATCAATTATCTCCTCAGTTATCTCATTAGAAAATAATCCTTTATTTATCTCTTATTATTCACATATTTATGTGAATAAAACTCCTTTATTTATCTCTTATTATTCACATATTTATGTGAATAAAACTCCTTTATTTCTCTCTTATTATTCACATATTTATGTGAATAAAACTCCTTTATTTATCTCTTATTATTCACATATTTATGTGAATAAAACTCCTTTATTTATCTCTTATTATTCACATATTTATGTGAATAAAACTCCTTTATTTATCTCTTATTATTCACATATTTATGTGAATAAAACTCCTTTATTTATCTCTTATTATTCACATATTTATGTGAATAAAACTCCTTTATTTCTCTCATATATCCAAGTTTCCCAAAATGTTCAAGTTTCCATTTTTAGATCATTTCCAAAAATGTTTAGGTTTCCAAAAATGTCTAAGTTTCCAAAAATGTCCATTTCCATTTCCATTTTCATTTCCATCTCCATTTTCATTTCCATTTTCATTTTCATTTCCATTTTCATTCATTTCTAGGTTTCCAAAAGTATCAAAAATTTATTCATAATACTTAAGACTTGTCATTTCATACAATTGATCTGAAAAATGCATAGGCCCTTCCTAGGATGTTACAGTTCTACCCCCCTTAAATAAAATTTCGTCCTCGAAATTTCCTAACTAAACAGTTGAGGGTATTGCTGTCGCATTGTCTCTTCTGGCTCCCACGAAGCTTCTTCCGATCCATGATTGCGCCATAACACCTTGACTAAAGGCACCGACTTCTTTCGTAGTGCTTTCACGTCACGTTCCAAGATCTGAATCGGCTCCTCCTCGTAGGATAGATCTGGCCTTAACTCCACTTCTTCAACAGGTACCACATGAGACGGATCCGATCGATAGCGACGTAGCATGGACACATGAAATACGTCGTGCATTTGATGCAACTCTGGTGGCAACTCCAATTGGTATGCCACTGGCCCAACTCGCTTCAGTACTTGATAGGGCCCTATAAACCTTGGGCTTAGCTTCCCTTTGCGACCGAATCGCATAACCTTCTTCCAAGGTGAGACCTTTAGAAACACTTGGTCTCCTACTTCAAACTCAATTTCTTTCCTCTTAAGGTCCGCGTACGACTTCTGTCTATCAGAAGCTTCTTTCAACCGTGCCCGAATTAATTCCACCTTCTCCTCAGTTTCCGCCACTAACTCTGGACCCAAAACGCGGCGTTCTCCTAACTCGGTCCAACAAGTTGGTGTTCTACATTTCCTTCCATACAATGCTTCGTATGGTGCCATCCGAATGCTTGCCTGATAGCTGTTGTTGTAGGCGAACTCAGCTAGAGGCAAGTAATCTTCCCAACTTCCTCGGAAATCCATCACACAGCCTCTTAGCATATCTTCCAACACTTGTATAACCCGTTCAGACTGCCCGTCTGATTGTGGATGAAAAGCCGTAGTGAAGTCTAGCTTAGTGCCTAATGCTTGATGAAGTGCTTTCCAAAATCGAGACGTAAACCTTGGGTCTCTATCGGAGATGATCGACATTGGTACCCCGTGTAGCCTCACGATCTCCGCCACATATAACTTGGCTAACTTTTGAAGGGAATAGTCGATCCTCACAGGGATAAAATGTGCAGACTTGGTCAAACGGTCCACTATCACCCATACCGAGTCCTTCTTAGTGGGCGTAAGGGGAAGCCCACTAACTAAGTCCATGGTAATTCTTTCCCACTTCCATTGGGGAATCTCAATTGGTTGAAGCAATCCTGATGGGACTTGGTGTTCAGCCTTTACTTGCTGACATGTCAAACATTTCCCCACAAATTCAGCCACCTCTCGTTTCAGGTCTGACCACCAAAATTGTTCCCTTAGATCTCTATACAGCTTGATGCCTCCGGGATGCATAGCATAAGGACTACCATGCGTTTCCCGAAGAATCCTTTGTCTCAACTCCTTATCCCTCGGCATACAAACCTTTTCCTTGTAGCACAGTACTCCTTCATCATTGACGCCATAATCCTTTAATCTTCCTTGCCGTACTTGCTGTAACTTAGTACTTAAGTCCTTATCCGCCAACTGTCCCTCTTTCACCTCCTTCAGCCAGGTTGGCTTGACTTGTAACTCTGCCAACAGGCTTCCGTCATCATACAAACTTAAGTGAGCGAACAAAGCCCTTAAATCCGACACAACCTTCCTACTTAGGGCGTCAGCTACCACATTCGCCTTGCCCGGATGGTATTCTATCGAACAGTCATAATCTTTTAATAACTCCACCCACCTTCGTTGCCTCAAGTTCAACTCCTTCTGAGTCAACAAATACTTAAGGATTTTGTGGTCCGTGTAAATTACTGACCTTTCTCCATAAAGGTAGTGCCTCCAAACTTTGAGGGCGAAAACCACTACCGCGAGTTCCAAGTCATGAGTTGGGTAGTTCACCTCATGCGGCCTTAACTGTCGAGATGCATAAGCGACTACCTTTCCTTCTTGCATTAGCACACAGCCTAACCCTGTGTGCGAAGCATCACAATATACTACGAAGTCCTTACCTGCCTCCGGCTGAATTAACACCGGAGCTTCTGTCAGCACCTTTTTAAGCTTTTCAAAGCTCTCCTGTTGCTTATCCGTCCACACAAACGGTACTTCCTTCCTTAGTAACTTTGTCAAAGGTGCGGCTAAATCCTTCCACGAACCTTCTGTAATAGCCTGCCAAGCCTAAGAAACTTCTGATTTCAGCCACCGACCTAGGTGGTTTCCAATCCAACACTGCTTCGATCTTCCTAGGATCCACTCTTATTCCTTCTGCGGATACCACATGTCCTAGGAACGCCACTTCCTTGAGCCAAAATTCGCACTTGCTGAATTTGGCATAAAGCTTCTTTTCCCTTAACACTTCTAACACAACTCGGAGATGCTCATCGTGCTCCTCCTCTGTCTTGGAATACACCAAAATGTCGTCGATGAACACCACGACGAATCTATCCAAGTAGGGTTGGAAAACCCTATTCATCATATCCATGAACGCGGCCGGTGCGTTCGTCAACCCAAACGGCATCACCACAAATTCAAAATGACCGTACCTTATCCTAAAAGCGGTCTTATGAATATCAGCCTCCTTCACTTTCAGTTGATGATACCCCGACCTTAAGTCGATCTTTGAGAACACAGCTGCCCCTTTCAGTTGGTCGAACAAGTCATCTATCCTTGGCAAAGGATACTTGTTCTTGATGGTCAGTTTGTTCAACTGACGATAATCTATGCACATCCGCATAGTTCCATCCTTCTTCTTCACAAAGAGAACCGGTGCTCCCCACGGAGACACACTGGGTCGAATGAACCCACGATCCAACAACTCTTGGATTCGAGCCTTGAGCTCCACTAACTCCTTTGGTGCCATTCGGTAGGGAGCGATTGACACAGGAGCTGTTCCTGGTAGCAAATCTATTCCAAATTCCACTTCTCTATCTGGGGGTATTCCGGGCAACTCCTCCGGAAATACATCCTCAAAATCCCTTACTGTTCTAACTCCCTTGACACCTTCCTCTTCTCCTCTTAACGCACTCACGAAGGCTAAGAATGCCTTACATCCTTTCTTAACCATTTTCTCAGCCTTCAGTGCCGAAACTACGTTAGACAAATAGTTCCTCCTTTCTCCGATCATCACTACTACCTCATCTTCCGGGGTTCTTAGTTCCATACGTTTAGCCGCACAATCCAACACGGCTCGATGCTCTACTAGCCAATCCATTCCAAGTATAAGCTCAAACTCTCCGAAGGGTAATTCCATTAAGTCAGCCTGAAAGTTCGCTCCCTGAATCTCGAGGGGTACATTCCGAAAGATCCTATCTATCCTCACCGTTTGGCCTAAAGGGCTTACTACAGTTATCTGCCTATCAGAAAGTTCAGAGTCTAGGCCTAGTGTTTCAACCACACTACATGCAACATAGGAATGAGTTGAGCCCACATCAATAAGAGCAAAATAGGGTTTGTCATGAATAAAGAACGTACCGGTTATAACATCCGGCGCGTCTCCCTCTTCCCTCCGGCGAACCGCGTAAACCAAACCCGGTTGCCTTGCTTTGGCGTTAGCTGCACCTCGGCCCTGAGCTCCACGGCCTCTGCCACTACCTCTGTTGGCCGACCCACGACCTCTTTGAGGCTGCTGTCCGCCTCTACCAGCCTGGTTAGCATTCTGAGCTGCTGGTTGGCTCTCATCTAATAGCTTGGGGCAATCCTTAATCATATGGTCCTTGGACCCACACTTGAGACATCGTCCCGCCTTTTTCCAACACTCTCCCCCGTGCTTCCTTCCACAATGTTCACAAGGGCGAAATTGCCAGCCCGTACCAGCCTGTTGACTTTGTGGCCTGTCAACTCTAGGCCTCTTGTGGCCTTTTCCAGATGGCCCAAAACCTCTTTTGGGCTTATTTCTGTCCACAGCCTGCTTGGTGGCGTCCTTAATTCCCTCAGCCACTTTAGCCTTTTCCACCAAGGCAGAGAATTCCCGCTCCTGATGCAGTGCTATCAAAAGTCTCAAATCGTCCCTAAGTCCGTCCTCAAAACGAACACAGCGTTCATGCTCAGTCGCCACTACTCCTCGGACATATCGGCTCAACCTCAAGAATTCCGCTTCATATTCGGTGACAGACTTACTTCCTTGTACCAACCCCAGAAAAGCCTTCCTTTGCTCATCTATATACCTGGTTCCCACATACTTCTTCTGAAATGCTTCCTTAGCATATTCCCAGGTCAGATCTTCCGCCGTGGCACCGTCCCGAACGGTTAACCACCATTGATACGCTTCATCGCATAACAGTGCCGTCATCCCTTTCAACTTCTCCTCGGGGGTCAAGTCGAGCTCATCCATGATGCGCTCAGTTGCTTCCAACCAGTACTCAGCTGTACTGGGTGCCACTCCCGATACTCCTCTAAACATTTCAGCTCCATTAGCACGGAGCCGCTCAGGCACAGACTTACGATTTCCTGAATTGTTTCCTGCACCAGCCACCAATTCCAAAACTCGCAGCACAGCCTACGACACGGCATCTTCCCCTGTCTGAGCCTGCTGCTCAACATTGACAGCTGGGGGTGATGGTGGTGGTGGTATCTCATTGTCAGAACCTTGTCCCGATCTAACAGTCATCCTTCCTCTACCTCTTCCACGACGACCACGTCCTCTTGAGCTCATTATCGACGAGATCTGATTAAGGAATTTTATGTATTAGTATTCTTGTTTCACTTATTACCCGCGATGATATCTTATGAAGAAGAGTTTAAGAGTGGTTCTTTCGTATTCATACATGCATACAGTCTTGCATTCATTCATTCATCCATCAACAAATATGAACTTTCGTTCATTCAAAGAAACGTTGTAATTCTTGTTGTTGTTTTCGTTATTTTGCTTTTCCACTACCCAGGGGCATTTTCGTAATTTTATCCTACAGGGGTATTTTCGTAAATTTTCAAAAATAAAAAGTTCCCTGGTGATTTTGACGAAAGTATTTTGGTACTTCTAAAGTTCCGGGGAAATTTTGAAAGAATTTTGAAATCTAGGGGTATTTCGGTAATTTTTGATCTCAGGGGTATTTTGATAATTTTTCCAAAAATCAGGGTAAATTTGTAAAATTTATTAAGTTAGGGATATTTTCCAAGATTGTAAAACATTGAGGGTTCCTTTGAGAGTTACACTTTTCAAAGCAATGATATTGCAAAAATTTTGGAAATCAGGGTCGTTTTGGTAATTTTGTAAGTTAGGGGCAATTTTGTAATTTTCCAAAATCAAGATAGTTTGATATTTTACAAATTAGGGTTTTTGAACATTTGATAAAGTAATGAAATTTTGTTAAAACTATGGGTGGTTTGGTCATTTTATAAACCAAGGGTATTTTTTTTTTTTAATAATAGAAAAACGGCTAAGTCCCTTTCGGGTTTTATTCTTTGTGTTTAGCCTAAGACCAAGCCCTCTTGGTCAGGGTGAACCAAAGCTACGCACCAGGCAGGATTCGAATGAAGAGGAGGTGAGTCACACGAACTGCTTAAATACCAAGCTCTCACCGACCTTTCTAGACATGCGCACAGAGGTTGCCACACCACTGAGCCTTCTGAGTTAGGGTGAACCGAAGCTACGCACCAGGTAGGATTCCTGCGAAGAGGAGGTGAGTCACTAGGACTGCTTAAGTACCAAGCTCTTCCGGATCCAATCCTAGACATGCGTACAGGGGTTACCACACCCTAGCTCAATGACTTAGCCATAGGTTTGTTCAGTGCATTAAGTCTTATGTAATTCTGTGTTTGAGTAATCTAGCCCTAGGGTTCAAGTTCCTATCATCTATTCTACGTTCCATGCCTTTCTACCCTTACACATTCATAAATCATAGAATCACACATAAAGTTAGGTACCTACCTGGTGGACTGCGGGTCGGAGACTTAGGTGCCATGCCATAAAACCTGCTTATTTCAAAAAATTCATTTGGGCTCGAATTGAAAACGTTTTGGGCCTGAGCCCACAGGCCGAGAGTTTTAAAACTGGGCTCTGATACCAACTGAAACACCCCACACCCGGCCCACGAGCCTAAACCGGATCTGGTATGTTCCTTAAATAAATCGGTTTTCAATGTTCTAAATGATTTAGAGAAAATTTGTGTAAAAAAAAAATTGTTTTGGGTTGGGCTTAATTTGAAACCTATTTAATAAATTCTGGAAATCCAACTTAAATAAGGTGACAAAATAATTTTTGGGTTTATTATTTTAAAAGAAATAAATTTACTTATCTTTAATCAAACATAAATTGTATCATATTCAAATAAAAATAAACAGAAATAAAGGAAATCCAATTGGGCCTTATGGCCTTATTACATCATTCAAACCCAAAATAAAGTTTAAAGTACTAAAATTTCATAAAGTCCAAATTCCAAATAATTTCTTCAAGCGATGCATGGCCACCTTTAGCTCCTGCCGACCCGGTCCATTACTGCTCATCACCTGGAAAATAATTCCCCAACGGGGTGAGTCAACAGACTCAATGTGTACATAGTACTAATTTCCAACAAATTAGGCATACAAGTCATATCAATATCATGTTCATACAAAATAAAGGATGATGCAACCCAAACCCAAACCTATTTGTCCATCCGCTACACACCACCCGTACCAACCTGTACACCGCGGGGACTACTAAGTCGACCCTCCATCCGCTACACACCATCGAAGGCAGTCGCTGCAGTCGACGTGCTCATCGCCCACTTATGCTGTGTCATTAGACACTGTATTCACTGGATGTAACCGAAGTTACCACTTTTCACTTTATGTGACCGTAGTCACCACTTTACGATGGTGAGACCGTAGTCATCACCTTCACTTTCTTCCTCCACAAATATCCCGAATGCCCCAATTATTTCATAACATATTTCACATACTAAATTTTCATTCATGTTACTAATCACATGTTCAAAATATATCACATTCACAATCCTATCAAAAGTAGGAAACGTACCTGGGTACTCCTTACCACATTTGTGGTGCTTAGCCACATTCACATACTGTTACATATTTACATATCTAATGATTGCCATGCAATTATTGAAAGTTAGTAAGAGTACACACCTTTTTCGCTTAATAGTTTCCGTGAATTCCCGTAGAGCGATCTACCGATCTAGATCTTTCACTCCTATATTCGGCCATTAATTAAAACATATAAATAAACCTATTTGGTCTTAAAACCAAATCCTACTAGAAGTAGAATTACTTACCTAGTTGCCGAATTGATTTAATCAAGTCCCAACAGTTGCTAGAATTCCTCTTCCTTGAAATCGGCTAATACTAGGTATGTAACCATGTCAGTTTTCGGTTTTTGAAATAATGGAAAACACTTAAACAAATTATGCCTTGGCCGAATATCCCTTACCTTATGATGGGATTCCAAATCTGAAGAGGATTCCTTTATAAGCCTGTTGAAATCCTATAACTTCGTGTTAGATTAGATCTAACTTTGAAAACGTGAATCATAATCTTTAACCACATATTTATATTTATAATCCTTACCTTAGATCCTTAGATTTCCCGAAAAATCCCCTTTTGATGTTGTGGATGATTGCCCTCTTTCTTAGAATCCACAAAGATTCAGCTTAACAGTAGAACGGAGAAGAAAATAGAAGAAAAAGAGAGGGATTTTTGCTTAATGAAAATTCGGCAGAGAGGAAGAGGGAGCAAATGTTGATGAGTAGCCCTCCTGTCCTCCTTTTATAGCCAAAGTTATCAGCCTAGGAGTCCTTTACTTGGCCACCACTCCTCTTTTGGATAATATTATCTCTTTTATTTAAAAGATAAAAGCCTTTAATCCATCAATTATCTCCTCAATTATCTCATTAGAAAATAATCCTTTATTTATCTCTTATTATTCACATATTTATGTGAATAAAACTCCTTTATTTATCTCTTATTATTCACATATTTATGTGAATAAAACTCCTTTATTTCTCTCTTATTATTCACATATTTATGTGAATAAAACTCCTTTATTTATCTCTTATTATTCACATATTTATGTGAATAAAACTCCTTTATTTATCTCTTATTATTCACATATTTATGTGAATAAAACTCATTTATTTATCTCTTATTATTCACATATTTATGTGAATAAAACTCCTTTATTTCTCTCATATATCCAAGTTTCCCAAAATGTTCAAGTTTCCATTTTTAGATCATTTCCAAAAATGTTTAGGTTTCCAAAAATGTCTAAGTTTCCAAAAATGTCCATTTCCATTTCCATTTTCATTTCCATCTCCATTTTCATTTCCATTTTCATTTTCATTTCCATTTTCATTCATTTCTAGGTTTCCAAAAGTATCAAAAATTTATTCATAATACTTAAGACTTGTCATTTCATACAATTGATCTGAAAAATGCATAGGCCCTTCCTAGGATGTTACAGTTCCAATGTCACCCGCCGAGGTTCACATCAAATGATTTGGACAAATCTTTGGTAGCTAAAGATCCCCTTTAAAATAATCCTGTTTCTATGGAAGATTTGTGATGGTTATCTCCCCATTAAGGACCTCATTTCAATACAAATTTCTAATATTGATTTTCAATACCCTTCTACAAAGAGGGGCATTCTACAAAGAAAATAGGGAAACTCAAGACCATCTCTTCCTTACTTATAGTTTTGCTAGAGCATTATGGTTTGGCTCTCTTTTATCCCTACACACTGACTCATTTGATAATTCGTCTATCTTTGAGTGGATCTTACAATGGCTATAGGGTAATGAACTCAACTCCCAAGATTCCAGAAATTTATACACATCTATTGCCTGCACCCTGTGGATTATTTGAAAATCCAGAAATGACCTTATATTCAGAAGCTCCAACTCAAGTCTCATTGCCCCCGTCAAGAAAATCTCTAATATTTACCATTCGATCATCTGGTCCATTTTTAAGACTCTTGATCATTCCAATCAACAAAGGATTCAATCGACTATCTCTTCCGAAGATCTCCTTGCAAATTGGACTCTCCTTTCTGTATTACTCAAAATCGATATGGGAAGAACTATCATTGCTCAAACTTCCTACCGCTTCCAACTTTTATCACATGATAGTGCATTCATTTTGAAACCATTTTTTAAATAATTACGTTTATTTTCATTAAATTAAGTCTTATTTTTTTAGCTTCATGAATTATTTATTTATATTATTATTTTCACTTGTAATTATTTTATTGGGTTATCTAAATAATACATTATATCTCATTAAAATTATTCTACATCATCTCGTTAACTATTTTAACGGTACTTACATCCAATCTGTTAAAAAAAGTAATTTGAAAAAAAAAGAATAAAGATTGATGGCCAAATAAGCTTAAAAATACAATTAGGATCATTTTGACAAAACATATAAACGTTAGTGGTCAAATATTTCTTAAACCTTTATTACTATATTTTAATATTTTTATTATCGATGAATCAGCATCATAATTGGATCCTCAATTATTGATAAAGATTTCAGCAAACCACGTGGTTCATTAAAGCATTTAGTTCCGAAATTTTTGGTAATGTAATAAATACATTCACTTTTCAAAAAAAATAGGGAAAAAATTAAAAATAAAACATTTACACTTTTTGATTTAATATAAAATGCACTTATTCTCTATAATTTATGTGTATTTTCTCCTTATTTTATTAACTTTTTTATAAAATTAAAAATTGAAACACTTTAAAGTTAAATATTCCTGATTTATTTTACTAAAAAATATGTTTGATTTTAATTAAAATTAAGTATTCTGAATATATATTTAATTTAATTATATATTAGTTTTGAGATAAATTCATTAAATTATTTGCATAAAACAATTAGTTATAGAAATTTAGAAGATTTTAATGAAAAAAGAAAATGATTAAAATATATAAGTAATGAAATAAAAGGAAAAGGAATTACCTAAAAGTTAATACTTTGTGATTGTTGGCGGTGGGGTTGTCCCATTATGTGGGAACCTACTTGTTTGTGTGTGTGCTATTATTTATGTTTTGGCCATAATTTTTTTTTCTTTTTTTTAATATTTTACCACAATAGTTTTAGTATTTTCTTTGATCAGAGGTTGACTGCGTATGTTGGGATTCGTACGCCGACCAGAGATTTAATACAAATATAGATTTAAAAGTAGTTTTAACTGTAACTATGATAGGTCAGTTGTAATATTTGTGTGTTATAACGGAATATAAAGTATTTCGAGGATATCAGTTGATAAGGTGAATGGACAATGATCAAGCATGTAATTAGGAAGTCTAGCTAGCTAATGGCTAAGTGTTATATTACAACAATCCATAACTCAATGTTGATTAAACTAAACTATACCTAGAAGGATTAGATTGAATAAAATTCAAAATTACAAAAATATTAATTTGATGAAATAGAATGGTCAATTGATGTCCATGTTGCTAATTTATTGTAGGGTTAGGGATTTAAATTGCTTAAACTTCTAATTGGTCCAATTTTACTTCTCGGTCACCATTTTACCCAATTAGACAATTTAGTCCAATTTATCTCTTGACCTCACTAAACTAATTCGGGAAAATTGAATTTGTTCACAATAGAATCTCCTCTTGGTCTCATTTATCTAAATATTTCCCTAGAGTCATCAATTTTTATGGTTTAAAGTTTATTCGAATTAAAATTTCAATCAATCAACCACTACAAAGCTTAGCTCCCGCTCATCATCAAAACTCGAAACCCAACCAATTTCATGCTCAAATGAATCATCAAATAACCACAAAAGGGGTGAGGGTCGAAATGCTTAGTAATCTTAAAGTGTCATTGATCAAATTGATGGCAAGCAAGAATATTTACAAATCCACAACCCAAATTAATATTATACACTTTTAATAACTAAAAACATGTAGATCTATTGAAACTAAAAACTAATAAATGATAAAAAGCATTAAAAGACTCTTAAACTACTTGAGAACATGCTCCTTAAGTACACGAGAGAGCCTCATTTACTATATCAAATTACGGTATATTAGAGGTCCATCCAATGTCCATTGGAGCTGTTTTTTTTTTTTTTTTACGATAGCTAGTAGACTCAAAGATCTTTGATTTGTACGGTCCATTTTTCTTTTGGAATACTATAGCTTCGGGTTTTCAACTTTCAAAGTTAGCCACTTTTTGGGTGAAATTCTCAACTTTACTCTTTATTTTGCTTGGGAATACTTGCTGATAGCCTTTGCTGAGTTATATGCTCTTGTTGTGACTTAATATTGTAATATTCTAGCAAGACTTTTGATATAGCAGAGCTTTTGGTGGACTTTCAAGTCTCATAGTTTTTACCCTTTGATTTAAAGGGAGTTTCCATGTAAAATTTGCTTGTCTTGATCTTTTATTTTTGCTTACAATATTGTGTTTTACTTGCATCAATTGTTGATCTATTGTGTTCTTCGGTTCGTCATAATTACCGAATTGATTTTGTTAGAGATTGTGTGACCCGAATCTCATCACTTGTTGAAGAAATAAATACAGTGGCAAAATAAATACCACACAAGTTGAGGTCGTATAGAACTATATTTCTACAATTTGAATTTGATTAGAACAGGGTTTTTTAACCTTTAAATAGATGTAGTCGAAACTCCTTTTCATTCATTTTTCAACATTAGTGAATGTCTTCTCCTCTTCCCGTGGTTTTTCCCGAAAGGGTTTCCACGTAAAATTTGTATGTTCTTAATTTTCTTTTCTTATTATTTTGCGATCGTTCTACCGTCATTATCAATATTTATTATAACAAATTTATTGAGAGTGAAAGAACATTGATTGTGCTTCTGCATTGTTTTGTCATGTTCGATTTTGTCCCAACAGTGATAAAAATAGAATCAAAACAATACTTCTGCAATTTACATAAAACAAATTACTAAATTACAATAGATAAAGAAAAAAAAAGTATATGATAAAAACTCATTTTTAACATGTGTCAAATTCTTAAGGTAAAACTTTTACTGTGCTTAATGTACGGTTTTTCTTTTTTTATAATTGGGGGAGGGGAACGGGGTTGTTTAGGATCGAACTCAAAATCTCATGCCTACAACATAATGCTCTTGTCACTGGACCAAAAAAGGTTTGAATAATATACATTCTTTTTATATGTAGTAATGGATATAATAATTTATGTTTTATTTAATTATTTTAAATTAATCTAAAAGTGTAGTGATTTTTTTAATGGTGTTCAACATTTAAAAATCTAATAATGCTATTTTATAAGTTTGTATAAATATTTTAGTTAACTAATTGTTTCACAACTATGCAAAGGTGTTTATTATATTAAATTATAAATATAATTTAAATGAATTAAGTAGTAATTAGTTAACTTATTATAAGTAAAGGGATGTGAAAAGGAAAGAACCGACCAATAACATAAGGATACCTTAGAAAAAGGGAAGACTAGGCAATAAATGTCCAAAAGAGGCATTAATGCAATTACTAGACCCTTCTAGCTCTAGCCAAAGTATTTGAAAATTAAATGGTTAAATTTTTTGTTAGTCCCTGTACTTTGACAAAAAATTAAGATTTAATCTTTGTACTTAAAAAATTAAAATTTATGTCGTCATACTTTTCTTATTTAAAAATCTCAATCCAATAATTAACATTATTAATATTTCCTGTCAAAATCTGTCAACTTGGCACGTTGATTAGGTTATCTTCATATAGTATGATATACGATTGACGAAAAATAAGCATGTTAAATTGACAAATTTTGCCAAAAACTACCCATGATTATAACCGAACTAAAATTTTAAAATTAAAAAATAGGAAGATTGAATATTTTTAACTTTTAAATACAAAGATTAAACCTCAAATTTTATTAAAGTACACAATTAATAACATATTTTAACCCATAAAAAATATAAAAGAATCTTGAATATTCGAGAATAAAGTTATAAACATATATATTATTTTATTGTAATTGCATTATATTAATTAAATTGGATGATAACTAGATCTTATTATTTTAGGCTTAGTGGTATAGAAGGTAGTCAAACTTTTTCAAAAAAAAGTTAATTAAATTCCTACGACTTTTTTTTCACCTAATTAAGCCCTTGAATTAATAAAATTAGCCAAATAAGTCCTTTGACCAACGTTGACTATTACAATGCTAACGTGGCCGTTAATGATCACGTCAATGCTGTAACGGTCAACATTAGTCAAAGGATCTATTTAACTAATTTTATTAATTTAGAGGTTCAATTGGGTACAAAAATATCACATGAGCTTAATTAATTTTTTTGAAAAAATTCGAAGGGATTAGACCATTAAGCCATAATTGTATTACGATACGAAATTACTAAGTACTCAAGTGAGAACAAAGAGCTTTGCGAGATGCGGTACACCAGCGAGCGTATGATGCATAGAGGTTAGGCCAATCGGAGGATGGGCAATACGTGAAATGGTGAAGCCAAACCGAAAGCACTTGCTCTTGTTCCTCTCCTTCTAGCTTTTCAATGGCGTCCTCCAATATCTTCTCGAGGTCGGCTCTTTCGCTTATGCTCAGCACCGGCACGTCGCTGCCATTGCTCCCTCTGCACAACAACGGCAGCCACGATGTAATCATTTTCATATTTGTTTGACTGCACTTTTCTTTGCTGCTTTCTTCACGATCTTCTTCCACTCTAATGTTCTTCGCTTGGTTGAATAAAAATGCTGCATATGGTATCGGAAAAATTTAATCCCTCTATTATTAAATCTCTATATTACTAAAAAAAATTAAATAAATTACTATTACCAGTAGCAAGGTAAGGTGTTGACAAGTGTAATAAAATTATAATTTTCATATGATTTACTTAACGATAATGATAACTATATTCTAATTTAACATTATTTAATTTTTCTTAATAATATAATAATTAAATTAAAATTTTTAATAGGAAAGGGACTAATTTGATAAAATCTCTATAATAGAGGGATTTATGAAGCACTTTCTCCATTAATTTTGGCATGCATTCTTTTATTATGTAATAGACATATTCTAAACATGATTCACAGCATAAGCTAACCAAAGGGCCTGCTTATACAAAGCTCAATTAAAATGTTTTAAACTTTAGGGATTAATTTAGAATCTGAAGATAGTTTAGGATGCATGATGTAATTAATCCTTAACTAATTACTTTTAGTGATGAAATTAAAAAGGATTAAAACATACCCGTAACTTTAACGAGGGAAGCTTGAAGACGCGGCTCAGCCAAAAGAGAAAGCGAAGCCAAATTCGAAGCCGATGCCCATTTCTCAACAGCCTCATCAGCAAACCCACAAGCAGCTAATTTCTGCGCTAACCAAAGCAACTCAGCCGCCATTTTCTCAGCAGAATTCCCCGACCGGTTCCCATCCCTTACCACCCGTTTCCCCGCTGTACCCCACACCCCATCCCCAACAGATCGAACCGCCAGCAAGACCCTGACCACCTGATACTGAACCGGTCTAGCCACCGAACCATCAAGACCGACCCTGTCGTGTTCGGCCATTGCAGCTTCAAGCTGGCAAAGGGTCCTCGAGAAAGCCGCGGATAAAACCACACGGTTCATTTCCCGCAAAGCCTCGATACCTTCCCTACAATTCTCTTCGATCAACCTTTCGGCCAAAGACCGTACTATTTCGTACTTTCTGGAGCTAACGGGAATGTCATTAACACTGGCAAGTAACTGCGAAAGCGCACGAGAAATCCCCGAATCGCCGATCCCAACACCGGCGGCGGCATAATCACCGTTTTTGTGGGTCTTAAACGAGTAATTCTTATCGGGTTGTAGTGATAATGAGAGTAAATTAGTAGGAATAGAAGAAGGGATTAACTTTAAAAAGAAGAGAAAACAATTGACGACGAGGTAACGTATCATCTTAAGAAGCTTATATCGTTCCGACAAGTAGAAAAGTGATTTATCGGCGGAAATCAATACAGAAGATACCAAATTATGGAGCAGCAAAGGGAATAAAATCGTGGGTGGCTTCTCCATTAAACCCATGGTTTCTTTCTTTCGTTCTTCGATTTGGATTTGCTGGGTTGAAGCTTGACTGAACATTGGTGTTTTGTTCGTGAGAATGAGAATGGTTTTGGAAAGGTTGTGAAAATGAGGGGAAGCTGAATGGCGAAAAAAATAGAGGGTGAAGAGCAAGAGACGGTGTTCTTGGCTCTGGTCTTGTGGGTTGTTGAAAATGTTATAATGAGATGGAGACATACGGGACTGTTTAAAATTGTCGTCACATTGACTTTTTGTATTCCAACTTTGTATTTGAGATAATGGTTAAACTTATCCGCTCCCACATATTTAAACTCATATATTTTTATATTGATAATAATATTCATGTCACTTAAAATAAGAATATTTATATCTTTTTTAAATTAATGGATAAACTATTAAAATAGTCAATTTTATTTATCTTAGGATACATTTTAATTACTTATGTTTGAAATATTATGTTTTAGTCACTTACGTTATTGTGTTGTAACATTTTAGTCACTGAGCCATTAATTACCGTCAACAGTGTAACAGTAAGTTGACATGGCACGTTAAATCATCATTTCAAAATGAAAATTTTAGGTTAAATTCTACAATTGGTCCCTATATTTTTTCATTTTGAACAATTCAATTTTTCTCTTTTATGTTCTTCTAACTTTCCTTCTTCTTTTTTTATTTTATTTTCCATTTTCTTCTACTTCTCTCTCTATTTTTCTTCCTTCTTCATTTCTTTTAACGTAGTTTTTCTATAACTTTCATTTGTTCACTACACCAAAACAGACTTTTAGCGGCGTTTTTTGGGCCTTTAGCGGCGTTTTTAAGCGCCACTAATAGTACTTGCGGCGCTTTTGAAAGCGCCGCAAAAAACGCCGCTACGGAAACCGCCGCAAAAAGTAGTGGCGTTTTTTGCGAAAAAACGCCGCTACAGGTAAGGGCCTTTAGCGGCGCTTTTAAAAAAAACGCCGCTAAAGGTACGGGTCTTTAGCGGTAAAAAACGCCGCTAAAGGTACGAGTCTTTAGCGGCGCTTTTAAAAAAACGCCGCTAAAGGAACGGGTCTTTAGCGGCGCTTTTAAAAAAAACGCCGCTAACGGTACGGGCCTTTAGCGGCGCTTTTAAAAAAACGCCGCTAAAGGTACGGGCTTTTAGAGGCGCTTTTTCGAAAAACGCCGCTAAAAGTCCTGGTCTTTAGCGGCGCTTTTCCTAAAAACGCCGCTAAAAGTTATGAAAAATAAAAAAAATTATTATTCTTTTAGCGGCGCTTTTTTTTAAAAACGCCACTAAAAGTAATGAAAAATAAAAAAAAATTATTATACTTTTTGCGACGCTTTTAAAAACGCCGCTAAAAGTCAATAAAAATAAAAAAAAATTACATATTATAAAAACACCAAAAATCTAATTTAAAAATGTATAATTTAATTTCAAGACATTAAAATGAAAATTTTAGAAGAATACATATTTCTATAATTCTATCTAATAACAAGCATGTGAGATTTGCCTAAAATTATAAAAATGCTCCTAATAACAAACACATTACGATGGACGTAATACCCGAAGCTAGCATCATATGAGTGCTCTTGAATAGCCATGATCTGAACAGCATTGTACCCAAGTCTTTTAATACGGGGAAGAACATCATTTCTAAAGTTGGCGTATGTGTTAATCATTGGCTCCTACATCAGAGAGTAGATAATACTAGCCATTGAGAAGCTTGAAGAGATGACGCAACAAAAATGGAAAGGATCATAAATAGTCTTATATAAAAGGGAGTGAAATTCAATTTCAACGTGAACCCTAGAGCAAAAATGGATCTAAATTATGAAGCAGCAGGGATAACTTATATATTACGGTGATCTGATTACATAATAAATCTGAGACAAGTGATAATTCAATTTCCAAATATTGACAACAATAATAGAAAAACATAAGCAGCAACTAACCTTATCATCCATGGTAACCTTATAAACTGCAGACATTTCACCAACTCTTGTGAAGACTTGCTGAAAAACAAACAAGAGATAAAGAAACATTAAAGTAGGAATATTGTTATGCAGCATAGTTAATAACTCTCAGCCGGTGGTCTGCGGATCTTGTTATTATAGGGAAAGAGATAAGGCAAAAGAAAGGAAGAAATCATTTAATGGCAAGCGTGATGCCTTCCATGACTCTCAGCCTATATATATACCATTGCTAATCAAACAATTTTTATTTTCAATTCATATTGCCATATGCCAACATCTTGTTCTATACCTTGTAAACCAGATCACTGAAACTTATATTCAACTAGCAGTAAACTGACATTCATCTAATCCAAAAAGTTAACTCCAAAAAGAAAAAAGCTTGATTGATAAGCGATTACCGGAGCCATCCAACGACAAGTATCACAATCTATGCATGTGTGATCTGCAAAATAGATTAAAAACCAATATACCAAAATTAGCAGAGATGGCACTAAAAAATAATACTTGTTCCTATAGGTATCCTTACTGTCTATGCTGCTCGGACTCATTTTTGTTAAAGTATCCGTGTCCAAAATTCAAAATTAAGCATTTTAAGACTTTAGTTATATGGAAAAATTCAAAGTTTGGCCCCTCTAGAAAGTAAATAATTTAATTTAAGTATTTTTAACACTATATATCTAAAACGTCAAACAAAGTTGCTAGGAATTAGCTCTTACCAACGAGCTCCCGTCCATTAACATAAGGGCCTAATTGATCAATAGGGACAAAGTTGAATTTAGTTTCAGGAATGAACGTTTCTTCATTAGAAGCCTCTTCGACCACGGAATTCTCATTCAAAGTCATTTCATAATCATTTTGAACAGTCTTAAACTGCTTGTTTGCAACTTTTAGTGTTCCTCTTGATATGTAATAGACCTTCCCCAGTTGAAACTTCTCATAGAACTTCCTAGCAGCTTCATTAAACATTGTTGCTTGTATTTGTGTACCCTACAAAATACAAATATCCAAGCACTTAGAACTCATTCTCCCACAAGTAGATATGCATCATGCCACAAGTACAAAGCCATAATAATAATAATAATAATAATAATAATAATAATAATAAAAAGCACAGGCTATATAGCTGCTTACATCTTCATCTGTTAACTCCACATTGAAAACACAACCTTCTCCTCTAGCATTCTTATAGGTACGCATGTTTCCCTTGCTTGTGAGACGAACTTTAATCATCCAATTGCCCTGGTAAGGATTCAACGAAACAAGAGGATGCACCTGTTAGCGTTTTCAAATAAATAAAACTTAACCCTGAACCATTGTTATTTCACCAAAGATACAATATCAAACAGATATTCATATTAAGACCAAATAACAGTTCAGGAAACCTAATGCTTTCCTGATGATAATTGTTCTAGATTCAGTAAAATTTAGAACTCATCCAACAAATCAACTCTCATATCAGCTTGTATCAGGAACTAATTTTGATATATGATATATGGTGACGGAAGGTGCATTTTGAAATACTAAGATGAAAAGCCACTCAACTCACTCAGTACTATACTACCCATATACATAAAATAAAAAGACATTTGGATCTTTTAGTACTTAATATATAGACTACAGTTATTAGAACAGTTTACATAATACACCAAATCGAAAAACATTATCTGAAATCCATGTGCCCAAACAGTTCACACTAAGAACTTCCTTGAAAGCATATTACTGCTCAATCCCCATGAATCTAATAACTAGTTCAATCCTTTCTGTGAAAGACATACTCCACACCCACCCACCCCAATAAATAATTAAATTAAAATAAAAGAACATAAAAAAATTTGTTGATTCATGCAGCTAAAGCTTTTTCAATAAAACAAAGTAATTCACCACTCTGCTTTGATCTCCACAATACTCGGTTCTCTGATCAGCAAGAATCAAGATGTTCTAAAGGAAAGCATCGGCGCTTTTCAAATCCCCATCTTCAATAGCTTTAGCGCTGTCTAGTAACAATCTCAAGTCGGTGTCAGTGTCAAAAACATAAGAAGCCATGAAACAAGGTGAGATTCAACACAGTTGGATAAAGCTGGAGAGAAATATAGTTGAACAGCAAGTGAATGCAGCAAGATTTCATATGAAACTGTAAGTATTTTATTAATATCTATAATTTGCTTCCTACAAATTACCTGGCTGGAAATTAGGTAATATATTCTTTTTCCTTTCATTATTTTCTTTTTGAGAGAGAAAAACAAAGGTGTCATCACTCATCACCATGCTCACTCCCAAAATAGATAACTTTTTGCTGTTTATATATATATATAAAAATCGTAAAAAAAGATACTTACAATATCATATTAACTAGTCATCACGCTGTTTCTGTTGGTCAACATTGTTTATAAATATTTTAAATCTAATTCTTGTGAATGGACAAGCCCAAGGCACAATTTAAAAACAAAGTAATTTGTAAATATTTTAAAAGGCATATACTTAATTGAGCTTAAAACTAAGTTTCTCAACTACATCTTGAGTCGAGCTTAAAAAATTATGCAAAAGTGAAGAAAAGAATTCAACAAATATACCATTCCCCTTTTCCCTAGAAGAAAAGGGGTACTCCATTTCACAAAAGAACCAAAAACTTCCAACTAAAATCAACAAATGCTAGAGTACAAAGAAAAAAATGACAGAAAGCATCTAATAGATTCATGCAGCTAAAGCTTTTTCAATAAAACAAAGAAAAACAATTTGCAGAATCAAACCAACGGTATGCTGCTAACATAGAACTAAAAGTTGTAAGTGAAATTAAAAGAACATGAAGTTTTTCTGCAATGAAACAAAACAAACATTCATTATTTAATAAGAAGCTATGAAACTGTTTTACATTTCCCCAAGAGAGTGAAGATTTCAAGGATAAGAACATAAAAAAGGCAGGGTTTAAAGAAGAAGAGACAATTACTTTCAAACATGCATGAACATAAAGATTATACCTTTTACAACAACATACATGTTAGCTCAAAGAAAACTTGGTACTAAAAATTCAGCTAAAAAACAAACTCATTTCAGACCTCAAATGCATTCATTTGCATCATATATAAGAAGAAAAATAAATACCGAGAAACAAAGCAACAAACCATGAAGCTCGGTGATTTGGGAAAACAAAATCAGCCCCCCAAAACCAGAAAAAATAGCTTTAACCTCAAAATTCCAATTTTCAAACACATTTCAACACTCAACAATCGAGGATAAAAAGCATGAATAAGATTCCCACAGGGACGAACCACAAATTAATTTTTTTTTTAAAGTTGTTCAAATTATAAAATACTAAACAAAGATTCGATTACATCATATCTCAAGCATCAATCAAGAATTTGCAGGAAAAGGGGAAAAAGAAAAAGAAACAGTGCTACTAAAAAATTTAGTAAATCAAACACTTATGTTCCTATTACCCCATTTTCCAAAGCACCCAACCAGCATAATAACACAATGTACTTAATATCATAAGCTACTCTAATCCCTAATTCTGAATCTAGAACCAGTACAAAATGTACCTCATCTCCCTACTCATCTCTTCCACTACTCTTTTACGTCTCTAATCAGTGTATTGAGTGTTCTAAATTATGATAAATTTATAGCTCCTTGATATCTTTGATTGAATGAGTAAACTGACATGTATATCATAGCTACTTCTTGCTAAAGTGTATGTAAACTAATGTTAACTAAAACAATATAATAAAGCTGGCTATGACCAAATAAAGCTCTGAAATACAAATAAGTGCACCAATGAAACAATTAAAGTTACAAATTTATCATCATATAGGCTTAATAAACATAAAACATCAAAACTGTTCCAATCCAATGAAAAAAATTAACACATGAATGAATTAAATCTCTCATTTTCATGCTTGCATTCCATAAAACTAAAGAAATCCCAATACTCTTTAACCAAATTTATATCTAAGAAAAGACTATCAACAGCATCGATCCAATAAGCAGTAGCAAACCGACAATTTTTCTTAATGTTAAATCGAAACAAAAATGTTCAATTAAAAAATTAATAAAAAGAGGCAAGATATTTAGGACTGAAAAAAGCTCATGAAAATAAAGAATTATCAAAAACCCCCATCAATCTGAAGCTAATTTACCCACATTTCAACAACAACAAAAGAATCGACACACATAGCTGCAAGTTTCTATACAGCAGAGGGACTAAAAAGGGGGGAAACGATTTACCTTGTGGATGAGGTGCCGGGATTTGTTATGAGGGAGGTCGAGAGAGACAGAAGACAAACTGGGTGGATGATTACCACGACGGAATAGGTGGTGGATCTACTGGCGTAGGATGAGCAGTGAAAACGGAAAGCTGATGGAAATAGCTGATAACACTTTGCCGGCGAACAGCTAAAGGAGAAGGGAAACGGGTGTTCGGGATTCAAGAAAAAAGAAAATAAAAGCAAAGCGCAAAGGGATTTCGGGATTTCGGGATAGAGATGAGAATAGGAAGAGGACTGAGATGAAAGTTAGGGATTTCGGGAAATCATAGATTGGGGGAACAGAAATCAAAAGAGATGAAAGTTAAGCAATTTTACACAAACGGTAACAATACGGCGCCGTTTTACACAAACAGATTAGCGGCGTTTTTTATAAGCGCCGCTAGATACCCGATTTTTGCGGCGTTTTCACGAAAAACGCCACTAAATATACAAAACTACGTCGTTTTATTTACAGCAGAAACATATTTACGGCGTTTTTTACGAAAACGCCACTATTCCCAATTTTAATTTTTTTCCCATTTTTCAATTTTAATTTTAATTCTAATTTTAACCTAAATTTTCCTAAGTTTTTCCTTTCAAAATTTTCTTAATTTTAATTCTAATTTTGTTATCATATATTTATGGAAAAGATAAATATAAAATATTTATTAAACAAATGTACAATTAAAGGCGGTGGAAAGTTTAACAAAAAATAAATTTAACATATTTAAAATTTAATATTTAAAATTTAATTAAATATTATTTTGATACTACGTATTTAGAAAATTAAATTATAAATTGCAGTGTATAATTATATTGCAGGAAAAACCCAATAAATTATGTTTTTTATTTTGATTTATATTTTAAAAAACAATAAAAACTCAATATTCTAATAAATAATAATTTACATTTATCTTATTTTGATTTATATTCTAAAAAATCCAATATCAATCCCTAAATCATAAACCTTAGACCTTAAGCACTAACCCACAAATAGCTAGCCTTAAACCCCAAATTCAAAACCCCAAACCTTAAATACTAGACCATAAAACTCGAACCCTAAACTACTCTAAACTACAAACCCTAAATCATAATCCGATACTAACTTTTTGGGAATTCATGTAGCCAATGTTAGTGTAGTACAAAACATATATTTTAATATCTAACACATTAACCATAAATCCCTCATGAGGGATTTCGATTTCAGGTCATATAGATAACACCCTAAACCCTAAACCCTAAAATCCTAAACTAATACCATAAACCCTAACTCAGAAACCTAACACAGTAACTATTTCCCCTCAAACCCGTAACCCTAAACCCATAAACCATAAACCCTAAACCTAAAACCCTAATCCATTAACCATTTCATTCTAAACCCCTAACCCTAACCCTAAAACCCTTAACCACTACTAACACTTAAACATTAATACCAGTAAACACTAACATATTAAACACTATACAATAAACCCAGACAACAAACTTTAAAACGCTAAACCCATACACCAACATAACAAACCCTAAACCATGCATGAAATTAATATACTAAACATTAAACCCTAAATCAATTTTAATAGCTTAATTTATAACTTAAATGAAAACTTCTATATTGTTCAGTTAACAATTTGTAACTTTTCATAATTAAGTAACTAAAATGAAACTTTCTCATAGCTTATAAGTGAATGTATCAAAATAAAATATAATTCAAAGCGAGAAAAATGAAAAAATATGAAAAACTTTTAGCGGCGTTTTCCAAAAAGCGCCGCTACAGATCAGACTTTTTGCGGCGTTTTCCGAAAAGCGCCGCTAAAGACCAGACTTTTAGCGGCGTTTTCCGAAAAGCGCCGCTAAAGACCAGACTTTTAGCGGCGTTTTCCGAAAAGCGCCGCTAAATACCAGACTTTTAGCGGCGTTTTGTAAATAAACGCCGCAATATGTCCTTTTTAGCGGCGTTTTGATAATAAACGCCGCTATTGCTCTTTTTTTTGCAGCGTTTTTCTTCAAACGCCACTAATTGATAATATTTGCGGCGTTTTTACTTAAAACGCCACTAAAAACGCCGCTAAAAGTCTATTTTGGTGTAGTGGTTAAAACTAATTCACAAGCTCGCCTCACTTGAAAAAATTAAATTGTTCAAAAAAATAAAAGTATAGGAACCAATTTTAACAAATGAAAAATATAGAAAAACTTCGTTAAACAAAATGGAGAAAGGAGTAAAACAAAGAGAGAAACAAAATAGAACGGAAAATAATAAAAAAAAGAAATGTTAAAAGAACATAAAAGAAAAAGAAATTAAATTACTTAAAATGAAAAACATATAGGGACCGATTGTATAAATTAATTTAAATTTTTTTTTGAAATGATGATTTAACTTGTCACATCAGTTTATCATTATACTGTTAACAACAATTAACGGCTCAGTAACTAAAATGTTACAATGCGATAACGTAAGTGACTAAAACGTAACATTTCAAACATAAGTGACTAAAATGTAATATGAGGTAAATAAAAGTGACTATTTTGATAGTTTACCCTAAATTAATTGATGAAAATATAAACTAATAATTTAGTGATATTAAGGATTTGGTTTGCTGATTGTGGGGTTAATAAGCTTTTTTTTTTTTTTTTTTTTTTGAAATTCAAACCCTACATGCTTCAAAATTATTAGTATGGGCCAAATTTGGTGATTGTGGGGTTAATAAGCTTTTATTATTATTATTATTATTATTTAGAACCCTACTTGCTTTAAAATTATCAGTACGGGCCAATTCAATTGTAAAATGTATATACCAAACGTGGGATTAGCAGTGATTCTGAGTAAGAAAGCAAAATGATGGTAGGAATATTAAATTAAATTTATATAAAATAATGTCCGGAACATATTTGAAAATTTTATGTATCAAATTGCAAAATGTTAAAGTTCATGTATATAATTGTACTTTAAACCATAGTTTATGTACAGTTTTGAGATTTATCCCATTATTTTACTATCTAAATTTTCATAAAAAAACATTTTAGTTTTTCATTTTACTTTTTTATTTTGTTAGCACTTAAACATGTAATGTTTGTTAAATCACTTTAAAATGAATGAAAAAATTTAACGTTTGTTAATTTTGTTAATGTGGTATACATGTGGATTATCACATGGGTGCCACATATCAATTAATTAATTTTTAAAAATTTATTAAAAATATTTAAAAATTAAAAAGTATAAAAATTATAAAAATATTTAATTAATTGCTAACATGACATACATGTGGATGTCACATCAATAATGTTAATAAACGTTAATTTTTTCATTCCTTTTTGGATGATTTAACAAATAATTTAAGCTTAAGATCTAAAAAAGATGAAAAATTAAATGAGGGTTAAAATTACCTTTTTTTTAATAAAATTGGATGGCAAAATAAATCATTATGCCAACAAATTTTAATCATAAGTACCATAATTGACACGTGTCTTATTTATTTTATATACTTTTTTATCAACTAAATCGATGTTGGCTAAAATACATGAGATCAAATTTCATAAAATGCATTATTGATTCATAAATCAATCGAGCTCATAATGTAAATAAGAATGAAGAATCAAATTTGTCGAAACTATTTTTTTTTTGTGAAAGGGTCGACTTTGATTTTGAAAATGAAAACGAAAATGAGAGTCGCCACCAATCCTTTTTGATGAGGTGTGATCGGGTCACCTCGTAATCTGGTCATTTTAATAAAATTTAATTTACTAAAACAACGGTTTTGGTCTACAAAATTTAGAAAAATGGGTTCGGGAGTCGATTACGCACGAGGAAGGATTAGCACCCTCGTAACGCCCAAAATTGGTACCTAGTTGATTTATTAGTGTCTTAGTGTCGAAAATCGAAAAACTCGAAAAGAGTTTTAAAATACGATCATTTTTTTATTAATGTTAATTTTAAACGTTTGAAATGAATTGAAATGAGCAGCAAAGGCCTACTCGTCCCGCGATAATAATATGCCACATCCCGTAAGTTAGGATGAGACATTTGGACCCTCGAGAACAAGGTTGCCTTGGATTTTGTAAAACTTAAGTATTTTAAATTTAGAAGGATATTCGGTTGTTTAGATTTAAAAATGATATAAGTTTAATTGATTATGCTTTAAAGAGAAATTATTTAAAACGTGAAAAAGGGTCGTGCTTGACGAATAATGGTAATGCGACATAAATTTGGAGTAACGATAGCGTAATATACATAATACAATATAATATAGAGCATTGATAAACTAAAATGTTAATGTGCATGAATAATAATAATGATAATAGAAACGATAATATAAATAAAAACAATAATCATCATCGATGACAACAACAACAATAATAATAATAACAATAATGATAATAATGAGAACGAAAATAAAAATGAGATAAATGACAAAAAAACAAAAATAAATGAATAAAAAAATAAAACAAACTAATTATATAAAAAATAACAAGTAAGTAAATAACTAAAAAAATAATTAAAAACTTAATAGTGAGCAAATAAATAAATAGACAAGTGATCATTAGGTAAAATTGTTTAAAAATGAGAATAATAATAATAATAATAATAAATGAATAATAATAAATAATAGTAATAATAATAATAATAATAATAATAATAATAACGATAAAAAATAAACAAAATAATGATAATAGTAATAGTAATAGTAATAATAATAAGCATAAATAAGACAAATAAAGAAGATAAAAAGAAAGCATGATGAATAAATACATACGAGGATAAAAAAATAAAAATAAATAAAAGAACAGTATATAAATAGGAAAGTAAATGAATACAATAAAGAATAATGGATAAATAAACAAGTAGATAAGTAAATGGATAAATAAAAGGGTTAAAATAAAAAGGACTCGATTAACATTAAAATAAATTCAAGAGGTATAAATTGAAAATAATAAAAAGCTTATAAGGACCAGGATATAATGTGCTGAAACTAACGAGGACCTGATGGGAAAATATCCCTGATCCTTATGCGTTGCGTTTCAGCTAGCAAAGGTTGTGGATTAAATTAAAAATAAAATAAAATTAAAGGGGCAAATTTAAAAGAAAAGAAAAAACCAGATTGAAACAAAATAAAAATGCGAAAGGATCAAAAGGGTAAATAACCCCTAAAACAAAACACGCGGATTTTTGGTGGTTCGGTTCGGGTCGATCCGACCCATCTCAAAACGGCATCATTTTAGTGTTAGATTCCTTAGGGTGAAACGACGCCGTTTCACTAGCTCTATATAAGTCAATATTTTTTTTAAAAATTCATTTTTCTCATATCTCCTTCAAAAACCCAAAGTTTTCTCTCATTCCCCTCTCTCCCTAGACCGAATTCCGGCCATGCTCTAGCCTATCGACTGCCGCGCCTTCACCATCGGTGACCGCCGTACACGGCGGCGCTCAAGGTAAAATTTTTCCCCATTTTTTTAAATATATATATATATATATGCGTATATGATTTTGAAAAAAAGAAAAGAAATGAATAAATAGGTATATATGTGTAACACCCCAAACTCGGCCTAGAAGTTAGGCCCGAATTTGACGCGTCATATTGAAGAGTTTTTCAGAAACCATGTTTTCATTAGAAACTCTTCTTAAAGAATTTAAAACTTTTTTTGCTATTTGAAACCTCAGATTTCGTTTGCTTATTTCAAAATGTGGTTTATTAGAAATCATCCTTGGAAGACATTATTATCCTTAAAACCTTTTGTTGCGGAAGCTTAATTTAAAACAGTTGCTGTCATTGTTTAAGAAGATCCATAAATTTATCGTTTATAGTTTGCATATAACTGAAAATGGAAATTTAAAGAAAAATAAACCCCATTGGCCTTATTACATAATGTTAAACCCGAATTAAAATAATATTAAAAATAAAGTAAAACTGATTTTAATAAAGTTCGAAGGAAATATCTCCGATGTATAAAAATATTTGTAAAAGTTTATTTTGAAAATCCATTTGTTAATCGATTTTGGAAACCATTATTTAAGTTTTTCAGAAAATTCCCTTTTTAAACAATTTAAGAAAAATAATAAAAACATCCCAACCATAAAGCAAAATAAAAATAGTCCAGAGGCCTTATTACAACATTTAACCCAAAATAGTAAAGTAATAAATAAACGAGAAAGAAGTCTAAAGTCCAAATAAACCATTTCTGAAGTATGGCCTCCCTTGAGTCATCCATAGCCCAAGTCCATATCATCAAGCATTACCTACAAGGGTTAAGAGAAAGGGGGGGTGAGTTACAAGAACTCAGTGTATAATCCCCTTACCATTATCCACTGGGTCTGAACCCGTTTAGCAAAAACTTGGGCTTGAGCCCATTAAACAATAACTTGGGCCGAAGCCCATTTAACAATATCTCAGGCCTAAGCCCATTTACATAATAATGTATCTATAATATCATGTGAATGTAATGCAATTCCCAACCCAATCCTAATAATCCATCCGCTACACACCACCCGTACCAACCAACACACCTGTGGGTGATCATCAATCAACTCACCCCGCCAACACACCATATGCAGGCATTAAGCCATTAATAATAATTCGCAGGCCAATGGCCATTTATAATATTTGTGGCTGAGCCACTAAAATCATATACGGTAATATAATCGGCACACAGCCTTAATCACTATGGCACAAAGCCATATTTAAATTGGCACATAGCCATTATCAAAATTTGTGGCAGAGCCACCAGAATATGTGGCAGAGTCACCAGAATCAAAATGTGGCAGAGCCACCAGGCTACACTTCTCTTCTTTTACATTTTTCCCAGCCTATATAAATATGCAAATGCAACATACATAGTAAATCATGATATTTATAAATATAAACAACAATAATTAATTCAAAGATTCAATACAAAAATTCGGCCCATTGTAACACTTTGCAAATCGGCCCATTAAGGCAATCCATCAATTCGACCCATTAGGGGCATTTTCGTAATTCGGCCCATTAGGGGCATTTTCGTAATTTCGTAACCCAAGGGTATTTCGGTAATTTACCCTCCAAGGATAATTCGGTAATCTCGTAACTAAAACTTAACTAGTAATTTGGGGCATACAAATTTAAACTGTCCATCTGCGTAATACTGACTAAATTGACCATAACTCGAGTTAAAAAACTTGAAATCTAGATGCGTAAATTTTCCTTGGAACTAGACTCATATATCTTCTTACTGTAATTTTTCCAGAATTTTTGGCCTAGCAATTTAGTACAGTTTATTCCTTAAAGTTTCCCTTGTTTCACTGTCCAATGATTCTGACCTCTCTTATCTTAATTTCAAATATCTCACTGTACGGTTTTCATATACTGCTCCTACTTATTTCTAATGAAAATAGACTCACTAAGGAATCTTTACATATAAACTATAACTCATAATTCACTTTGTACGATTTTATATGATTTTTCCAAAACAGATCAGGGAACCACAAAGTCATTCAGAACCAATCTCACTAAAATTAACATATCTTAGAATATAAAATTCCTTTTTCTTCTCCGTTTCTTCCATATTAAAATAGACACAGTAAGCTTTAATTTTATATCTTAATCAATTTATAATTCTCTTTCTCCTATTTCTCATGAGTTTTTGAAATCACGTCACTGTCACTGACCAAAACTGTTTTATTACAAAAACATGGTTACCACTATGAACCTACGCTCGCCCGAGTGATCCCGGATGCCGATTTCTGGTTTTCTTTGGTATTTCAACCAAATCACAGAACATTCATGCAAAATTTCAGAGAAATGTGAGATTACACACCATTTCAAACATGTATTTGGAAGGGTATGAGATTACACACCTGATTTCGGTAAGGACTAAACCTTCTTGATCGCCGGCACCTATGACACCCTAACACTTGATTAGAAAAATACCACGATGAGAGAAAGTAGTTGTTTAGGGGTAAGATTCGGCTTACCACTATTTCCGAAGGATTAACAAGTAGAGAATATCGAGTGCTTTCGTCCCTAAAATAATCGATTAGTCAAAACTTCGATCCGATTTACAACATAGCCGAGTAGAGATATAATGAAAAATCCAAGAAGAAACTCCTTACCTAAACGATGATGAATCCGATTTCCATCGATTGACTTATGACTACGGATTAATTAAAGTTTCAGCCTTCCACTATAACTCGATTGATCAAAGGAGTGAGTGTCAACACGAATGGAAAGAAATGATAAAGAAGAGATGAAGGGTTCGACTATGGAGGTACGGATTAGAGAAGAAGAAGTTTGGAGAAGAAAAAAAATGAGACAAAGTAATGCTAAAAGGAATTTGGCCTAACAAGCACCAAAGTTTGCCAAATGAAAAATGAAGAATTTGGCTACCCAATTACTCCTTCCCAAGCCGTGTGTTGCTTCTCCAAAAAGGGATAAGTGTTGACCAAAAACACTTTCTAAAACATCACCCATGAAACATGCCAACATATTCCCCTTTTTACTCATTTTCTTTTTGTTTCTTTCCTTCCACCTTTCCATATTTCCCTCCATACCATAATTTCTTTTTGTTTCTTTCTTTCCACTTTCTCATATTTCCCTCCATTTTGTTTCTTTCTTTCCACTTTCCCATATTTCCCTCCATACCATAATTTCTTTTTGTTTCTTTCTTTCTACTTTCTTTGTTTTCTTCCTTACCTTATCTTTTAGTCATCATTCCATTTTTCTTTTATTTCTTTCCTTCCTTTGATGCCATGACCGACACTTACCATGCAACACTTGAGAAGCTCAAAAATTTAAATCCCAAAAGTTGCAATAGATGGAATTTGAACCCCTTCCCTCCATGCTCTCCACTTGACACCACAACCTCCTTACCATATGTTCATTTATGCTAACAAAATACACACTTATTTCCTTAAGCATTGATGCCTCTTACTATCGCTCCTTAAAGTGCTTAAACACAAAAGTTATACTAAGGCCCAATTCAACCCCGAGCCCTCATTGAACCCCTAAACATACACAATTAATATTTTTAACTAGCATATTGCATGATATAAGGCAAAACATAAAATTCTAAATTTCAGGATGTTACAATATGTATACTGTTTCGGAAAAAAGAAAACAAAGAAGAAAAATAAAAGAGTAAGACCTTAGCCCGTTCAATCTTTCAACTGCTTACTATTTTTTTGTGCTTGAGTCCTTTTCTTTTTTTTTGTATTAAAAAAGTATCCCCTTTTACATTGAAGTTCTTCTGGCTATATAGCCAAAAATATATTATTTTACACATTTTTGCTACTGTTTCTGATTTCTGCTCTGTTCTTGTTTCCTTTTGCAGGTGTCAGATGGCGGTGGCAGCGGCTTTGGCAAAGGTCAGAAGACCCTAGGTGCGGCGCACCTAAGGTTTGAAGAGTCTTGTTTTTTGTTATGAGTTTGGGATAGGGTTTAGTGTTTTTGGGCTTTTTTTGTAAATCTGGACTGTAATTTGGGTTTTAATTTGTTAATGGGCCCCGGGCAAAATAGGCCAATTACAGCTATCCCTCTTTGCTCATTACCGTGTAACAGGAATGGAGCAAAGACTTTAAAAGGGCCAATTTTGCCTGGTCTTGTCGAGCTTTGACTTCTTTTGGTGCTTCTCTTCTTCAAGTAGCCTCCTTCCATTCCACCGCATCTTCAAGGGTGTAGGAATTAGTGCTTCAATTCGCTCGAATGTAATTTCAGGGAGAAGAGGTTTGTAACTTCGATCTACTCCGCTGGAACTTCAAAGAGATAAGAATTGGTAATTTCAACCTGCTCCACTGCAAATTCAGGGAGATAAGGTTTGGTGGCTTCAATCTGCTCCACTACAACTTTAGGAAGATAAGATCCGCCAATTTGTAGCTTTAATCTGTTCCACTGCATTTTCAAGGAAATAAGATTCACAGACTTCAATCTGCTCCGCTGCAACTTCAGGGAGATAAGGCCGGTGGCTTCAATCTACTCCACTGCAACTTCAAGAAGATAAGATCTGCCAATTTGTAGCTTCAATCTGTTCCATTGCATCTTCAGGGAATTAAGATTCGCTGCCTTTAGTCTGTTCCACTGCAACTTCAAGGAGATAAGGCTGGTGGCTTCAGTCTACTCCACTGCTTCAGGAAGATAAGATCCACCATAACTTGTAGCTTTAATCTGTTCGACTGTAACGCCAGAGAAATAAGATTCGCTGTCTTCAGTTTGCTCCGCTGTAACTTTAGGAAAATGAGGCTGGTGGCTTCAATCTGCTCCACTACAACTTTAGGAAGATAAGATTCGCCATCTTCGATCTACTCCACTGCAACTTCAAGGAGATAAGATCTACAAATTCAATCTGCTCCATTGTTACTTCAAGGAGATGAGATTTACGGATTAATCGATCTTGCTACACCGCTCTCTGGGAGACATGACGTGTAGAATCGATTTCATGGCTATGCCAAATGATTAGGATGTCATGATCAGAATGAATCAAATGCTCCAAACTAAATGTGCAAGAATGATATTTGTATTAATGCATGAGAATGATCCCTTTTTAATGTTAAGGTTGTCATTGCTCGTTGTTCATCAAGGTTGTATTGCTGTGCTCAGCTGGTGTCTTTGACAGAAAGTCTGAAGAAATAGTCACAATTTAGACTTTTCTTTCTCAAATATTTCCAACCCTTAGGTTTGGTGAGTTCTAAATAATAGTCTTGTTTCCGTTTCTTGTACTATTTAGAAGCTTCCAGAGTAATATGCAGAACTCCTTTCGTGAAAGTATTATTAGTCCATTAATCGTTATTTCAATGCAAAATGCTTGAAAAAGATCATAATGATGGACAAAACTGAATTTTATCAGGAACAAAATCTGAAAAGAATGGATTAATCAAAGAAAGCAAACATTGCTGGAATACAAAATAAGTGAGAGGAAAATAGGTGCCCCAGATATCGCAGCATGAGCTTCTCTGCACGGACTTCTTGAGGACCCTTTTGAGCTCAACATGTGTTTAGGAGATCAAGAGTACTCTGTTGATGCCCCAAGACATAACATCTCTCCTTCTTGTTAATTCGGAGAAAGCGAGACTACCGCATGCCCCATTTTTTTATTAAAATTTAAATTGCCCTTTACATGTTTTCAATTTGAAACCCATTCGGTCTCAATGCGCCCTTTGTGGGTTTTCGCATTGGCCTCTCCTTCTTATCATTTTATTTTATTTTATTTTCTTTCCTTTTTTTTAAATAAAGTACTTATTGACTGAGTCTGAATTCACTGGATTAGGCAGAGTCTTATTATCCATTTCAGTTAAGATCAATGTCCCTCTAGAAAAGGCCTTCTTTACCACATAAGGTTCTTTTCAATTTAGCATCCATTTCTTCTGAAGTCCTTTTAGATGGGAAGGATCTTCTTCAAAACCAAGTCCCCCTCATGGAATTTTCTGGGGCGAATCTTTTTGTGGTAAGCTCGTATCATCCGGATAGCTCTCAACCTCTTCTTTTCGATCAGATTCAGCTAATCATATCGGGATTAAATCTATTTTGCTTCATCCAACTTCAGCTCTGACAAGATTCGAATGGAGGGAATTTCAACTTCGATAGGTAAAACTGCTTCTATTCCATAAATCAATGAGAAAAGCATTGCCCCGGTGAAGGTCCTAACAGACGTTCGATAAGCATAGATGGTAATTTTTCATGATAATTTTTACAAGTCTTGGTCATTTTTTTCACGATTTTTTTGCCTCCATTGCACCGTTCATTCTAGGGAAATATGGTGTTTTAAATCTTGAACAGACTGCAAACTTCTGATATCGTGTTGTTGTTCAAATTTAGTGCATTGTTAGATATGATCCTTTTTGGAATTCTATACTAACATATGATCTCTTTTTTCAATAATTTGCTGACTGTCGATTTTGTGACATTGGCATATGAAGCAACTTTCACCCACTTAGTGAAGTAATTGACGACCACGAATCAATGCCCACCAGAAGTTTTTTTTTTTTTGCGAGATCGGCCCACTAATATCCATGCCCCACATAGAGAAAGTCCATGGAGATGTCATACATGAAGAGATGAAGGAGGCACAGGAATCTTGTCTCCATAAAATTGGCACTTATGGCATTTCTTTGTATAACTGATGCAATCCCCTTCCATGGTGGACCAGCAGTACCCGAACCTCATGATTTGCCTGGCTATTGTAAAACTATTAGCATGTGTTCCTCTTCTAAGATTTCCTTAGCCTTAACAGCATCCACACGTCTTAGTAGCCCAGGCATATCTTGATACGATCATGCGAAAACATATTTGAATTCTAAGAATAACTCAATGACGGGCTCCGATCTTCACCTCTTTCCCTTCTCCTAGGCTCACAATGACTTTTTGTAAGGTAGGATTTGTTTTTCATCTTGTTCTACCATCCTTAACAAATCAGGAGATGGGTTACAATTTCTGTCGTCTTCAAAGTCCTGAGATCCCTCTAGAGACATATCTTGCTCAAAAGTAGATTCTGAGTCAGTAGCAGCGTCGTTCATATCGTTGATATCTAGGGACCTATTGTAGGTATGAAGGAATTTTCAAAGAACAAATGAATCTAAGAATAATTATTTATGTGGTATGAACATGAATAAAATAAAGAAATAAAAGAATATTTTCTCAAAGTGAGACACAAAAATGCATTTTCCATTGAAAATAAAGGTGTTGGACATGAGCCTATTTCACGAAAAGATTCTTATTGCTTCTAGGCTTAAAGTAACAAGTGTGTTTTGAATATTACTCTAAATTAGCTCTAAAAAATACAGGGATCTCTTCCACAGTCCCATTGTTCAAAACACTCTCAAGTATGTAAGGGCAAATGCTTGGAAAACTATATTCCCCGGTTCTCTTCAGATACGACGTTAATGTTCAGATTCCCCGATATTCCTTCCGGGATTTTGACTTCTTCAAGGAATTCTAGTTCCTTATTATCTATCAGGCCTTGCACCAAGGCCCTGAATTAACTGCACTTTTGAATCTCGTGACCTTCTTCATTGTGGAACTCACAGTAGTTCCTTGCTTCTCTAGGTACCTCCCCCGAGTCCTGTGTGATTAATCCACTTTCTACCATTTTCTTTCAAACCTCTCTCAGTGGGTTTTCACTTCTGCTATATTTATCTTGATTCTCTTCCCCATATTCTCGATTATCGCATTTTCCCCTTTGTCAGAATAGTTGGGTAACGGATTTTCTGCACCAAATTGATCATCAAATTTCACAATACCCATGTTGATGAGTCTTTCGATTATCTTTTTGAAAGCAGTGTAGTTCTCAATTGAGTGTCCTATAATTCCCACGTGGTACTCGCATTGAGTGTTCGCATTGTACCATTTGGGGAACGGAGGCTGTATAGGTTTTAGGTAGAAAGGGGATACTATATGTGCATCAAACAAACTTTGGTACAACTCCCCATACGTGATTGAGATTGGCGTGAACCGGAGTTTTTCTGAGTTCGGTCTTGGATTGAAATCTTGCCTTGGGGGGATCTGATGGCTAGTAGTTGCCATCCTTGGCTAGCTTACGGTAATCAACTTTGAATAGCCCTTGTTATACATACTCGCATTATTCACCTCATTTTCCCTCTTCCTCAGGGCCTTTAAAGTATTGATTTAGGAGCTCCTCTCTCACCTTTTCCGTTTGTAATGATTTTCAAATTGTTTTGGGAGCTCCACTCTCGTCTTTTTTTGTTTTCGCTAAATCATCCAGATCAAGGACAACAGGATTGATTGGATTATCCCCTGGACTAGAACCTGAACCTGTCGGGAAATTCACTGCTGTCAAGGTACCGGTCTAGTATTAGGGTCTGATGTTAACGGACACCCTTATGGATACGCGTTTGGTTGTGCTTGGTTGTTTGTTGGGGTAAAGCCTGAATGATAAGAGGGGTCCTCGTTATCATCCTCGGAATTGACCATAGGGCTTTTTCCTTTTCCTAACCCTCCAGCTAGCATCTGGGTTAACTGGCTCATCATGTTCCTTTGAAATTCTAGCATCTGATTCATCATATCTTGTTGAAGTTTGGCCAATTACTCTTGCATCTGTATTTGCAGTTGCTCTAATCTCTTCAACCTTTAGTCCATTGCTTCAGTTTTTTCCTCATCTACTATAACGATATTCTACGGTAAGGATCTTTCGTGAGTTTTATTGCATATGATGCAATGCAATGCTAATGCATGGAATGAATGCACAAAAAGGGCGTTGATTCTGATTCAATTCTATTGGAACAATTTTTCTAGAAAACAAATTTCTTTACATAAAACGAATACATATACAGCCTTGTCCTTATACTCCAAGCGAAGACATCGATCCTTTTTCTTCATATCCGGATGTTAAGACCAAATCTTACGAATTTCCCAAAAGATGTCTCTATTATATCCTTTTTGCTTGATCCGAGCTGCGACCCATCGCTCACTCATCCTCGTGATACTCGTTAGCTTCTTTAAGTATGTTGGGACGTTGACGGCTCCTGAATAATCTTTGTTGGCTTGAATCCTAAAGCAAAGTCATGTACTCCTCCGTGAACTCTCACCCTTCTCTCATTGTGTTTACTCGAACCATATTCGGGCGGTCATATTGTATTCCACTTTATCAAGAAATTCATTTTCCATGACAAGCTCTCTATTTAGCAATTAAGCGTGAATCAACACCTCTTTTCTATGATGAAAATGCAATGCAATCATAAAAAAAATGAAATATGTTAGTACAAAGCAAAAACAAGCAAGGAAAAATAAATAGAGCACCTATTCTGGTGACCACTAGGGTTTGGAGTGGTTTTACTTAGGGTGGGCTCTTAAGGCTCACTATATGGGGTTCAGTTCTAAAGTAAAGGTATCTGAACAAGCAGATTCCTTGATCCTCACCCATTATAGGCTCACATGGACCGAGTTCAGTTCAGGGGAATACATTTCCCTATGGCTACACAGAGATGAAAATCTCACGAAGACATAGGTACGAATGTATCCTGAAAGCAATCCACTATCCTGCACGGAGTGAAGACCTCATGAAGGAATAGTTTCTCACTCCCACTTAAAAGGGTATAATCGAGTAGTCATGTAATGCAATATACAGAAACATATCAAAAATTCAAACCAGAAAAAAAAACCAAAATGATGAAAGTCGTAACAAAGACGGATGAAATATATGATAAACCGTAAAATTAACATATTTTAGGCCCACATTTAGCATGCTTTTGGATGATTTAAGCCTTGAATTATGTAATTTGGTGCTCTTAATCCTTTGTTTTCATGTTTTATACCCAGGAGAGCACCAGAGGATGAAAAGAACGGAAAACGGGCTTAAAATAGAGTAAATGGGCCATATCATGAAATCCACATGGCCTGGGCCCAAGACCACACAGCCGTGCCTTATCAACAGACTCGAATACGGCCTGGCCACGATTCACATGGGCGTGTGCCATGGGCGTGTCCCTGCCGCGACCAAGAGGAGTTTTACTCGGTCGGAATAGGATACTTGGAGGCAAAGAAACACATTCCAAAGCCTATTTAAACACCCTAGGAGGAATTCTACTCGAATTAGGAGACTTAGGGGCCAAGTAAGGCATCTCAAAGCTTATATAAACACCCTAGGGGGCAACTTAAACGGGGAGTTCGGCAGAAGCCGAAACCCAGGGCTTTAGTTAGGGGGCGTCCAGCTAGGCCAAAGAGGGCAAATTTGTGGAGATTTACTAGAAGATAGACAATTGATTCATCTCAAAAAGCTGGAATTATACTCAAGACGACGAATCTCTCCTTCAATTCCTTTAGGGGGTTTTAGGGATTTCTTTTGTTTTGTTTTATCTTTTCTTTTGAGATGTATTCTTTTATTATTATTATGAACTAAACCCTCAGATACCTGAGGGGGATGAAGCCTAAGATGAATCTTGTTATCGTTTGCTGAACTATATGATAAATATTTGACTTGTTCTTAATTATGTGTTCTTAATTCTTGTGTTGATAGTTCTGGGATATTAATTCAAGTATGATGTGCTTAGGTGGAGGACCAAAAGTCCCTGCTTAAGAGTAGATCTAGCATAGTTAAGCGGATTTGATCGTACGCCTAGAGATAGGGTGACAAGATTTTGCCGGATTAGGGTGAAACCTAATATGGGAGTCCATAGATCGAGTTAATGCAATTCTAGGGTTTTTAATTAGAAAGAGATTTCAATTAATCAACCTAGGGTTAGACGTTAGTCGCCTCGAGAGAGGCATTAATATAACTTAGGGAATCTTACGGATCAAGTCAAGTGAATAAATCGTCTGGTTCAGAGTTAGATAACAAGTGAAGTTTAAGTGGATTCTTCCTTGGGTGTCGTCTCAATCAATTGGTTTTTCCTAAAGTTATTTTCTCAATTTCATTCTTCATTGTCTTAGAGTCTTTAGATTAGTTGATAGTTAATTTTAGATTAGATAAACAATTTCCTTAATTCTTAGGCTAGATAATAAAAAGAGAGTTAGTATTAGTACTTTTGGTTCTTTTGGAATTCGACATGCCGGTCTTGCCTAAACTATACTACTATTCGATAGGTACGCTTGCCTCAAATCGTTGTCATAGTTAGTTTCCAGATTCGATCATTCTTTATATAAATTTTAAGACTCTGACACGCAATCAATGTAACAAAAGGATCGTACATTTAAACCAAGTTTTCAATTTTCGACAAAAAGACAAAAAGTAATCAACTCGCGGCTTGACTCTTGTAAGAGCCCAAATCTGCCCGGGCCTGTGCAAACCAGATAAAACCAAAACCAAAAACCAAAAATAACAAATATAAAAACCAATAAATAAACAATCCATTTTAATAGTTTTTTTTACAATGACCCAATTTACAAACTAAATTCAGCCTAACCCAAACGGCCCAAATAACTAAAATCCAATCGCCCGGGCCCAATGTTGAGCAGGCTCAGATAACCCAAATCTGATTAGGGTTTCAGAAACCCTAGAACCCCCTAGACAAAACCAGCGCCGCAACCGAGCTCCACGCACACGTGCGCCATACGCCCGCTCCACCACATTGGCCCACCTCCGTACAGCCACGCACACCTTGTACCTGCGAAAACAACAGAAATGAAAACAAAAAAGGGGCCAAACGAAGAAAAACAGGATAGAGAAAGCAACAATTTTTTTTTAATTTCTATTCGGCCATAAATAGGGCGAAAAATCGAATGTAAAGGGATCTTTTTTTGGTATTATGCATACATACGAAGCAAATAGAAATCAACCAAAATTTTTAGGTGATTCTCATTGTTTTCTTTCACTTTTGATTCTTTTCGATCTATTTAAACATCTGATTCTTTTGCATGCAATTTTAAAAGTAGAAAATAGAGAATCTTACCTTTTCAGATGGGTTGCTGGAGTCCTTGTTTTCTTCGCCGAAATCAGAGATAAAAAAGGGCTTTTTCTCAGTTTGCAACAACGAGATCCCTTTAAATAATCAATATTCAAGAGGGATTTCGGAGTTGAATCATCTACGCATGGTTCCAAATCGGCAAATGGGGGCTTTATTTGCAGCCTATAGTCGGATTCAATGGCAAATGGTGGTTGTTGATAGTCGATTAGAGAGAAATAGAAAATAGGTTAGGTTTTAGTTCTGTTTCATTTGATTTTAGAGGTGATTAAATTTTTTAAGGGTAAGTTTTTTTTTTTAAATACAAAACGGTGCCATTTGTAAACTACCTGATGACCTGACCCATATGCGGCTGAGATCATCGCGTTTTGGTCACCGAGGGTATATTTTCGCACTTAGTCCCTATATTTTGCGACATCAATTGATTGAGCTCTGCTTTTATTTTATTTCGTTCTTTAATTTTTCCCTTGAATGTTGCGCGTTTTTTAATTTAGTTTAGTCTACACACTGTGTTTTGACTATTCAAATATTCACTAGTTTAATCCCTAACTATTTATGCGCATTTTAATTTAGTCCTTAACTCTGTTTAAATTTTTATAAATTAGCCTGTTAATTTTATTCTTATTTCAATTAAGTATTTTTCTTAGTTTATAAAATTTATTCATTATTTCTTTGTAGAAGCTGTTTTAATAAATTATTTTAAACTATTTTATTGATTTTACAATGTTTTAATTTGTTTTAAACTTTCATTTGTGTATATTTTTGATTTATTGTATAAATATTTGATTTCAAAATATTCTTTTATATGTCTCTTTGTTTTAATAATTTGTGCAATATTTAATTTAAATACTCTTATATATTATTAATTTATACACATATATATAATTTGTACTAAAACTATCTTACTTTATGTATATATTCTTAATTTCATATAATTTTTATGTATATATTTTCTTTTAAATCTATATATTTTTATTTCAAATCTATGTAAATATATAATTGTTCTTTTAAAGATCTTATTTTAAATTATGTTTTATTTATTCCAAACACTTTTATATGTCATTATTATTTTTATATGTATATTATTTTATATCAAATTTTTATCACGTATGTATTATTTAAATAAACACATATATATATATATATATATATATATATATATATCTTGTTTATTTGTTTTAAAATTTGCTATATGTTATTTGTGTTAATTTGTTTGTTATTGTATGTACCCAAATTCGTTCCTTGCAAATTTCATATTATAGTCATTCATCTGTATAATATTTATCCATGTATATTATTCCATGTTTATAACTTTGCCCTTTTCACATTATAGCATCGTGATTCAAATTTTAACATTTTAATTGTTATTGGTCATTTCATTCTTGTTCCAAACAAGATAAATAAATATATTTTTGAGTCCATTTCATAATCACTTAGTAAAAGTTTTCAAAATAAGACAATATTTCGTGTTTGGAAATTCGAGAAATCGTGCCCTATCGTGCTGGGTTTCGGTTTTCCGTTTGACCAAATAACCAAATATCCTTTTAAAATTTTGTCCATGTTTTCTAAAAAAACAAGGCAATGTTTCGTGTTTGGAAATCTGAGAAATCGTACCCTACCGTGCTGGGCTTCGGTTTTTCCGTTTGTCCAAATAATTGAATATCCTTATAAAAATCTCAATGCATGAACTTTGGAAATCGTGAGAGGATCTTGGCATCGAGGGTTTGAAACGTCATATCCTATCGTGCTGGATGTGATATTTTATTCCTTCGGAACAGGAGAATCTCAATATCCAGTTCGAGTTATTTAAAATGTTTTAAAATGGAATTGTGTTGTAAAATCATTCCAAATTTCCGGCATTAGGACATTAATTAATCAATTAAGTACCAACTTTGGGCGTTGCGAGGGTGCTAATCCTTCCTCATGCGTAACTGACTCGCGAACCCGTTTTTTGAATTCGTTGACCAAAATTATTTTCTTTTAAAGTAAAATAAAATGTTTTTATAGGTGATCCGATCACACCTAAACCAAAAGGATTGGTGGCGACTCCATTTTCTTTTTTAAAGTGGATCCCTGTTTTTCTAAAATCATAAAAAATGGTTTCAACAACTCTCTTATTTGGTTCCCCAGTGGAGTCGTCAAGCTGTCGAAGCCATTTTTTTTGTGAAAGGGTTGACTTTGATTTTGAAAATGAAAGCGAAAATGGGAGTCGCCACCAATCCTTTTTGATGAGGTGTGATCGGGTCACCTCGTAATTTGGTCTTTTTAATAAAATTTTAATTTACTAAAACAACGATTTTGGTCTACGAAATTTAGAAAAATGGGTTCGAGAGTTGGTTACGCACGAAGAAGGATTAGCACCCTCGTTACGCCCAAAATTGATACCTAGTTGACTTATTAGTGTCTTAGTGTCGAAAATCGGAAAACTCAAAAAGAGTTTTACAATACTATCATTTTTTATCAATGTTAATTTTAAACGTTTGAAATGAATTGAAATGAGCAGCAAAGGCCTACTCGTCCCGCGATAATAATATGCCACATCCCGTAAGTTAGGATGCTACATTTTGGACCCTCGAGAACAAGCTTACGTTCGATTTTGTAAAACTTAAGTATTTTAAATTTAGAAGGATATTCGGTTGTTTAGATTTAACGAGAAAATTGAAAACCCGTAAGTTAGGGTACGACATCTCGAATTTCCAAAAAACGAAACATTGCCTTATTTTAAAAAATTTCCTTTTTGAATAAAAATTAATGAAGTATTTAAAAATGATATATGTTTAATTGATTATGCTTTAAAGAGAAATTATTTAAAAAGTGAAAAAGGGTCGTGCTTGACGAATAATGGTAGTACGACGTAAATTTGGAGTAACGATAGCGTAATATACATAATACAATATAATATAGAGCATTGATAAACTAAAATATTAATGTGCATGAATAATAATAATGATAATGGAAACGATAATATAAATAAAAACAATAATCATCATCAATGACAACAACAATAATAATAATAGTAACAATAATGATAATAATGAGAACGAAAATAAAAATGAGATTAATGACAAAAAAACAAAAATAAATGAATAATAAAAAAATAAAACAAACTAATTATATAAAAAAAACGAGTAAGTAAATAACTAAAAAAAATTAAAAACTTAATAGTGAACAAATAAATAAATAGACGAGTGATCATTAGGTAAAATTGTTTAAAAATGAGAATAATAATAATAATAATAATAATAATAATAATAATAATAATAATAATAATAATAATAATAATAATAATAAACAAATAATGATAGTAGTAATAGTAATAATAATAAGCATAAATAAGACAAATAAAGAAGATAAAAGAAAGCATGATGAATAAATACATACGAGGATAAAAAAATAAAAATAAATACATAAATAAATAAATAGTATATAAATAGGAAAGTAAATGAATACAATAAAGAATAATGAATAAATAAACAGGTAGATAAGTAAATGGATAAATAAAAGGGTTAAAATACAAAGGACTCGATTAACATTAAAATAAAATCAAGAGGTATAAATTGAAAATAATAAAAATCTTATAAGGACCAGGATATAATGCGTTGAAACTAACGAGGACCTAATGGGAAAATATCCCTGATCCTTATGCGTTGCGTTTCAGCTAGCAAAGGCCGTGGATTAAATTAAAAATAAAATAAAATTAAAGGGGCAAATTTAAAAGAAAAGAAAAAACCAGATTGAAACAAAATAAAAATGCGGAAGGATCAAAAAGGTAAATAACCCCTAAAACAAGAACACGTGGATCCTTGGTGGTTCGGTCGGGTCGGTCCGACCCATCTTAAAATGACGCCGTTTTAATGTTAGATTCCCCAAGATGAAACGACGTCGTTTCACTAGCTCTATATAAGTCAATATTTTTAAAAAAAAAAAATCATTTTTCTCCTATCTCCTTCAAAAATCCAAAGTTTTCTCTCCTTCCCCTCTCTCACTGGCCCAAATTCTGGCCATGCTCCGGCCTATCAACCGCCGCGCTTCTGCCATCGGCGACCGTCGTACATGGCGGCGCTCAAGGTGAAATTTCTTCCCCTTTTTTTATATATATATATATATATATATATATATGTATATGATTTTGAAAAAAAAAAAGAAATGAAGAAATAGGTATATATGTATACTGTTTTGGAAAAAAGAAAACAAGAAGAAAAATAAAAGAGTAAGACCTTAGCCCGTTCTTTCCTTCAACTGCTTACTGTTTTTTTGTGCTTGAGTCCTTTTCTTTTTTTTTTTTTGTATTCAAAAAGTATCCCCTTTTACATTGAAGTTCTTCTGGCTATATAGCCAAAAATATATTATTTTACACATTTTTGCTTTTGTTTCTGCTTTCTGCTCTGTTCTTGATTCCTTTTGCAAGTGTCAAACGGAGATGGCAGCGGCTTTGGCAGAGGTTAGAAGACCCTAGGTGTGGCGCACCTAGGGTTTGAAGAGTCTTGTTTTTTTGTTATGGGTTTGGGCTAGGGTTTAGTGTTTTTGGGCTTTTTTTTTTGTAAATCTAGACTATAATTTAGGTTTTAATTTGTTAATGGGCCCTGGGAAAAATAGGTCCATTACAAAATTAATTGGCATTAGACATGAGTTTGATATTTAGAAACATATTATCTTTTATTTTCAAGAGTGGACGAACGTAAATAAAAAAGTGTTGTAACCCATTTGTGTTAGGACACATGATAAGTCTAGAGGAGACCTGGATAGTAAACCTGCCACCAGCAAGTCGGGAGCTCACTTGTGAAATCATTCTCCTAAGAAGAATACCACCCATACAACGGATGACCAGGTCTTCATTAGGAACACGAAGTCGTTTAGTCACCAAACATCACGTGAGCTCAACTCTTTATCTCATCAAAGTTAGAATGAATGACAGGATTTGTCCTATCACAAATATCCTCGTCCCATCGAAGAAGTTCCTCCACGTACTCCGTAATGATGGCTAGATGACAATTCCAACACGTTAACACCATATTATATGAAACCCTTGCCTATAAATGTAACGACTCGGTTTCCAGTGGTGTTAGAAAATGCGGTTTTGGAACCTCATTTCTATCAACCAGATTATAAATATTAAATAGGAATATTTACAGAGTTAGTATAAAAATATATCGAGATTCAGTTAAGTATTTTAGTCGAAAAAGTGGTTAATTAAGGTCAAGAGACTAAATTATAAAAGTTTAATTAATATAGATTTTTAATTAGAAAAAGGCTTGAAGACCTGATAGCAATTATCTCAAGGACTAAAATGGTTATTAAACCATTTTTTTCTTATAGCTAGTGGACGATGATGATTATTTTCCATTAAGCTTAACTAATAATTAAATTGTTATAATAAAACCTAATTAACTAAGATTAATTAAGTGATAATCTTAGTATAAATAACATTTGAGTGGAAAGATAGATGATATTATCATCTTCTTCCACCGTCCAAGAGAGAATAAGAAAAGGAAAACTCTATTTTTGGAGCTTGAAGCATTCAGTCAAAATATTATTAAGGTAACCAAGCCCTTTTATTATCATTTTTATAGTTTTTTTTTTTTGTCATGGGAGCTTGATTTAGCTAGCCCATGTATCAATTTGTTCAATTGTTGAAATTTTGATAAGTTTCCGTTGTTGAAATTGGATGAATTAGGTGTGAAATTGATAGAAATTAAGCTTAAATTATGAAAAAGACTAAATTGTAAAGCTTAACAAGATCGATTGTTAGCTTTGTTACATTAGGGGCCAAATTGAATAAAATGCAAAACTATTATGAAATTGGGGAGGAATAGAAAGTATAAGGTCCTTAATGAGTAAATGTGAAATCGGATTTTAATCTGAAGCTCTATACCGAAAGTTATGCTTGTCCTGGGTTTAGGGACTAAATTGAATAAATTGAAAAATATGTTTGGCTTTGTACTTGAATGTGAATTGGATGGAAATTGATATTTTGTAATTGTTGATGTAACATCCTGAATTTTAAGGCTTGTGCATTTTGTGTAGTGTGTGCTTAAAATATTAATCTAAGGATTTGAGGTGCAAATGGGGCTCAGGTTTGGGCTGAGGCTTTGAATAAATATTTTATTTAGACACTCTAGGGGCTTAAATTAAAGTATTAGTAGTTTAAGTGACATACTGGGCTTGTGGCCCAGCAACTAGGGGCACAGTAAGGGGAAGCTAAAAGTGGCGTCACTTGTGCATGAGGAAGGCCCAAATTTTGGCAGCTTGAAGCCCAAGTTTTAGGGCTAAATGTCGGCACTTAAAGGGAGCAATAAGGGGGACGGCACAAGGCTATTTTGTAGGTATTTTTAATGTTTATTTTATGTTTAATTATAAGGATAATAGGCAGATAATGAAGAGAGGAATTAGGGCTATTTTTGAGGAGATAATAGATCAAGATAAGGGAAAGGGATGAGGTTAATCTCTTGATTGCAGAGTTGGCCGAAAATCAATCTCTGCTAAGGGGAGGAATCGGTTTTCTATATAAAGGGGGGGATGCCGAAATTTGCTAAAAAAACTCTAATCTTTTCTCTTTTCTCTGCCGAAATTTCTACTCCATTCTTTCTCTCTTCTCCTTTCTTTTTCTGACAGAAACCAAAACTTCTGAAGACTCAATTGTCGAAACCCTGCTATTCTTTTTCCACTTTTCCTTTGGCCGAATCTCTCTACCCATTCCTTGCTTTTATTTTTCCAATCCTTTGTTCTTCCAAAAGCCGAAATCCCTAGGATCTCACCTCCTGAAGTTGCCGAATCTTCTGTAGTGGAGCCTACTTGTGCCGAAATCTGAAGGAAGCTTTAGGTAAGTGTCGATTTGTGAAATCCAAATCTTTTCCGGCTTTTCTAAGTCCCTAGTCGAATGGCTATCTAGTGACTAATCTATCGTTTTTCTCTTATTTTCGGCATACCGGGATCTAAAGTAAGGCCAATCGCATAGATCTCTAAGTTATAGTTCGGTAACACTCGAATCAAGGTACTTCCGGGATTTCAAGGTAAGAAAGTCTATTGATTTTAGTATGTAAAAACGGGTAGAACACTAACCATGGCCGATTATAGGAGAAGGCCTATTTTTCATACTTTTTCGACTTTTTGAGCAAGTTGTAGATCGGTTTAACAAGAGTATCAATATTAATCAGGTGTGTAACCTTTCTCACTGTTAGACTGTTTGATAATATATGTATATATTCATATGTATAAATCTGCTATACCCTGCTAAATGCCGGCATAACAAGTGAAAACCCTTGAAGGGTAAAGGCTAATCAACAGGTTAGTGACTTCTGTCCTATTTCCGTGATTATTCCTGATATGCTTTGTATGACAATTTCATTGTATGCTTGGGGTTGGGTAATTGATGAAAAGGGGAAGTGATCTGTTCTGGTGGCTTATGCCATTTCAGCCTGGTGACTCTGTCACAACTCTAACGATGAGCAGCACGACTGCCATCAACGGCGTGTAGCGGTGTGGGTTGATTGTAGAAATCCCCATGGTGTGAATGGCTTGTACGGGTGGCGTGTAGCGGATGGAAACCTAGGATTTGGGTTGGGCCTGTATAATGTTTGATATATGTATATATGTGTTAATCTGTTATTTTGTTCTGTGGGCTAAGGCCCAAATCTAATGGTGCATAAGGGTTGCACACTGAGTCTCGCGACTCAACCAATTACTTAACATTTTCAAGTGACACTTAGTGCATCGTGTAATACCCCTATACCCGGTTCAATCATGCAGACCCGGTATAAGACTATTACATTTGGTGCCAAAACAATTATGGCCAGATACTGTTTAATTAAAACATTTGTATATAATATTTTAACTTACCAACCATTTTTGCTAACATATTTATTGTTTATTAATTCATTCCATATATACCAAAATACTTCAAGTAACTGAAAATAGATAAAATTTCAAGAATCTACATTCTAGTCCCTATCACATGGGAACACCTTTGAACTACATATGTACATGCCATTTTAATACAAAATACAATACCTACTTTTGAAGCCCTTGAGGATGTGATGAGGTGAGAGATCTTCTAGTTGGATTTATCTCTTCTAGTCTAATTGTACCTACGCGTTAAAATAAACGCGTTAAGCCGGTGAAGGCTTAGTAAGCACCACAAGAATTATTAAAAAAGTAAATAATCATAACAAAATATTTTAAACTCATTCAATTATTACGTATCGACTCACATATAAGTTTCTTCAACTATGCTTTGCTTTAATAAAATTTAACTTATCTTTTGTAAAGTATAAATCTTACCTTAACACATCAGTAATTCACTTTGTTCTCATTTCACATTCTTAGCCCAAAGTAGACTTTATAGAACACATCGGATATACGGAACATATACAGAGGTGCATTATGATGCACAAGTGAACAGAGAGCACCAATGTGCTAATAATCAGAGAGCACTGACGTGCTAATAATCAGAGAGCACCAACGTGCTAATAATCAGAGAGCACCAACGTGCTAATATCAGAGAGCACCAACGTGCTAATATCAGAGAGCGCGCTAAAGTTCCTTAATGGCATGCCACTAATATCCCAGTAGTTCTAAAATTCGTCTACTTGGGCATTAAAGTTGAATCTCATATATTTAAATAATTCACATAAATATTTCAAAAATGATAAATAACAATAATTAAAAGTCTTGTAGTACTTACAACAAAAGGTTGAGGTGATATAAATTCTTCTTCCTTCACTCCTTAACCTTCTCTTTTCCTTTTCCTTCAATTCGATCCTCTCCTTCCTTTTCTTTTTCTTTAATTTCATATAAACATATAACATTTATATGTTAAAAATAATCAAATAATTTCCTGTACTATTTAATAAAATAAACATGTATTTTATGATAATTTCATGCTTTCTTACTTTTGCTCACATTTCAATTTAATCATTTACTCATAAACTTATTCAAAGCTGTCCTTTTGTGTCATAGTCACAAAATTATTTATTTCCAGAGCTACAGAACTCCAAATGAAGAACCGTAAATTTTCCTTGAAACTAGACTCATATATCTTTTTATTATAATTTTTCCAGAATTTTTGGTATGGCCAATCAATACCAGATTATTCTTAAAGTTTCCCCTATTTTACTATTTGACTGTTCTGACCTCTCTTCACTACGAATCAAATTACTCTTTGTACAGAATTCATATGACCTTCTTATTTATTTCATTTGAAAATAGACTCATTCAGGATTCTAAGCATATAAACTTAAGCGCCTAATTATTTTTCTCCAATTTTTTATGATTTTCCAAATTCAGAACAGGGGATCCCGAAATCCCTTTAAACCAGTCTTACAAAAATATAAATATCTCAAATTACAGAATTCCTTTGCTTTCCCTGTTTCTTTCATATGAAACTAGACTCAATAAGCTTTAATTTCATATCTCATTCAACTTCTAATTCCACTTCTACGATTTTTGGTGATTTTTCAAAGTTACTCTACTGCTACTGTCCAAAATAGTTTTCTTATAGCTTATTTTACAATTAAATCCTTTATCCAATTCTAACTTCAAATTCTTTCAATTAAACCACTAATTCATCTTTTTGTTCATCATATGCTATATTCAACAGCTTTAAAACTTCAAAAACTTCACCTTAAATTCATCAAAACTTTGTTCTAAAACTTATAAAGCATCAAAATTAAAAGAAAAGGACTAAATTAACTTACCAATTAAACTCCAAGCTTCAAACTTTCTATTTTTCCTTTTTCTTCTTTCTTTTCTCTTTTTCTTTCTTTCCTTCACGTTTGCTCTCTGTTCTGTTTTGCTTCTCTGTTTCTATATCTTTCTATTCTTTTTCCTTTAGTCTATATATATATATATATATATAAAATAATAAAATATAATAATATAATAATATACTTTATATACATCTATATCCATATACACGTTTCTAACCAAAAAAATCTAGGATTTTTTTTTTCAGCCTCAACATTTAAAAATGGCATAATTCTCTTTTTAGTCCTTTATACTTTCTTTTAATCTATAATTAAATTTTTGCACCTTTTTCAATTTAATCCTTTTTCTCAAATACTTCTAATTAAATCAAATTCACCTAAATAAAACCTTATTAAACACACAACTAACTTCGTAAATATTTTTAATAAATATTTTATGAGTCCGTTTACTAAAAATGGAGACCCGATAACTCATTTTTCAATATCCATACTTTTGAGGTCGTTACACATCGGACCGGGCTAGAGAGGAGCGCAAGGTGGCCATGCAAAAGAACGCTTGGATTCAGCAAAAGGCTTTTAGTTTATTATTTTTATATTTTCATTTAATGGGTTTTAAGTTTTATTGTAATAAGGCCATGGGCCACTAGACTATTATACTTTGTTTTGGGCTTTTATTTTGGGTTTTTATTATTGTATCTTGAACTTCAATTGAACTAAGGCATGTATTAAGATTTTGGTTTCTATACTTAAATCAACAAACTAAATTTATATTTCATTTAAACTTACCAAGTATTAAGTTTTCCTCAACAAAAGATTAAATACTTTATTTTTGAAGAAATATTTCCCGAAACCGCGACATCTTTTATGAAATCTTTTTAGTGACATACCAGATTCGGTTGTAGTGTTTGGGCCGGGTTTGGGGTGTTACAGTTGAACTATTATTTGTAGATAAAGACGATGACACATCGTCCAGAGGGAAAGGAAATGCGAGAGCCAACGACAAGTGACGTGAACTTGCGGTTTCTATTTCTATTATTCGGGACCAATTTAATCATTTTAAATTCATGACATTTTGAATTATATGGTATTTAGGTGAGTTCAAAATGGTTATTTGAATTGAATTGCTAAGGTTAAGATTGAATATCGAGATATGGACTAAATAGAGTAGAATAGAATAGAAAATAGCATGATTTAATTTATATATAATATTTGGTATGAAATTGTATTGAAACATGTTATAAGATGTGTTGAAGTGGTGAATTGATGATGAATTGAATTATATAACAAAATTAGAACATTGGTTACTCTATTAGCTGTTCAGGCAAGGTCATATATAGTTGGCATGTCATAAGGTCAGGATATTGATAGAAACCATTGTTTCCAGGTAACTTGGGGTGGTAGATTGTACATAAAAAAATCATCATTGCTTGGTAATCCAAGACTATAAGATAACCAGATTGTGAAAACCATCATTATCGAGCATCCTGGGGTTGTAGTACATTCAAAGTCATCATTGTCAGGAAACCCTGGTGACAAATTTGCGTACCCGTTCTAATTTCATGTCTGGTTAATAGGGTTATAAAGACATGAAATAGCTACATGGTAATTGGAATGAAATGTGATTGGATTTGGTATACTTGTACACATATGAAATGTGATATTCAGTAGCATATGAATGATCATGTGAATGTTTTTAAAAACGAGCCCTGGGGGCCAATTGAATATGAATGAGCTAATAGGCTCAGAAATGACCGAAATGATGAGATGAAATTGAGTATATATATTTTTATACAAGTTGATGACTGTATATGAACAAGTACATGATTATAAATGATAATGTGAAATGAATAGTTGAAATGTGAAATAAATGAGAGATGATATGACAAATATACATAAATATGGCATGCTTCAATTATATGAAATGAACATTAAGTTGATGCCATTGGTTGATATGCTACAAAAGAAAGAAATGGTATTTGATTAGCATGAATGGTAACTTTAGGTGTATAAGTAATGAATTAACGTGCAAAAATGACTATATGCATGTTCATATGGTAATGGAAGTTTGGGCATGAAATTGTATGTGAAATGGCTATAATGTGATTTGGAATTGAATGTGCATTTGATTCAAACTTGTATTATATTAACTTGAATCATGGAAATATCAGTGAGTTTTATTGCTCAACATACGGTTTGTTTTCTCCGTGCACAGGTATAAGTAAATTCTAAAGTTCTGAAGCGTAATCTAGCATCTAGTCAGTAATCTTCGACTCAAAATGTTTGTATCGTTTCGTTTTGCTTAATTTTACGCTATAATTTAATTAAATAATAATAATTAATCCAATACGAAGTATCCGTAAAAATTATACTAATTATTAAGAAAAATAAAAAAGTAGGTAAATAATTGTTTTACAGTCATGCTCTCACCGTCTAAAGGCAAACAGCAAACTGAAACACTTTAATAAAGTTCGCTTTTTCATTTAAATTATTACACTTTTTATTTTGGAAGATTTTAAATAATAATTTAATCTTTAAATAATATTTACGCGTACGTAAATTTGAGTGTAGACTGGAATTTGCTTGACGTTTATGCTTTCTTATTTTAATGCAACAAAAAATAAAAACACAAAGGGTTTCCATCAATTACAAGCTAATTGGCTAAGCTAAAAAAATAATCGAAATTAAATAGTATATTTTTACGATACTAAAATATAGTTTTATCATTTTAATAGTTTATATATTTATAAATTTTAAAAGATTAAATTAAATCTTATCATTTTTGAGGAGATCAAAGTATAATTTTACCATTACTAATTTGAAATTTTATAAATTATAAAAAACTTAAATGAAAATTTTTCTATTTTAGGAAGGACTGAGGCCATGCTAATCCTCTGCCACTGAAGGTAATAATTAGTTTACAATTTTTTTTTTAAAAAAAAGAAGGTTTAAATTGTTTTTCTAATTTATATTTAAGTCGAATTTAGTTTAGCAATTTAAAAATCCAATAAAATTCCATTAAAAATATAATTAGGATAGCCATTAATAATTAAAGTATCCAATAAAATTTTAACATTAGTTCTTCATTCCTATTACGGTTGAAAACTTTTTGAAAAGTGTGATAGAAAAGTGATGTAAAAAATTATAATTTAATAATTTTTAAAGTTCTTTATTGTTGCCAAAAATTGTGATTGAAGGTTAAAATGTATTTTTTGGACAAGATATTGAAAAGTTAAAAATTAGTTTAATTATATAATATTTAAATAATTTAATATAAAGGTATATAAAATATAAATCTTAAATACTTTTAAAGTAATTATATATATTATTTGTAAAATTAATGGTCCATAAATTATTTTAAATAATGTAATATAAAGATACATGTAATATTTAAATAATTCAATATAATGATACATAAAATATAAATTATTCTAATTTTTATTTACTTTTAAATAATTATATAAATAAAATATTTTGATAATTTTCGATTCCAAATGCAAAAGTCAAAAGCAGTTAAATCCTAATTTTTTTGTTCATTCATTGTTTCTGCGGTGAAAAAACACTTTTAACTTTCTAAACACAATATAAAAAGGGTCCTAAGTCGGATTTAATTGATTTGTCCTATTTGGTCACAACGGTATTTGCATCCTATTTCGAAAAATATAGTCAATTATTAGACTTTTTATTATCCCTAAGTTATAAATTAGATCTTTATACTATAAATTTAAATTTTGAAATTCTAATCTTAAAACAAATGCCAGTAGTTAAATTTGTTAAGCTTTAACAAATTAATTTTGCTATTAGTTTTGTACGTGTAAATTGTGGATTTAATTCATATTTCTCAGTTTAATTATTTCGTCTCTATATTATTCGAATTTCGAAATTTCAATTTTGACTCGTATAATAGTTACTAAGTTCATTAACTAAAATGATATTAACTTTTTTTACGAGTACTATGAAAGTAACAAGCTGACGTGATATTATACGTATGATAATATGTTAGCCACGTGAGATTTTAGAAACAACATAATTAAACTTAATGATTTTAAGAATTACTATTTAGATAGGATTGAAATTTTAAAATTCAAAAACTACAATAACTTGGGTATAGAATAAAGACTAACATAAAAATCTGACCTGAAAATACTAGGTATTACTTTTGGGTCTAATTCTAAATTCTGTCCTACTTTATGAAACTTGAAAAACTAATCTTTTTATTTTAATTTGTTAGAATTTGATCCTCGAACTTAATTAAAAGCGAAATGTTAGTACAGACATGAATCCGTGGTTATGGTTATACCAAGATTTTTCTGACTATACTTGGTGGATCAAGAAAAAACTTATAAATAAATAAATAAAAAGAATCATAAAATTTAGGCAGGTTCATAAAATAATACCCATATAAATATCCTAATGATTGAGCTTAAAATATTTATTATATAATTCAAAGATGATTCAGGTTTACATCTTCAATGGAGAAAGAAAGAGCTTACGAGAAGTGGTGCACCATCGAGCATACGAAGCATGGAGGTTAGGCCAGTCGGAAGATGGGCAATACGTGAAATGGTGAAGCCAAAGCGAAAGCACTTGCTCCTGCTTTTCGTGTTGTAGCATGCCAATGGTGTCTTCCAATATCTTCTCGAGCTCGGCTCTTTCGCTTAGGCTCAGTACCGGCATGTCCGTGCCGTTACTACCTCTGCACAACAATGGCAGCCATGAAGTTAGCATCTTCATCTTCGTTTGCCTCGACCCTTCTTCGATCGCTTCCGAATCCATATCCTTCATTTGTTTGAATAAGAAAGCTGCATTATGAATAAACATGCGTAAGAAGTTATGTTACTCGGACTCGGGTCATTTAAGATACAGGTAACAACATAAACACCAAGGTACCTAAAAGTCATTTATCAAAATAATCAAGGACTTGTCTTTTGGGTCCTTATGTTAAAAGAATGAAAGATTACGTGAGGGAAATGTACAACAAATACCACCAAAATGATAGTCAAACAAGATTAAGAGGGTTCGAGATTTGGCATAAAATAGACCAAGTCCCTACTGGAAGAATATTGTAAGCACTGTCAGCCATTAGAACAGGCGAACGGCCTAAGACTTTGTCTTTTTCGACTATTTTTCTTTGCTCTTATTATGATTCTGGTCCCATACTTCAATTCTAAATTTGAATGTCAATGTTAGTAAAGTTGATTAAATTTATGGTAAATTATTAAAATATTTATTTTTATTTAACTCAGATTACATTTTAGTTATTTATGTTTAATATGTTGCGTTTTTGTCACTTACATGAATATGCTATAATATTTTAGTTTTTGAGCTATTAATTATCATTAACAATGTAATGTTAAGCTGACGTGCTAAATTATCATTTCAAACAAAAATTAAATTAAAGTATACAACTAGTCCCCATAATTTTTTATTTTGAACAATTTAATTTTTCTCTTTTATATTTTTAAAATCTTTCTTTTTTTTTTCATTCTTTTCTGTTTCTTACTTTTTTTCCTCATTCGTATTTTTTAATTTTATTTTTCTATATTTTCTATTTGTTAAAACCAAAAAGGAAGAAGAAAAGGAAAATTAAATTTAAAAAATTAAATTATTCAAGAAAATAAAAGTATAGAGACTAATTCTAACAAATAGAAAGCATAGAAAATCTATATTAAAAGATATAGAAAAGGGAAGAAAATAAAGAGAAATGCAAAAGAGAATGAAAAAAAAGAATATAAAAATAAATTAAATTAAATTGCTTAAAACAAAAAAATATTAAGATCAATTGTATAATTTAACCTAAAATATTTGTTTGAAATAATGATTTAACCTGTCATGTTAGCTTACCGTTACACCATTAACGGTAATTAATGACTCAAAGACTAAAATATTGTAACATGTAACATTTCAAATATAAGCGACTAAAATATAATATGAGATAAACAAAAATAACTATTTTAAAAATTTACCCTTAAATTTAATACTATTAATCAAAATTCTGACGTATTTTAGGATAGTAGGACTAAATTATGGCGAATACTAAATCTTAAAATTTTAGGATAGTAGAAGGACTAAAACCAAAAATAGAGGGAAACATACCCGAAACCTTAACCAGGGAACCTTGAAGACGCGGTTCAGCCGACAAAGAAAGCGCGGCGAGATTTGAAGCCGATGCCCATCTCTCAACAGCCTCTTCCTCAAATCCACAGCCAGCCAATTTCTCCGCCAACCAAAGCAACTCAGCCGCCAGCTTCTCCGCCGAATTCCCCGAAGGGCTCACACCCACTCTCCCACTCCCTACCCCAACCGCACGTAAAAGCCGGTTCAACTGATAACAAACCGGTCCAAACCCAGCACCATAATGACCGACCCTGCCTTGCCCCAATTCAACCATTGCAGCTTCAACCAGGCAAAGTGTCCTCGAAAAAGCCGCCGATAAAACCGACCGATTCATTTCACGCAAAGCTTCAATGTCTTCCTTATTGTTCTCTTCTATAAGCCGTTCCGCTAAAGATCGAACGATCCCATACTTGCTCGAGCTAACAGGAATGTCATTAACGCTCCACAGCAGCTGCGAAAGTGCCCGACCAATCCCCGAGTCACCAACACCACCATAGCCAAAGAAGTAGCCGCTGCTTTGGGTGGAATTAAAGGTGTAATCATCGTCGGCTTTTAAAGATTGTGAAAAAGAAGGGAACAAGCGTAGGAAGAAGAGAAAAGAAGCAATGACGAGATAACGAAAGATTTCGAGTACCTTGTATTTTTCTGCTAAAACCAAGATGGATTTATCGGCATAAACAAGTAAAGAAGTCACTGTGTTGCGAAGGAGTAATGGTGCCATGAAAATTGCAGAGTTCTCCATCATGCCCATGCTTTATTTTCTCCCTTTTCCTTCGGTTTTTTTTTTTTTTGTGGGATATGGTTTGATTGTGTAAGTAAAGGGAAGAACTTTGATGGGGTTAAAGACTTGAGGAAGAAGAAGGAAGTGAATTTGTAGGTTTTAGGCTTATTGGGGTTGAATCGAAATTGTTTAATATACGAGGGATGGAGATTTGTGGGCAATAGTTGTCAGTGGGAATCTCGAGTATATACTGTCGGAAAATATTGGATATCTCTTGGAAATAGCTAATATAGATTTTTTTTTATTTAAAGTTAAAAAATATAAAATTATTACTACACAAATGGTCATTCAATTATAATTTTTATTTTATTTTAATCATTTAATTATTAATTTTTTATTTGATCACTAAATTTTTAAAATTAAATATTTTAGTCAGTATTTTTTATTAATTTAATAACAAAATTAATTTTCTAATATTTATATATTTTATCTTAAATATAAAAAAATTCAATAAATTTTAACTCTAAATTCTAAAAGAAATGTTATACTGTCAATCCTACATCCCAAGTGTTCACTTAACTAAGGGGCCTGTCTACCTAGAGACCTACATTATCCCATGAAAACTCTTTTGAAGACTTCTTTCAATACATGTGTTACATCCCAATGCATGTTATAGCACCAGCTATCTACTTAGGAGCCTTTTTCATCTAATCATATAGTAGGAGTCCCACAACCCTACTACATAGCCTATAAAGGTTGTTGTTCACTACAACCTACAACCGGGTTCATCTTCCAACTTTGCATGAATATTCTCTTTTATTTAGTTTATTTTTTTGTATTTTTATATTAAGCATAAATAAACACATCGCTAGTTCAGAAGGACAAACATGTAAGCAAGGGTATTAAATCCCTTAAGTAAACCATAATTTGAGTAATTTTTGAAAAATTATAGTTTAATTTAAGTTTTTTATATAAAATTTATACCTTTGACCCTCAAGAATTTTTAATTTTATTTCAACCCCTAATAAAAAATTCCTAACCCATGCATACTTCATAAAAAATTAAAAAAGCTCATAAAAATTATTTTTAAATTATTCAGGTAAGCAATAAAATACATATAAACTATCATGAGGATTATCACATCAATATCATTAATGTAACACTCTTTAACTAATTCGACCATCGGACTTAAGTAGTAGGATGCTACAGGCAAAAACCAAATAAGTTGCATGTAATTTATTAACTAAAATTTCAATTAATTATCATCAAATCACCTACAATCAAATATAAAAATAATTTGCAATCTATATGGACCTAATCGTGAAATCCAGGCATGAAATAGGGTTGAATTGTGAAATTTTGACATTTTAAAGTTGGTATCGATATTTAACTTCTTGGTATCGATATTGTTTCGATTCTTTATTTGGTATCGATACCAAATCAAGATTCTAATTATTTACAAAAACAAGGACATCGATATTTTATGAACAAATATCGATACTTATATAAGCATCGATATCATTTTAGCATTCTGTTAGCTTTAAAAACTGCTCATATGGTCAAGTCTCGATATCAAATGCCAAAATATCATACTTGAGCTTAGAAATAGTAAAATCTTATCTTTGAAATGTCAATTTCATGCCCAAATCACATACTAATCAAAAGTTGACTATATCAACCAATGACACATCTTAATATCACCTATACAATCAACCTAAATGTCTAACCAATATGTCTACACCTCAATATCAAGCCAAACCTGCACCTCAATTTCAAGCCAAATATTCAACCATTCAACATTTATTTCATATAAGCTTTATAACCTAAATACTTGAACTACCAAATCATTTTCAAACATAACATAGATATAAACATGAACTTACTAGCTCTTTATAAGCTTGAACTAAGCATGCATCACTTAACCCTTCCAAGACATGATAAAACATTCAAATTCACTTATAAACATGTACCAACCATCATTATCACAACTATAAATTAACCAAATGCGCACCTAGCATATTAACTTCTCAACTATCAAACCATTATGCACATAACCAAACTACTATAGCAATATAACATCAACTTGACGATTTCCGTCAACCACATATATAAACACTTATACACATAACATTCAAATACCATCAAGATACAAAATTATCATATTGCCGAAAAGACTTCCTAAGTACATGCCAAGACAAAAATTTAAAACATCACAACACTTGAGTTCGGGATTGCCGTTGGATGTTAAGTCGATGATCGATTCTTTAAGGTTGGTGGTTTGAGTCTCTCTCATGCAAGTGATTTGCATAATTAATATTTTACAATATACCGACACTTATCTCATGAACCTTGTAGATCGTATTCCTACTGAGAGAAGTGCTCTCCTCTATAAACTTTAAGACTCTTGACGAAAATAAGAGATAAAATTTTAACACAATTCAAGAAATTTAACCGATTGTCCAATAGACAACACCTAAAACATTTTTCCTAGCAAGATCAACCTCCCTCAACAACAACCATATGTTAATAAAAATGAGTACATAATTAAATTTTTTTAAAAAATAAATTGAAGATTATGCTCATCAATGATAATAACCAAAGGAAAAAAAATCTTTCTTTTTTCCTTCAAAATGAAAATGACAGACAGGCAACACGCCATGCCTTTGGCAGCCACGAATTAATGATATTTAAACAAATTAATTATATATTATATACAATAATTAATTCACCAAAAATTAATTAAAAAGTATATTTAATTCATAAATAAGGCAATTAAAATAAGTCTAATTGCATATATTGGACAAAGATATCTTAGGGTTTAAAATATGATAATGGGATATTTTTAAAATTCTAATAATATATTACATTAATTTATCAGAAAGAGAGAATATAAATTATAATATTAAAAAAATATTATACAATATGGTTGATGCACGCTTCGCGCTGAGTTTATTATTTATTTTGTATTCAATTATAGAGTTAAAATTTGAAGATTAATATATACTCTAAGCAAGATTTTCAGAACTGGACCGGTGGTCGAATTTGTCATGCCATTGATTTGTAGGATTCGACTAAATAGATCATTAAAAATCATAAAAGAATCCGGTTCAATCCATTTCTAGTTTGGTTCAATTGGTTCGTATCAGTTCATGGCTCAACCGATCTAATGCCTCTCTTCGAGCTGATACCCCAGCCAATCCGGTCCGGATCAAATAACCATGACTCTAAGTCTCTACACTTTGCACATTTAGAATTTGGACCTTCTACTTTTATTTTTAAGAATTTAATCCTTCAAAATTCTGGATTTAAAAACCTGCTTTCAAATTATATATAACCACGTAATATTTTGATAAAAAAATTAACTATATTAACTATTTGAATTAACCAATTACATTCTAAAAATATAAAGACTGAATTATATTAAAAATTAAAGTATAAGGATTAAATCTCAATTTTAATCATATTAAAAAGAGACTGGGTAAGTGTGTCACATGTCAGTATGAGATACATAATATATATATTTAAAATTTTAGCATATTTTAAGGACTAAAATTGAAATTATATCACTTTAAAATCTCTTTATATATATATATATACATATATATATATTATAACCTGAATCATTCACATAATAAATTTATATAACATCTTAAGTATAATTATAATAAAAAGGGTTACCTCAAATATTTATAATAGAAAAGGTAAATTATACAATTAGTTATTCAATTATTAGCGTGTTTTTGTTTTGGTCATTAAATTATAAAAAATTACATTTTCGTCACTAATGTTAACATATGTTTCTGTTTTGGCCACCCTCTCTTAAATCATTAGTAAAAATGATGATGTAACTTTTTTTTAATTAGTGAAATCCGTAAATAGAGAGGATTAAATTTATTGAATTATTGTCGACTAAGTCTTTGTTCGATTGGCATCGACATTGATCTCAATGCAGGAGGATGTGGGTTTAAGCACACTAAAGCACGTTTATCTTCCTATTTAAGAGTTGGGGAGGGGTAATGGGTAGTTCTAAGCGTTATACAAAAAAATTGTTAAATTATTTAGAATTAGGATTAAATTGATAGAATATGTAAGCATCGAGGACTGAATATATAATTATACCAATAAAAAAAAAGTTCACAACCTCCCATTAAAATAGAAACAAAAGAACATGAACATTTTTATAATTTGGTGACAAGAAATATATTTTTTTAGTGAATTATAATAATTAGACAAAGCCCGAACTTTGAACTCAAGTCACACACTTGAAACAATGAACATTTTTAACCATCATGCCATCACATGGGACTTTAAATATTATAAAAAATTAAATGTTATAAAATATTTAACTACAAACTAATTAATTTGAAATTCTTTAAAAAAAAGTTTTTCAATATTTTCAACTATAAATATAAAGATATTATAAAATAAAAAGAAATCAACTGTAAATATTTTCCCTGGAGCTTTTCCAACCATAATTGAAGAAATCAAGCAATATATGAAAGCCGCATTAGAACATTAATTTTACAAAAGGAGAAAGGAGTATATGGGGACACTGAACCTTCACCATGATTCATATTTCCTCCCATTGATGATTCGTATCATGTGCAATCGGGGATGTGTTTTGGGTCGCATTCGGTTTTCATTCACCCCTTCAAACGAACTACGATACAGGAGATATCGTCCTTGCTGTCTCTGTTCAATGCCTCAGCGGCTAGCTTTTTCGCCGCTCGTTGCGGATCCTTGGTCTTTTTCGCAATGTCGACTGCTTCTTGGTTCGACATAACCTGGATTTGGTTCGATAGAGTATGAAAAAAAGGAGATAAAAAGAAACATGAGTAGTTGTTGGTGTCCGGAGAGGGATGAATTACCTTCCATAGTCCATCACTTGCAAGGATGAGAAGGTCAGTATTCGAGTTAACATCGGCATTTTGTATGTCGGGATCAGATCGGAGGTGTAATTTTAAGTTCTTGTCTCCGAAAGCACGGGAAACAGCAAGTTGGCCGTTCACTCTTGCAACATCCCCTGGGATAAAATGCAATGCATACAATGCGTAAGCCTCCCCGAAACAAACTTATTTTCTTTGATTTAGTAAGGGTAGTTTTCGAAATAACCTGGCAAGTTCGAGACAAATCCGCCTCGGTTCTCGATGCTTCCTCGCTCTGTGCTGGGCTCATGATCGATACTCATCTGCATTGCTTGCCCATTCTTCGATAAAACGGCACGTGAATCACCGACATTGGCTACCCATAGTTTTCGCCCATCTATCAAAATCGCAGTGACAGCAGTCGATCCCCCTCGTCCTAAGTCCGGACTATGCGAAAGAATCGCTTGGTCTGTTTTCTCATAAGCTTTCAAAATCGACCTATTGGGATCGGTCCAAAACTCCTCCTGCAATCCATATAACAAAAAGTTGAAGGACGTACTTCAACAAACAATGCATGTATCCAGCGAGTTCGGGCCGGAACAACTTGAAATTCGGATTTTTTTCGTATTCGATTGTTCGAGAACTCACATCCTTTAAGATATTGGGAAGCAAATGCTTTTGCAGATAGGCAGGCACACTATCCCCCAAATGACCATCATATATTGCAAAAAGTCCGAGTTCGTGCCCCTGAAGTTGCGTGAACTTTGCGACATGATAATCCTCCATAGGATGATTCGCTTTACCTTTCAGTAAAGCGAATCCATACTTGACAGCGCCGTTACGGCTTCTGCCCTTCCCGGAACTACATGAAGATCGTCCTCCAACAATCTAAAAGAGAATAATAACAACAATTATATGTACTTTGCATAAGATTTTCCATATGATTTCAATGTTCTTGCATAACGTCAAAGATAAACACAAAATTTACAGGAAAGTCAAACCTACAAATTAGGCTTTTATATATAAGATTATATAAAAGCCTAATTGAGAGCTACAAATTAGGAAAAACAAAAGAAAAGAAAAATCGAAAAGAGAGTGAGTTGAGAAAATTACAGAGTTGAAGCAACATAGATTGTCCATATGAATTGAATCCACTTCCTTTTGCTACAAATCAACATCTAAAAAGGAACCATTTGTTTTCTTTTTTCTGGGAATTCTTCAATCTGCAAAATCAATCAAAAAAAGAACACAAAATCATGAAAAGGGTATCTAAGAATTTACATAAACGATCAAACAAAAACACCCAATTCCAGAGAAAATTCAAAAGAAAGAAAGAAAACCCAGAACCGACCAAGACTTGAATTGCACAATTCTTGACTATAATCTTTTGAAAGATTTTAAAAAAGAAAAAGAAAAAAGAAAGTCTACAGTACAGTAAGTGTTATAAAAAAGAAAGAAAACCCAAAAAACAAGGGAAGAGGTTTTTTTGAGGGGCTGCCCTTATTGACTTTTTTGGGTTTTGGAATTTTCTTCATGGTTTTACAGAGTGTAGAAAGGGAAAAAAAAAAAAAAGTGGTTATTTTTGTGTTTAGCTTAGGCTCCTCCCATGGTGGAACAGTGGGGGGAAGGGTGAGGGACCCTACAGGGGGTGAATTTTATGACTGACAATGAAATTCTTAGACTGTCAGGTCCAATCAAAGGGCTGCTTCTTCCTTTTTTTCTTCCGCCACCGTATTAAAAGATGTGTTTTTATGATTGGAGGTTAAAGCCAAGTATTAAGTGTTTGATTGATATATAAAATTCTATTAAGGGTTTAATATATAATTTGACCCCGAACTTGTTCATTTCTATTTAGTTAGTCTCTGAATTTGTATTCTACCAATTAGGCTGGTATCTCTATATTAGTATTATTAGTTTGTGTTGACGTGGCACTACTAGCCAATTCGATAGTATTACGTTGCAGCCTCTTAATGGGACACGTGATAAACATAAATTAAAAAAAATGAAAGTATATAAATTATATTTGTCACGTGGTGTTATGAAAAGGCTACCACGTGACACCACTAGATTAAATAAAAAATGTCATATCAACATAAGCCAACATATTAGCTGAAGAGACCAACCTAGTTGATGAAATGCAAGCTCAAAAACCAATGAGGTCAAAAAAAAATTAAGGACAAAATATATACAAATAGACAAGTTCAGGGGCAAAATTATATATTGTCTCATCTATTAATATCAAATTTAGCACTTAATATTTACCTCTTTTTATTTAATTGACCCTTATTCTTTTTTAAAGCTAAATTTAATCTTTAACTTTTAAAATGTCAAATTTGACCGTTAACCTTTAAAAAAGAGTCAAATTATTTTTTTAATCAAAATATTAGCTAAACGTTAAATTTTTTTTGAAACACTTCAGCCTGCAAGATAATCCAAATGTACCCATACTATTTTTTTTTCCTAAATTTTTAGAAACTTTTTATTTTTGAATTTTTATTTTTTATTTTTTTTACAAATTTTTATAAGTTTTCAATTATTTTAAATCAAACCGGTGGTCAAATCGATCAAACTATTGATCCACCAGTTCGAATAAAAAATATTAAAAATAAAAAAACAAAGAAAACTCAATTTAACTAGTTTTTTAGTCGGTCCATATCGATTCTCAATCTAATTGGTTCAAAGCCATTCTTCAGATCGATACTCAATCGGTCGAGTCCAGTTCAAACATCCTTTAATATTTGTTGACATGGTATATAAGACAAAAAATGTCATATTAGCATGAATTACATGTGGTCTACTAAGCGAGTTGTCATGCCAATATTATTAAAAGAAAAAGTAATGTTCTAGACTTTTAATTAGTATTTCCATTTAAAAAAGTAATTTGACTCGTTTTAAAGATGAAAGGCTAGATTTAGCTTTTTAAAAAAAGAGTTAAAGCCAATTTAACAAAAGATGTAAATGTTGAGGACTAAATTTGATATTATATTTTTTTATATGCAAGTTTTAGTTTTTTTTTCTCTATGCATAAATTTGAAATCTATTCTCTATAATTTATATAATGTTAAGTTTTTCTATTAGTAATTATACTTTGTGAAAGTGATGGATATAGTCCATGTACATTAATTTAGTCATTTTTAGTCCTTATACTTTTTCAAAATTTAAATTTCAATCACCGCCAAATGATTATTGTTAAATTCATTAAGTTAAGTTTTGTTATTTCTAGAATCTAATCGAGTTCGAGTTTTGAAAATTCAAAAATATATATAGTATTAAAGAAAGTTTTAGTCTCTATTTAAAGATTTAACTCAACTCAACTCGGGATTTAATCAAAACTCAATGTGACAATGTGACTATTACATGTTAGAAGTTGTTAAATAAGATAATGAAAAATAACAATTTTATGTGTATAATTGTAAAACAATTTATATGTAATGGAATAGATATAAATAAATATAAAAGGCTGAGCTTTTGTTGTATTCATAGGTTAGTATCTTCACTCGTGATAAGAGTATACTCACATTAGTGAACATCACTTAACCATTAAGTTATTATCGAGAGTCAGATCAATTAATGAATGAAATTATTTTATCAGATATATATATATATATATATATATATATATATTTACTTAAATAGAGAGAGAAGCAAAAATAATTAAGGTCAAGAGAAGCTAATGAAAGTTCGAAGGTGTTGAGGATTTTGGCTTGGAGTTTGCTCGTAAACTTGAAGCGCGGAAAATAATATCATGAGTTTAATTTAACATGTATAATTTTAATTTTAATAAATAAATATTTTAATATTAATGTATTAAACAATAAATAAATAATAATAATTTTATCAAAATTTAAAATACATATTATTTTACATCATATTTTGATTATTTGGATAAAGTTGTTCCAATTTGAGGGCCGTGAGTTCATCAGGAATCATGTGAATTTAATCCTACCGGCTAATTGGGCAGTCAAACTTTGTTTTGGGTTTGATTTGCAAAACTGTGTCGTATGGACCGTTGACCGTTGACCGTTGACCGACGTCGTGTTGTGTATTTGTAATGATTTATTATTATTATAATCATTTGAATGTATTACTTATAACTGTAATTCAAACTTTTTAAAAATATATATATAAGGAAATTGTAATTAAACATTTTATTTAGTATAATAAAAATAAATTATTAAATGAAAATATAAATTAATAATTAAATATTTTTTAATCTTAAACAATTCTTTAATTGATATATATATATGTATATATATTAAGGGAATATATACATTGGGTCCCTGTTAATTTAACAAAATTTTTAAACATTTGGTAATTACTTTTATTTGGTAAATCATTTTTATTGAATTAGAAAATTAAAATTGTAAAGACATTAATTATATTTTTCTACAAATATTATCTAAATTAAAATTTAAATAACATTTAAAAAAGATTTTTTTGGGGTTTTTTTACCAGTATAATGCAAATAAAAAAATTAAATATTGAAATGATATGTCAATATCAACATTTACCAAAATGGTATGTTTTTTGACACACTCATTGAATCATCATTACAAAATGATGTGTGTTTTAAAAAATATTTATTTTTCGAAAATTATTTTAATACATTCGGTGAAAATTTATTATTATTATTATTATTATTATTATTATTATTATTATTATTATGAGTGAGTTTTATTCGATTTTATTGAAGTGTGTAATTCATTTATTTGAATGAAATTTATAATCTGTGAGGGCAATATTAGTGACGTAACGTACTAAAACATCCTTTTATTAGACGCGTTAAAGACTTTTCCTTTTCTTTGGAAGAGTTAGACTTTTCAAATTATGGTAAATATATTTTTTATATTCCATATTGAAGAAATATAATTCAATTTTGGCTCTAATTTTAAATTTATCTTTAAACTTTAAATACCAAGGTTATGTTAATTAGATCTTTTCGTTATTAAAATCATTAATTTAATTGTTAAATGACACATTAGATCTTATATAATATAATTTAAAATGAAAATTTAAAAAAATGAATATTAAGAAATAAATGTTTTGAAAATATTAGATTTGAAGTTTTCAAAGCTTTTACATTAGTTTTATTGTTCACTCTTTCTTTTTCTGTAACGAAGAGACTTAATTAATATAATATCAATAGTTTAAGGATTTAATTAAAATGTTTTAAAATTTAGAAACTAAATTAAAATAAGAATCATAATTAAGGGATATCTAGTGAAATTAACTCGTTGAATCAAGCAAGAGAACTCCAAAATAAGTCCCATCAAATTGGAAAGAGTACATTCAAATGAGAAGATTATTGTTGGCCGCCGGAGATATAATTCAGTAGTGCAAAAGAACATGAAACATGTTACCCTTTATGAAATATCAAGAGTTTTTTGTCATCCAATAACGGCAGATTAATTATCAAGAAAATTAAAAATACACCGCGAAACACTGAATCATAAACCGTTTTCGCCCCGCCATTCTTTCCTCGATCCTTCTCCCGCTTCTCCACTCTCCTATATATATTATTATGGCCTCTCAACGACGATCTTATTAAGTCATAACAAATTCAAAAAAGAGAGAAGAAAATGAATCGTTTTATATTAAGGTCAGTGAAGCAATGTCTGGTCAACGGCCAGAGGTACTACGGAAGCGGCGGCGGCGGAGGACTGGTGTACGGATCCGCCTTGGTTGGGAGGAGCGTGCACTTGAGTGGACAGCGAAATGGAGTGATGTTTGGAGGGTTTGAGTGGCGAAGGATGATGAGCTCTGCTCCTGCTTCAACAGAGAAAGCGCCTTCGGAGAAGAAGGAAGAGATGAAAGGGAAAGACATAGTTGCGTCAAGTTATTGGGGGATTTCAAGGCCTACGATCACCAGAGAGGATGGCACCGTTTGGCCCTGGAACTGTTTCATGGTACCATTTCATCTTTCGTTAAACTTACTTTATTCCTTCACTTAACAGTTAGTTATTTGGTTCAGTTTTGGCAGTAATACACACACACACATCTATATAATATTCATTTTCTCCTCTCTTTGATCAGATCTGCGATTTAACTGCTGAATTCTTCGTTTCCACCTATATTCTAAGCTGCTATGTTTTTCTTTTAAGATGAAGCTGCTATATTGTTGACTTGTTACTGTTGATCAATTTCGTGTTTGAATGCCAATTTTTTTTTAGAAAAAGTGCGACTTCTCTTTTTTCTCTTTAGCTGGGAATTTAAATTATTAAAATGAATAAATCGGTTTTTACCGTTACTTCAATTTTTAAATAAAGATTTATCTCAAAACTTTATAATATATTAAAAAAATTTCGATCAATCTTTCAGTTTGATGATCTAATTTTGCACTGTTTGTTTATGCTCTATGATGCAGCCATGGGAAACGTACAAGGCAGATGTTTCAATTGATTTGAAAAAGCACCATGTGCCAAAGAACTTCCTGGATAATTTAGCTTACAGAACAGTCAAACTCCTTCGAATTCCTGTGGATCTGTTCTTCCAGGTTTGTTGTGTTTTACTTTCTGTTCCATAATTACAACATTCCATAATTTGTTTGATTGTATTTTATTATGTTCTTAATATGTCAATAGCTTTTAGATTTAGACTAAACTCTTCATTCAATTTTATCACATTTGACATTTATATACCGTGCCATCAGTTATTTAGATCCCAAAGTGTCTTGATATGTTTAAAGATTCTCAAGTCTTTTTTACCCATTAGAAGACAAAATTGCTTTGTTTCTATATAATTATTTTCTTTTCTATTGTATCATATACAAATTTACACATATTCAGATCTAAGTGTCAGATATAAGTATGGGTCAATATGTGTATATTTAATATTTTAAAATTTTTTCTACATTTATAGACTATCTTTGGAGTGATATATACTAGTACCCATGTCTTGATATGTATCATACATGGACGTGCACAGTGCACCTCAAGGCATTACACATCGTGGGTCTTTTGAAGAGTTCATAGTTAAAAGCTTACTCTTTGATGTGCAACTCTTTTAACCTCTTATATGCCCGATATGAGTATCTTTGGTTACAAGGCATTGACGACACTATCTTTGGAGTGGTATATACTCGTACCTATGTCTTGATATGTGTCATACACAGATGTGCACTTCAAGGCATTGCAGATCCTTAGTGGCTTTTTTGTAGACTACGTAGTTAAAGCTTATATTTTATGTGCAACTAATTTAGCATCTTATGTTCAGACATGAGTATGTTGAATATCTTTAAAAGATCATTGTCCTTGAGGGTTATTAATCAATACCCATGCCAGTATATATCTCGGACACGAATGTCTAACACAATTACTTAAAAGTTTATACATTCATATTTATATTCTAAGGCATTGAGGTTCCTTTATGGTTCATTTGAAATGCAGAGACGTTATGGCTGTCATGCAATGATGCTGGAAACAGTGGCGGCAGTCCCCGGCATGGTCGGCGGGATGCTTCTGCATCTCAAGTCTCTCCGTAAGTTCCAGCAAAGTGGTGGATGGATTAAAGCCTTACTTGAAGAAGCAGAGAATGAGAGGATGCATTTGATGACGATTGTGGAGCTCGTGAAACCCAAGTGGTACGAAAGGCTACTTGTTCTAGCCGTGCAGGGAGTGTTCTTTAATGGCTTCTTTGTTCTTTATCTGAGCTCCCCAAAATTGGCGCATAGATTTGTTGGGTATTTGGAAGAGGAAGCAGTTTTCTCCTACACCGAGTATTTGGAATCAATCGAAAGTGGTGAAACAGAAAATGTTCCAGCCCCTGCCATTGCCATAGATTACTGGAGATTGCCTAAAGATGCCAGACTCAAGGATGTTATAACCGTGATTCGCGCTGATGAAGCTCATCATAGGGATATTAATCATTTCGCTTCTGTATGTATCACTCATCTCTTCCACTTTCCATGCTCATTTTCTTCTTTTAATGGTTTCTCTATAGCCATACATTTTAACATTGCCAAGTTATTGTCTTTCAATAGTAGATCAATTTGAAATGTGACCCTTCTAAATTCGGTCTGAACCAACTTTGAGTTACTAAGTGTTTTGTCGATCCCAGCCAGTTTAGGCTTTCAAGTTAAGCTAGTAGCGGAGCCTTTAGATCAAATTAAGACATGATCCCTTTTTTTACTTAGCTTATAAGATTGAATTCAGTATGAGCCAAGCTTAAATTACTAAAGGCTTTATCTAAACTTTGATCCTGCTAAGTCTTAACCTTTCAGATCGAGATAGTAGCTCGATTTTTAAATCAAGTCAATACATGACCATTTCTAGCCCAGCCCTAAGGCTTGAATTCAATCTGAGCCAAGCTTTAATTATTAAATACTTGGTGCAATAACAAGTTTAACCTTTCGAATTTAGATTAAGACATGACCCATTTTTGCCCTAATCCATAAGCTTGAATTCATGAACTAACTTGAATTACTAAATACTTTGTACACAAGACTCAATACTTACAAGTCTAACTGATCTTAATATGCTTATTTTTTGGGTATATGCAGGATATTCAATTTCAGGGAAAGGAATTGAGAGAGGCGCCCGCTCCAGTCGGATATCATTAACTCAATTCTATGTTGTATTATGGATATTCTTTTATATATTCCTATCTGATGCAAAACTTTGGATAATATTTATTTCGCATTAAGAGTATAGATAGTTTAATTTCCTTAAGGAAAGAGAAGAAGGTGAAATATTGTAATCCTCCAAAAAAATCAAATGCATATGGTTTATTTTTTATTCGATAGACACGTTGGAAAGATGATATATGGTCCCATGACATGAATCATGTGATATACAACAACAACAACAACAACAAAACCCTCTAAATAAATTGTATATTACCCCCATTTTGTAAAGTTAATACAAAATGAGCAAATGTCTTGATGAATTATACAATTAATGAAATCTATAACTTCAATGCCAATTCTGTCACATCTAAGGACTTATTATGGTTGCTCTTTCAACAAAAAAGGATTTTTTTTTCTCTTTATTGTGGTGAGACATCTCCTTCAATAGCTTCCTCACCTGCCACTAAAAACACAAAATTGCATGAATTATGTGGAAAACCAAACTTCATGTTATGCCTCAAATCATTTAAAATAAGAGGAGCATAAATGAATCACTAATCATAAGTTGGGTTGTCAAGTTTATTTACATACAACAGGAAAAAAAAATTTGGTGTAAGATTTACAACATTTCATAATCATAGATGAGAGAAATTAGATTATGTTTCAATCTACTTGCAAAGAAGAACTTCGTAAATTAATAGGCTGAAATTGAGGCTCGGGTTGCTCATATAAGGGTTAAGCCTTTCAAAATTGTTAAATAAACTTTTCAAACGTGCTCAAATAAGAATTTTTCAATTGTTGTATATTGAATTTCAAATTATGTTATATATTTTTTTTCTTTCCAAATAATGTTTTAACTCAGTTGTCATGTATTTTATTCTAAACATATCAACAAAAACCCTTATTTGAGCACATTTATAAAAATTTAGCCCCTCTTTATATGAGGAACCCCTAACATATTGAATCTTAATTAAAGCATTTAGCACCTCCAAAGTAACCAAAAAAATAACCTGAAATATTCAATGACCAAACTCAAGATCACAAACAATCATGCGTATGACACCAAAATATTAGAAAATGGTCCTTTAAGTGTATAGCTCTACATTAAGGTACTAAAACTTAGATATCATTATCGAAGGGTGTTCAAACAATCGGTTTGGTTAATACCAAAATTAAATTATTCGAAATGTAAAAATTTTTAACCATTAATCGAACCGAATTTTTTTTCAAATACATTAACCGATTCGAAATATTTCAATTAATTCAATCGGTTAACCGAATTAACTAAAATTTATATGTATTTTTTTCTTTTGATTAAAATAAGTATAGAACATGTAAAAAATACATTGCTAATGTTCATTTTCTTTTTTTAAATAGTTAAAAAAATTTTAAATAGAGGTGAAAACAACAAATCAGATATTAGAAACACAACATAACCGACTTCGGACAGAATTATAATATTTATTATTTAATTATATATAGTAAATATTATTTAATTCAGTTAATTAACCGATTTCGAACAAAATTAACCGATAACTAAAATTCCAAAAAGTCATTAATCGACCTTCAACAGAACTAAATTTGACCACCGACCGATTAACCGAATTAAATCAGTTTGATCGGTTATTCGGTTTTAACCGAACTATGAACACTTCTACAAACTAGGTTATGTATCTGAGTATGGTCAGATGTTTTTTTTTTAAAAAAAAAAATCATTTATTTGGAGCATGTGTCAGACACGAATAGTTCAATAAAAAAATAAGAGTCATTGCAACATAAGCAAGCCATGAAAACAATATTCAAGGAACAAGAAGTTGACCAAGAACGATGGCAACGAAAGCACTTTTATAATTATTCCATGTTTCTTAGATTCAGGTGTGAATATTCGACATTGCACTCAACAAGGGTATAATATATTCGACTTTTTTCATGTATTCGAAAGGTCTCGGATTATATCACATGCATGCTGAACACATACCTCGAAGCTTAGATTCGAAACCAGAGCTAGTCAACTGTTTAGTTAATGCCTCCCCCAATTCCTTTTGCCAATTGGGTACAGCCTTGGCTTCGGAAACAGGCCACACCATTGCCGTCGCCGTTGTAAGATCGACGGTCGCGGAAGAGACTTGGGGCTGCACATTAAAGCAAAATGACACACTAAGAAATGTAAATAATTCGATTTAAAAGGGAAGAAAAAAACAATGGAGACATTAACTTACTTGACTTTCTAGTATTTTCTTCACACTCGAAGCACACCCGCCGCACATCATTCCCTAAATCACAGCAAATTCAAGAACAAAAAACTAGTAGGATTTTTTTTACCTTCTTTTCTTTCTTTCTTTCTTTTTTTTTTAAATTCTCCCTAAATTCAAAGAGGAATAAAAAGAGGTTAATATGCCATTAGGTACCTGAATTTGACTTCAATATTCAATTTGGTACCTGAAGTTTTTTTATTCGGTGCCTTTTTTTCAATTAACTACCTATATATTTTTTTCCAAGTATCAAATTGAATATCTGAAAAATAGGAATAATAACCTTAAAAAATCATTATCATACCCCAACATTAAGAATGATAACATCGGGAGACGAGGCAGAGAGATCGTCAACCACTCCAGCTCCCAATTTCGCCTTCGAATCACCTCCACCTGTTCCTTCCCCGCCGCCACCGTCGCCGCTACTCCCATCATTTCCACCAAATCCGCCGCCGGTACCAGAAGAGACGCACTCCAAAAGGCGGTGTAGGCGTTTGGGAATGGAGGAGGTAGTCCTTAGAGGAAAAGAATAAGAAAGGACGGCGACAGGGCTAAGGAGTGGAGACTGAGAGAAAGAGAAGAAAGGGGATTTGGGGTTTAGGGGTTTAGAAAAGGAGAAGGGAGTAAAAGCGGAGGGTAATGTAGAAAGTGTCGATTCCATCTCAACAATGGCGTCCGCGGCATACGGAACCGCGAAGGCAAAACACACAACTCTATTTGTTGATTCCCAAATATGTTATCTTAGATTCTTTAATAAAATTGCGCTAAAAGTCCTCAAACTACGACTCATATTTTAGATTGGTCTTAAATTTTAAAATTTTTTAATTACATCCCTAAACTTTGGATGTAATATAAATTAAGTTCTTTTGTTATTAAAACTATTTTTTAATTTACTCCATATAAGATTTGATGTGTCACTTAATCGTAACAGTTTTGATAGCCGAATGACTTGATTGATATAAACTCCAATGTTTGAGAATGTAATTAAAATGCTTTAAAGTTTAAAGACCAAATTCGAATACAAATAATAGTTTGGGGATATTTGGAAGAATTACTTTTTTTTTCCTTTTTTCTTTTTATTGAAAAGCCAAAAAATATATATGTGTTTTATATAATGGAGATTATATTATATTTTTTTTATTTTAAAAAATTAAGTAAATTAGTGATTATTATACATTTATAATTTACTCATATATAACCATTGATATAAATGTATATGTATATTATTTTTTAATAATATCTTATGTACTGAATATAAGTATGTCCTACATTATAAAATAAATTTGTATTATAACATTTATTTTAGTTATATAAATATTATTTTTGGTTTTAAGTAATTAAATTAATTGAGCTGGTCAAATAATAAAAGAGATAAATGTAAGTTTAGTAATACCAATGATCCCATCTTATTGTTTAGTTAAGTTTATCGTTATAAAAGAATACGATTTAAGAGAAATTAATTAAGATTTAAAAGAGTAAAATATTAAAATAAGATTTATTTTCATAATAAAAAATGTTATATTTACTTATATTATAATTATATTTAATTTTAAGAAATATTTTTCTACAAAAGTATTAATTTGTGTAAATTATAATAAATGTTTAAAATAAACATCAATGCTTAAAGCATAACTTTATATAAAAGAGATTTTGGGTTCAAACTTTATTGGAAGCAAATATTTTTGTTACAAATCAATAGATTTGGGTTGGATATCTAAATTCGAATCCGCAATTGTAAAAATGTATATTTGAAGACAATCTATCCGCATCCATTCTGAATCCATAAAATTTAAATTGAATATTCGAAGATATCCGAACTTGCATCATTATATATTATACTAACATAAAATTTTAATTTCTATATTATAATTTAATGAATATCATGTGATTTTTTTTAATTGACCTGTACTTTTATCTAGTCGTAATTTTTTTTGAATATTATATGAAAATATGATAATGACAAAATTAAACTTAGCGAATTTCATATTCTATGATTAATGGCAAGAAAAAATAATGAAAACTTTAAAACAAAATCATTAAAACTCAAGCATATCATGAATTATTAATTAAATTGTTTTAGATAATTCTTTGGAAATATAATATGTAAGTTTAATATTAATAAAAAATGTAGTGAAATTAAGATATTAAAAACAAAAATATTTCTTTTATTATTTATTATGTCATAACTAAATTAAAATCTAAAATCTGACCTCCTCAAATGATCACACTGAACTATAAAAAAAGAAAAAGAGAAAAAAAGAAACTATTAATTATAACTATAGTCCATTCAAATTTTTTACAGTACACTGATGATAACCATTCACACGTGTAAATCCCCCACCTATGAATTGTGTGTAAATACAATATTTAATTAAACTCGTATTGAATAGTAATAAGCGCGTGGAAGAACACAAATAAACATCAGAATGGATACATGATACTAAAATTTGCTGATTCAAGTGCCCAGCTTTGCTCTACACAAGGGTGAATTTGCATCTCTTGTAGCATGCTATTTGAGCGCCGGCCTTTCTTACCAACTCCTCCCTGATTTGAGTACACATCGGTTCTTAAACCATGTAAGTCATGCCCACCTGAATAAGATGTGAATGCGGCACGCTCAAATTTGCAATACCCCTCCTGCAGTTCTTTCTCAAGAAAGCATATAAGTAATTTATAACCAGTTTCTTTATAAACCAAGAATCTTTTCTAGCCCTAATGTCTCCGTGTCCAAGAAGATAAACTACACCAGATTCCTTCGCCTGTCGTATAAAAGATAGCTCCCTTTCTAGACTATGCTCGGCATCAGATATCGATGGACTTGAAGGGGAGTTGGGGTTTACCTCCTCAGAAATGCTTGCTTCTGAAATGGAATTGCTGGAGCCCCTAAACTCAGCCAGCAGAGGAACACCAAGCGAGTAAACACTTCCGTTAGGATCTACGAGAACTCTGGAGAAAGATGTATCCTCCTCGGAATCTGCGTCTTCGTCACCATCACTTTCCAATTGCCTTTGCTGAGCTTCCCGACGAATGAACTTCTCAAGACTCTCGATCAGCAGCTGCTCAAATGCCTGGTGATTTTCCTTACGGACATCCTTGTAACCATACCTGAGAAAGTCGTTGGTCAGTTATCTGAGAGATTGCTACAAGGGGAAAGGGTGAACAAAGGCGAGGAATACAAAGGAATTGTGCAGATAGTATAAAAAAATGGATATAATATATCAAAGATGCTTGTTCAAAAGAGATTTAGTGAAGTAAATTAGTTCATCCTTTACTCAATTTGACCCCCAAATTAATTCCACAACTCCTGTCCAAGTAACATTTTGACAATTCCAATTAGTTACAAGCATATATATGTGTGTGTTTTGAGGAAGCAAATCCTTGGTCACTGGAACGAGAAGTCCAGCACTTCACCAACAGACATGTCTATTAGTCATTCCAGTTAGTTTTTATGAAAAATCTTGCAGTACAAAACTTGAACCTGTAAAGCGATAGCACACAGCATTGGAGGAAATGGAATATCGATCGGGCAAGATAATAGGATCTAAGTTTCCAGCCAGAGAATCTTACCTAGCAATACATCGAAACAGATGGTAACTTTTGGGGCAGACTCGCCTGAAAAAGAATCTTTCATTCTGAGGGACCACAGGAACAGGGACATATTTTATGCAGACAAAGATGACCATGGAGTGGATAGCAGGGAGTGTGGTTATAAAATGACCGAATATAGCTGGTACTCCTTTCGCCAGCTCATTGTAAAGCAAGCCAATGCCAGGAGCTCTGATTGTTCCAAGATTGCAGCCTATTTCTCGCATCAAATCCATTGGCAGTTTTCGCTCCACTTCAGTTTCATACTTAAGCTTGCTACCATAATTCCAAATGTACATAATGACAAACATTATGACAGCAAAAACCAATATTACCCAACTTCCATCTGTCACACTCCATAAAACTGACGAGAAAAAAGTCAATTCCAAACCCAGGAAGAAAACCACAAAACTCAGCACGATTATTATGTTTAGCCGCCATATGAGAAGCATGACAATCGTGACTAAAATAGTGGTCATCATCATGACTCCCAGCTCAGCTATACCTAAAAACAAAATCAATAACTAGAAAGATGAGAAGCCGGTTTAATTTAAAGCAAGGAAAAGGGTAAGAAGATTTCTTTATCTTTAGTAGTTTGATTCAACACCCCAGTAAAATAACTTGATAGTACTTTATATTCCAAGAATCTAAATTTTTATGAGTTACATGACACCGAAAATTCATTCAATGATGACAAAAGTGATGACTTAGTATAACCAAAAGACTAGGAAGAAATATTACCATATGCATTTCCAATCTCGTTAATGCTTGACATAGAGCAAACTAAGACCAGGCAACCTACCAGCAAAAACCAGTTTATGGCAGGAATATAGATCTGGCCCATGAACCTTTTAGATGTGTGAATGATTTTAAGACGAGGGAAACAACCAAGATTAGATGACTGCTTTATGCATGAAAATGTGGCTGTTGTCATTGCTCGGCTAGCAATCAAGGCAGCAATATTAGCTATCAGTAAGACCGGCCAGAAGATGCCACCTACGTGGGGCAAAACAGTTTTTCTGTTTAGAGTAAGGCAAGTGTGACAATTTTCCAAAATAAAAGAAAAGGTTTTAATCCAACTAATTCGTGATAAAATGTGAAACTTACTAGGAACTGAAAGAAAGAACGGATGCTTCTCGGCACCATTAAGATTTCCAGTAAGGTATGCTGCTTGACCCAAATAACCCAGCAACAGGCAAGGCAATACGAGAAACACAAATGTAAGCTGCAAACAACCACTATCACACAAATCAAAAGATTGTAAGAATGAGAGTAGGGGACTACCAGCAATTATATCTACAGGATATGCAAAACGCAGAACATTAGGTGACTGAGTTTTCTTGCTCCATTACCTGAATTGATCGTACAGAAAAGTAGCAAAGATCTGCAAACATTGCTTCAGACCCTGAAACATAAACCATCATCAGCACAGTAAGATCAAATAGAATGACCTATATGACCATTGATGTCCTAGTTCAAATTCATCAGAGCTCAATCAACTGCATTACTTTAGCTGAACTTTGTTGACAAACTAAAAAATTACATTCCAAAAAGATTTTGCAGTGAGACATTCGCAGAAATTATCCTTCACAAAAGAAGGAAAATTGATTAAAAATAACAATATTAGTTGACCTTGAAATACAATAATCTTCTCTTAATGAGTTACCTGTTGCACATAACAGACAACCTCCCAGCGCATACCAGGCGTTAACTGAGTTTCTCTTGAAGTACAAATAGATGTGAACAGGATTAAATGCCCTCAAGACACTTGCATCATACTTAATAAGATTGTAAATTCCAATGCCTGCTAAAGAACAAAACCATATGAACAAAGCAGGGCCTACAGCAAGTCCTACTTGACTTGTTCCAAACTTCTGTACACTGAACAAAATTACAAGAAAGGTAACTGATATCATCACCACTTCATCTGCAAGTAAAGAAAAGCAGAGAAGGAAATAGAAGAATTAAGTTAATGAATATTTACCTGTAATAATATAGCAAAAACTATTAGATGTAAAAGCAGAAAGGCAAAAGGAAAAAGACCACATTGTTTAAAATACATGCAGGGTTAGGACTTAGCCAAATTATAAGCTATAGTCTAACTAAAGTTAAATTATCATTACAAATGGCACATGATCAAGACAAAGGCTGCTGAAGAAACACGATGAACAATTGTTGACTCAGGGTCATTCAAGAAGCTATGAGATCTACAAGCTAATAAAATGCACCACCATCCCATACTATATCCAAATAACAAGTAAATTTCAATAACATATTAGTCAAAATATGCAAATGAATCCTAGCCAACAAGGTCAATTGAGAACAGATGTCCTTTCTGAGAGAATTTACTAACAGTGGAAAAGTGAGGCAGAAAAGTAAAGCTGATAATAGCATAAAATACCACCTTACCTTGTTCAATTGCAGCAACTCCAACCTTCAGACCACCAACAGCAGACATTACTATAAAGAGATATATACACACAAAAAGTTATTATCTAGACATTGAAAATGAGAATTCAAACCACTTAATGCTCTATTCCATCATAGCAGTTCTGTGAAAAAAAAAAGGCAAGAACAATAGATATGGAAACCTGACATTGCTGGGGTAACAACCCCATCAGCTATCACCATAGAAGTGCCAGCAAGCACTAACACCAGAAGGAGTTTCTTCAGAGTCAATGAAGCCTCTAGTCTCTCCTTTATTTTAAGTGATCTCTCAAGTTCAGGAGATGGCAACTTTAGTATGAAGTTAGAAATCCGGGTATCTGATGGGAGCTGATTTGGGAGAAGACTGACCTTAGCATGCCGGCAAATCAATGAGTACAATGCAAAAGTACCACCTTCAAGAAACCAGCAACAGAAAATGTAAAACAGTTGACTTGGAATACATGTATTTAACATATATGTTTAAGGCCTCCATAAAAGATCATGAATAGGGACTTGATTGGGAACATCTGACATACCTTCACCGTCATCGTTTGCCCAAAGTACGATAAGGACATATTTCACAAGGGGGACCAAGAGTAAGGTGTATAGAACTAGTGATAGTGCTCCAATAACATCTTCGTCTCCCTTGATAGGTGCCTTGCTAAACATCACACTGAATGTATATAATGGACTTGTTCCCACATCACCAAATACAACTCCGAGGGTCTGAAAGGCATGTATTATTCTCCTTGCTATACCTAAATCCTGAGATCAATTTTAAGTAGAGACACATAAAAAGTAAGCAGCAAAATTAAAGAACATAAAAAAAAAATAAAACTAATCTAATTTTCGTTACCATGGTTATTATAGGATTACCAAATCATAACCCATTAACTTCCATATAAGCCAGACAAATTAAAAGATCCAAAAGCATGCTTCGATGCAATCAAATCAGACACCGAATAAATTCGAGCTTCCAAAATTATGAACAGAAAAAATGACCTATTAGATTAGCAGGACAAACTCGTAAAGAACAATGTACCTCATAGTCACTTCTATGTGCGCCATGGACTTCGAGTGCTTCGACGTCAAAGGAATCCACGCGCGGTTCAGTGCGGATCAAACGGTGTTCCTGATTATCCTCGTCTTCGGAGTCCACCGCAGCTCGATGCGGTAAATCATCGTCGCCGTCGCCATTGTCTTCGATCTCAGAGTCGTCTTCGCCTGGGAACACCCACCGAGAATCTAGCGAATCCCTCGAGGTTAATCCTACTCTTATATTGATCTCTCCTTCTCTTCCCGAAGATCCGCTACCAGAGATGACCTCCTCCGCCATGAGAGAAAAAAAAAAAATATATATATATATATAAGAGATCAAGACAGTAGTACTATAAAGGGAAAAAAACAGTGAGTTTAGGGTTTGGGTTTTCGCATTTTGGGGTGTAGATTTTGGGGATGATTCTCGAAGATCATGCCGTGAATGGAAATGGAAAACGCTGTGTTTCAGTGTGCGTGTTATTTTAGCAACTTTCAGACTTCTAGCTTAGCAGTAGGATGTATCCACATGAAGTGTGTTGAGCTTCACACGCTCAAATGGGGCTATTCACGGCACGCGATGATCTCCATTTTGATATCCTGCAGGATTCTAATATTTGTCACATGTTTGTATTAAAAACTTGGGTAAATATCTAAAAAGTCACTTTTGTTTACTTTAGTTTACATTTTAGTTATATATATTTAAAATGTTACGTTTTAGTCACTTATGTTATCATGTTGTAACATTTTGGTCACTGAGTGTTAATTGCCATTAACGGTAAGCTGACCTAGCACGTCAAATCATCGCTTCAAACATAAATTTTAGTTTAAATTATACAATTAGTCCTTATATTTTTTTCGTTTTGAACAATTTTTTTTCTTTTATGTTAAAAGAGATGGAAAAATGAGGAAAATATAGGGAGAAGAAAAAGAGAGTGAAAAAAAAGGAAAAATTAAAAGAACATAAAGAAAAAAAATTATTCAAAATGAAAAAAATATGATGACCAATTGTATAATTTAACCTAATTTTTTTATTTAAAATAATGATTTAATGTTCCATTTCAGCTTACCGTTACACCGTTAACGACAATTAATGACTAAGTGACTAAAGGTTACAACATGTTAAAGTAAACGACTAAAACGTAACATTTCAAGCATAAGTAACTAAAATGTAACCTGAAGAAATAAAAGTGACTATTTTGATAATTTACCCTAAAAACTTCCAATTAAATGCCGATTAAGTCTTAGTTAGATTAGCATGGACATTGTTACCAATGCAAAAGAACGTGACTTTGAGTACGCATTAACCTCCTATTAATGAATTGAGAGAGGTTATGAATAATTCTAGATATTGTACTAAAAAAGAGCACATATATGAGCCAAATTTATAATGAAACTGTTAAAAAAAATCAATTTAAATGATTACTCATTTAATAATAACATTTTCGTTAAAAATTACAAAATATATCATATATTTAAATAGTGTTAACGATATTATTAATTGATTTTTTTATTAATTTCCTTAAACTAGTATCGAAATTCTTCCAATAAATATCATCACCAAACTCTTCCCCTTCCTCTCCTCTACTCAAATATCCACTTTATTTTCTCACCAAACCCAACAAAAACCATGAATTTACCTAATTTACTTGCCAAGTTCCAACGCTTTGATCTCCAGCGTCGATTGTTGGATGGGTTCAGGATTTCAGTAGTAACCTTCCTCCCTAGTGTTCTTTTCACCGTTCAGATTCTCAAACAAAGACTTGGAGCTCACTAAACTTGAAAACTCAAATCAGATCGATTTTCTTTCTCTGTGTTGGTTTTTTCCTTTTCTGGTTTTCTTGTTTCAACAACAAACGGGTGTTAGCTAGCCCTATCAATGTGGGTTTGGATGGGCGATTGAGTGCGGTGCGGTGCGTTTAGCTTACTTTTTGTCTCACGCTACAGTATCGCTACAGTATCTAATCTCACCTCCACCGCTGTTTTTACACTAACCGCAGGTAAACGCACCGCCCATCCAAACTCACCCTCAATTGAGGATTTGACAAAAATAAAGTATATGGAAAACTAAATTATACTCTCATCTTCTTCGAAGTGTAGCCTAGATTTTTTTTAATTAAAAACATATAATTATTTAATGGAATTAGTGGTTTTTTTATTTTTTGGTGCTAGGATGATGAAGGAGAAGGATTTGATAGTGAAGAATTGCCCAAATGAAGATAAAAAATTATCAAATGAGATGAATTTTGATGTTGAAGAAGAAAATAAAAGATCAAGAATTACCCAAATGATCTTTTTATTTATTTGATAAAATATTTACTTATTTTTTAACAATTTTTTAGATTTTATATATATTTTTATAAAAAAGACACATGGCCAGATTCAATTGGCTACGAATTTTGTTTAACGTATGCTAATGAACTAAAAACTACAACATAAAAATACTCTAATTTTCAAATTGGGACAAAAATAAAATAGATATCAAAGTGAGAAAATGAATATGCCAAATCATTAATTAAACTTTTATTTAGAGATGATATAAAAGTATCAAAAGAAAAAAAACATATCATGATAATAGTAATTATAATTTAAAAAAAGATTAATTATGTAATTTCATAATTAAATTTGTGACACAAGTAAGAGGTTACATAAATTTAATAAAGTGCTTAAATAATACTATAGTCCTCAATATTTATATCTTTTGTCAATTTAATTCTTTTTTTGTTTACTAAATTTAATTATTAACATTTTAAAAAGAGTCAAATAATTTTTTAACGGTAATACTCACTAATTTTAAGGCGTAAGGATAAAATAAAACCCTAAAATGAAAAAGCAATTAAGCTTTTGAGAAAAGAATTCTAATGATTAAAAAAAAATCATTTAAGTGTTTCCATTAATGATGCTGAAATGGCAAACGGCACTGATGTGGAATTTAAAATTTAAAAATTTAAAAATTTAAAATTAAAATATTATAAAAATTATTAAAAATATATATTTAAAAATTTATTAAAAATATTAAAATTTACCAAAAATTATAAAAGTATGTATAAAATCAATAAAAAAATATGTCAGAACTACCCAGAAGATAATATATCAGAACAAATTCCATAAAATTGAAACCTGAGCACCAAATAGTCTAAACCGAGTAAAATTCTTGAATCAGTTATGACAGTTCATCGAAACTTCTCAAACTAGCAAAACACCAATAGCTACCCCTCTTTTGTCTCCTCTCAGGCTCCCACCCTCACAAGCAATCTACCAAACACCACAACTAAAAAGAATACGAAATACGCTTTCGCGTTAGCTACTTCCTTTGCAGCATTTTCACAAGCATTTAGCAGCCATGGCAAAGGACGGAGCCGTAACAGCCTACAACAGCACGTCCACAACCAACGACAAGAAAATCACCTTCTCGATCAAGGCGGGGGCTTGCCCAAATGCTCCGTGGCGGGGTCATTGTCGAAGGCCCAGTTTGGATGGGCGGTGTGTTTACCTCCGGTGAGGTTAAAAACAGCGGTGGCGGTGAGATTAGTTACTGTAGCGGTGAGATTGGACACTGTAGCAGTGAGATTAAAAACAGCGGTGGAGTGTGTGTTTGGATTCAAACGCAGCTGTAGCGGTGAGGTGGAAATAAAAAATGACCATTAAGGACATCATATTAGAATTGATATATAATAGTTATTTTTAAATTATTTTACTTATATAAATCTATTAAAGTATGTGAATTTATGAATTCATTTAATAAAATATTAAAATGTATCTTCTAATATTTTATTATAAATATTTTAATGAATTATATAATCAATTTAAATTATTTATTAGATAAAATAAAAATTATTTGTAATTTTTTATAGTTAAATATTTTTTTATAACAATGATAAATATTATTTTCGCAAATGGTAACATTATACTTGGATCAAATTTTGAAGTATCTAACCGAATGATTTTTAATAAAAAAATATAGTAACATAAGACATAACAAGTTTCATTATTACTAGAAATTAAGTTATGATACAAAATTATTTTTACAAATGTTGATTCATTAAACTATTTGCAATAGTTTCCCTTAACATTGTAATTTCAAGGTCACTTTCATTGTTTGAAGAACTTGATTCACCTCTATCAAAATGGCCTGAAGAGATTGGTACGTCGGGTATATTCTCAAATTGTCGAAAATCTTCATCATTTGACCAAGCATGTCTTCGAATGTAATTATGCAAAACCATTGTTGCAATAACTATTAAAACTTGCTTGTCGAATGAATAGCTTGGAATATCTCTTAATATTGGCCATTTTTGTTTCCACACTCCAAATGTTCGTTCAATCACAGAGCGTAACGAAGAATGGGCATGATTAAAGATTTCTTTCTTTCCAGATGCTCGATGATTACCTCGATGAAAGTCAGGTAAATGATATCGTTCCCCCCTATATGGACCTAGAAAACCTGCCATTTGCGGATATCCTGAATCCACAAGATAATATTTTCCTACAAAAAAATTAAAACATAATATCAAGTTTAAAAATAAAATAAAAATTTTAATATTTTTTTATGTAAAGATTAATTAAGAAAAATTAAAGTTCGACCTGGTGGAGGGTGTGGAAACTTTAACTCTTGTTTTCTAAGTGCTTGCAAAAAAATTCTACTGTCATGTGCTGTTCCTTCCCAACCAGGAAATGCAAAAATGAAGCACATGTTGAAGTCACAAACTGCCATAATATTTTGAGTTGGTTCACCTTTTCGTCCGATATAAGGTATTTGAGAAGAAGGCGAAATGCATGCTTTTATGTGTGTGCCATCTATGGCCCCAATACAATCCTTTAAAATAAAAACAAGTAATGAGATAAAAGTTAGAAATAATTTATATTTTAAAAATATAAAGATTGTGTAATTTTTACCTTAAAGTGAGGCCAATATCTTGTATCATGTCGAATATGGTTTGGTACTTCCTCGAATTGACCTTCAGTGGGTTTAATCGTGTCTATTCCCATTCGAGCAAATATATGCAACATATCAGTAAAAATTCGACTAACAGTTTCCCCAGATCGTTGAAATCGCTCTGCTGCATTTGAATTTGATTCTCTATGTCCAAGAATATACAATGATAATGCCAACTTCTCCATCGCAGATACCTTCCCATGCTTTAAGCCATAATTTCTTTGCAAATCATGCAATAAGCTATGAAATATATTTTTTGGCATCCTAAAACTATTCATGCAACGATCATCATGCCCATTTAATACTTCATCCACCCACATTTGACCTGTATAATTTGAATTCATACACGGTTGCATAGTGAAATAAGTTTCGTGGTGTACCAATACACTGCTTAACACTTGTTCTTCCTCTTCATGATAATTGTTGTGCTCAACTTGTGTAACAATTGTGGCTATTCTTCGTTGAGCTTCTTCACTTAATTCATGGGTATCATAATTCATATAAAAAGTATTATACATATTGTTAAATTCATCCATAACCTGAAAACTGAATAAAATGAAAATAAATTAATAACTTGTGACATTATATACAACACAACAAAATTGAATAAAAGCATAGCATAAAAATACCAAACATTATGCAACGATCATACATTAATTTTACTATAAAAAGGTAGATCATACATTAGTTTTGCATATAAAAAAGTAGATCATACATTAGTTTTACATATAAAAGAGTAGTCTAGTTATATTACAATAATAAAGCTAAGGAGCTTATGGTGGAGGTTGTGGATGGTATGGTTGGAAGGGAAATGAGGATGTTGCTACCAAGGACGAAAATGATGCAATTGGATTTTGTTCAGCATACTCACGTCGAAGCCACCAAACCCTAACATCTGGATCTAAGTTCAAAAACACTTCTCGTTTCACCGGTATTTGGAACATTTTGATGGCAAAATAATACAGTTCATCTTTTTTTGGAATTTCATCTTCCAAATCACGCAAAGCATCCATTGCACTTGAAATAGTATATTGAGAGTGAGGAAAAATAATTTCAGAAACTGACTTCCTTGGACTAGCCATACTCTCACACAATTTCTCAATATGAGTAGCTAATGAATTTTTGGATGATTTTCTACTTGAACTTGATTTTTTTCCTTTACCATGTACAACCCCAAGGGTTTCCTTTCTTCGATTAGGAGTTTCATGAGAAGGGTTTGATGGTACCTCATTAGTAGGAATATCTTCATCCTCATTACTATTTTCATCTGAATCACCAAATCCCTCATTAGGTGTATCATCTCCCATAGGAACCCCACTTGGAAGAACACCAGACGAAGGTGCCCATGCATTCTCTCCAGTGGCTACAATGCCACCAAACATTTGCCACATTAAATCATTCAATCGTGGCTCAATTCCTTTCTTCTTAAATACTTTAAAATCAGGATTTTCCTACATAACATGTTAAATGTTAAATGTTAAATGTTATACTAAGATTTTTATAATTGTAAATTATTAATTTCAATAAAATTTATGCATTAAATTAATGATAAAGTTAACACTAACCTGTATTTTTTCAGCCCACCATTCTTCGGTAGCATCAACCGTCTTTTTAGATGGACACCATCCAATACCTGTAGATTCCTTAAGCAGCTCCCTCCATAACCTCCATTCCTTTTTTAATGTATCCCACTTATTTTTCAATTGAGGTTTCCCATAATTTTTTTGTGTCTTTGCTTGAAAAAGAGCAATGACATTTTCCCATCCTTTTGAGTTTAGATGAGTTGTCGGTCTATTACCAGCATTGACTTCATTCACGCAAAGTTCACAAAATATCAACGTCAGCTCATCATCCCAAACAGCTTTTGTTGCTAAGGTACTTTCTCCTTCCACAAATTTTCGTGTCTTTACCATCTATTATATACAGAAAGATTGAACAACTCAAATTTAAAAGCTGAAAATTTTATACTGTAAATTACTTAACAAGATAAAAATATTTTGTGATTGTCTTATTCTTTATGGTGTCATATTCTTTCTCAATTGTTCTTAGTCCTTATAACATAGTTACTGTTTCTTTGCTTTATTCTCCACTATTTGCAGCATTTAATATCCCTTTCTTTTTTGTTTCTCCCTCTGTTTTCGTCTTTTTCTTTATTGAAGCATTTGACTTTCTTAAATCCTAATATGCCTGTTTTTTCACTAATTGCTAACTCCATATATGGGGGAAAGGTATCGGGTCTGGTTACTAGGAGCAACTGACATTTAATTTAGGCCATAAAAGCTCTCAAATAATTTCAACTGAACTAAATTTCAACAAATATAAATAAGAAGAAATTAGGAAGAATCATACCTTATGACCAAGATCCCTCCAAACTGTTCGATTTTATCTGCCAGACAAATAGATTGACTATTGCATGACCAACAACAATCTTGATGACTACTGCAGGACCAAACAACGGAATATATAAGAAAATGAAAGTAATTTGGTAAGTCCATTTTACATGTTCTCTGTAGAAGCATATGACAAGAAATTTGGTAAGTCCATTTTACATTTTTATATGTTTTCTACAAAAATAATAGTCTGAAAAAACTCTCATTTTGCAAAGAAAAGCAGAATTTTCAATACAGAAACCAAAAGTTTGTTTCTCCAAAAGTTAATCAAATTTCAATTACTTTTAAATTTTTTCATCTTTTGAATATTTTTTTCTTCTAGCTTTGTCTTGTTATAATATTATTAATTTCAACTAATTTCCTTCAATTATTATATTCTTATAATTTATATGTTTTATGCTAATTTTTTTATATACTTTTCTGAATTTTTATATATCTATTTTTATTTTAATACCTTTTTAATGTATAAATACATTTAAAGAAAATATTAATTTTTACATAAAAACACATGGCAAATCATAATTGGCTATAAGAAATTTTTTCAACATCTCTCAAAAAATGAATTTAAATATATAATAAAAATATACTTTTAAGTATTAAATTGAAAATTTAAATATACTTTAAATATGAAATTGAAAAGTCTCTAACTACTAAAGTGAGAGAATTAAGCCAAAATTTTAAAATGCAGCATCAAATAAGATTAATCTAAATGGGGATGACACTTCATAAATATAAATATAAAGTTATTCAAATTTGTCAACAAAAAATTCTCTCTTATATAAAAAAACCTGTCCATAAAGTACATTTCTTCAAACCTTTAGAACAAAAGTTTCCATCAAACATCTTTGTTACCTCCAATTAACAAAACCCCACATGAAATCTAATCCCCTTTTTTAAACCATAAATTTCGGATTCTTCTGTAACTTTTTATTAAAAAATTCGTAGTTATGAAGCCATCCAATGCTTCAGCTAAAAACAAATAATTGCAACAATCTAACATACATATAGCCATGTGCACATGCTCCTCCTCTTATAATACTAAACTACTTTCCTAAAAGGCAAGATAATCATTATATATATATATATATATATATAATATATATATATATGTATATGTATATTACTCTAATGCTCTTGTACCTTTAAATACTCCACAGTTTTATGAAGAATTCCAATGAAGCACAAGTTTCAGCTGCACAGTCAGAGAATCTGTAAAAACTAAAATAAAAAGATTTTAAAGTCGAATCTTTATTTTCAATATATTAAGTTAGGCTTCCAAAAAGACTAGCAGACTAACATTAGAGCAAAGACCAACCTATTTCAACTTTGTCCTCTACCTACCAGTTCAAGATTTTATAACAAGTCAGCCAAATGGGGCTTCCATTTTCCTTTCTCTCGATATATATATATATATATATCTTCTTGCCCAATTACCAGTCATAAAGCCTATATTCAAGCCAAATTTCTTGTCCCAACAAATTCTTTTTTTTTTTTTTTGGCTGTTACTTGTTTTATTTATGAGAAGGAAGATTTTAGCTACCTTGGACAGTCAAAAAATAATTCAGATATATAACATCTGCATGCTTAAATCTTTCTAATTATTAACGTATTTTAGATTAGCTTGATGGCTTTTATTAGTGAGAAAACTCCACATTAATGGATTGGAGAGATGACGAGTACATGTAGTTTGTTAAGTTGTGGTAATAGGATACATACCAAGAAGAGACGCAAGGTGAATCAATGACCACGCATATATAAATAATTATCATGAATCTCACTCAAAGGCCGGATATGAGAACACCCCCCTGCCCATAGGATTCCAAAGTAATTAATATGTAAGAAGAAGAAGTTATGCATATAAAGTTTGGGTGATATGGTATATCTAATTGTTTCATAAGGGTCTCTCGAAATGCAAAAATGGGTCCTATCTCTCTTTTTACAATTACAATAACCAATGTAATTCTTGTCTTTCCCAGCCTCTTATTTGCTTCCATCATCACTGCCTGTCACCTTACTTATTTTTCATAAACTACTCCAATCTTTCTCTCCATGAAATCTATTTTACTAAATTGTAACGTTTCATACCTTTACCAAAAGAATCCTTTACAGTTTGTTGCGCAACAAGCAGCGGTAAGAAAAGACAGAACGAGGAAGAATGGGGGGACGGGGAGCGGGAACAGGACAGTAAGTCATTGACATAAGGCTAGCAAAGATATGTACAATAATATTTTCTTTTACCTCAAATCACTGCCTTTTTGAAAAATGCGAATGGATGGATACCCTTGAACGTGATGCCTGTAATGAAAAGAACACAGAACAAGGATCACAGTAATTAGAAAACAAGAGACATTGTTGATCTCTGATGATCTCTGAAACCAAAGAAATATTGTTGAGGAAACTTATAATAAGCTAAGAAGACACTCGAGCTCAAAATCCTAAAAAGGAACAGCTCTATGCTCATTATAAAGGAACAAGAACAAAAAACTAAGAAACACTTTGCATCAGAGAGGATAATAGCGGGTCATTAAAATGCTCACTTATCAAATGAAGAAAAAAAAAATATAACTGATCATAATATAAAAGTACATAATCACAACATTAGTTAATTGAAATAGAAGATATGGCAACTACATCAGCATCCTGTACAAAATTAGTTATGAATGATTACTACACACAGCTGAAGAGCTAGACAATAATGCTTTCAGCCAGTACTTCAAGACAAAGATCATGCATGAATTACCAGGCGAGTGCTCCAATAGCACCAAGGAGCAAAAAAATTGACGACCAAAACTGGGTGCCTGCAAGAAAGACATTCAAAACAAGTAGATAGAGGTATTGCCGAGATTGGAGTTTAACAAAGAAAGCACCAAAGTGGGAATATACACATAAATTAAATGGCTTGCGATTTTGTATTCAACTTACTCCTGTGAAAGTTTGGCAAAGCTATCACTATTCAATGATACGGAACCCTCAACAGCTTCATCATCAACTTCGAAACAAAGAAACAGTGGAATAACACGAAGGAGGGGAGAAAGCAAGAAGCAGGGGAGAAAGCAAGAAACTGCTAATTTTTCCCTAATCTGAAAACAAATAAAGGTTGGGAAAGAAAATAGTTAAACTTTCAAGGATAAAATAGTAAATTAATAAATAAAAGTAAGGGCATTTTTGGCTGTTAAAAACTCCAACTGCAGCCCCCATTTCAACTGCTGCTTTTACTCCCAGTTCAGTTTTTGCAGAGCAGTGTGGTGGAGATTCATTTCCACTGAACTGTGCTGCTGAACCAAACAGCACAGCAGTGCAGTGGGCAGCAACTTTTTTGGCCAATTGCACCTCACTGGCCTTCAACGTGCAACCAAAGGAGGCCGAAGTCTCAACCCTCAACCAAGCAAAAGTTGTTAAGGGACAAATCTAACTACATCAAATTGATAAAAGATATAATTTTTAAACACTAAACTTTCCATTATGCCTAAAAAAAAAGTAAATCAACATACTTTAATTTAAAAGTGTTTATGGCCCGAATTATAATATTCTGTAAATTTTTAAACTCTAACTCAAATTAGACTCGTCAAAGGATCTAAGCAATCTATTAAATTTAAATAAAATATTAGTAAAACGAACTCTTCTATCTTTTTTAATTTCAAAATTGAGTATATTAATTCCTTTAAAAAATCGGAGCAATTTAATTTCATTAATTTTGAAAGTAAGTAATTAATGATAATTAATTGCGACATTAATATTTTCAGTAGATTGTATATAAATTTGATTGGTATAACAACAAATTTAGCTCTTAATATTTACATGTTTTATCAATTTTGTCTAGATTCTAAAAAAATCAATAAATTTAGCTTCAACATTTACACATTTACATAAATGTTGTAGGTCAAATTTGTTAAATCATCACCAAATTGACAGAACGTGTAAGCTTTAAGAGTTAAAATTTTTATTATACCAATGAAAATTGTGTAAAGTCGACCGAAAACTTTAACGCCGTGATTTATTGTTCTTAATTTCTCACTTTCGAAATTGATAGGGATTAAATTGCTTCAAATTTTTTTAAGAGGGACCAATCGATTTCAAATTTGAGAAAATGGAGAAGTATTTTTAACTAAAATATTTAAAAATTGACCAAATCATTAAATAAAATATATTTTCCTCAAATATTAGATCCATTAAAGGTCTTTTGGATGAAAATTGCATTTATATACTATTAATGTAAAAAATAACAATAACAATGAAATTAAATATTATAATAATATTATAATATTAGACAAAAAGAAAATTATATAAACCACGCTTAAAATAAACACTCTGGGGATAACAATGCTCTCTGCTAGTGAAAGTCTTGTCTTTGAAAAGTCCATTGCTGAAGAATTGATCCCAAAGAAAGTTCGCTTTCGAGAAGAAGAGGAAGGGCCGAATAACGAAATGATGGTTTATTTACCGCTGGAACAAAACATCTCATGGAGAGACAAACTTGTAGGTCAATCATCGAAGGACGGATCCATTGACTCGGAAAGAAAAGAAGCTTTTGATATCTTAGAGGGTGATATCCAAAAATCAATCAAGAACGGAATTCCCTCGATAAACTTTTCGGATAGGATTGTCCAATTTCTAATCCAAGGTATGGAAAATACAGTGATTATCAAATTGCTTGGTCGTAATATTAGTCTCTCGATTTTGCAGAATAAACTATACAACCTGTGGAGACCTTCAACTACTCTTCATTTGATGGATATTGAAAATGGTTATTTCCTCGCTAAGTTTCAGAATAAGTTAGATTGTGAAAGAGTTCTCTCTGAAGGACTGTGGGTCATCTTCGGTCAATACCTAACGGTTCAACCATGGTCGATATCCTTTGACCCCGCACAAGACTTTCCAAACGTTGTGATGGCATGGATCCGACTCCCTGGCCTGCCTAGCTACCTGTATAACCACAAAATCATCACCGAGATAGGAGGAATGGTGGGGAAAGTGGTTAAACTGGATCTGAATACTAACAACAAAGTTAGAGGGCGATTTGCTAGACTGGCCGTCTACGTTGACTTGGGTAAGCCGTTGGTTTCTCAAATTTGGATCAATGATCGAAAGCAAAATGTAGAGTATGAGTCGCTATCAACGATTTGCTTCTATTGTGGACGGTATGGACATGTTGAAAATTTATGTCCAATTAGGAAAAATGATTCTATCGGAGGAAAGAGTGGTGAAACGATGATGGACAACCATAGCACCACCACAAACAGACCGGAGAGAAAGGATGATACATTCGGCCCTTGGATGTGAGTGGAAAGGAAATCAAGGTGGAAATTCCGGGAAAGTAATCAGAATTATATGAGCAACAATAATAATGGGAAAAGGTCTAGCTTAAAGATCCCAGATATTAAGGTTTCTAAAAAAGATATTAATGAAGGGGATTTGTCTACTCTTCAAATTAGAAAAGGGAAAGGAATCTATAATGGAAACAAAACTGACAACAGTTTTGGCATACTCTCCAACGGGCATTTCGAAGTGAGGGAGGAAAATTTTAATAATACTAATGCTCAAATAGAAAATGAAAACAATATGGGCCACAAAGAATCAAGCGGCACAAGAAAGGATGGGCAAAAACCACATGCGATTATTCAAATCAGCACTAATAAAGAAAGTCTACTTGTTTCTAGCATGCAGACAAATAGTATGGGACACGGAATCAAAGAAGCAGGGTCGACCCACAAGCAAGTAGATACGACAGGCGTTCCAATCGTGGCCCAACACTCGGCAGCTGGCGCTGGCAGTGGCAGCAGCAACTTCAACTTAAAAAATAATGGAAACCGAGAACCACCTGCAGTTGAGCAAGGAACTGGGTCGAATAAAGGTGAACTGATGAAGAACCGGCTTAACACCAACGAAATGGTAGTGGAAACTGGAGGACTGGATCCGGGGAGACATTCGGCGGTGGCTTTCCAAGATATTTCAACCGTTAAGAATAGTAAGCCCGGCAATTTAGAACCTACTACGGCGAGCACTCTCTGGCATAGGAAAACCACTAATAATAAAAGGACAGTGGTTGGAAAAAAAAAGGAGCCATTTTCTGCAAGGAAAAAACACAAAATTCAAATTCGACGGTGGACATCGAGTATCCTTAAAGGACTCTATGGAGCAAATTGCCGAGAGTCTCTCAGAACTTTCAAACATAAACATTGGCCCAGCAAAAGCTATTAACTTGGGCGGAAAAAATGTGGAAGAAATTGCCAGGACAGTAAGCTCTTAAGATTATTCCCTTGGATTTAGTTGATATTTTTGAGCCTTGATTTACTTTTCCAACATAGCTTATATTACTATGGACTTAAATCTTAAAATTTTTACATGGAATTGTCAAGGGTGTGGTAGTAGAAATTTTATTCGAGTAGGGAATACAATGAGGAATATAGACCGGATATTATTTGCTTAGTGGAACCAAGAGTAAGTGGTAATAATGCTAATAATATTATAGGAAAATTAGGTTTTAATTACTCTCATCGGGTTGAAGCTATTGGTTTTTCTGGAGGTATTTGGGTTGGTTGGAAGGATTCTATTCATATTAAAATAAAACGAAATCACCCACAATTTATCCTATTAAGTGTTGACAATTATATTTCCAATAAAACTGTTTTTATTGCCTTTGTGTATGGTAGCCCAGATAGATCAAAAAGAAGATTCTCTGGGAAGACTTACGATCGATGGCTCCCCTTAATACCATGCCGTGGCTAATTATGGGAGACTTCAACTCTATACTGTCCCCGACAGATAAGAAGAGCCCGATTACATTGGGTAAGCGTTGTGACCTTTTTGGAAATTTTGTTGACTCGTGTGAATTACAGGACTTGCAGTTTATTGGACCTCCTTTCACATGGCAAAGAGGAGAAATCCTAGTCAGACTGGATCGAGCACTAGTAAATGATGCGTGGATGGCCACTTTCCCACAAAGTCTTGTCCATCACCTCACCCGCATCAAATCGGACCACAGACCTCTCCTATTAATCACTAAAGGGGATATTCCCACTTCTAAAGGCAGACCCTTCAGATTTTTAGCAGGATGGACGTTACATAATAATTTCTCCAACTTTGTAAAAGGTAAATGGGAGTTTAAAGGTAATATGACGGAATCTCTGAATAATTTTACTGCTCTTGTTAAAGATTGGAACAGGGATGTCTATGGCTTCTTGGGAAATCGAAAACGTAAACTCATGAGATCGCTCAACAACATCTAAAAAGCCTTAGAGATTTCTGACTCTGATCACCTCATCAAAAAAGAGAGAGAAACTAGGGATGAATTGGAAAATGTTCTCGATCACGAAGATATACTTTGGAGACAGAAAGCTCGATGTGATTGGTTGCAATTAGGAGACAGGAATACCAAATTTTATCACAGCCGTACAGTTAAGAGAAAGAAATTCAACCGCATCATGTCTCTTCGAGTTGACAATGGAGATTGGTGTTCTGATCAAAGCATTTTGCAGAATAAGGCAGTAGAATTTTTTTGAGAACTTTATGGTGAGGTCCCGACGATTTCGAGAACTACTTCCAATAACAGTATCCCTCATCTTAAGCCCTCAGAGATCACACTTTTAGAAGCTCCTATCTCAAACGAAGAGATCAAAAAGGCAATGTTTGATATGGCCCCTTTAAAAGCCCCTGGAAATGATGGCTACCATGCACTATTCTTTCAAAGTCAATGGGATATTCTTGGAAATGACGTTTGCCAGTGGGTTAAAAGCGTGTTTGACGGGAGATCGATTGAGCCCGAGTTAAATAACACGTTAATTGTGCTCATTCCCAAAAAAGAAAGCCCGAAAGATTTTAGCCAATTTCGACCTATAAGTTTATGCTCTGTTCTGTACAAACTGGTGATGAAAGTGATAGCGAACAGATTTAAGGTAGTCCTTCCTAAATTGATATCCCAGGAACAAGCTGGCTTTATAGCAGGTCGGAACATCTTTGATAACATTATTCTAGCTCAGGAAGTTATTCACTCTATGCGGTGCAACAGGAAAGGTAGGCAGTGGATGGCTATTAAACTGGATCTGGAAAAAGCCTACGACAGAGTTAGTTGGGAATTTATCAATACATCGTTAACTGCGGCCGGGATACCACTATTCTTGCGTAATGTAATCATGTCAGCCATCTCCTCATCCACTATGCAAATCCTCTGGAATGGAGTGCCCACTCAGAAATTCAAACCGAACCGAGGAATACGACAGGGGTGTCCTCTATCACCTTATCTCTTTGTGCTTTGTATGGAATGGCTGGGGCAATTTATACACACTGAAATAGAAAGCGGTACTTGGGATCCCATCAGTTTATCCCGCTCCGGCCCCCCTATCTCTCATTTGTTCTTTGCTGATGATTTGGTGATTTTCTGCAAAGCCCAGATTGACCAAGCCAGTTCACTGGAACGTATCCTATCACTATTTTGTGGAATCTCAGGCCATAAAATCAGTGCAAGGAAAAGCCAAATTTTCTTCTCAAAGAATACTGAAGCCGACACTCGTAATCAAATCAGTCAACTGTTTGGCTTTCAGGAAGTTCAGAACCTCGGTATGTACCTAGGAGTTCCCCTTCTGCATGACAGAGTCACTAAAAATACCTTGGACTTTGTTGTGGACAAGATTAGAAGGAAACTGAATAGTTGGGATGCCAGGAATTTATCCTTTGCAGGAAGAATTACGCTAGCTCAATCGGTTCTTCTCTCTATCCCTACATACTTTATGCAAACGATGAAGATCCCGCAGGGAGTTTGCGATGAGATCGAGAGAGTGGCTAGACAATTTATCTGGGGGAGCTCTGAAAAGAATTCTAAAATGGCCTTAGTCGGATGGGATACCATCTGTCAACCAAAAGGTCGTGGAGGTCTTGGTCTCAGACACTTGAATGATCAAAACTCGTCCTTTCTCATGAAGATAGGGTTTAGCCTGGTATCCAAAAGTGATACTCTCTGGGTGCGTATCCTCCGAGCCAAACACGGTTGGAAAGGACAACTACCAGAAACTATTAGCAAGAACAAATGCTCACATCTTTGGAGATCCCTCTCTAAATTATGGCCTAGTGTTCGTGAGAACTTAATCTGGTCTATTGGAAACGGGGCTGACGTTCGGTGTTGGAAAGACCCTTGGATTCCAGGTATGGGCTCTCTAATCTCAAAAATTCCGTCTTCTTCTAACCTTAATTTGGATTGTTGTGTTAGGGAGATGGTTAACAATGAAGGAAGCTGGAACTTAGACCTGTTTCGTGTCTGGCTCCCTGAAGAGATAATAAATCGGATCACAAGTATTCCTCCTCCCCATCCAGATGCTGGAGTGGATAGAGTGATATGGGCATGATCAGCAACAGGAATTTTCTCGGTTCGTACTGCTTATTGGTCTTTGAGAGAAAATATGTGGCATCCTCATGAAGAGTATTGGAAGATACCATGGAAGTATCAGGGTCCGCAGCGAGTAAGAATATTTCTTTGGTTGGCATTTAGACAAAGACTACTGACCAATTCTGAACGGGTCAGAAGAGGGATCAGTCATAGTAGTTCTTGTCCCACTTGTGGACACAGCGTAGAAGACTTGATGCATGTCCTTAGAGACTGTCCGACTGCGAAAGAAGTGTGGATGCTGGTGCTCCCTAATCAGCTACAACAAAGGTTCTTCTCTACCTCCTTTCCGGATTGGCTTATCCTTAACCTTTGTTTTCATGAAAGCTTGCAGGGGAGCGGGACCACCTGGTCCTGTATGTTTGGGCTGATCGCGTGGCGAATTTGGAAAAATAGGAACCTGCTTATTTTCCAGAATATTTCCTGGTCAGCTACTGAAGTAGTGAAAGTCTCTAGTTGTTGGGCTCGGCAATATGAAGCATCTCGAGACATCCGTAAGAATATTCCTCAAAATACTACTCTCGCCACAACATCAAAAGATAATTGGGTATTTCTATCCACGGATGGGGCTGTTAACAATAATACCGGAGCTGCTGCAGCAGGAGGCGTGGCTCGAGATCATGAAGGAAACTGGATAACCGGATTCAACCGATTTCTAGGGATCTGCCCTCCAATGGAAGCTGAAATTTGGGGTATCATGGATGGCATCCTCATTCTATTGAACAAAGGATTTCGGCGAATCACCATCACATCGGATAACCTAGAAGCAATTCAGAACTTAGCTTCCTTGAACACGGGAGACTCTGGAATTGCTGTCCTCCGAAGAACCAAGCGCATTATACAATCAATAGGGGAATGGAATATTAAATATGTCCCAAGGAACCTGAACATGGTAGCGGACTGCCTTGCTAAATTGGGTTTAAACTGGAAGTCAAACCTACAAATCTTCGAAGAGGCTCCTAAAGAAATTTTAGAACTGCTCCAAGCTGACAAAGCAAATGGATACTTCTTGTAATTGACTTTTATTTTATTTCTTTCACAAAAAAAAAAAAAAAAAAAAAAACACTCTGGATAGGCAGTCTGTAATTCAGATCCAATCGAAATCCGAATAAAAGAATTAGACTCTAGAATACTCCAGAAAAAGATAATAAAACACAAACGCGGTGGCAAAGTTGTAATTAAACGCCACTCCAAAATCACATATAAATATCCCGACTTCGACCATTCTCGAACTCTTTTATTTTTATTTATTTATTTTAATTAACACAAAAATTGTAACTAATATAAACCCTAACCGTAACCGATTTTGTGGATTTTACTTTCACATCCACAAATATAAACCCTAACCGTAAAACCTTTTCTATTTCTCGATCTCTGTTCTTGCCCCAATTTTTTTTCTTCTTCTCATCAATTGCGAAGAAAAAAAATGTCTCACTTTGGAAGATCAGGTCCTCCCGACATCACTGATACCTACTCTCTTCTCGTCCTCAATATCACATTCCGTAAGCTTCTCTCTTTAGCGGCTTCGTCGTTTAAATTCTTTGCTGCGATTTGGCTTATAATTTTTTAACTGAAAAACATTTGATTTTGTTTGAAATTTTTAGGTACGACCGCTGATGATTTGTTTCCGTTGTTCGATAAGTACGGGAAAGTCGTTGACATCTTTATCCCTAAAGATCGAAGGTTCTTCGTTTTTTTCTTTTTTGATTTGTATTTGTTCTTTTTGTGGTGGTTGTGAATTTATAACAGAATGATTTTTATTTGTGATTATAGGACTGGTGATTCTCGAGGTTTTGCATTTGTACGATATAAGTATGCGGATGAGGCACAGAAAGCTGTGGATAGGCTCGATGGTAACCCTGCCAGCAACTTCTTTTTTTGTATTGATTGTGATATTGTATTGATTTTGTAGATAACTCATTACAATTATATGGAATTTTCCTTCTTATTGCAGGGAGAGTCGTTGATGGTCGGGAGATAACAGTTCAATTTGCGAAATATGGGCCTAATGCAGAAAGGATGTAAGTTGTGTGCTAGCTGTCATTTATTATTCAATTGCTTTTACAGTTGAAATGATTTTTTGAGCCTGATGTAGAGAAGATATATGCTGGGTGACAAATTTTTGGATTATTGTTTAACTATCATGAAGCAAAAAGCGACCTTGTTTGGCTTGAATATGAAATATGTCCACTTGCTTGAGTAATTTGTATTAGTAACTTATTACTGTTTCAAGTGATTGTTTGGAAATTGGAAAGCCAGTTTGGGTTGCTCGCTTAATTGTTGTGCAGCAATCTCTGGTTTTATTTTTATTGTCTATATTGCTGTGAAAAAAAATTATTTTAGTTCTGCTTTAACTTCGTATCACTAAGGAAAATACTTCATTGTTTGGCTTCTACTCAGATAATGTCCAACTGCATAAGTATTGTGTAGTGGTGATCAGCTAATTACTTTTTCCAGTGATTAGCTTATCTATTCTTTTAATGCATCTTATCCATATATCTCCTTTCTCATATGGTTTTAATATTTGTGTGAGCAAAACTCATTCGATTTGAAAAAATCGAAAAAAAATTCAAATTTCTAATTAATCTATCTGAGTTATTCGAATTATTCGAGTCAACTTGAATAACTCGATTTAAGTTTCGAGTTCGAGTCGAGTTGAATTTCACAATTCGAATAACCCGGATAATTCGAATAATAGATCGGTGTAAATACCAAGCAAATTGGTCTCTCTCAACAAAAATTACAAAATAATTCAAATAATTTTCAAAAATTCAAAATATTTATAAAAAATTTAAAATTTATATTTAAAAAATTCTAAAAATTCTAAAAAATTCTAAAAAATATATAAAGAAAAGTTAAAATTTTTAAAATTTTCTAAAATAATAAATTTGGTGACCTAATTAATGATTTAAATTTATCATAGTATTTTATTTATTTTTTTATGATTTTACTTTGAAATTTTTTTAAATACATATGGTTTCAAATTTTTGTGCTCTAACATGGAAATAGTTATTGTGTAACAATATTTTTATTTGACATGTTTAATTTTTCTAATTCAACTCTTAACAATTTCACTCGATTGGACTCGACTCGGAATTTTATTTCACTCGACTCGATTCAAAAAAAATTTTAAATTGAGTTAGGATGATAAAATAGGACTTGTGAACTCGATTAACTCGAAATTTTTTCACTCGATTCGACTGAACACTCACCTCTATTTCTAGTAATTTCAGTCTTAACTCTTAACTCTTAAGGTCTCTGATGTACTATTTCTTTTGCAGTCACAAAGGAAGGATTATTGAACCAGTTCCAAGGTCAAGAAGTCGCAGCCCACGCAGAAGGTAAGTTGTTTTAACTGCTCTTTTTTCTTTTTTTTTTTTTTTGCATAGACAACTTTTAATTTTCACATTTTTGTACTGTAATTTCATTTTCTGTCTGTCTGTCCCCACCTTTTTGAATAAAATATGGGCGACATTGATGAAGGGATAACTGTGAAGGTTTACATGGTTTGCTTTTTCTTACTAACTAAAGCAGTCTTGATTATTGGTAGCATGAACATGATGGTGCTAGATGTTGGTAGCTCTGAGCTAATTCATTAACTCAATGTTTATCTTCTTGTTCCTGAACTAAATGTCTGGAGACACTAGTTTTTTGCCCATTTTCACCTTGGCATTTTTAAAGTAATGTTCTTTTATCTGATTTGATTTTAAAAGGGGAAGCCTGCTTGGTTTGTATATATGATGCTTTTAAGCTTGTTTGAATAGCCAAAATATAGGGATTAATTGTATTTCTTTATTGTCTCATTTCTGGTAAACTGGTGTGCATTGTATTCAATATCTTCAGGCACCGGGATGGTTATTCCAGAGATTGGGATTATAGGAGAAGAAGTCGTAGTAGGAGCTATGACCGGTATGAACGTGATCGATATCGTGGGAAAGACAGAGACTATCGGCGTCGCAGCAGGAGTCGTAGTGCAAGTCGTGACTATTCTAAAGGTCGAGGAAGAGGGTGCTATGATGATGATCGGCGGAGTAGCAGTCGATCACTGAGGTCTGTATTTTATACTTTGCTCTTGCGATTAGAATGCCAATTTCTTTTATGCTATGTTGTTGTGATCCCTTTTATTTTTATTGCAGTGCTTCTCCTGCTCGCCGCAGCCCTAGTCCTCGTAGGAGTCTTACCCCACGCAAGGCCTCTTCTCCAAGGGGTGAAAGTCCTTACAGGCGCAGCCGTGATGGAGGGTCTCCAAGTCCTCGAAGTGTTTCACCACGAGGCCGCCCTGCTGATTCTCGTAGTCCATCTCCTCGGAACTCAGATGTTGATGTGAGTTTTTCACTTTCTATTTTGTTCTTCTCCGCTTCCCCATTTCTGTTTAATCTTTTTTGATTTTTACGTAAAATTACCTTTGCAAAGCAGTTCTAATCCTTCACTGTTTACTTTTGCATTTGAATTTTGTAGGAATAATCTTGCGGATGGATTACTGGAGACTCTAAGTAGCACGTATCTTGTTGCTATGTTAGTGTTGAGGACATTTATATATCTTGTGTTCTCTAGTATTGGTAGGACTGGTTTTTTGGTGTTTTAATTAACTGTCCTGAACCTTCTTTCTCTATCACTTAAGCAGTATCTTGGAGTCTGAACTAATGTAGTTTCTAGTCTGATGTTTCAGTACCCACCAAAGATTTTGTGATGTAAGCTGGTTGTTTTAGGTTGCTTTCCGTTCCCCTTTTAGATCTTATAGTTGGCTCCTTGTTGCTTGTCTCCCAAATTAATTTTTCATGGAGCCACTCCAGTGTTTCTTTTTAGTTATTGTGTTTCCCCTTTTTCTAAGAATGCTGATTCATCTGAAACTGTCTGTTGGGTTTTATAGCAATGTTCGGGGGAAAGAGTGACTTGGGCAAATGGACATGATGTTGATGTTGTGGCTGTTGATGCTGTTTGTATCTGTAGATGAATGATCGTGATTGTGATGCTGGTTATAGCAGTATGCTGATTGCAGGGACAATCTGTTAAGTACTTTTAACTGATATTTATAATTGGTAAGACCTGTAGTTGAGTCTTGATTTTTGAAAGCCTTGCATCCTTTCGGCTTCTGATATTTCTATGCGGTTACCCTCTTGATTTGCTCTTTTCTAAAATTGAGACCGAGGTTAAGTTGCGGTGATGGTAGAAAAGGAAATTTGAACTGTGAAATGCTGCGTATGATGGACGTATGATGCAGTTTCTAAAATAGAGAGAGTAATGTCTTGATCTGACCCTTGCAACTGCTTAATTGAACCGAAACAACCTTGTGTATAAGGTTTCAAGGTTTCATTCAGGGGCGAAGCCAGAACAATTTTTTTAGAGGGGGCCAGATAAAATTTTAATTTTTTATAGTTTATATCTTTATAATTTGTAAAGAATTAAATTGAATTTTTATAATTTTAGTGGCCAAAGTGTAATTTTACTTTTATTAATTTAAAATTTTTAAAAAATTTTAAGGGCTTTTTAAGTAATTTTACATTTTAGGGGGGCCGGGGCCATGGCAGCCCCCCTGGTTTCGCCCCTGGTTTCATCGGTGTATTTAACAGCACCCTATTATTGCTAATATTTTGAGTTGTAGCAAAATTGTACGTGACTGATGCTGTGAAGTGGTGGTGGTGCGTTACTCTTTTAAGATGCATATGGCTGGTGTTTTAACCAAATAGAGGCGGTTGCCGCGTTTTTTTGTGGTTGCCTTCGTTGCCGGTCTGCTTGAAGCTGGCTGTTGCTGCCCCCTGTACAGGGCCATGTTAGTTCTACCTTTATTACCAGTTTTTATCTTTTTAAATGTTAAAAATAAAAATAAATAAAGAAATCCTTGGGAACCGGTGTAGTGGCATTGTGATCTAGTCTTGGTTCATTCTAAGTACTACAGGTTTGGTAGGATATATTGAATTTTTTAAATTATAAATGGATGAAGATGTTGAAATAAGTGAATAAAAAAGAGGTGTGTCCTGAAAATCCAACCTGTGCTTATATTGTAAGTTGGCTTTCATCTGTTTTCTATTGCATGCTCGTGAATGATGATTTACACCAAGAAATATGTTTATAACTTTAAAATTAAATAAGAAATTAAATCATTGAAGATTGGCAGCGGTGGGCCATTTTTAATATTGATTTTAAGTTCTTAAACCTATGATTTGAGTTTAATTGAAGGACTTGAAACTTCACATTTGAATTTTCAAGAGAAGTTTATAAAGTGAAAGGAGGGAAGAAAAGATGGTTTCAACCTTTTTCTGTGGAGACTTTGGCTATACGAGAAGGTGAAAGAATATGGAGAGATTAAACCAGGATATTAAAAAACCCCAATAGCAGTTTAACAACCAAGAAGAAGAAGCAATACGATGGATTTTTTTTGTTTATATTTCCAGATTTGTAAAAAAAAATCAATATTTACTTCCAAGATTTTGTCAGATTTGTAAAAATAAAATAAAATAGTTCTTTTTAAAGTTATTGTTAAAAAAATAAAAATGATATTTTGACTATAGTTTAACTATTAAATTAGTAATTAAACATTTAGATTAATGTGTTACATCATGATTTAAGAGAAGAAATAATTTGTAGATTTCAACAGAAAAGCTAAAATACAAAATGCCTTGTGGTAATTTTACCTCTTCAAACTATATAGCTGTTTTGAGGTAGGTGTTTAATTTATTTTCATTGGATTAATCAGGATGGGTGTAATTATTATCTCAATTACAAAATTTTCAGTTAATCATAAAATTTTAATGAAAATGAAAATTTTCCTTCTCCTCTCCTGCAACTTCATCCTTTTATCTATGTTAAATTAGTGTTGTACACAAACTCTCCTGCAAACTGACCTATTTACACGACTGGAGCTACACTCTCCATATTTATTTGAAGAAAAAAAAAATCATGGAAGAAATTTCTACATCTTGTTCCATTAAACATAAAAGGCATGTTTAAAGCTTAAGTTTTATCATACCTCACTGCAAAAAAGTTCCAAGTAAAAGTGGTCATCTGGTTAACGACAACAAGTCTAAGGAACCTGTGTAAGAAAATTATTATTTAAATCGGAGCTAATGAGGCGGTGGCCCCCATGGAAACCACGTTTTTGTTTCTACCACCAGTTGTGGTCGTAAAACACCGCCTTGTGTTGGTTGCTTGTCTGGACGGTGCTGTTGGAGCAGACGAATGGTTTGTCATGTTTTGGGCAGTGTCCGAGATTGTCGAGGGTGAGACCTTTCGGGTTCCAGTCAAGAGTTGAATGGTTAAAGAGAGAGAAGGGAGGGGGAGGGTGAAGATGAAAGGAAGAAGATGAAGATGGGGAAGCGGGAAGAGTGAAAGAGAGAGTAGTATTAAATAATAATTTATTTTTATTTAATATTCAATTTAAAATTTATTATTATTATTAAAATGTCACGGGATTCTTCTTAAAATTATAAAATTATATTTTAAATATTGATTTGATTAAAAATAATTTAAATAATTATATAAAAAAGCGTTATAAATTTAGAAGTTTTATCAAGCCTAAAAAATTGATAAATTTCTTTTCTTGTCTCTCTTAAATTAATTAAATTTCTATTTTAATTTGTATTTAATTCGCATTAATAAAACAGAGAGAAAAGTATTAAAATAGTCACTTTTGTTTGTTTCAAGTTATGTTTTAGTTACTTATGTTTGAAATGTTACGTTTTATCACTTAAGTGATCATATTATAACATTTTAGTCACTAAGTCGTTAATTGTCATTAACGGTATAACAGTAAGCTGATGTGACACGTTAAATCATCATTTCAAACAAAAAATTTAGATTAAATTATACAATTGGTCCCTATATTTTTTATTTTGAGCAATTTAATTATTTTATTTTATGTTCTTTTAACTTTTTATTATTATTTATTTTTCATTCTCTTTTGTTTCTCCCTCTGTTTTCCTTCCTTCTTCATTTCTTTTGAAGTAGTTTTTTTATATTTTTCATTTGTTAAAACTAGTTCACAAGCTCGCCTCACTAAAAAAAATTAAATTGTTCAAAAAAAAAAGTATAAGGACTAGTTTTAACAAATGGAAAACATAGAAAAACTACGTTAAAAGAAATAGAAAAGGGAGGAAAACAGAGGGAAAAGTAGAAGAGAATGAAAAAAAAAGAAAAAAAAAAGAAAGTTATAAAACATAAAAGAAAAAAAATATGAGGATCGATTGTATAAATTAACCTAAAATTTTTGTTTGAAATGATGATTTAACGTGTCATATCAGTTTATCGTTACACCGTTAACGGCTCAGTGACTAAAATGTTACAACGCGATAACGTAAGTGACTAAAACGTAATATTTCAAACATAAGTGACTAAAATGTAACTTGAGGTAAACAAAAATGACTATTTTAGTAGTTTACCCTAAAACAAATTAATTAAGTGTTGAAATAGCTTTTGTATTTCATCTTGTTGACTTTTAAAATTGACTAATAGATGAATCAAGCAGCTCCGAAATTAATTTTCTATTTTCTAATAAACATAATAAATATAATAAAAGTTATAAAAAGTTATTTAAGTAAAAAAATTAAAAATAAAATTGTAAATTGTAAAATTTATATTTCAAGAAGTTCTATCTTCAAAAAAGATAATTAGTCACAGCATGCTATTCGGTGAGATTATCCCTCGATGACTGATATGTGGTGCATGATGAGATGAGTGTTAAGTTATTAGATACACTCAAGATCTTCTAGTTAAGTAACTCCCTATAGAGATTTATTTAAGTTAGAAAGATGGTTAAACATTACACGATTATTAGTACATGTGAATGCCTAAGGAATTAGGTTGAATACTAATTGTATGGAAACACATGTTATTACTAGTTGATCATGATCATCTCACAGTGATTTGATTCAATGGGTATGGGAATTATCGTTGCAAAATGTTTTCAAATATTTGCTTAATACAAAGATATTAATATATGAATATTTTATTTTCAGTTCGAAAATGGTACCAACTTCCTTATTGAACATACCCATTGAAAACAAACTGAACAAAAATAACTATAAAAAAGGGAAAAGGAACCTGATAATTGTCCTGAGCTATGAGAAACTTAAAACAGTTCTTGATAATAAGTGCCTATTGACCACTCAAGTTGAGGCTAAAAAATATTGGGAGGAGTCTGATGAGATAGCTTGTTGCTATATGCTGGCAAATGTGACCAACACCCTATATAAGCAACTGATGAGCTGTAAAAATGCCAAAGTGATTCTTGATAAGCTAAAAGACATGTTTGGAGGCCAAGCTACCTTGGCTCGACAGTCTGTCATAACTAACTTGATAAATGCATAGCAAACGCTCGGTACTTCGGTAAAAAACCATATGATAACTCTTATTGGATACTTTGCTGAGGATGCGAAAAATGAGGCCAGTTTGGACCAGAACACTCAAATTGAGATAATGTTCAAGAGCTTACCCAATGAATTTGTTAGCTTTCAAGCTGCATATAACCTTGGCAACAAAAACCTAATACTTACATAACTCATGAAGGAATTACAATCCTATGAGTTGATGTTGAATGGCGGTCAGTTGGTCCGAAGAGCAAAAGCAAATATAATTATTGCTTCTTCCTCAAAAGAGAAAGGAAAGCACACTAAGAAAGACAAAACTAAGGTCTCTAGGCCACCAAAAGTGGAAAGGAAGAGAACCATAAAGCGAAAAGACTTATCTAAGTCTGAATACTTTTTTTGCAGTAAGAAAAGGCGCTACAATGCGAACTGTAAAGAATGGAAGGAATATTTAGCCACAAAAAGCAAATGTATGAAACTCTTTATTATAGAAGTTTGTTTAGTTAACGATTCAATAGACCACCGGGTCATTGATTCAGGAGCCATTAATCATGTTTGTGTTTCTTTATAGGGGTTTAAGGAGACGAAAAATCTTAAATATAAGAATCTATCATTGTGGATTGGAACCGGGACAATTGTGGTAACTAAAGTAGTGGGAGATGTACATCTTTATTTTAATAATTTTAGGAAGATTATTTTTAAAAGACGTTTTTATGTACCAAGTTTAAAAAAAACTTAATATCTGTTGCATGTTTATATAAATACAACTTGACTGTGACTTTTAAAAATAAAATTGCAATATTTAGAAATCACAATCTTATCTGTAATGGATGAATGCTAAATAATCTCTATTTTCTCAAACCAAAGATGTATACACTGCTTGAGACTAAAATAACAAATAAAAGACTTAAAACTCCTCACTTTAATGAGGCGTACCTTTGACATTGAGACTTGAGCATATTAACCAAGAAAGAATCATTAGACTTGTGAAAGATGACATCTTAAGTTCACTTAAAGAAATCGATCTTCCACAATGTGAATCTTGCTTGGAAGGTAAGATGACCAAGTAATATTTTAATGCAAAAGGAACGAGGACCGTAAAACCCCTAAAACTTGTTCACACTAACGTATGTGGCCCCATGAGCGTCAATGCAAGAGAAGGTTACAAGTATTATGTAACCTTTATTGATCATTATTCCAGATATAGGTATGTATACCTTATGCACCGCAAAATTGAAACCTTTGATAAATGCAAAGAGTTTCCTGCAGAAGTGGAGAAACAACTAGGTTTACCCATAAAGACACATTGATTTGATCGATGTGGGAAATATTTATTTGATGAGTTCTTAAGGTATCTCATAGAGAATGAGATTCTATCCCAATTAACTGCATCGGGCACTCCACAATAGAATGGTGTGGCAATATTGTTAGATATGGTACGTTTGATGCTAAGTTATTTGAAGCTATCAATATCTTTTTGGGGATATAGGGTACAAACAACTAGTTATATTCTGAATGATGTGCCAAGTAAGGTAGCATCGAAAACTATATGAATTGTCGCATAGCAGGAAGCCGAATCTTAATCATTTAAGAATTTGGGGATGTCTGGCTCACGTATTTGTCAAAGATGCAAGGAAGTTGGACTTACGGACAAAATTGTGCATATTTGTAGGATATCCAAAAGGAACAAATGGTAATTTGTTTTATAACCCGAATGACCAAACTATAATAGTATCAATTCATGCTACTTTCCTTGAAGAAAGTTATATGAATGACTGATCGTGTGTCTATCGAGTTTTAAAATTTATAAAGAGAATGATCGAACCTGGAAACTAACTCTGACAACGATTAAAGGCAAGTGTACCTATCGAACAGTAGTATAGCTTAGGCAAGACTGGATTATCGAACCCAAAGGAACTAAAAGTACTAATACTCACTTTCTTTCTATTATTTAGCCTAAATATGAAGTGATTGGTTGATTAAACTAATAACTAAACTAAGATGCAAAGATAAAAAGAATGAATTGGGAAATAACTTGAAGAAAAACTCAATTGATCGAGACAATACCCTCATGAAGAATCCACCTAAACTTCACTTGTTATTTAACACTGAACCGTACGATTTATTCACTTAACTTGATCCGTAAGACTCCCTAACGTATATTAAACCCTCTCTTGAGGCGAATAACGTCTAACCCTAGGTTAATTAACGGAAATCTCTTTCTCACTTAATAACCCCCTAGAATAGCAGTAAATCGAACTATGGACTCCCTCCTTCAAGTTACACTTAGGGTCCTTATATAGGCTCTTGGAATGCTTTACTTGGCCCTTAAGTGTCCTAATTCAAGTATAATTCCTACTCGGGTGTTTGAATAGGCTTTGGAATGTGTTTCTTTGCCTCAAAGTATCCAAATCCAAGTAAAATTCCTCTTTTCCACGACAGGGGCACGACCATGGCACACGCCCGTGTTAATCGACTTCAGGCCGTGTTTCGGTTCTGTTGATTGAGGCACGGCCGTGTAAATCGGGGTCCAGGCCGTGCTCGGGTCTGTGGATGGAGGCATGGTCGTGTAAATCGTGGTTGGGCCGTGTTCTAGTTAATTGTCGAGGCACGGTCGTGTGACTTGAAGTCTAGGCCGTGTTGATTTCCACTTTGGTCCAAATTTGCCCGTTTTAAGCCCGTTTCTCATTCTTTTCGTCCTCGGGTGCTTTCCTGAATATAAGACATGAAAAGAAAGGATTAAAAGCACATTTTTACATAAATCAATGGCTAAATAATCCAAAAGCATGCTAAATGTAGGATTAAAATATGTTACTTTTACGGTTTATCAAATACCCCCACACTAAGCTTTTGCTTGTCCTCAAGCAAAGTTCTCAACTTACAATTAAAACGAACTTTCCATAATTCATAATTCCTATCAATAATGTCTCATCATAATTCATAGATAATTTATACATGGATGATTTAACTCAAAGAGTCCTAAAAATTCAAACAAGATAGGTCATACATTTATAATTTGAAAAATGTAGGTGTCTCCCCTTATCTGAATAATTACCTTTGATTCAAAACTGACAAGGATTGACATCCTCACTAAAGATTCACTCAAATCACTCAAAGTGTTTAAGGTTCACAATTAAGCACTCAAAGGTCGAACCTGAAAAGTTAATCCCATAGGCTTGCCTGAAAATCAAATCTCCACCACTGTAAATTGAGATGATAAACAGATCAAAAGGTCTTTAATAGGGTTAAAACAGGGCTTAGGTTAAAGGTGTGGATAAAGGCTGAATTAGAAGGTTAAAAATCGAGATTGAATTGACAAATTACCTAGCTAAAAACAATGAACTGGAAAATAAATGATTACATTAATTGAAACTTTGAAACAAATAATATGAGCTTCTTCTTCAAGATGTTGAATTTAAACGTACAAGCTCTTAGAACATAGAACTAATAATGAATATACTTTGTTTTTTTTTTTTAAAATATATTTTTTGAAGAACAAACTAAATAAATACATAATAAAGAAAGAACTATATCAACTGAAATAAAGTAATTAGGCAACTGATCAAATCAATTCTCGATAGAAGGGTAGTCAAAGGAATGGTGATAACAAATACAAAGGGTTTTGGGTTAATATTAATGGGTGAATCAATAAAAAAGGTTGTTAGGATCAACGGGGTTCACTAGGGGTTAATTATGGAGGTTGGCTTTTTAGTGGAGTGAGTGGGTTAAAACCTAGGTGCCTTTATCATCTTAGTATATCAAATCAATAATGTGGTCTTGACATGTATAATCGAGGCAAGTTCTAGAATAACAGTTCAATGTTGACACACTCATAATCAATAAAGTGAGCATGAAAAAGAATGTATGCTCTATAAGGCTCAAAATCTCACAAAAATTATGGGTTTTTGACATCAATCCCTGTAAATTTTAAATTTCAAGGTAATATTCAAACTCAGTTCAACGACCTAAAATTATTTTTTTTTTATTCTTGAAAAATAGACTTATCATGCTTGATTCTATAGTATCTTAAAGTTTAAATCATCAGTGCACATTAACTATGACTTAATCTAAAACATATCAATAAAAATCATAAATCAGGGAAATTTCATCCTAATTATAATATGAGAAACTTACTTTAGAACAAGGCATAATTCAGGGATTTTCAAATAATACTATAGTTATCCCCCACACTTAAGATGTACATTGCCCTCAATGTACAAAGATAGATAATATCAAAATAATCATAAAATCATAAGATGGGGAGAGAAGCAAAACTTTCTGAATTTTGGATGAAGTCAATGAAAAGAAACCGGATAGGATTGGGGGTGAACGTGGGGAAGCACCTCGATTCTGATTGAATTTGAATCCTCGAAGTAGCCGGCTTGGTTTTATTGTATCCTAAGCTAAATCTAAATGGCATGACTAATAAGAATAAAATAATAAAGAAAATAAAAATAAAGATAAAATTAAAATTAAAAATAAATAATGGAAAATGAAAGAAGAAAGATATCTGGAAAAGGAAAGGAAGAAGGGGGTTTAAATAGAGATGCAGCCCGTGTTTTGGGAAAAAATTTTGTCCTGTTGCCACACGTCTATGGCCACGCCTTTTTACTTATTTATGGAGCCCACACGGCCATGGCCGTGTGCAAGGCCGTGTGGGTACGGAAACCTACGCCTAAATACGAAAAGAAATAAAAATGAAACTAGTTAGTAGGGTTAGTGCTCGGGTTGCCTCCCGAGAAGCACTCGTTTAAAATTTTGAGCTAGACTTACCTGTTATTTGTATGGTCATGGTGGTTTGAGGAGGTGAAAATCCTTTCTTATGAGATTATCTCGATTTTTGATATAAAGTTTAAGTCGAGTAGTGTTTACCTTAAAAGTGCTGAGTTTAGGATTAGTTACCTCGACTGTTCCATCTGGGAAGATTTTGAGTACCTGATCTCCTATTTTAAGCTGGCTTGTCCCATCATTAAGTGCGTCGTGGAGTTGCCTCGTTTTTGCTTCATGTGTTTTTAGTTTCTCTTTGAAGTGTGTCATCCCTTCATCTAGTTCATTGATCCGAAGTCTTCGTTCTTCATGAATTTCTTTTTTATCGCCACAAGGTCTAGGATCTGGCATCTACGAAAGAGCTTCAAGAAACGACAAGTTAATAAGAAATTTCTTTGGAAGTTTAGGGGACTTACCGAATTGTTCCTCTGTGTGGTCTTTATGTATTGCATTGGGAGACGACATACGTGGTTGGTACTCTGTAATTACCGGGTTTTGTTTATCATGACTTACCTCAACCTTACCTTCTTCTACCATATTCTCTTGCGTTAATGTTGTTTCATCTAACCCTTCACTATCGTGAGCAATTATTGCTTGAGGTTGCTCTCTTGGGTTAGTTTCGGTGTTACTTGGCAGGATACCTTGTGGTATTTCTGAGATCAGCTTAGCAAGTTTCCCAACTGACTTTGTAACTTCCCCGACTGATTTAGTAAGTTTCTCGATTCGGTTCTTGCTCTCTTCAGTCGATGTTTGTTGACTTCTAAGTGTTTTCTCGGTGTCTTGGAGACGATTTTCTGTGGCTGCTATGAATTTTGTCAGCATCTCTTCAAGGTTCGGCTTCTGCTCTTGTGGGTAGGGTTGCTGTTGAAAGCTTGAGAGGGGTTGTTGTCTCTGATTACCTTGATCTTCCCATGAGAAATTGGGATGGTACCTCCAATCTGCATTATAAGTGTTACTATAAAAATTATTTTGAGGTCTAGAATAGTTACCCATATAGTTGACTTGTTCGTTCTCCATGCCATGTCCGTAGGGTGGGTACTTAGGATTCCCCATGCCTCCACTTGTTTCGTTCTCCATGCCATGGTTGTAGGATAAATATTCTGTGTTGTGCACACCTCCTCCATTTTTATCGTACTGTATTACCGGATGTATCTGTATAGAACCATACCAATCATCAAATTTTTTATTTAAATGCTCTACCCGGTTTGATAGCATGGTTACTGCGTCGAAGTTAAAAACTCCGGCGGCTTTTGTTGGCTTTGTCCTCGTGACTTGCCACTGATAGTTAAGTGCCATCTCCTTTATAAACTAAAATTATCTGTGAAAAGGAAATAAAAGAAAAATTAGTTAAATAAAAAATAATAATAATAAATAATGGCTAAAGTAATAAAAATAGAGCTTTCTTAATATTTTAGTTCCCCGGCAACGGCGCCAAAAACTTGATTGTGTGTCTATCGAGTTTTAAAATTTATAAAGAGAATGATCGAACCTGGAAACTAACTCTGACAACGATTAAAGGCAAGTGTACCTATCGAATAGTAGTATAGCTTAGGCAAGACCGGATTATCGAACCCAAAGGAATTAAAAGTACTAATACTCACTTTCTTTCTATTATTTAGCCTAAATATGAAGTGATTGGTTGATTAAACTAATAACTAAACTAAGATGCAAAGATAAAAAGAATGAATTGGGAAATAACTTGAAGAAAAACTCAATTGATCGAGACGATACCCTCAGGAAGAATTCACCTAAACTTCACTTGTTATTTAATACTGAACCGTACGATTTATTCACTTGACTTGATCCATAAGACTCCCTAATGTATATTAAACCCTCTCTCGAGGCGAATAACGTCTAACCCTAGGTTAATTAAGGAAAATCTCTTTCTCACTTAATAACCCCTTAGAATAGCAGTAAATCGAACTATGGACTCCTATATTAGGTTTCACCCTAATCCGGCAAAATCTCGTCACCCTATCTCTAGGCACGCGAACGACTCCGCTTAATTATGATAGATCTATTCTTAAGCAGAGACTTTTGCTCCTCCACCTAAAAACATCCAACTTGGATTAATATCCCAGAAATATTAACACAAGAATTACGCACACATAATTAAGAACAAATCAAGTATTTATCATATAATTCAGAAAACAATAACAAGATTCATTTAGGTTTCATCCCTTTCAGGTATCTGAAGGGTTTAGTTCATAATAATAAAATAAAACATCTCAAGAGAAAAGATAAAACAAAACATAGGAAATCCCTAAAACCCCTGAAGGAATTGAAGGAGAGATCCACCGTCTTGAATAGAATTCCGGCTCCTTGAGATGGATCAACTGGCTATCTTCGAGTGATTCCCACGAATCTGGCCTTCTGGCTCGGCTTCTTGGCCTAGTTGACTGCCTCCCCCTTCAGGTTACACTTAGGGTCTTTATATAGGCTCTTAGAATGCTTTATTTGGCCCCTAAGTGTCCTAATTCAAGTATAATTCCTACTCGGGTGTTTGAATAGGCTTTGGATTGTGTTTCTTTGCCTCAAAGTATCCAAATCCGAGTACAATTCCTCTTTTCCATGACAGGGGCACGGCCATGGCACACGCCCGTGTTAATCGACTTCAGGCTGTGTTTCGATTCTGTTGATTGAGGCACGGCCGTGTAAATCAGGGTCCAGGCCGTGTTCGGGTCTGTGGATGGAGGCATGGTCGTGTAAATCGTGGTTGGGCCATGTTCAAGTTAATTGTCGAGGCACGGCAGTGTGACTTGAAGTCCAGGCCGTGTCGATTTCCACTTTGGTCTAATTTTGCTCGTTTTAAGCTCGTTTCTCATTCTTTTCGTCCTCGGGTGCTTTCCTGAATATAAGACATGAAAAAAAAGGATTAAGAGCATCTTTTTACATAAATCAATGGCTAAATCATCCAAAAGCATGCTAAATGTGGGATTAAAATATGTTACTTTTACGGTTTATCAATGATTTCAAACCTCGAAGTAAAGAGGTACTCGAGGATCTTTTGGGAAATATACAAAACCCTACAGAAACGGTTACAGAACCAACTCCTAATAGTAGACCTGTAAACGATCAGTAGTATAGGGTGCTTCGTCGTAGTGGAAGGGTCTCTTGTAGACCTGAGTTCTTCCAATCTAGCAGCGTTTTTAACATTGAGTCTACTGAACAAGAAGATAATGACCCACTCACGTATGACGAAGCAATACAGAGTGTTGATTCCAAGCTTTGGGAAATAACTATGAAAGTTGTATTGGATTCGATAGATTCCAACTTAGTGTGGGAACTTATAGAATTATTGGAAGGGATAATACTTATATGGTGTAAGTGGATCTACAAGAGGAAAGAAATACGGATGAAAAAGTGGAAACTTATAAGGCCAGACTTGCAGCAAAATGTTATACTAAAAAAAACATATTAGTTACGAAGAAACCTTCTCTTCGGCTGCCATGCTCAAGTCAATCCGCATACTGCTATCCATTGCGGTGACTCTTGATTACGAGATCTGGAAAATAGATGTCAAGATAATGTTCTTGAACTACTATCTTGAAGAGAGCATTTACATGATGCAACCCATTGAATATATAGTTAAAGGAAATAAGCATAAAGTTTTAAAACTACTTAGATCCATATATGGAATTAAGCAAGCATCTTGCTCATAGAATCAAAGATTTGATCAAACGATCACGACTTTTGGATTTGAGCAAAACGTAGATGAACCTTATGTTTATAAACATTTAGAAGATGAATCTTGGATTTGATCAAGGGTCCTGACTAGGTGAACAACATGATATTGCTCATATTGTAAGTGTGCAAGTGATAAATGATGATTGCCTTTGTTAGAGTATGCCCAAAGACCAATCATGAGATGACTGTAATCATATACTCGTTTTACCTTGTTTGTTAATATAAGACATTGCCATTGTTATTTCAGTTTCTTTTTCTCTGTGTGTAAATAACTTGATTAATAATAAAGTCTTGAGAATAATATGATTATTCTTAAAAAATCCTATTCAAGTATTATTGTTGGCTTGAATAATAATAATACATTGAGACTAATGTGTAGTTGATTGATGGCAATGTGTTATCATTGACATAGGGATGTCAAAATCAATACATGAGTATGTGTTAGAGAACAACATATTGGACTAACCCGTTATGGGTATGTTTCTTGGATTATTATGTAATAGTCACAATATTACTCATAGTGGAAACTATGTATACAGTTCTCAGACTTGAGATTATCATTGTCCTAACATTGTGAGTCGTATATTTTGATATAGTCAAACATCTACTGTAATGAGTTGTACTATAAAAACTAACGTTGGGTATGTTACAGTCTATGTAATGGGATATGATTGATCAAGATAATATTTGTCCTTTCTACATAATGGGAGCAAATCTTAGGTCACTTGATAGAGTGAAACTAGAAATTCATGGTCATGCTCAAATAAGTTGATATGAGATATCACTCTTATTTTTTATTGTAGTTTACTCGAAATATCAAGGAATATGTGATTGGACCATACAAGTGTGACTATTCAATGATTTGTGTCCAATCTAGATATAAATGATAAAAGGATATAATACATGAAAAATTTATTACAAAAAGATTATGTCAAATCAAGACTTCTTATAACTTGGGTAGCAGTGATGCATTGCTAGACGTCACTATCACATCCCGAAAATTGGGCTAGAAAAAATTAGAATAGTGGACCAAGAGATTGTCACTCTTTGACTTTTATTTATACGTTTGTAAAATTATTACAAGAATGATTTATTAACTTAACGGTTAAGGATAAATAATGAGATAATGTAATTGGCTTAGAGACTCGAGTTCAAATAATAAAAAAATCAGATTCTCACTTTATTATCTCCTCCCTAGTCGTCCCTCACATCTCCCTTTCTCTCTCAAATTTCCCCTTTCTTCTTCCTTGTATTGTTGCCTTGCCTATTATTTTGCTGTCATTTTTCCAGCCACATTACCATTATTTTTAATCTTTAAATTAACCTCTTTGCTGCCCTAAAACTCTCCTCTATGCCACCAAAATCAGCCTCCCTTTGTTGTCCATTGCCACCCTCTTTCCCTCACTTGTGGTTATAACGATTAGTTTTCTTTTCCTACTCTTCTCTTTCATTTCGTTTGTTGATTTTTGTTGTTGTTTCTGTTTCTAGCCCTAAAAATTGTCCCATTTTTTGCCCAAATATCTCTCTTTGTGTCGCCCAAGTTAGCCCCTTTTTTTGCCACCGTTTGTGGTGTTGCCACCCTTGGAACGCCATTGATTTGGACTGTTGTTATATCTTCATTTTCCGCCCCTAATAGTAGTGAGTTCTTTGATTTTTCCACTGATAAAACGACCCCTAATCTTGCCAATTGATAGTGCATCTAGTCTTGTCCAATTGTTTTCTCAGATCTAGTAACGATGATAGTGTAAATGCGAATTTAAGCAAGATCTTGTGTTAATTTGATTCTGTTAATGGTTGTTGTTTTGGTTGAGTGCTCTAAGGCCTTAGATTAATTTTTAGTTACTGATTTTAAGTGTTATTTTCGGATCTAGGCTCATCTAAGGCTTAGAAGCGGAGGTGCGGATTGGTAGTGCTACAATTTCTAAAACTAAGGTGTGGGATTTAATCTAAGTGAATGGTGTCTGCGTGTGTGAGTCTTACCTTTGTGTTAATAGTTATAAAATAACGTTGTATGATGAAAATTGGTAAAACTATGCTTGTTGTTTGTGGCATGGCTGAATGGACGAAAATTAAATAAATGGTGTGCCAAACAAGGTACGTACTTAAATAGGTAAGTAGTTTATAAGAGGTTCGGTTTGAGGATTGTTTGGTTGTGTATGGGATGTATGCATTGTACGAGTATGTGCCATAATTCTGATTGGTTTATGTAAGTTGTGATATACTTCGTAATGTTGACTGTATAATGGATATTGATCATTGAAGCGTGGAAAAACATGTTAAAAACTGTGACACTGTTTTCTAGCAGCTTACCTGCGACTTATCGCTATTTCTAGCAGCTCGTCTACACATACTGGCTGTTTATTTGCACTTCTGTGGTGTTAGATTTGTAAAATAAATCTTAAATAAAACTTAATAAACCAGGATCTATCATGTCAAATCATCAAGAATAAATCAAGAACAAAACTAGATGCGGAAGCGTACCTGAATCCATGAATTCTTTTGGAGTTTTACCAAAATTTGGGGATTTGATCTTCCAAATTAGCACACAAGAAATTCAGATAATATCTGTTCTCTCTTTCCTAATGATGGGATATTAGAAAAGATATCTTGTGTATAATTTGGGGACCATAACCCTAATATTTATAACCTTGGCATATTAATTCCAATCAAATTCTAATTAGCCCATCATTAATTAGAATTTGATTAGAAGAGTATCTACACATATTTGACCCATACTTTATTTAATAATTAAAAGCCCAATAAAATTCTAACCAAATTAGATCACTTCTAATTTGGGCTAACCTGTCATGATAGTAAATAATAACATGTAATTATCCTTATTATATATGTGATGTCCAAATTTTCCAACATGTGGTTTATCCACATTACCGGCAGCTTGACTGTAAATCGTTATTGGTGGTTTACCCACACTGAGCTACAGCTCCTAAATTATTTTGGTGATTTAATAGACGAGTTCTGGGGAACGCGTGGTGTGTAGCGGATGAATAAGTAGGCCTTATTGCATTGTCATTCTTGAGCATGCATATGCATAACTGTTGGAAGCACCATGATTCTGTGAATTTTGTGTACTACTGTAATTATCGATATGTTAGTTTTTGTGCTCAATTTTTTGTGACAGGTTTCTTGCATGATTTGTAAGTTTTGCATACTCTGCTTACCTTTAATTAAAACTCACAATGGACTTTTTTAAGCTCATCCCATTAGTTTAACATCTTTGAGGTAATCTGCAAGCTTAAGGCTCGGACTCAGCATTTGGAGGACTCGTCTCGATTTTTATTAAATAATCTATTTGAAATAACTAATTTTACGAATTGTGGCATGGGTTTAGATTTTGAGATATTTTTTGTATTTTCATGCATGAACGTTAAACAATAGGACTGATTTTAATAACTAATCACGATTGAATTATGAATTTATGGATTTGCTAGCAAATTAAACACGTCAGATTTTCCATTGCAAAACAGGTTTTCAAAACTCTTAATAATAATTTACTGATTGGATATGTTTGTAAAATTAATAAGAAAGTCTTTAATCGGTATTTAATTAAACTTGGCAAAAATAAATGTTTTACAAAATAAAAAGAAGCCCACTATCGAATTTTTGAAAAATATAATAAAATGATTTAGAAATAAATTTATGCATTTTTACAAGGCCATTTCTGTGGCTAATATGACATTCAAAGTCTCATCATAACTTCTAGGTTGGGCTAGGGAGGTTACACACTCATTTTTTGTAATAGAAATGTTCTAGTATTACTGCTAACGTTATAAGAGCCTATAGGGTCACATCCTATGGTTGAAGTGAACAAAATCAAAACACAGTGGATATTGTGTTTAGCTGTCACATAAATTAAATTAATTATTGAATAATTAATTTGACAGTTAAATATTGAACGCATTATATGTACGAACTTGTACACAAATAGAGAACATAGTTAATATATATGAATTTGATTCATATAAAATATTAAATGAATATAGTTTACCGAAATTATAAAAATAAATAATTATAATAATTTCGGATAAAGATTAAAACGTCGAAGTTTATATTTTTCCGAAATGGATATGATGTTTTAATACTTTTCATATGTTTCTCTAAAGGGATAATTTCCTTTTCTTCTTTTTTGTGATATTAAATAAAAGGAATTGAATCTCTAATTTTATGTGGTGTTACCAAGAGAAAAATATTGAAAATGGTCTACCAGTCAATTTCATCAATTCTTTCTGAGAGGTTTAAGGAGAGCTTATTGTTCATTCTTTGACTGAGTGGACTACGTAAAAGCCAAGATAGTTTTGTTGCGGCTTGTGATCGTGTTGCGGCTTGTGATCGACATCACACAAGAAGATTAGATAGAAAAAGATATATTTTCAACCTTATTTCACCCCGATTCATTTATCATACTTAAATTCATAACTGATGATCGTTGAAATTTTTTTTCCCTCTGCGTCACGGGATGTACCAACGTTCCAACAATCTCATCAAGAATTTGTCTGTTAGAGATAATGACTCGCATGTTCCCTAATTTGTTATTGAATAACACCCGTGGTGGGGATAAGCAGATGGAGCCAATGATGTCATACTTAAGACGGAAGTATTCTAGTGAGGGAGGTTACCATGCATAACAATCTAACAATATTTATCTCGAATCCAAATAACGTGCCTTGTTGTTGCTTTTTGCTTGTTTATGTTAGGTTATTACTTATTAGCAATGGAGGAGCAAAAACCATAGAGGACCATATTTGATCCCATCAAAGGTAGAATATCAGACAAAGTTGCTTAACTTGACTCACATTGATTCAAACACTTTATTTGAATGCCAACTGTCAAATTTTCATTTAAGATACAAATAAACCAAATTATTTGCTATTTTGGGCCTCTATTTTTAAACATTTTTAGTAAAAAGAAAAGTCACAATCCAAGAAATGAAAGATTGTGAGGGTTGTCAATGTTAATATTTAAAATTTAGGTTAAATTTTATTATTAGTCCCTATACTCTGTGAAAGTTTTGAATTTAGTGTACATACTTTAATTTGATCTTTAGTCCCTATACTTTTTGAATTTGTCAAATTTTAATCTTTGTGTTTTTTGAATTTTGAAATTTTAGTCTTGACCCAAATAATAGCAGTTAAATCCATTTGGTTAAATTCAATTACTAGTCTTGTAATATGCATACAATTGTAGATTTGGACAATATTCTTCGGTTGGGTTATTCTAAATTCCTATGCTTTTCAAAATTTGAAATTTTAATCTTGATACAAATGACAATCATTAATCCATTAACTGGATTTCTAGTAAGTAATAAGATGGTATGGCATTACACATATGATAATATAATTGGCACATTAATTTTTTTTTTGGATAAGTATTTGTATTTTATCCAAGAAGCAAAAAACTTGCTACAAAGAACGAAGAAAAACAGTGTTCTGTACAACAAACCAAAGAATCAAAGAAAAACAAAAATCAGTTCAGCAAATTCCAGTTCAAACAAAGTTTCCCATTATAAGGACCCAAAGATGGTATGACATTACACATATGATAATATGATTGACATATTAAATTTTGGAAATAGCATAACTTAATGAATTTAACGATATTATTTGGTAAAGATTGAAATTTTAAAATTTGAAAGTACAAGAATTAAAAATGACCAAATAAAAATATAGAGATTAAATTATAACTTTCATAAAGTATAGGGACTGAAGTACAATTTCACAAAAATTGAAATTTGTCGAATGCCTTTGAAAGATAAGTATATCTCGAGTTAGGCAGATGTTTGCATACCTTTGATGGGAATTTTGTCCCCTTTTGGCAGATGTTTCAACGCTTAGCTTATGTATGCAAAGTTGGGATTATATCAATTATACATAAGTTAATCACATGTAGTATGATAATTACTTGATTAGAAGTTTGATAACCAAAAAAAAAATATTTAATAACTAATTATTTACTTTCTTAAAAAAATATTTACGATGAAAAATTTAATCGGTGATGAATACCTGATTTCTTGAAAAAAAGATTTATTCACAAGCCCTGCATTCTCCATGTATCGATTCGTTGGATGAGTCAAAAGACGAGAAATGCTGTACGTCATTACATGTCCAATATACATTGCGCGATACATTGTTTGAGAAAAGCAGTACTACTTCACAGTGGGTGAAAAAAATTAAAAAAAAATAAAAGTTAGTGTAAACTATTAAAATAGTTATTTTTCTTTTATCTCATGTTATATTTTTGTTATTTATGTTTGAAATGTTCTACTTTAGTCACTTAAGTTATGGTGTTGTAACATTTTAGCCATTGAGCTGTTAATTGCCGTTAACAGTGTAACGGTAAGCTGACGTGGCACGTTAAATAATCATTTCAAACAAAAAATTTAAGTTAATTTATACAATCGGTCTCTATATTTTTTCGTTTTGAGCAATTTAATTTTTTTTTCTTTTATGCTCTTTTAACTTTCTTTATTTTCTATTCTCTTCTGCTTCTCTCTTTATTTTTCTCCATTCTCTATTTCTTTTAATGTAGTTTTTCTATATTTTTCATTTGTTAAAACTAGTCTTTATACTTTTATTTTTTAAAAAAATAATTTAATTTTTTCGAGTGAGGTGAGCTTATGGACTAGTTTTAACAAATGGAAAACATAGAAAAATTACGTTAGAAGAAATGAAGAAGGGAGGAAAACAGAAGAAGAAGCAGAAGAGAATGGAAAAAAAAAGAAAAAAAAGAAAGTTAAAAGAACATAAAAAAATATTAAATTGCTCAAAATGAAAAAAAATATAAGGACCAACTGTAGAATTTAACCTAAAATTTTCGTTTGAAATAATAATTTAACATGCCACATCAGCATACCATTACACTGTTAACGGCAATTAACAGCTCAATGACTAAAATGTTATAATAGGATAACGTAAGTGACTAAAATGTAACATAAAGTAAACAAAAATGACTATTTTAATAGTTTACAATTATCTTTATCCTCGTCCATTTGTTATTCGAGACTAGTTCTATTCGGATCAAAAGTGATATTCAATAAATCACTTATATTATTTTACTAATGTATTATTTAATTTTTGTAAATATTTTATTTTATTTTTATTTGAATTGAAGTTGGATTAACTCATATTATTAAATAATTGTCAACTTTACCAATAGTATAAATAAATTTATAAATATTTTAATTTTATAATTTAACTTAGAAAAAGAGAGAGGGATAAATGGTCCATTTTTTAATATAGATAAATGGATTTTAGCTTTAAAAGGGTTCAGGTTAATTCTATTCGACGTCCTTAAATTGTGTCTAAAATTTTAAAATTAGTCCCAAAACTTTGTAACATTTTAATTAAGTTCTCAATGTATCAATATCATATCAATCAAATCCTTTGTAGCTGTTAGACATTAAATTCTAGCTTCTATCTTATGTGGAGCATAAAATACATGAATTAAAATTTTTTAAAAAATGTTTTTACCGATCGTACCTATGTCTTGAATATAACGCGTTATTAAAAAAACAACTCTCCTAAATTGAGTCATATTGCAGTAAAAGTACCATGGAGGCCCTTATATCAAGAGTCGATTTGCATTTTGTCCCTTCTATGAAAAAAAGTTAAATTAGTCATTGTACGTTAAAAAAAGTGTAAATTGATCGTTATGTCAAAAACCACCGTTAAATGATGGTGTGAAGGGTAATATCCAAGTTGGAATTAATTTTTTATTTGAAAAAAAATAAAATTCAACAAGGCATATTATGGAAGGCCTATATATTAAGAGTTAGATTGTATTTTGCCCCCTCTACTAAAGAAATGAGCAAATTACTCCCTTCTAAGTTAGATCAAAGAGCAAACTTGTACTTCTATTTAAACTTCCATCCATTTCTACTATCAAGTGTGAATATGGCTGGAGCAATCATATAATGACATGTGGAGTGCCATGTGTACATCATGCTAACGTGACAATATTTAAAAAAATGTAAAAAAAATCTTAAAAATTAAATAATTTTTTTATAATTATTTAAAAATCCACATTCATGATGAACCTAAAAAAATAGATGTCCAAGATTAAATGAACTTGAATAATCATTTGACCAGATTCATCCTCGACAAAAATTTTAAAATAATTATAAAAATTATTTAAAAAATCCAGAAAGAAACATAATTATAAGAAATTATAAATAATTATTAACTTTTTAAAATATTTAAAATTATAAAAAAAATTATATATGCACACATATGGTGTGTTTGAATAATTCAAAATATATATACATATGTATCTTCTTAATCGAGTTGATATTTTTAGTTAATCAAATTGATGAGTCCTATTTTACTCTCTTTTTTTTTCATAATTCTTGATAAATTTTTTTACAATTTCTTATAATTCAAATAGATACATATTTATAATAGTAAGATTTCATAATAATTTTTTATTGTTAATTTTTAAAACTTTAATAATTATTTAATAACTATTTAAGAAATAAATATATAATGAACCTACACAAATGGTTGTCTATGTTCATTATATATATTCTTTTTAATAATTTGTAAATAATGTTAATATTTTTTATAATTTTTAAATAATTTTGTATAATTATTGAAAAACCAGCGGCCAGATGAGCTTAGATAAATGAGTTGTCTAGGTTCATCCTGGAAGAAAATTGATCAACTTGTTCTTTTATCTAACGTACAAAAACTAATTTGCTTACTTTTTGAGTAAAATGAGCAAAATGTTATTTGATTTCTAGTACAAGGGGCCTTCATAGTCCTTTTACCTAATCCTACTCATCCTTTAATTCCACGTCACTTACATAAATTTTTTTGAAAAAAAACAAATCATCACTTACTAGAAAAAAATGGATGAAATTTTTAACAGAAGGACCAATTTGCACTTTTTTTAATGTACAGAGGTTGATATTCCAATTTTCTGAGTAGATGGGGTAAAATGCAATCCAACTCTTAGTATAGGGGCCTCCATGATACTTTTACCATAACATTGCCTATTTTTAAACATGTCATATCCAAGTCCATGCAAGATGTGTATATACATGTTTAAAGTTCAATCCACATATCTTAAATATACTCCACGTTTAGGGATGGTAAAACTCGAATTGTCCGATGGATTTCCAACCAATCAACTCCGAATAGAGAAGATTTGTTTTTTGAAAAATGGATACGGGTAGGTTGGGGTGGATTTTTTCTTTTGTATAGTTGGTAGGAAGTGGTTATAGTAATTGCTTGCCTCACCTTGCTCAACTATATGAAATTACCATTTTATCATTGCATATATATAACTATTAAAAGGGTAAAAATGTAATAACTTATTATAGAAAAATCCATATTTTTTACTTTAAATAGATTAAAAATATTAGAGATAAATAGAAAATGTTAAATTAAACCAAGTGGGGTGGGGTGAGGATAGATGCATCCAACATTCATGGAGGTGGTAGCGGTTTTTAAGATTATACATCCATAGTGGAGCAGGACGGGTGGTGGAGTAGAGTATGCCAATTGTGGAATGGTGATGAATTTAGTAACATCTACTTCCGCCTCACTCCATTGCTACCTCTATTCACGTCATATTCAAGTTAACATTTAATACTCCAACTAACATTATATTGATGAAAGAACATGATTGATACAATGCCAATTTTTATACCTCTCCCCAACCTAGGCACGTGTCAATAAGATAGATGATGTTGACCTTCCTTTTAACTTCACCTGAGAGAACACTATTCTTAACCATCCACTCAGACGAGAGGATTGTCAATCTTCCATACTTACAACCACCCACTTGATAGGCCCTTCTAGGCTAGACCTGACTAGGGGTCGGGTAGCCTGTCCGACCTAACTTAGGACGGGCTTGGATAAGGATTTTTGCATCTCAGACCTATCCAGCTCAGCTCGGATTCAATTTAAATAATAAAACATATTTTTATTATTTAAATTTAATTATAAAAATATATAAAATATCAATAAAAATGTATATATTTTTAATATTTTATTAATTTTTGAATAGTGAAATGAGTTTTTTTGAGTGAGTTGAGTTAGCTAGAAAACTGGTCTAAACTTGAAATTGTTTTTGAAATTGAGCCTAGACCCAACCCAGCATATGGAAACTCTACTCTTGGCAAGCTCTTTTACCTTTCTTAGATGGAAAAGGCACTCACTTTTTAAGTGTGAACACACTCTTAAAGCAATAAAAGGACTTTCCTAGGCATAATAACCTCGTACTGACAGAAGGTACAACAAAATGGGCCTATGAGGCATGTCCTTCATGTATTGCATGATGACAACTTCCTTCATAATAACTTGTCACGTCACATTAGCAGATAAGAGTACCTCTCCTATAATACCCTCCCAATGATGAAAAAGGAATCAACTCTCAAATCCTTAAAGTGATATTACACAATCATCTTTTTTCTCAACAATCAACTTGTCCTTTTGTTTCTTTTCGACTCTTGGCCTCTTTAGTTGAACCTGTCTCCTTAGCACCACCCCTTACTTCTCTCTACTCTCCTCCTTGTTGTACATTGTATCAACACCAATAATTTAAGAATTCAAATAAAACATTTGAAGTGTAGGGACTAATTTAAAATCTAGACAATAGTTGGAATATGTTTGGTGAAACTAACCCAAAAAAATTTCATCGTTCCTTTCATTTTGAGTCAGCTGTTTCTCTGCTACCCACAATAAAATCAATTAATTTGAAAAGCAACCTTTTAAATTTCTTTTATATACTAAAAAACATAGAAAAAGCTGAAAGGTTGGGCAAAAAAAAAAAAATAGTTAAAAATACTCAACGCCACAATAAAAAAAATAATAAAAAATGTAGAATTGTGGAACTATCAAAGCAACGCTAAACCACGTGAACGCCACATTTGAAAATTCTCCTCGCCAAGGTGGTCCCGGGACACGTGTCAAAACTATGGAAGCCAAAACCAACGTGGACCAATCACCTCACGGAAACTGATCGGATCTCATCGCCCTACTCTCATCCACGAATTCTGATATCTACCCGCCGTTGTATTGATCTCCTCGCCACGTGTTAACCTTACAGTCATCTCCCTTTAGGTTTTTTTAACCTTTCAAGAAATATAATTAATAATAAAATATTCTTTAATACCTGTTCAAAGAAAAAAAATACGATTTTTTTTTTTTTTTTAAATCGAGTGCTCTCTTTGTTCTCTAGAACTTCCCAGGAATCTCTTAGTTTAAATTTAGGGTAAAAAAGTTCGTACGGTTAACCGTGTCAATAAAACTTTGTACTCTGTGAATTTCGAAGCTTTCGTTTTAGTGAAGTTTTTGCCCTTTTATTGGAAGAAAGTCAGTTTTTTTTTTTTCTTCTTTGGAGTTTGGAGTATTTGATTTTCCGGTGAAAATCGTCTGTTTCAGGTGAGACTTTGTTACGATATTTTTTTTCCGTTTTCATTTTTTTTGTTGAAACTTATTTTTTTAGGTTATTTCCTTGGATTTTTGTCTTGATTGTTGATTTCTTTTTTCGTTTGGTTGCTGAGAAACTGCAGGAAATGAAACGGAATTTTAGATATTTTTTTTAAAAAATTGAGATTGTAGAAAAGAAACAAAGTAGTAAAAATCAATCTAAATTTGATGCAAATTTGCGCTTACTGATATTACTTTTTGCTGTTAATGTATTTTCTTCTCAATTCTTCTACCTTTTATTGACTAGAAAAAATGGTAAGGAAATAGATTTACGCTAGAAAATAATGAATATGAATGTTTGATTACTGTTTATTTACTGCTGAAAAAGGTTATGGATGCGGTTTGGTGCTTTAATGCTGAAAAGTAATTTAGTTATTGATTGATGTGATTCACAGCTTTTAGGTTTTAAACTTGATCATGTTACGCAAATTTGAAACTTAATTTCTGCTGAATGATTTTTTTTTTCTAATTTATTGTGATTATTATGTTTTGTGTTTCAGAAAGCTAAACTAGGCACAAATAGTCTTCCATCGACATGACATCTAATCAAAATATTGGATTTGTGTTTACTGGTGGTTAAGGATCTGGAAGGCATGTCTGACTTGTACATGTATGAGGTAAGTTTCTTAGTATACCTTTTAAGTTTATTCATTTCCTTTCATTTTCTAGTGGTGAAGTGCTTCAATTTCAATAATGCTTGTGGATGCAATATTTTCAGCTTGAGTTCTGGTTTTATTTTCAGTTGTTTACTGGATTTTATATGTCAACAGAACTTAAAAGTTTGATACTGTGGATTACCGCTTTTTCTATTTTGATATTAGTGGATGGAGTTATTGAAAATTAGAGGGCGTGATAGATTTTTATGAACAAAGGATCTTAAGTACTTCAATTTGAAGATTTTTAGTTCCTTTATTTTCAGGTTTGCTGTAGCCTGTTTGATTTTGTTGATAATTAGGTTACTAGGGTTCAATTTGCTAATTATCTTTTGGATCTGGCTAGGTCTAAGTCATATTTAATGATTGTTGAATCTTGCTCTTTTCGTCGGAGATTGGACAATCTGATGAGTGTCATTTTACTCCCAAACTCATTTTTGTTCTTTTAGTTTAAATCGTTTTTGAATGATTTAATCCAAGCTTGTAAGCAGGAGCCTAGTATCTTCTTTATATTTTATGTTAGGAGAGTATTATCATTGCACCAAATAACTATTCCCATTTTCTTCTTGGTGGGCTGTTCTGAATAAGATTTTATTCACTTTAAGGACTTGTTATGCTAACTTAATATTTTTTTTTATATATTGCCAATTTTTGGTGCAAAAAAGGCGATTATTTAGTGCTATGGTAAAAATGTTGTGGTTGAAATGTGCAAGAGCACGGCTTAAGCACAAGATTGCTTTATCAGAACTACTCGGGGTTTATGCTCATGGGATCATAATTGGATGGCTTTTCTTTTGAAGTATTGCTTTTCAGATTCATCTTGAGCCTCCTTAGCTACTTTAATGTTTTTGGTTGTATTACTATTTTAAGAATTGTGTTGTGCTAGCGAAGGGATGGAAAACCTATCACCCCTCTAATTTATTTTGAACTTCCTTTGGTGAAGAACGATTATTACTAAACTTGTATAATTGATGTTACAGCTTGAAGATAATGTTTGGGATGATTTTGGTGCTACCGATGATCATATAGTGCCTCATACTGCTGATGAATATGGAGGTAGAAAAAAACCTCGATATGAAGTGCTTGGAGTTACTAGTGATGCTGATAGTAGGAAGAAATTTGGTATTTTGAGGGAGAAGGAGAAAGGCTTACATATTTTGACCAAGAACAGAATGTTAGAAAAGGATCCGTGGTCTCGCATTCATGATAGCTTGTTTCCCACAGGTGATAATGACTCACTCAAAGATGGAACAAGCATGGCTTCTGATGATCCCATGATGTCCAGCCATGGTCTTGAAACTAGAAATATAGATTCAGTTGGAATTGACCTATGTGCCGATGATCCTGTCTTGGTTGACAAGTGTGCCCCAGAGGATAATAATGATTACCATTTTCCACTAAATCACATAACTGCAGCTGATGATGATCTTAGGTTTTTTAATAACAATCACGAGGACAAAGAAAATAGTGATCTTTTATATTATGGTTGGGGAGACATTGGGAATTTTGAGGATGTTGACAGGATGTTCAGGTAGTTCTTGAAACCCCATCATTAATCATTTTTCCTGCTATGCTTTACCATATAAAATGTGACACGTAGCTTCAGTAGGACCTTCCCGTTTGAGTATAATTTGAATATCTACGTTTATAAATCCATAACTACCCACATGTATGTACATGCACCCTGTATGGATGAATGGATATGTGTATTTTTCTTGCAGAAGTTGTGATTCAACATTTGGGTTGGGGAGTCTCAGTAATGAAGGTGATATGTGCTGGTTTTCATCTTCACAAGTGGCAGAAGGATCTCAAGGTACATTGAAGGCTGATGCTAAACTGAATGGCTTACAAGAGTGCCCAACTTCTAGGTCAGCAAGTGCAGGTCTGGCAACTGTTGACTCCATCAAGAAAAGTGAATTTCTAAATGAAAAAATAACTTCTGTAGATATGAGCAGTGATAATGCTGGTCTTGCTCACTTGTCTTCTGTGCATGTACCCAATAAAGAATCTGAAAGTAAGGATGGCTCGATGCCCAGTGAGCAGGTTAGAAAAATATTTCTTGTTTCTATATGATTGCTTTCTTCCTGATCTTTTGAATTTCACATTTTATTTTAGAATATTTAGTTATCTTGTCTATAGCACCTAGAAGTTGTCATCCTTCAAAAGTGTTTTAGGCACTTCTTCCTTTCTGAATATGAATTTAATGCTAGAATAAATTAAGGTCAGGAGTAGAAATATAACTATTGTGGCACTTTAAAGGAAAACGTTTCCTTCTATCATCATGAATTACTTTGTTTTTGTAGTGTATGTTCTATTTGATTTGGATAACAATCAACGTGATCCACTCTTTGGCTGGTTCAGAATGAAAGGATCATTGTTATAATTTTTCCTTAACGTATTGTTGCCATGTGGACTTTTAATTATGTTGTTTTATTGCATTGCCAAATTACAGATCAGTTCACAAGAAAAGCATTCAAAGCAACATAGAGCATCAGGAGAACGAAAAGATCAACATCTGGAAAATGGTGGTTCTTTTACCCAATATGGTAACATCAAGCAGTTTGCAGATGCAAAGCACCCCTTTAGCGATTCATCCTGTCAACTCTTCTCCTCCTTGGATGTTCAGCGGAGCAAACTAAACGATGGACCTGATCCTGTGAATTACAGATTGACAAATATTCCTTATATGCATCTCAGCTATAGTGGTTCTTTGGATCGAGTTTCAATCTGTCCAACTGTGTCTAGTGCCAAATCTGAAAATAATGGCCAATCATCTCCAAAAAACGAGTCATCTTATGCATCAAATCAGGTACATTCGATAGAGAGTTCTCATGGTCCTTTGTTTGAGGCTCCTGCTATTATAACAAATGAGAAGAGGGGAAAGCTACATCGCCAACAAGATACACAAATCCCACTTAACAGGAATGTCAAACAAGCAAAAACTGATACTCGGATGGCATTCTGTGATCCAGTTACTATTCAAAAGCAGGTCTGTCAGTCTGAACAGGATGAAGGTCATAGTGAAGTTGAAGGAGTTAGTGTAGGAAATCCAGCAGAACTAGATTCTTCAAATGTAAGGGAGAGCTCTTGTGTAGTTTCTCCTTTTGATGAAGTCTCGCTAGAAGCAACTAGTTTTCGGCAGCTTCAACAAGTCATGGAAAAGGTGTAGTAGATGGAAAGGTTTTCTATGTGCAAGTTGCATGTGTTTTCATGTTGTGCATGTGCTTGTTCTCTTTGGTAATCCATAAAAATGGTAATTGATTAAGTTAAAACTCTGAATTTTCAGCTGGATATCAGGACAAAACTGTGCATACGGGATAGTCTGTATCGTTTGGCTAGGAGTGCCGAACAAAGGCATAATTGCACAAAAACAAAAAGTGGCATCAGCGATGGTAATGATGGAAGCGGTTTATCAGCGTCCGAAGAAACAAACAGGTATGTGTTCATTACTCGAAGGATTTCTTAGCACTTATCGTCACTGTTAGTTAAACTATAGCAGGTAGAAATGATTTTAGTATTTCAATACTTTGGCTTCCTAGAGACCATAGATACTCCAATTATCTTGTGTGAAGGCACCCATAATTTGAAATTTAAACTATTGACCTCTCGGTTAAAAAGGCACTGGTAAAGAATTGAACCTGGAAACGTAATCGGTATAGTTAGGATCTAATAGAAAATTTCAATCTTGAACATATTGCTAGAAGCTCTCTGGTTCATATACATGAAATTTTATGAAGAAAGAAACTTATAGAGGCAAACTTGGTAAGAATCTGCTTGGCTGTTCTAAGACTATTTAACTTTGCTTTTCCTTTCTTTTATCTTTGTTCTTAGTTAACTCGATCTTCCGAACAATTCTTAATTCTAAGTTTTGGTATATCCAGGTCCACTGGGTTTATGGATATGGAAACTGACACAAACCCTATAGATAGATCCATAGCACACCTACTATTTCACAGGCCTTCAGATCCATCTCAAAGGCCAGTTACTGATACTGCATTGTTGAAGTCTCATGGCAAGGTAAGCATTCCTTTATTGGCTATGGTTGTTCTTTCCATGTACTCGAAGAAAGGTCATGTTTTTAATGGATTGGGATGACAGATTCATGGCTCTATCACGAATCTACCTCTGATGATGCCTGAAAAACACATTGGCCACGAAGAAACTGATGCCGATTCAGATAAAAAAGTGCCGACAAACAGTAACAGCAGGTAACTGGGAATTTATTAATATCTTTGTAAAATTTAATCTATTTGTTTATGATAATGTACAATGGTGGTCGTTGTGAGTCCAGCAAACACATAAGATGCAGGTTCCTTCCCTGTTTTAGACCCTTTTTTTATATTTTAGACACCCCATGATCTTTTATTAGTCTGTGTTGTTATTAAATCCTTGTAACGGTTTTTGATAAGCTACTTGCGGTTTGCTTTTTCACAAATCAGCCTTCTTGTCACTAATCTTCCGGATTTTCTCGCTCTCTTTTTTGTTCTTTTATTATAATATATTCCCCCTTTTAAGATTACAAATAGCCAACTAAGTTTTATCTTCATTGGCATCGTTGCTGTTGTAACATCTTGAAAGATGTAAAGTTTAAACTCGTGTAATAGCTTCCACTTTAAGTTTATGGTTTTAGAATTATATAAAAGAAAGATTATACATGAAGCTATACTATATAGGCTATAATATTAAAAAAGCCCCACAAGTTATACTGCTTTATTTAAACAAGTTCTTGTATAGGTATATGCATATGTATTTACACCTGAATAAGCTATGTTTTTTTTATTTGTAGGAGCTTATAGGTATAAGTTAAAGTACTTATTAGAATGAAAGTTAAAAGATTAAGGGTTTAGTTAGATGTTCAAAAAGTATGAGGTTTTATCTAAATTAAATGATAAGGTTTAAGGCTTTTTTTATTAGTTTAGCCTTTATAAATTACATCATGGTATGGAATTTATACACCAAAGAAAAGTAGTTGCAAAAATAACACTTCCTCTTAAGAAAGATAATCAAAATTGTACAATATTGGTGCGTCTGATTTGCCGAAGCTTAGACTAAGTTTTGTTATAAAATTTCGGGAATGAAAAACTACGAGTGGAATATAAGATTATTTTATTTTGGAATATGCTCTTCATTTAAAATTATTTAAAAAGTAGATTTTACTAAATTTTCTTTGATATAAAAATTTTGTTTTTATAAGTTCGCCAACATTTTTTAGTCTTAGGCTTTCATAAAATTATATTGACTTGATAATTTTTTTTATTACACCTTGTATGAATTCAATTTAACAACAATTCAACCTAAATATGATGGTTTGTGTATTTATATAATTTATAATTATTTATTTTAAATAATTTGGTTTACCTTTAATATTAAAAGATAAGTGAAACTCATAATATAAACTTCAAAGTCAATATTACCGAATAAGTTTAGAAATTTTTTTTTTGACAATTTCATTATAGTTTTGATCATATTTGTTCTTTTGAGATAATGATTAGAGTTATTTATATCTCTTTCCCAACTCATGAATAAGAGGATAATGTGTTTTATAGTATTGAAATTCACGTTCTTTTGCATTGACAACAATGCTCATACTAATTGAGCTAAGCCTCAATCGATAAAAATATTAGGTTTTTAACCATCTAGATTTTTTTTTTAAAATTGTTAATGTTTGTCGGAATTTGAGTTTTATTTGGTAATGCAAGCTATTATAATTTTATTTCTAAAAATTAAAACCACCATATAAGTAAAACTAGTAACTAAGATTAAGGGTTGAATCATTTTCTAAGGTTGAATGTGGTAATTATTCCTAAGTAAGGGTGTTCATGTTAGATTTTGAACTGGTAATTATTTCAATATTAGAGCTTGAGATTGTTCTTGTTCAAGTCTTGAACTTGAGAACTATCTTTACGTTAGGATATGATATTGTTTTTTTGGTCCAAGTTAGTCCTTATTTTGTTCTGGCTATATATTATTCGTTATTGTTATATTATGTAATATGAAATTACAATATATTACTTTATCACACTATTTCCTATTGCATACCCTATATATTTTGTAAATGGATATTTCTAGTAAGATTTTGTGATTTAAAAAAAATAAAATTACCTCAATATTTATCATATTTCCACTCAAGTTTTATAACTCATTCAACGGCATTAAGATGAGAAATCAAAGACTACAAAAATATTTTCAGTAAAAAATAGTAATAGATTTTTCAATTTTCAAATTTTAACAATTTTATTTTAAAATTCAAATCTTAAGTTTATAAAAACCCAATTCGAAGCTTTAATATATTTTATTTTATATAATGTGTTTAATTGAATTAGTATAAAAATACACGATTTTAATTAAAAAATATAAAATAAAATAAAATTAAAGATATTTAAGTTTTATAATTTATTTTTAAAAAACTATTGCTAAAACTTTCATGCAATATAGGCTTCATTCACTATTTAAAAATATTTTATATTTTATTTAAATTGAAAAGAATGTTTGGTAAATAAAAATAAAAATTTGTTTTCAATAATGATAACATCAAAATATGTTCTTCATTTTTATATAAAAAAATCACTAGGTTTAAATAGATTCGAATTAGTATAAGTGGATTCTTTTCTATACAAAATATATATATATATATATATATATATAAATTTAGTAATTATAATTTGTGTTGTATTCGCTGTCTTGGATGTCTAAGAATATGTTTGATATAAAGGTAAAACTTAATTTGTTAAATAATATAAACAAAAACGATATTACTCATTGACGAAATATGAAATTATTTTTAATGAGAATGGTGCTTCGTTAGAATAGTGTATTTGTTTGGTTATTAATAAAATAAAATAAAGTGTAAATCTCTCGATTATCAGAAACTTTATTATTAGGTCAATTGACTTTAAAGTTACAAAATAATCATATAATTTATCTTTTTAAATTTTTTTAAATCTAAAATCGTTAAATGCTTAACAGTTGACTGATGCAGCTGTTAAATTAATGACTTATTATTTTAATATTTATTTTTAATACACATCATTTACATATCATATAATAATTAAAAAGAAAGTATCCAATGCCGATTGAGTTTTAACTTGGTTGACATGATCACTGTTGTTAACGTAAGATACTGGGGTTTGAGTGTGCTGGAGCGCATTATTCTCCTATTTATATTTTGGAAAGGAGTTATGGCTTGGATTGAGTGTTTTTGTATTTGGGTTAATTTTTTTAATTATTATATGAAATGGAAATGTTGTATATTATAAATATATGTAAAAAAAATAAGTTATCAATTTATAGCCAGATCTACTAATTATTAAGGACTTAAAAAAAAATAAAAATAAGTCAAGTGATTATTTTGTAACTTTTTAAAATCAAGTAATTTAAAAAGAAAATTTTTAATAATTGGGTGACTATTTATTTAATTTGCCCTAAAACAATTTAAATGTAGGTAGGACTAATTCTTTGATGTTGTGGCTTGAAAAGTGTTATTAGTAAAAATACTATAGGAAAATATGGTAAAAAAAATTGTGATTTGTTAATTTTAAGTATCTAGAATTGCTGTAAAAATATTGTGGTAAAAATGCTTGTTTTTTTCTTTGGTGCCAATGAATAGATCCTATTTTTAGCTGCCATTGAGTTGACCCTGTTCTATAGCCAATCCCGATTGTTGATGCAGTGGATGCCTATTTCTCTTTGAAGCATTTGAATATCCTCCATCAAAGGCTGGTGTTGCTCAATTAAATGTTACTCCACTGAAGGCTGTTTGCTTCTCCACATTGTAAAGGTGGTGGTGTCGACAGTACTCGTTGGGCTAAACTTGTAGGCTCTGTGAACATTGGCCAAGCCTTTTTGGCTAACAGGTGCCATTATTCAGGGTCTCTGTATTTCTGAAACCAAGGCCTCCATATGAGACGTGTCCCAATTACACACATGCAATTTCTATTGATCCAAACTATGTCCCCATCAGAAGCATTGCAGTATATGATCGATTTTATCGATGATGCACTTTGGTGCCTTAAAAAGCAAGAAAATAGGTGAATAAGAATAGAGGATAAGACTGATCGGATTAGTGAACGTCTTTCACCACTTGAATTGAAGGTGGAAAGTTAAAATATCTATTAAAAAGTTAAAATTATCATATTTAAATAATTTAATAAAATTTTACATCAAATAAAAAATTTAAATACCTCTTGAATGATTAATATAAATTATTAAATTATTTATAAAATTAATGATACATTGAATATTTTTAAAATTATAAGAAAATTTAATATAAAAGTATCTCGATAGTTTTACTTCATAATCAAAAGCTAAAAATGCATGAATTTCCGGCATTTGAGTGAAAAAACATTTTGAAAGCACTTTACCAAGTATTTTTCATTGCTTTTGGATTAAAAAATACTTTTTGAAACAATAAATAATGATAAAATAAACCCAATGCAAAACGTTAATACAATTGTTGCCACCACTTAAATATCCATTGTACCTTAATATAGCTAAGCCATTTAAAAATAAGCAAACCGATTGATCAATTTCAATACATACATAAACTTAATAATCATTAACTCAAAATACATAGAGATTTGATTTCGTATATTAGAAAAGCTTTGTAGTTAGTTGAGTCTTTAACTCTATTATACGAAATCTTAGATTTGATATTAAACTCTTTAATCAGTTGAGTCTTAATTCTATTAGCACGAACATATGTAATATATATATCAAAACCTATTATGATATTGTTAATATATATATATATATATATATATATATATTAAGCGCCTGTACTCCACTTCGACTTGCAAGGCACGAAGTTGTTGAAAACATATAAAAAAACCACAAAGAAAATGCTGACCAAAACATTAAGCAACAACCCGACCAAAACCACTATAGAAAGAACCAAAGCCCTGGTCGAAACATTGTTAGATGTCAGCTCAACTGCGAAAAGCAAGTAAAACACAGTACATAATTTAAACAAAAACAAGTTAGCTATGGTACATCACATTTCGGTACAAAGCTCAATATACCTACAACACAATTCATCGACGAATTCAACATTCCCTAACAACTGATGGTGTTCGTGAACTATATCGGTTGCATAATCCGGTAAACTCTAAAACACCAACATTTTCCGGAAAATCCAACTAGTCAAATTGTTGCCTGAGCTGCATTTCTGTTTCACTCTTCCAGGTTGCATGAGATGACTGACCCTTCATTCTCTTACTTTTCTCTTTGTCTTTGATAGTTGACCCCTTTTTCTTGGAGTCTTTATCGGCATCTGCAAGAGGACGATCTCCACACACCGGACAGACCATTCCTCTAGCACTGGAGTATGTCTTTGGTATTCCACATTGTAGGCACATCCTATAAACATAACAACGATAGGCTAAGATGAAATGCCGACAACATTTATATAGAAAGAACTCTTTACCAGTGCATCTCATGTTAGACTCAAGCCTAAATAAACTACTGCTCAATGCGGGGTACAATAAAGAAAACAACTGTAAAAGACCAGTCTGGATTTATGCTGAAAACAATTACGATGTACCTCAAGAGCTCTGCAGCATCTTCTGCATTTGGATTTGTTGCAGATGCGACCCTCTTTGCTCCATCCTGTTTGGTGCTTGGAACTGCTGAAGCAGGAGGCTTGCTACCCTCGATATCACTTCTTACTCGCTCATGGATTCCAACAAGCTGAGCTTTTGCTTCTACCACAGCACCTTTAAACAATGGCAACGGAAATGATAATTAGGTTAGAGATAGGTTGATTAACCCTTAATACCAATCAACATATGACGACGGCAACAGAATCTTAATGTAAAATTTTGAAGACCAATGAACAACCAGATGCAAAGTGCCTTCAACACTATAGCCTAGAGAAGAGTATGGTTTAAACTTCAAATTTCTTAACGAAGCATCACTTAAAAGTTACAAGAACGAAAAGTAATATCTACAGTAGAGGCTAACGAACAGAATTGAGCATTGGAAAACCAAACAAATTAATCCATCGACCTTGTTCCACGCCAGAACTGTCAAAATGTAGCATCAACTTTAATCGAACATTTCAATTAATCAAAATCCTGAAGCCAACCACAGGCACCAAAGGAGAAAGATCTAATAGGAAACTTTGCTCTTCTACTCTCAAGGTTCTAACTTGTTACAAACAGCCTTTTCCACCATTTTTAATTAAAATACATATCATAATCAATTAAAGTTCAAAAAGCCCTCAGTTGACAAAATAAACACAACAATTGTAAACCATTTCAGCCCATATCTTAAGTAGGGATTTGTAAATAAACTTTGAAAAGGGGAATAGATTGAAAAATACCAGAAGGCATATCCTTCTTATCTTTGAAATCCTTCCGGTCACTGCGCCTTCCTTGCTGTTGGGCAGCATCACCTGCTGAAATCGGTTCCTCAACCGCATGGTTTAAAAACTCTGGTGGCCCTGAAACCTCCAGAAACCAACAAGAGAACAAGTACACTAACAAAATTAGAAAAACCCTAATTCCATCACCATCAATTTCACCACTTCAGTAACATAGAAAAGGAAAAAAAAAGAAGAAGATGAGAATTTTAAACCTAATTTCAGTTGGTGAGAAATAAATACTACAACTAAAAAAGCTTTTAATTTTATTTCACAAAAATCTCGATCTTACTTTCTCTTCAAAATTCAAAATTTCCCTACACATTATTAGCAAAGGTTTTATTTGCCAAGAGATTACGGGCCCAAAAAATAAGTTTTATACCTGCGAAAAAGCGTCGAATGCAGAAGGAAGATCGGATTTACGGGAGGGATCGGGGAAATCAAAGACGGAGGAGTCATATCGCTTGGGAGCGGCGGAATGGTTTTTAATACCGCCGCCGCCGCCGTATTCGTCGTCGTCGGAAGAGTCGCCATAATGAATATGGTCGGGCTCAGCCGGTTCTTCATCTTCGGCTGAAGAATAGCCTTGAAGGAGAGAGAGGCTCATTGCCCTCTTTCTTGTTCAATAGTATAAGGATTTCTTTTGCACCGGCAATGCTTTTTACCTTTTATATTTATTACATTTTTCTCCCGAATCATATTCAAAATTGCTGTTTTAAAAATGGGTAAATTTCAAATTTAATCACTTATATATGGTTTAAATTATATTTTGAATACCAAATTTTAAAATTTTACAATATAATCACTAACGTTATTAAAAGTTATAGTATAATTACTAATATTACCTTTTAATCACTGAATCATTAACTTTCATTAACAACATAACAACAAACTGATGTGAGATGTTATATCATCATTTTAGATAAAAAAATTAGGTTAAATTGCACAATTATTTCTTATACATTTCCTTTTTCTTTTTGAGGAACTTGATTCTACTAGTTATGATTTTTCTATAATATTTTTTATTAATTTTTATAAATTTTTCGCTTAATTATTATTGAATTAAAATAAATAATTTAATCGATTCAATCAGCTATTGAATTCTTATAACATTATATAAAACACTGCATCCAATGACTTTAAACTCGTGGCTTATTTCTTTCCTCACTTAATCTAATCGGGTTCCTTTACGACACATTTGACAAGTATATCCTTGACCCTTGACCCTTGACCTCTAGTTTTTCACTTGAGATCTTTTTCGTGGGAAGGTTAGTGAGTAAAACTCATAATGGTCGGGCCATTCATTCAAGAAGGTTAATTCGAAATGTGAAAGAGTTTAAACAAAATAAGTCTGAAAAATGAGTTTGAATAAAATCAGACCCATTTTTTAAACAAGTTGAGCCTTGTGTAGAATTTTTGAGCCCAAGCTTAGCCTGACCCAGCCCAATAAACTTTTTTGCTACCATTTTGCCACTTTTTTTTGGTGAAATTTTGCCATTGTTTTACTACCACTTGTTATTATATTATTATTATTATTTTATTGTTATTATTTTATTATAAATTAAGTTGCAACTATCTTAGTGTTATTTAAATATTTTAAATTTGTTCGGAAACATTTATTTTAATTTTTTTAGTGTATTTAATTTATTATATTTTTAAATTTTATTTTTATATAAAAGATAATCTAAAAAAATTTAATACAACAAATCAAGTCAAGTTCGGATTTAGTATTTTTAATCTAGACCAGGCTTGAGTTGAACTGTAGACCCATTTTTTGAACCATGCTAGATTGGAGCTAAATAATGGGCTTAAAATTTTCCATCGACTTGAACCCAATCCAACTCATTATCAAGTTTATTAGCGAGTGACTGATAGAGATGGCAACATGTTCCATTAAGACGTGAAAAAAAATGACAAGAATATGGCAAAAATCCACAACAAAAATTATTAGCACATCAAACTTTATAATATAAAAAGTATATACAAATACACCAATTGTCAAGATCTAGTGACCGAAAAACCCGAGAGCCGGGCCAGACCATACCAGGCATTGATGAAGGCGATACATTCGTACATACCCTCATTCATACATACATATGTGCAAGCATACATACATGCATGTGTGTCTATATATAAATATATGATGGTCAATTAGAAGCATCAATGCTTCTATATCTTATAATCTCAACGCCAAGGTAGTCAAGAGAACCGTGAACAGCAACATGAGGCTTACCAACTTTCACTCTAACAGCCGATATTTGAGAGTGATTTGTAAAGATTTTTGATGCAATCATTTGAGCCACTGATTCCAAAAGATCACGAGATTGCCCTTCCACAACTTCCTTCACTATACTATTATGTAAGTAGCCAAAAATCAAATTATCAAATCAAAACACAAGCTAAAAGGTTCATGCAATGTTTTTAAACATCATCGATTACTCACCGGTAAATATCGGTGTAGCTAATGGTATCGGATAAAAGATCGGATTTACCGGCACTCCGAAGATCCATCCAGGCATCTACATCAACCAAGAACTTCTGACCAAGTTTTTTTTCTTCAGACTTTACCCCATGGAAACCATGAAATTTCAAGCCCCTCAATATGAGTTTATCTCCTCTTGGTATCCCATTTCCAGTTGTCTCTGTTACATATCAATTTCTATTAGCTATTATGCTTCAGGGGCTAAAAAGATAACAAGCAACAAAAACATCAAAAGAAATAACCATATTGGTTCATAAATTAGTCACTTGTTTCGGTTTTTCCACCCTAAACAACATTGAGGCATTGAATTTCATTGTTTTTGCCCCAAATGTGCTTAAAGAAAGTTGTTTGAGCTTTTTATATTATTTGAAGTAGTCGTGTCTAACAAATATATGGATATAAGTATAGAGATATGACAGTCTAGAAAGGTCCAAACACATAGAAAAACTTTTAAAAGTTGAATACATAGGCATGATCCACACAAGGAAATAGAACTACGTTATTAAAAAACAGCAAATGTACTCCTATACTAGGAGTTGATCATGCATCATCGTGTACCATGTAGAAGATTCTTTGATGAAGAGAGGAAGCGCCAATAAATGTCTTCTATAGAAGATTTTTCGGCGTGGTGCTTTTCCGTGAAAGTTACGTGAATGACACATAACGTGAAGGAGATAGTCTTGACAAAGAGTGTTCTAAACACGAGTTGTTCCAAACATGAGTTATTCTACTAAACAACAGGAGTTTGAACATAAACAAAATTGAATACCAGTTTTTCTTTAACACAAAATGTTCGAAACACGAGCAGATTTGAACAAAACTTTTCTAGTGAAATAACTTTCAGTAAAATGACATGGTTACTTGTTTTGGGTTGTTTTTGCTATTATTTTCAGAAGTGTAATTTCATGTAAACAACCAACAAAATAAACCTCAATATGTATACACAGACATACTCATCATCAATAGAAATTTGTATCAAGGTTATAATATATCACAGGTCTCTGTACTCTTTGTAAATTTAGAATTTAATCCTTCTACTTTTCAGATTTCAAAATTCAAGTTCAACCATTAACCAAACAAAATAACAGTGTTAACAATTGGACCTAAATTTTGAAATCTGAAAAGAAAGTATAAGGACTAATTTTGAAATCTATGAAAAGTACAGAACCTATACCATATTTTAACCTTGTATCAATGTACCCAAAAGATGAAGAGTCTCCGGTGCTTAAATCATAGGATCCTCAAGAAAGCTATTAAACAAAATTTCTCAGAATCTGAGTAAAAAGACTAAACCCCATCTGTTTACTACTACATAATAAAGCTAAATTTCTAAAGACCCCATACTGATTTACAAGCAAACACTCCGCATGTAGTATAAAATCAAATAAAGCAACAGTAGATCAGAGATAAAGAAATAAATAAAAAGCTCTTACCGCAACTGGGTGCAGCCATTGCAGTGCAGCTGTTTCCAAAACGTGAAATTGCAGAGAAATGGGAGATTGAAAATAATGGAGAATTTGATAGGAAAATATATGATCAGGTTACAAGAAAATGGGCCAATTCTCCAATTCAGTTTGTTTAGATTTTTATGGCCCAAATTAACATTCCAATAAAAATTCAGCCCAAATTAACAATTAACTAAAATAAATATTAATTTCTAAAATAGATTAACCTTTAACCTTAAAATAACAACGATTAATTAATATTTATTTTAATTAATTTCTAAAATGATGATATAACATCTCACATCAGCTTGTTGTTATGTTGTTAATGAAAGTTAATGATTCAGTGATTAAAATGTAATATTAGTAATTATACTGTAACTTTTAATAACGTTAGTGATTATATTGTAAATATTTAAAATTTGGTATTCAAAATATAATTTAAACCATATATAAGTGATTAAAGTTGAAATTTACCCATTTTTAAAACAGCAATTTTGAATATGATTCGGGAGAAAAATGTAATAAATATAAAAGGTAAAAAGCATTGCCGGTGCAAAAGAAATCCTTATACTATTGAACAAGAAAGAGGGCAATGAGCCTATCTCTCCTTCAAGGCTATTCTTCAGCCGAAGATGAAGAATCGGCTGAGCCCGACCATATTCATTATGGCGACTCTTCCGACGACGACGAATACGGAGGCGGCGGCGGTATTAAAAACCATTCCGCCGCTCCCAAGCGATATGACTCCTCCGTCTTTGATTTCCCCGATCCCTCCCGTAAATCCGATCTTCCTTCTGCATTCGACGGTTTTTCGCAGGTATAAAACTTATTTTTTGGGCCCGTAATCTCTTGGCAAATAAAACCTTTGCTAATAATGTGTAGGGAAATTTTGAATTTTGAAGAGAAAGTAAGATCGAGATTTTTGTGAAATAAAATTAGAAGCTTTTTTAGTTGTAGTATTTATTTCTCACCAACTGAAATTAGGTTTAAAATTCTCTTCTTCTTTTTTTTCCTTTTCTATGTTACTGAAGTGGTGAAATTGATGGTGATGGAATTAGGGTTTTTCTAATTTTGTTAGTGTACTTGTTCTCTTGTTGGTTTCTGGAGGTTTCAGGGCCATCAGAGTTTTTAAACCATGTGGTTGAGGAACCGATTTCAGCAGGTGATGCTGCCCAACAGCAAGGAAGGCGCAGTGACCGGAAGGATTTCAAAGATAAGAAGGATATGCCTTCTGGTATTTTTCAATCTATTCCCCTTTTCAAAGTTTATTTACAAATCCCTACTTAAGATATGGGCTGATAAAATAGATTAACCTTAGAATAACAACGATTAATTAATATTTATTTTAGTTAACTGTTAATTTGGGCTGAATTTTTATTGGAATGTTAATTTGGGTCATAAAAATCTAAACAAACTGAATTGGAGAATTGGCCTATTTTCTTGTAACCTGATCATATATTTTCCTATCAAATTCTCCATTATTTTCAATCTTCCATTTCTCTGCAATTTCACGTTTTGGAAACAGCTGCACTGCAATGGCTGCACTCAGTTGCGGTAAGAGCTTTTTATTTATTTCTTTATCTCTGATCTACTGTTGCTATATTTGATTTTATACTACATGCGGAGTGTTTGCTTGTAAATCAATATGGGGTGTTTAGAAATTTAGCTTTATTATGTAGTAGTAAACAGATGGGGTTTAGTCTTTTTACTCAGATTCTGAGAGATTTTGTTTAATAGCTTTCTTGAGGATCCTATGATTTAAGCACCGGAGATTCTTCATCTTTTGGGTACATTGATACAAGGTTAAAATATGGTATAGGTTCTGTACTTTTCATAGATTTGAAAATTAGTCCTTATACTTTCTTTTCAGATTTCAAAATTTAGGTCCAATTGTTAACACTGTTATTTTGTTTAGTTAATGGTTGAACTTGAATTTTGAAATCTGAAAAGTAGAAGGATTAAATTCTAAATTTACAAAGAGTACAGAGACCTGTGATATATTATAACCTTGATACAAATTTCTATTGATGATGAGTATGTCTGTGTATGCATATTGAGGTTTATTTTGTTGGTTGTTTTACATGAAATTGCACTTCTGAAAATAATAGCAAAAACAACCCAAAACAAGTAACCATGTCATTTTACTGAAAGTTATTTCACTAGAAAAGTTTTGTTCAAATCTGCTCGTGTTTCGAACATTTTGTGTTAAAGAAAAACTGGTATTCAATTTTGTTTATGTTCAAACTCCTGTTGTTTAGTAGAATAACTCATGTTTGGAGCAACTCGTGTTTAGAACACTCTTTGTCAAGACTTTCTCCTTCACGTTATGTGTCATTCACGTAACTTTCACGGAAAAGCACCACACCGAAAAATCTTCTATAGAAGACATTTATTGGCGCTTCCTCTCTTCATCAAAGAATTTTCTAATAACGTAGTTCTATTTCCTTGTGTGGATCATGCCTATGTATTCAACTTTTAAAAGTTTTTCTATGTGTTTGGACCTTTCTAGACGGTCATATCTCTATACTTATATCCATATATTTGTTAGACACGACTACTTCAAATAATATAAAAAGCTCAAACAACTTTCTTTAAGCACATTTGGGGCAAAAACAATGAAATTCAATGCCTCAATGTTGTTTAGGGTGGAAAAACCGAAACAAGTGATTAACTTATGAACCAATATGGTTATTTATTTTGATGTTCTTGTTGCTTGTTATCTTTTTAGCCCCTAAAGCATAATAGCTAATAGAAAATGATATGTAACAGAGACAACTGGAAATGGGATACCAAGAGGAGATAAACTCATATTGAGGGGCTTGAAATTTCATGGTTTCCATGGGGTAAAGTCTGAAGAAAAAAAACTTGGTCAGAAGTTCTTGGTTGATGTAGATGCCTGGATGGATCTTCGGAGTGCCGGTAAATCCGACCTTTTATCCGATACCATTAGCTACACCGATATTTACCGGTGAGTAATCGATGATGTTTAAAAACATTGCATGAACCTTTTAGCTTGTGTTTTGATTTGATAATTTGATTTTTGGCTACTTACATAATAGTATAGTGAAGGAAGTTGTGGAAGGGCAATCTCGTGATCTTTTGGAATCAGTGGCTCAAATGATTGCATCAAAAATCTTTACAAATCAATCTCAAATATCGGCTGTTAGAGTGAAAGTTAGTAAGCCTCATGTTGCTGTTCACGGTTCTCTTGACTACCTTGGTGTTGAGATTATAAGATATAGAAGCATTGATGCTTCTAATTGACCATCATATATTTATATATAGACACACATGCATGTATGTATGCTTGCACATATGTATGTATGAATGAGGGTATGTACGAATGTATCGCCTTCATCAATGCCTGGTATGGTCTGGCCCGGCTCTCGGGTTTTTCGGTCACTAGATCTTGACAATTGGTGTATTTGTATATATTTTTTATATTATAAAGTTTGATGTGCTAATAATTTTTGTTGTGGATTTTTGCCATATTCTTGTCATTTTTTTTCACGTCTTAATGGAACATGTTTGCCATCTCTATCAGTCACTCGCTAATAAACTTGATAATGAGTTGGATTGGGTTCAAGTCGATGGAAAATTTTAAGCCCATTATTTAGCTCCAATCTAGCATGGTTCAAAAAATGGGTCTACAGTTCAACTGAAGCCTAGTCTAGATTAAAAATACTAAATCCGAACTTGACTTGAAAATACTAAATCCGAACTTGATTTGCTGTATTAAATTTTTTTAGATTATCTTTTATATAAAAATAAAATTTAAAAATATAATAAATTAAATACACTAAAAAAATTAAAATAAATGTTTCCGAACAAATTTAAAATACTTAAATAACACTAAGATATTTACAACTTAACTTATAATAAAACAATAGTTATATAATATTCAAATAATAACAATACAATAACAAGTGGTAGTAAAACAATGGCAAGATTTCACCAAAAAAAAAAGTGGGAAAATGGTGGCAAAAAAGTTTATTGGGCTGTGTCAGGCTAAGCTTGGGTCAAAAAATTCTACACGAGGTTTAACTTGTTTAAAAAATGAGTCTGATTTTATTCAAACTCATTTTTTAGACTTATTTTGTTTAAACTCTTTCACATTTCGAATTAACCTTCTTGAATGAATGGCCCGATCATTATGAGTTTTACTCACTAACCTTCCCACGAAAAAGATCTCAAGTGAAAACCTAGAGGTCAAGGGTCAAGGGTCAAGGATATACTTGTCAAATGTGTCGTAAAGGAACTCGATTAGATTAAGTGAGGAAAGAAATAAGCTACGAGTTTAAAGTCCTTGGATGTAGTGTTTTATATAATGTTATAAGAATTCAATAGCTGATTGAATCGATTAAATTATTTATTTTAATTCAATAATAATTAAGCGAAAAATTTATAAAAATTAATAAAAAATATTATAGAAAAATCATAACTAGTAGAATCAAGTTCCTCAAAAAGAAAAAGGAAATGTATAAGAAATAATTGTGCAATTTAACCTAATTTTTTTTTTATCTAAAATGATGATATAACATCTCACATCAAGCTTGCTGTTATGTTGTTAATGAAAGTTAATGATTTAGTGATTAAAATGTAATATTAGTAATTATACTGTAACTTTTAAAATTTTTAAAATTTTAAAATTATATTGTAAATTTTTAAAATTTGGTATTCAAAATATAATTTAAACCATATATAAGTGATTAAATTTGAAATTTACCCATTTTTAAAACAGCAATTTTGAATATGATTCGGGAGAAAAATGTAATAAATATAAAAGGTAAAAAGCATTGCCGGTGCAAAAGAATCCTTATACTATTTTTTTTTGGCGAAAAAGGATAAAATGTATCAATTACGTAAAGTAGCCATTAGTTTTATCAGCTTGAAGTAAATCTAAAATCTCTTTAGGAGCCTCTGTGAAGAGTTGTAGATTATTCCTCCAGTTTAGACTTAATTTGGCAAGGCAATCAGCTATCGTGTTCTTACTCCTTGGAACATGTTTGATTTTCCATTCCCCTTCCGAATGTATGATACGCTGCATTCTCCTGAGTACAGCAATCCCGGAGTCTTCCGAGTCTATGGCAGTTAGGTTCTGAACAACCTCTAGGTTGTCGGACATAATGATGATCCGTCTGTATCCTTTGTTTAGTAGGATAAGGATTCTATCCATGATACCCTAAATTTCAGCTTCGAATGGAGTGCAGTCCCCTAAGAAGCGATTAAACCCCAAAATCCAGTTCCCTTCGTGATCCCGAGCCACTCCTCCTGCTGCAGCTGCCCCAGAGTTGCTATTTATTGCCCCGTCTGTAGATAGGTGCACCCACTTGACGTCCGAATTGGTGGTTGTGCTTTCCTCTTGCCGGGTATTTTTATTGACTCCTCGGGTTGATTCATATTGACGGGCCCAGCAGCTAGAGACTTTCACCACTTCAGTAGCTGTCCATGAGATATGCTGGAATATGAACAAGTTCCTGTTTTTCCATATGCGCTATGCGAGAAATCCTTATACTATTGAACAAGAAAGAGGTCAATGAGCCTATCTCTCCTTCAAGGCTATTCTTCAGCCGAAGATGAAGAACCGGCTGAGCCCGACCATATTCATTATGGCGACTCTTCCGACGACGACGAATACGGCGGCGACGGCGGTATTAAAAACCACTCCGCCGCTCCCAAGTGATATGACTCCTCCGTCTTTGATTTCCCCGATCCCTCCCGTAAATCCGATCTTCCTTCTGCATTCGACGGTTTTTCACAGGTATAAAACTTATTTTTTGGGCCCGTAATCTCTTGGCAAATAAAACCTTTGCTAATAATGTGTAGGGAAATTTTGAATTTTGAAGAGAAAGTAAGATCGATATTTTTGTGAAATAAAATTAAAAGCTTTTTTAGTTGTAGTATTTATTTCTCACCAACTGAAATTAGGTTTAAAATTCTCTTCTTCTTCTTTTTTTTCCTTTTCTATGTTACTGAAGTGGTGAAATTGATGGTGATGGAATTAGGGTTTTTCTAATTTTGTTAGTGTACTTGTTCTCTTGTTGGTTTCTGGAGGTTTCAGGGCCACCAGAGTTTTTAAACCATGCGGTTGAGGAACCGATTTCAGCAGGTGATGCTGCCCAACAGCAAGGAAGGCGCAGTGACCGGAAGGATTTCAAAGATAAGAAGGATATGCCTTCTGGTATTTTTCAATCTATTCCCCTTTTCAAAGTTTATTTACAAATCCCTGAACTTCTGAAGAAAAAAAATCACTGAGGCATCTACATCAACCAAGAACTTCTGACCAAGTTTTTTTTCTTCAGACTTTACCCCATGGAAACCATGAAATTTCAAGCCCCTCAATATGAGTTTATCTCCTCTTGGTATCCCATTTCCAGTTGTCTCTGTTACATATCAATTTCTATTAGCTATTATGCTTCAGGGGCTAAAAAGATAACAAGCAACAAAAACATCAAAAGAAATAACCATATTGGTTCATAAATTAGTCACTTGTTTCGGTTTTTCCACCCTAAACAACATTGAGGCATTGAATTTCATTGTTTTTGCCCCAAATGTGCTTAAAGAAAGTTGTTTGAGCTTTTTATATTATTTGAAGTAGTCGTGTCTAACAAATATATGGATATAAGTATAGAGATATGACAGTCTAGAAAGGTCCAAACACATAGAAAAACTTTTAAAAGTTGAATACATAGGCATGATCCACACAAGGAAATAGAACTACGCTATTAAAAAACAGAAAATGTACTCCTATACTAGGAGTTGATCATGCATCATCGTGTACCATGTAGAAGATTCTTTGATGAAGAGAGGAAGCGCCAATAAATGTCTTCTATAGAAGATTTTTCGGCGTGGTGCTTTTCCGTGAAAGTTACGTGAATGACACATAACGTGAAGGAGATAGTCTTGACAAAGAGTGTTCTAAACACGAGTTGTTCCAAACATGAGTTATTCTACTAAACAACAGGAGTTTGAACATAAACAAAATTGAATACCAGTTTTTCTTTAACACAAAATGTTCGAAACACGAGCAGATTTGAACAAAACTTTTCTAGTGAAATAACTTTCAGTAAAATGACATGGTTACTTGTTTTGGGTTGTTTTTGCTATTATTTTCAGAAGTGTAATTTCATGTAAACAACCAACAAAATAAACCTCAATATGTATACACAGACATACTCATCATCAATAGAAATTTGTATCAAGGTTTATAATATATCACAGGTCTCTGTACTCTTTGTAAATTTAGAATTTAATCCTTCTACTTTTCAGATTTCAAAATTCAAGTTCAACCATTAACCAAACAAAATAACAGTGTTAACAATTGGACCTAAATTTTGAAATCTGAAAAGAAAGTATAAGGACTAATTTTCAAATCTATGAAAAGTACAGAACCTATACCATATTTTAACCTTGTATCAATGTACCCAAAAGATGAAGAATCTCCGGTGCTTAAATCATAGGATCCTCAAGAAAGCTATTAAACAAAATTTCTCAGAATCTGAGTAAAAAGACTAAACCCCATCTGTTTACTACTACATAATAAAGCTAAATTTCTAAAGACCCCATACTGATTTACAAGCAAACACTCCGCATGTAGTATAAAATCAAATAAAGCAACAGTAGATTAGAGATAAAGAAATAAATAAAAAGCTCTTACCGCAACTGGGTGCAGCCATTGCAGTGCAGCTGTTTCCAAAACGTGAAATTGCAGAGAAATGGGAGATTGAAAATAATGGAGAATTTGATAGGAAAATATATGATCAGGTTACAAGAAAATGGGCCAATTCTCCAATTCAGTTTGTTTAGATTTTTATGGCCCAAATTAACATTCCAATAAAAATTCAGCCCAAATTAACAATTAACTAAAATAAATATTAATTAATCGTTGTTATTTTAAGGTTAATCTATTTTATCAGCAATATTTTTATATGTTGACTAATAAATGAATTAATTAAATTTATGCTTCGGAGATAACTTGAAGATAAAGGTTATTGGGTGCTACGACACATTCTGTTGATCGAATTTCTAATATAGTTCCGACTGATTTAAAAGGAGTACAAATTCCGACAACATGAGTTAATTGATAGTGATAAGTCTAGTTGTAATTTCGACATTGTCAACATAGGTTAACTCTTAATGGTATTAGTTTTTTTTTTCAAAAAAAAAATCAGAAAAAGATTTGGATGTAAAAAAAGAGGGGTTTAAATTTATGGGTAAATTTTTTAGTTGGTCGCTCAATTTTTAGAGTGGTTACATTTTGATTACTTAAAATGAAATCTTTGCAATTTCATCACTTAATTTTTAAGACGCTTTCATTTTGGTCACTCAACTGTTAAATCTCTAAAGACGGTTAACTATACACGTCATATTATGTTTACACTTTTATTTTGATCACCTAACTTTTTTATCATTTTCATTTTCGTCACCAAAAAAACCAAACGTTGTGAATGAAATTTTTTTTTCAAATTATATGTCGTTGTCCTTTTAATAGGAAAAGTCTCTTAATTGTTATGCAAACTATAATTTAAATTTTAAAAATATTTTAATTAAATTCTCAAAGTAATAATATTATGTCAATTAGTTCCTTCCGTTAGTTAAATTATCAAGCATTATACGAAAGGTGTCACATCATCATAAATTATCATCTATCGATGCAATCAAAACCTATTTTATGTACTTGTTCTTTTAATGCTTTTTTATATAACTTAACAAATTTGGAAACATGAGATTTCTTCTTTAACAACAAATTATTTTAATTGTACATGTTTTACACTTTTGGAATATTTGACGGTCATTGCTTCAATAAGGGGTGAAGGCAGTAGCCTTGGCCCCCCAAAAATGGGAATTTTTTTTATTAATCTCTTTAACTTTTAGGAAATTACAAGTTAGTATAATCATAAACTTGCAATTTAACCCCCAAAGGTTTTATGCATTTCTGCTCCTAAAGCAATTTCTTGTTTCGCTCTTGGCTTTAGTTACAGTCATTTTCTTTGGTTCCTCTTGTTCAGAGAAAGATTGTAAGATTGTCTTTCCCTCTTCACTTTCTTCATTATATATCCTCATCCTATGGTTTAGATTCTAAATAGATTTTGAAATATTTTAATAGAGTCCTCAAAGCATTAAATACCATATCAATCTGATCCTTCCATTAATGAAGCCATTAGCTTAGGTGCTACATGTCAGCTCACATTTGACGTAAAGCATATTCAAAAAATGGATGAAATTGTGAACATGTGTGTACCTACAACATAGGCACTTGGATTTTACATGTTAAAAAAGAAATAACTCTCCTAATTTAATTGATCACACTACTTTCTATTTATTTAACATGGCAGATTCAAGTTGTTCATGTGATAGGGTACATACATGTTTACAATTTTATCCATGTGTTTTAAATATGCTTTTACATTATATTCAAATTATTATTTAAAGCCTAAATTGACAAAAAAAAAAAAACCTGATTGATACAACACTAATACTTTGAGAAACATGGATTAAATCTGAATATAAAATAAATAATGGAAATTAAATAAAAATAAACGCAACAAAAAGAAGCATAACAAAATTAAATCTGAACAAATCAATAAGACAGAAACTCCAATTTTAGGTGCAATTTTGCCACAGCTTTGAACTGATCTTGAACAATAGATTTTCTCTTCCAATTGATAAGTCAGTCATAATGATTGAGGAACAACCTCAAACCACCAAGCCTTCCATATGTTAATTAATTGTGGGAATAACCCGTCAATTAACCCTTAACAAGTGAATATCCCAACAATTAACTCTTAACAAGAAAATAACCTTGAAATTAGCTTTCCGATTTATTTCCTTGGCAGCCTTGCAAACCAGAAAGACATAGCTCAAATCAATGGCCACAACAGCGCGGGTTGTTTAAACTTGATTGTTAACTCCCTTGACGGATCCAACGACTTACTTAATTGGTCACATCAATTTATTCTTTGATAGTCGAATACAACAATTACTGATCATATTGATTCACCAATTGTATGCTGTCCAACATTGAATTAAGGGCCCCTCTTTTTGATTTGATGCTAAAATAAAGTTGTAATACGATTGAGTCTATCTCTTAAATCAAAAAATTAACGAATACCAAAGTGGAGAGTATAAATGCAATTTCAAACCCTTACAATTCAAATATCAAGTAACTTATCGACTTAAAGGTAAGGCGACTCCCCCTCTAATTCAAGCGTTACTAATAATAACAACGGATAAATATTAAAATTATACATGAATTTTGGTCCAATATGTAATTTAATATATAAATTTTGATCTGGTGTAATCATATACATGAAAATTGAACTGTGGTTCATATGTATACATGAAACTTTAATTTTAATTCAATTCTACACATTTAAAAGAAAATGAATACATACATTTATTTTTATATTGAATTAATATAATTATTTGTGTATACAATATATTAACGTAAAACGATGCTAGCTAATTTAATAATATTATTAGTGATTTGTGAAAATTGAATAAAAGCGAAATTTTATTTATATAATCGCACAATATCGAAATTCATGAATGACATTACAAGTTAGATCAAAATTATATGTAGTTTAGATATTTATCCTTTAAAATATAATTTATTATAATAATAATAATAACCTAAACCTCAAATTATGGGAGTCTCACGAGTCAGGCCTCCCTTTAGTTTATGCTAAAAATAAATTCGTATAAAATAAAGAAATTTAAGAAATTTTTTGACTAATAAAATATAAAATTAACAAAACACATATCCGAATTAATTAAAATAAATCCTAAAACTATGTCAATTAAACACATTATTTAATTATCGGAACCAATTTTTGTTATTTACAAAAGTAAAGCAGACTCGAATAATGGATATTTGAGAATTAATATCTATATCTCCTCCAAATCTGTTACAAATGACAGTTAGAAACTAAATACAGTTAACTTTATTTCTAATGATGTGGCATTATAAAACTAAATTTATTTAATTTTATTTTTAATAAAGTGACATCATAGTCAAAATTTAGTTAAAGCGGTGATTTAAGTTTTTGTCTAATATTTAGGTGACACAAATTCAAACTTTTTTATTCATCTCGTTAATGTAATGATAATTCACTAATAATGTATAAAATTACATATATTTTTTATATGACATAGAATTATATATCAATGCTATCATATATTAATCCTTCTTAACTTGAATTTGTTTTCTAGTCTCAATTTGGACATTTGAATGTTCCTCGTTTAAATTGATAGGACACGAGGATTAGGAATGTAAATGAGACATTAGTGTTCACAAGCGACTCGAGAAAATTAAGCTCGATTCGATAATTATCGAGCCAAGCTTGAGCTCAAGCAACTAAAACTATCATTCAAGTCGAATTCGAACTTAGTAATACTTGAATCGAACGATTTGCGAGCTTTATCAAGCTTTTTATATTTTTATATTATTAAATTACGTTATTACCTTTAATATATATTATTAACCCTAAGTTTAATTATTGAGTTGAGCTTAAACTCGAGTTGGAGTTCGAGGTTTAAGTACAAAGATCGGAAAACGCCTTCGTATTAACCCTAAGCAATGAAAGTCCAAGACAAATAGCTAAAGAAAGCTGTCCTGGACATCCTCCAGGATTCATATTAAACCTATCATCTTCAATATGCACAAGCTCCTTGATAACCTTTTCTTCATTTTTCGATAACCCGTGAATTAATACCAAATAACTATAAATCTAATATTATTGAAAAAAAACCTATAAATCTAATATTCCATTCATATATGGTTGTATAGATATTGTAAAGCAAGGCCTTTACTAATGAATAAAATTAGTTGCACAGTATTTGGTTGACGATGAGTTTGTTCTAATTGTAAGAGACAAGGAGCATGCATGAAACAAAGAGCATGCATCATGCATGCAAGTTGATATATATACATATATGTATGTATGTATATGGTTTTGCATTTTTCTTATGCCTATAAATACTGCTTTCACAATTGCCAATCCACAGTCACAATTCGCAAGCCTTGTTTAGAACACTGTCCCTTAATTCTTCTATTTCTTTGCTTAATTTACAACAATGGAGGGCAATTGTTTCAATCAAACAGTCTTCTTATTTACCCTATTGCTAGCCATAGCTGCCAGCTCGGTGAGAGGCCATAGCACTTGAGTCGGGTTCTACTCGAGCACATGTCCTAGAGCTGAGTCCATCATAAACTCGACCGTCGAATCTCATTTCAAGTTGGATCCGACTATAGCTCCGGGATTGCTCCGTATGCACTTCCATGACTGCTTCGTACGAGGATGCGATGCTTCCATCCTTATCGATGGGCCTAATGCTGAGAAAACCGCACCAGCAAGCAAGTTTTTGAAAGGATACAAAGTCATCGATGATGCCAAGTTTCAACTCGAATGTGAATGCCCCGGAGTTGTTTCGTGCGCCGATATTCTAGCCCTTGCTGCTCGTGATTCCGTAGTTCTGGTAATTATATATATTTTACGATTCTTTTGGGTAGTCGGTGAGAATGTCGTCGTTTTGAATTCGTGTCATTTTTACAGACTAAGGGAACTAGTTGGGCAGTTCCTACAGGGCGTAGAGATGGAACAGTTTCAAAAGCATCTGATCCTGATGGCAATATGCCAGGCTTCCAGGATACCGTAGATGTGCTAAAGCAAAAATTTGCAGCAAAGGGTCTCAACACTCGAGATCTTGTCACCCTTGTTGGTAAACATTTTATTACAATCAGGCTCGATTTACCCAACGCTACCGTAGATACTCAATTTTGGTTACGAATATTTAATCTGTTATTAGGAGCACACACAATCGGAACCGCTGCCTGCGAAGTCTTCAGCTACAGGCTTTACAACTTCACTTCAACAGGAGCCGATCCTTCGATAAATCCCGCATTCGTTTCCCACCTTCAAGCACTTTGCCCTCAGAACCGTGACGGGTCACGGCAGATCGCACTCGACACTGGCAGTGCTGACAGATTCGACACATCTTTCTTTGCAAACTTGAGGGAGGGCAAGGGAATACTTGAATCCGATCAAAGATTATGGACTGACGATTTGACCAAGACATTTGTGCAACGTTTCTTGGAGGTTAGAGGGTCGCTTGGATTAAGCTTCAACGTTCAGTTTGGGAAATCCAAGGTGAAGATGAGCAACATTGAAGTGAAGACTGGAACTATGGGAGAAATCCGCAAAGTTTGTTCTAAAGTTAATGAGTACTGAACCACTTATGTATGTATGTATGTATGTATGCATGCTTGCTTTTACCCAGCTTAGCTGATAAAAATTATAACATTTTCAAGATTAAAAGTAATCTTATTTAGTTATAAGGTATTATATATATACAAAATTGACTGATCTGTTTAAGTTGTCACTGAATTATATAATAAATGGAACAAAGGGTACCCTTCTCTTTTTTATTTTTATTTTTATCTAATTAACTAATTTGATAAATTTTAGTCTCTATACTTTCTTAACTCAAACAGTAGCAATTAATTTCATTTAGTTAACTTCAATTACTAATCTTGTACTATGCGTACAGTTGTATATTTAGTCCTTATTCTCCAACTGGATCATTCTAAATCTTAATACTTTTTGAATTTTGAAAATTTTATTTTGACGCAAATGACAATAATTAATCCATTAAATTAATTTGTAGTTAGTAATTTGTGGAAATAATAAGCTGACATAGCATCACACATATGATACGCATCAAATTTTGGAAATAACAAAATTTAATTTAATAAATTTTGATAGTTATCATTTAACGAATACCAAAATTTTCAAATTTAAAAGCATAGGGACTAAAAATAACTAAATTAAAGTACAAAGATTAAATCTATAGCTTTCATAAGCATAGAGGCTAATAGTAGAATTCAACCTTAGTTATTATTGTGAAAAATATAACGTCGGTAATGACAAATATATCGTAAAGAAAAGAGAAATAAAAATAAAGAACACACAGATTTTACGTGGAAACCCTTTCGGGAAAAAACCATGGGCAGAGGAGAAGAAAATTCATTATGTCGAATTCGAATCAATTACAAGAGGAATAGACCATTTCTATTTATAGGCTTATAAAGCCATATTCTAATAGGAGTGTAGTAAGATTGAAACTCCTTATTCTAATCAATATCAAATAGATAGAGTTTAATAAGGTTTAAAAAACCTTATTTAAAATAAAATAAAAGAAGTGTAATTCTATAGGGATCCTTCTTTTATTGTATTTAAATAAGAATTTGGGTCACTTAATTCTAACAATCTCCACCTTGACACGAATTCTCAATGAATAAGTTCTTCATTGCGAACTTTCAACGAACAAGTTCTCCACCTCTTCCATAAAACCCCTTAAGGGTTTAACTTCAACAATGAACACCAACCAAGTCTAAGCAATGCTCAAACTTGGTTATAGGAAGTGACTTAGTCATCATATCTGCAGGATTTTCATGAGTACTAATTTTGCTCACAACAATATCACCACGAGCAATAATATCACGAACAAAATGATACCGAATATCAATGTGTTTTGTTCTCTCATGAAACATTTGGTCTTTTGTAAGGAAGATGGCACTCTGACTGTCACAAAATACTGTGCTGATTTGAAGGTCTTCATTGAGCTCACTAAAGAGTCCCTTCAACCAAATAGCTTCTTTACAAGCCTCAGTAATCGCCATGTACTCAGCTTCAGTGGTAGACAAAGCGACTGTAGTTTGCAAAGTAGCTTTCCAACTGATTGCACAACCTCCAATTGTAAAGACATAACCAGTGAGAGATATTCTTCTATCAAGGTCTCCAGCAAAATCAGCATCAACATACCCAATGACTCCATCTCTAGTTCTTCCAAACTGTAAGCAAACATTAGTAGTACCTCGTAAGTATCTTAAAATCCACTGAACTGCTTTCCAATGTTCTTTACCGGGATTCGCCATGTATCTGCTAACTACACTGACCGCATATGATAAATCTGGACGTGAACAAACCATAGCATACATGAGAGATCCCACTGCACTAGAGTATGATTTGACATGTACTTAATCTCATCATCTGATTGTGGAGACAAAACTAATGAAAGTCTGAAATGGGCTGCTAAAGGAGTACTAACAGGCTTAGCACTTTGCATACTGAACCTGCAAAGAACTTTCTCAATGTACCCCTTCTGACTTAGGTACAATTTACTTGCTTTTCTATCTCTGAGAATCTCCATACCAAGTATCTTCTTTGCTGGTCCCAAATCTTTCATCTCAAATTCTTCATTTAGTTGGGCTTTGACCTTTCTTATCTCTCATTTATCTTTTGCTGCTATTAACATGTCATCAACATAAAGAAATAGATACACAAAAGAACCATCACTGTTTTCTTAAAGTAAACACAGTTGTCAAAACTACTTCTTTTAAAATCATGAGAAGTCATAAAAGAATCAAACCTCTTGTACCACTGTCTTGGTAACTGTTTCAAATCGTAAAGGGACTTTTTCAGCAAGCAAACATAGTCCTCTTTTTCTGAGACTGTAAAACCCCGTGGTTGTTGCATATAAATATCTTCCTCAAGTTCTCCATACAAAAATACAGTTTTTACATCTAATTGATCAAGCTCCAAATCATGCATGGCCACAATACCAAGCAAAACTCAAATCGAACTATGCTTCACAACTGGGGAGAACACATCTGTGAAGTCCACTCTTGGAATTTGATTGTAACCCTTTGCAACAAGCCTTGCTTTATATCTGGATTCTTCAACTCCTGGAATCCCTTCTTTCTTTTTAAACACCTATTTACAGCGAACAACCTTTTTACCTTTAGGAAGTTTCACAAGATCCCATGTTCTATTTTTGTGGAGTGATTCCATCTCCTCTTGCATAGCAAACATCCACTTTTCTGAGTCTTCACAGCTAACCGCCTTTGCATCTATATCTTTAGCCACATTTAAAGCAAAAGCAACTAGATCAGCCTCGGCATACTTCTTTGGAGGTTTAATTTCTCTTCTAGTTCTGTTTTTGGAAATAGAGTATTGTGGTGAAGAAGCAACTCTATTCTCAATTTTTTGTATTGGCTTGAGGAGTTGTCTCTGTATTAATCTGATGCTCCACCTGCTTTTGATTTTCTTTATTAGAAGACTCTTTAAGAGATAAGTTAGGTAGCATAGCGGTTTCATCAAAAATAACATCTTTGCTAATCACAACTTTTCTATTTTCAGGACATCATAACTTATACCCTTTTACGCCAGCTTTATAACCAAGAAAAATACATTTAATAGATCTCGATTCCAATTTTCCATTATCAACATGAGCATACGCAGGACACCCAAAGATCTTTAAATCAGAATAATTAGCAGGATTACCAGACCATACCTCTTGTGGAGTCTTTTTCTCAATGGTAATGGATAGAGATCGGTTGATCAAAAAACATGCAGTAGAGGCTGCTTCGGCCCAAAACGACTTTGGTAAGTTGGCATTTGACAACATGCATCGAACCTTCTCCATGATCGTTATGTTCATTCGTTCTGCAACACCGTTTTGTTGTGGAGTATGACGAACTGTCAAGTGTCTCACGATCCCTTCTGACTTGCACAGTTTATTAAACTCATCAGAACAAAACTCTAAGCCATTGTCTGTGCGGAGGTATTTTATTTGTTTTCCTGTCTGTTTTTTAATCATAGCTTTCCAAGACTTAAATGCAGAAAACACATCGCTTTTCTGCTTCAAGAAGAATGCCCAAACTTTTCTAGAAAAATCATCAATAAAAGTTAGCATATAATTAGCTCCACCTCTCGAAGGCACTCTTGATGGCCCCCACAGATCAGGATGAATATACTCCAACGTTCCCTTCGTGTTATGGATTCCTCTGGTGAATCGAACTCTCTTTTGCTTCCCAAAAATGCAGTGCTCACAGAACTTCAGTTTGCAAATTCCTTACCCATCAATAAGTCCTCTTTTGCTCAATTCTGCCATGCTATTCTCACTCATATGCCCTAGGCGCATATGCCAAAGTTTAGTAATATCATCATCTGTCAAGGAAGAGGAAGCGACAACTGCATCACCAATGACAGTAGAACCCTGCAAAACATATAACTTGGCAGTCTTTCTCTGCCCTTTCATCACAACGAGGGGACCTTTGAAAATCTTCAAATCCCACTTTCAGCTGTGTATTTGTACCCTTTTGAATCAAGAGTACTTAACGAAATTAAATTTCTCTTCAATTCTGGAACATGTCGTACATCACTAAGTATTCTGACAACTCCATCAAACATCTTAACTTTAATTGTTCCAACACCTGCGATTTTACACGAAGCATTATTTCCCATCAAAACAACACCTTCAGACACTATTTCGTAATTTGTAAACCAATCCTGATTGGGACACATGTGGAAGGTGCAACCCGAATCAAGTATCCACTCCTCGCTCACTTTAGAATTGTTGACAGAAGCGACTAGAAGTTCACCATTGCTGTAGTCTTCTACAACATCAGCTTCACCGAAATTTTCTGGTTATTTTCCCTTGTGATTTACAGCCTCCCTTTTAATCTTGTTCTGTAGCTTATAGCACTCAGATTTAATGTGCCCTTTCATCTTGCAGAAGTTACAAGTTTTACCTCTGTTTGAAGACTTCGACCTACCCTTAGATTTACCGCGAGGATTTCGATCCTGTGTCCTTCCACGATCATCATCAGCATTCCGATCTTGTCTCCCACGAACAATGAGACCCTCTCCCTGAGAGTCGGGTTTAACCACATGTAACACCCCTTACCCGTATTCAACGCCGGAATAGGGTACGAGGCATTACCGGAATTACAAATTTATTTATCAAACATTTTATTTCATCTAGCATTTATATTTGAAATCAATCAAAATCAAGAAATCAATCAAAATCAAACATATTGTCCCTTAAATATATTTATTTTTATCGACATGTCTTACTTGAATTTATTACTCGTTTCATCATACTTAATTACCTTGTATTAACATATTAAAGATAATCACATATTTACATGTCATGATAAATATCATTCACTTGCCGTTTCTTCATAAACATAAAACAGTTAATTCATCATATCAATATTTCACGTACCATCAACTTATATTTCCTTATATCACATAATTAAGTTACACAAACTTACCTGGTTAAATTTGCAGAAATATCAAGATTCAGGGGCACTTTGGAAATTTTCTATTTTCATTGATTTTTCAGTTGATCTTAATCTAAATTAATAATTTCATTCAATTTTGCAATTTTAAATAATAAAATAATCCATTTCATGCAAATTGATCATTTCCACATTTTTACAAAATTAATCATAAAGTTTTACTTTTATTCAATTTAGTCCCCGAGTCTAAAACATTACAAATTAGCCATGCTAGCTGAATATTCATACATATTTTCCTCCTCCTCCTCTCCATTCCACATCCTTAATGTATATAACATGCTATAAATAACATTATCAATAAATTCATTAATTACTCATAAGTATATTCAAAACTGTCCATTTGAGTTATAGTCACTAAATTATTTATTTCCAAAGCTACAGAACTCCAAATGAAGAACCGTTAATTTTTCCTGAAATTAGACTCACATATATTCTTGCCATAAAATTTTCAGAATTTTTGATTTAGCCAATTAGTACAGTTTATTCTTTAAAGTCACCCCTGTTCTGCTATTTGACAGTTCTGACCCTTCTTCACTAAAAATTGATTATCTTTTTATATAGAATTCAGATGATGTTATAGTTTATCTCTTATAAAACTAGACTCATTAAGGAATCTAACCATATAAATTATGTTCCCAAATTATTTTTATACAATTTTTGATGATTTTTCAAAGTCAGAACAGGGGATCTCGAAATTACTCTGAACCAGTCTTACCAAAATCTAAATATCTCAAAATACAGAATTTATTTTCTTTCTCTGTTTCTTTCATATGAAAATAGACTCAATAAGCTTTAATTTCATATCTCACTCAACGTCTAATTCAATTTCTACCATTTTTGGTGATTTTTCAAAGTTACCTTACTACTGCTGTCCCAAAACTGTTTTCTTATAACTCATTTTACAATTTAATCCTAATTAAGTTTACTTACTTTCCTAACTTAATTCATACTTCTTTTCTATTCAAATTCCATCCAAACTCAAATTTAACTACTAAATTTTTAGCATATTTTCCTCAATTTAATCCCTACAGCATAAAACTTACATCTTACTTCTCAATTAAATCCATTTTTCAATTCTAACTTGAAATTCATTCAATTAAGTCCCTAATTCATATTTTTGTTCAACATAAACTATACTTGATAACTCATAAACTTTCAATATGACAACTTAGCTTCATCAAAACCTTCTTCCAAGGCTTCTAAAACATCAAAATTAAGTAAAAAGGGCTAAATTGACTTACCTATCAACTTCCAAGCTTCAAACTTTTAATTATCCCTTTCTTCTTTCTTTTCTTTCCTTCCTTCTTTCCTTCTCTGTTTCGTTTGCCTATTCTCTCTGTTTCTTTTCTGTTTCTCTCCCCCCTTTCCTTTTGTTTTTTGTTTGTATATATATAATAATATAATAATATATAATAATATATAATATATATAATATAATAATATAATAATATAATAATATACCTTAAAAATCTCAGATTTTTCTATGTTATGCCGCCTCAATTATATAAAATGGTATAATTACCATTTTGGCCCTTCATAATTTTTTAATCTATAATTTAACTTTTACTTTCATTTCAATTTAGTCCTTTTCATTTAATTTCCTACCCAAACGTTAAAATTTTCTAACGAAAGTTTAATAATAACTTAATGACATTCCATAAATATTTTTAGAAATATTTATGGCTCACTTTATGAATTCGAGGTCTCAATACCTCGTTTTTGGCCCAATTTTTTTCTAATTAATTCTTTCAGTTCACAAAATTCACTAATTTTAAAATATTTCTAAAATCACACTTAACTTATAATTATCGATTAACAAAATTTTCTAACTTTTCGTCAAATTTAGTGATCTCGAATCACTGTTCCGACACTATTAAAATTGGGCTGTTACACCACAAGATGCTTCATCTTATCATATGAGGTCAAAGAATCATAAACCTCATCAACTGTGAGAGACTCACGGCTGTATAAAATCGTGTCTCTGAAGGTTGAATAGGACGGGGGCAACGAACAAAGTAGAATTAACCCTAGATCTTCCTTATCATACTGAACCTCCATGGCCTCCAAGTTTGAGAGAATTTCTTTAAACACTGTTAAGTGTTCGTGCACAGACGCACCTTCTTCCAAACGATGAGCATAAAGACATTGCTTCTTATGCAACTTGCTAGTTAGCGTTTTCGACATACATATTTGTTCTAGCCTCTTCCATAATGCAGCGGCGGTTTTCTCTTTCATTACATCCTGCAAAATTTTGTTAGACAAATACAAATGTAGCTGTGTTAACGCCTTTCGATCCTTGCGATTCTTCTCTTCCTCCGTAAATGTCGAAGGCATCTTATCTACCCCTAGTAGGGCTTCCTCTAAATCCATCTGTGCAAGAACTGCTTGCATCTTTATCTGCCACAATGCGAATCTGGTGTTGTGATCCAACAGCGAAATTTCATACTTCAAAGACGCTATTACCGTGATCGAGATGAAAAAAACAGGAAGCTCTGATATCAATTTGTGAAAAATATAACGTCGGTAATGACAAATATATCGCAAAGAAAAGAGAAATAAAAATAAAGAACACACAGATTTTACGTGGAAACCCTTTCGGGAAAAAACCACGGGCAGAGGAGAAGAAAATTCACCATGTCGAATTCGAATCAATTACAAGAGGAATAAACCATGTCTATTTATAGGCTTATAAAGCCATATTCTAATAGGAGTGTAGTAAGATTGAAACTCCTTATTCTAATCAATATCAAATAGATAGAGTTTAATAAGGTTTAAAAAACCTTATTTAAAATAAAATAAAAGAAGTGTAATTCTATAGGGATTCTTCTTTTATTTTATTTAAATAAGAATTTGGGTCACTTAATTCTAACAATTATCACTTGATAAATTATAATAACATCTAAATATGCGCTGCATAATTAAAATAAATTAGGTTAACTATAAATTGGTTTATCGGTAAAAATACATGTACTTGATGCCCCACCCAAGAAAGGGACCCAAGCCCCAGTAGCCCTGCTAAATGGTGATTCAACATAGATTCTACATCTTGGAACCAAGCCAATTTTAGGGCCGCTTTGTGATAATGGAACCAACCGGCAAAAAGCATTAAAGCCGCAAAGACCAATGCACCGGTTGCGGTACAATAGAGTTGTAATTCACTAGGATGCTCGCTAAATCTGAAAAAAAAAACTAGAGGTTATTTGTATTCCTCTGAAACCCCCACGCATGTTGCCATTCAAGATTTCTTGGCCCAATATTGGCCAAACCACATGGGCGCTAGGTCCAATGTGAGTAGGATCGCTGAGCCATGCTTCATAATTGAAAAAACGAGCATCGTGGAAATACTTGCAGCTCAACCAAAGAAAGATGATGGAGAGTTGGCCGAAATGGGCACTAAATATTTTGCAAGAGGTCTCTTCCAAATCATTGGTATGGCTGTCGAAATCGTGAGCATCGACATGTAGGTTCCGGATTCAAGTGGTAGTATTAGGTCCCTTAGCTATTGTTCTTGAGAAATGGCAATTTTAGTTTTTTTTTTTTTAACAATCTCATTATAGGTTCTGATCATATCTGTTTTCTTTTTATACAATGTTTAGAATTATCCATAAATAGGAGTATAATGCGTTTCAACCCACTCAAGCTTACGTCCCTCGCATTGGCAATAATATTTATGCCAATCAAATTAAGACTCAATCGACTAATTTTAACCATTTTTAAAAATTAATAATTTAATTTAAACAATTTTAATATAAAACTTTTAAATTTATCCTCAAAATTTTATAATATTATCTCCACATTTGTAAATAAAAATTTCCACTTCACCCTCAATTATTACTTACAAAATTTAAAAACTCACTGTAATTTATAATTTTTTATAGCATAAACTTTTCTATTGATTAAACATCACATCAGTCTATAATTGTGAAAATAAGTAAAGAATACCGAATGAAAACAACCCAATCACCTTCGTCGTTTACATGCAATTTGCGATCGATTTTGAATGGCAATCACAGCTTAACATGGATATCATGTATTTGTCAAAGGTTTTATCGAGTCAAATTAAGTTATTTTATTATAATTTTTAAAAGATTTATATTGTTCTTTATTATATAAACATATATATATATATATATTAATTTGTTGTCTTGTTTCTTATTTTATTTATATAAATTATAGAGATATCCCATTGATTTGAATTTTTGTGTATTAAAATATTAATTATATAAAGTTATGTGTATAAAACCAATTCGATTTTATATTACTAAGAATATATTCTTTTATGTGAATTTATATTTTGGTCACTTAATTTTAAAATATTATAAATTGGTTATTGAATTATTTGAAAGTTTTCATTTAATTCATTGAGCTGGCAAGATCGCTATTGTATGACCTTTTCTATTTGTACCACCTACACCAATATTTGAAAGTTCTCATTCCCTTTCTCTTCTACAGTTCGAATTTTTTATGAAACAATTGTGGATGTCACAAATTTGAGAGCTAAAATCCAAGCAGCTTTTTTTCCCGATCTCCTACACTGACTGTCAAATTGACTTAGATATAAAATATGTTTTTTTACTCGTCAATGGATACTAATCTACTGTATTGATCGTCAAATCATCACTTGGAGTTTGCTAGTCAGACTTTAAAAAAAACATTTAACAACTCAGTGACTTAAATAAAAACTTGTGAATAATTCAATGACTTGAATAAAAACTTTCAAATAATAGTAACTTTTTTAAATTGAATGATGGAACATATAACCACATGTATTTCCCCACTCTTTCCATGTCCATTTTACTCTTTTTTTTGCTACTTTAAGCTCTTCCTTACTCCATTATAATTTTTTGTGTGTGTTAATAGTGTTGGACAAAACACGTTAGTGAATAAAATATATAAATATATGTCGAAAACATTTTTTTGAAAAAACAGGGTCGATTTTGATTTTGAAAACGAAAATGAAAAAACGTGTCGCCACCAATCCTTTTTGATGAGGTGTGATTGGGTCATCTCGTAATTTGGTCATTTTAATAAAAATTTTAATTTACTAAAACGATGATTTTTGGTCTACGAAATCCAGAAAATGGGTTCGGGAGTCGGTTACGCACGAGGAAGGGTTAGCACCCTCGATACGCCCAAAATTGGTACCTAGTTGATTAGTTAACGTCTTAGTGTCGAAAATCAAAAACTCGGAAAGAATTTAAAATACGATCCCTTTCTTGCATTAATGTATATTTTGTTTTGGAATGCTTAAATAAGTCGAAAATATGTTGAAGACTTTCTTATCTCGAGGCAACAAAATATCACATCCCTTAAGTTAAGACATGACATTTCGAATCTTTGAGAATAATTTGGCCTTTGATTTTTATTTGAAATCTTACGTGTTTTAATTTTTGAAAGGATATTCAATTTTTTGAATTCAACGAGAAAAAATTGAAACACCGTAAGTTAGAGCATGATTTCATCGAATTTTTCAAATACGGAACATTGCCCTTTTTTGAAAATTTTGTTGACGTGTTCGGATTGTAAGAACCCATTATTGCCCGGGCCCCTACCAATTAAAACAAAAAACAAAAAATAAACAAAACAGAATAAACAACCAAAGTTAAAGTCCATGTCCATCACATTTTTAAAACCCAAATCAGCCTACCCAATTGCACTAAACCCAAACACCAATTTTAATTTAAAGCCTAGCTTAGCGACCCAATGTTTAGAACGGCCCAAGTGGCCCAAATTTTGGTTTCAGAATTTGAAACCCTAAGACCTAGCCCCGCAGCAGCGCCGCAAGCAGCTCTTCCCCTCACACACTCGCCACGACTGCTCGTACGGCCTCCTACAGCCACGTCCGCTCCGTACCTGCGAAAATAAAAAACAACCAGCACAGCAAGAAAAACGAAAAGAACGATTGTATTTTATTTTTATTTTTCGATTTCGGCCTTTAAAAGGACCGAAACAAACCACTGTAAGTTTCTTCTTCACGATTTTTGTATAAGGAAATACAAAATCAATAGCAATAAAAAATCATATTGAAGGAAAAAGGTTTTCGACTCTTTTTCTTTTTTTTTTTTCGCACTGCTGCTTTCCTTTTTTTTTATTTTTTAAAATCAATTTTAAATAAAATCGAGAGAGGAGGGCTTACCTGGGGTTTACTCGTTGAATCTTCAGCAAAGATGGAGGTGCATGAAGCACTGATGACCCTCAAGGGCAGCTTCTTGGCCGAAACCCTAGCAGAGATTTGGGGGAGGGTTTTGTTTCGACAAATTTTGGGGAAATGGTAGATAGCCATTCTTTTTTTAAGTTTTAAGAACAAACAAAAACGGCGTCGTTTAGTTTTTTAGAAATCAGGTGCCGAAATGGCACCGTTTGGTGCTTAATCCACATATCCGACCCAATCCAAAGGAAGGATCTACGTGTTTTATTAAAAGGGGATTATTTGCGCGTTTAGTCCTTGTTTTTTCGTGCTGCTATCCAATTAGCTCCGTTATATTTTTTTTGGATTTTTAATCGATCTCTGTAATTTGCGTGCTATTTCAATTTGATCCATTCTATGTGCTGCGTTTTGGATATTTAAATATTGCTATTTTAACCCCTAATTATTTGAGCGCATTTTAATTTAGCCCTTAACTCTGTTGAAATTTTTATAAAATAGCCTGTTAATTTCGTTATCATTTCAATTAAGTATTTCTCTTAGTTTATCAAATTTATTCATCATTTATTTGTAGAAGTTATTTTAATAAATTATTTTGAACTCTTTTATTGATTTTACAATGTTTTAATTTGTTTTAAACTTTCATTTGCATATATTTTTATTTATTATATATGTTTGATTCAAAATATTTCTTTTATATGTCTCTTTGTCTTAATATTTTGTATAATATTCAGCTTAAATACCCTTCTATATATATATATATATATATATATATATATATTACTAATTCATATATATATATATATATAATTTATATTAAAATCATCTCATTTTATATCTATTATCAATTTCATATTATTTTGTATATATACTTTCTTTTAAATCTATCTATGTATATATTATATTTTAAATTTATATAAATATACATAATTGCTCCTTTAAAAATCTTATTTTAAATTATATTTTATTTATATCAAACACTTTTCTATAGTTTTTCACATATACATTATTTATTAAGTTTTTATCTTGGATAGGTATACTTGTTTTTAGATTATCTTGTATATTATACATTTTAAATTTCTTCTTATATAATATTCATTTCATAAATTCATTTATAAATTATTATATCTTTTCGTTCATTGACCTTGGATTGTTAAAATAGGTCTTTCGAAATGGAGTATGTCATAAAATAATTGCTATTGTGTATTTTTAAATTGCTTGTATCATTACCTTTCATAAGGTTGAGTTCATATATTATTTTATGTTTGGTGCCATGCTTATGTTTCTTGGTATTGTTTTGTGATTCAAGTTCCAATGTACTTAAACTCTTATTAGAAACTTTCATCCCGAGCATATTGAGTAAATACTTTATAAGTCGATTTTAAAATCGCTCATTTAAGAATTCCTCAAAACAAGGCAATATTTACTGATTGGGAATTTGAGGAATCGTGCCCTAACGTGCTGGGTTTCGATTTTTCATTCGGCCAAATAGCTAAGTATCCTTTCGTAATTTTGTCTACGTTTTCCTTTTATGTAACACCCCAAACTCGACCCATACGTTTCGACCGGATCTGGTATGCTATGGGTTGTACATTGAAAACTTTTGCTTTGTTGGTTTTGGAAATCGTAAGTTAATTAGACAATATTTGAATAAAGAAATGACGTTTGGAAAAAAAACTTGTATTATTATTGTTTCGTACAATTAAACCTTTGTCCTAATTTCATAAGTTGCAAACAATAAAAACTACTTAGGTGAATATGAACTATGGGGCCTTATTACATAAATACTCCCAAAATAAATAAAAAAGAAAACTTAAAGAAAAACCGAAAATAATCTATAGAAATATAAAGACTTGATGGCCCCTCGAGTCCATCTCGGCTCCCATATCCACGATCTACTGCTCATCTGAAAAGTTAAGGAAAATAAAGGGTGAGTCACCAAGACTCAGTGTGCAAATCCCGGAAACACATAAAAGGCTTGGGCTCACAAACACATTATGAGCCCTGGCCCAAACATAAAAACAACAATCATAATTACATGATAAACCATAAATGATGAATAGCCCAGCCCATCCTAGAATTTCATCCTCTACACACCAACCCGTACCAACCATCACACCTTGGGGATTTCTACAATCAACCCTCCATCCGCTACACACCATAACGACAGCCGTACTGCCTATTCCTGTTATTCAGGAATCATTAAACGTGGCATAGCCACCGATCACTATGTGACCTTAATAATACATCGTAGCATTTCGACAGCTGAGCTGCCTATCATAAAGACTGATCACTAGGTGACCTATGTGACAAAGCCACTGATCGCTATGCGACCTTCTTCCCCTTCATCATATCAATCCCACCCTATGCATACACACACAAAGAAAACATCATACAGACTTTCATATATTTTGATACACATAGAGGTGTCCATGATTACGTACCTGGCATCCTTGCCTAACCCTTTTAGGATTTTATTCGACTGTCTACACAGCCACTTTCTGGCTTTTTGGCCCATAACACATAAATTACAGTTAAAGAGTGTGTTAGAGATCTACACACCTGATTACCGTTAGAACGAGACCCTCTAAGTCGACGCTATCGGTAGTCAACACCACCACTATCTGCCTAAGGTATTGTTCAGAAGCCAGTAACGAAACATTAGGTTAAGGCACAACTAACGAAAAGAAAACGGTTGATCATCTTAAGGAGAATTGAAATCCTTACCTTGAAATACCGAAATTAGAGACTAGCGATTTCCGGCTTTTAGATCTAAACGAACAGGTTTCCTTCAAATCCCAGAATGCCGCGCAAAACGTAGGAAGAGAGTAAATATTAGCCTCAAACAAACCAAGTGGCCATTCGGTCTTGTCTCCTAAAAACCGAAAGAGATCTTAAGGAATAACAAGAGTCGACACTTACCTTACTAGGGAAGATTCGGCAACTCCTAGGAGTTTTCGGCTTTTGAGAAGATCAAGAAGAGAAGATAATAAGAAGAAATCTAAGTAGTTTCGACTTTTAGTTGAAGGAATCGGCAAAACGAATAGAGAGTATTCGGCTATGGAGATGAGAGGAGAGTTCAGGGTTTCGGCTTTTGAAAGAAAAGATGTTGAGAAGATTGGGAGGTTTTGGCTTTTGAAGAAATCAAAAGAAAAGAAATTGCAGAGGAAGACTGAGAATTTCGGCACAGGGAAAGAAGAAAAGAATAGGGTTCCGAATGCCGGGATTGAAGAGATATCCCCTATATTTAAAGAAGATTTCGGCACCTACTGCTTAAAATCAAAAACGCCCTTCCTGATAACTAACAACTAATCAAATAGTAGGGGAAATTTCGGCACCCCTTTGCCATAAAGAAACTGATTTCTTCACTCCTCTAGGTGATGGAATTTCGGCCAACACCTAGCCTTGCAGATAGCTCCTATCTTTTCTCCTTTTATCTTCCATATTATCAACTATAATATCTACATTATCCTATTTACATAAATCCTCCTATTTTTGAGCCTTGTTGCCGTCCACTCCACCTAACCATAATGCCGAAAATTAGCTAACTTAAATTAAAAGAATTGGGCTCCATGAAACTTAAATTTGGACCCCTTACTCCCTTGTGTGGCGTCACCTCCTTGCTCCCTAAGTGGCGCCACTGACCACTGGGCCACAAGCCCATTTTGATATTTTAAACACAGATACCACCTTTTAAACCCTATAGTGCCCAAACAAAAATTTCACCAAGGCCTTGACCACATCCTGAGCCCAATTTGGACCCCTAACAGTTAAATTAACTCATTACACATATTCACCCATTAAACGCATAGGCCCAAAAATTCAGGATGTTACATTTTAAAAGACAAGGCAATATTTCGTGTTTGGAAATCCGAGAAATCTTACCCTAACGTGCTGGGTTTCAGTTTGTCATTTGTCCAAATAACCAAATATCCTTTCAAAATTTCAATGCATGTGTCTTGGAAATTTTGGGATGATCTTGAATTTGAGGACTTAAATTATCGTATCCTAACGTGCTGGATGTGATAGTTTATTCCTTCGGAACAAGAGATTCTTAATATGCAAACTTGAGTATCTTCAAACGGGTCAAAGGAGATCATAATTTTAAAATCCTTTTAAATTTTCGACTCAAGGACATTAGTTAATCAATTTGGTACCAATTTTGGGCATTGCGAGGGTGCTAATCCTTCCTCGTACGTAACCGGCTCCCGAACCTATTTTCTTAGATTTCGTAGGCCAAAATTATTTGTTTTAATAAATCAAAAGGTTTTATTAAAATAATCCATCTCAAGGTGATCCGATCTCACCTCGAATAAAAGATTGGTGGCGACTCCATTTTTCTTTTTTAAAGTCGATCCCCACTCCATATTTTTTTAAAGTCGATCCCCGTTTTTTAAAAAAAAAATGGTTTCAACACGGATAAAAATTAATTATATAAAATTTTACGTTGATGAAGGATGGTACAAAACGATGATATACGAATGAAATGTCGTGTTTAATAAAATGACAATAATGAATATACTAATGAATACAATATACGATAATCACATAATGTACATTATTTTAATGCTACTATGAACGATCAAAGAAAAATAAAATAAACAATAAAAATGATATTAATAATAATGTTAGTGACAACAATGCACACAGAAGAAAATACCAAATTTTTGAATATTATGAGGACAAAGAAATATATACGTACACAAATAAATATTGAGAAAAATAATTTAAAATATTGAAAATAAAATATCAAATTAAAAACAAATAAGAGGGGTGCAATTTGTAATAAAGTACAATAGATATTAAATAATGATGACAATGAATAATAATAATAATAATAATAATAATAATAATAATAATAATAATAATAATAATAATAATAATAATAATAATAATAAAGAAGTAAAGAATATGATAAAGGAAATAAATTACTATAAAGTACTAAAAAGTAAAGAGCAATAAATAAATAAATAACGAATAAATAAAGTAATACATAAATAATGAATAAAATATATATATATATATATATATATATATATATATATATATATGAATTTATAAATGGTGAAAATTAAGTGAATGGAGATCAAATTGAGATTAAATAATAATAATAAAAATAACAACAACAATAATAATAATAATAGTAACAATAATAATATTTATAATAATAATAATAGTAATATTAAAAATAATAATAAAATTGCAAAAAAAAATTAAAAGGACTGAATTGAACTCAAAATCAAAATTCGGGGCAAATCTGAAATAAATAAATAAAAGGAAAAGGACCACACTGAGCGCGCGAATAACAAGGAGGGACCAAAAGGGAAATTAATCCCCGCCCTCCAAAATGACGTCGTTTGGTTGTGGACTTAATTGAAATAGCGATCAAATATGGGGTAAAAATTAAAAGATAAAGAAACCTAATTGTAAAGTGATTCAAAAGCGGAAGGGCTAAAGGTGCAATTAACCTTTCTGCTTAAAAACGCGCAGATCTTAGGCCGGGTCGGGTCAGCACACGGGTCAAGGGGGTTAAACGACGCCGTTTCAGCGCCTAAATGCACGGCCTAAAACGACGCCGTTTCGAACATATATATAAACTAAATAACCCCCCCAAAAACCATTTGAGCCTATTTTCAGAAAAAAAAAATTTTCCTTCCCCCTTTTATTTCCTCTACAAGCCTCCATAGGTCTGGCTGGATTCCGATGCGCCACCGTCGCGCACCGGCGCCGGCGCCGGTGCCACCGTATACAGCGACCGAAAGATCGTAAAGGTAATTTTTTATTTTTGCTATATATATATGTATACTTTTTTAAAGGAAAAATAAAGAAAATATAGGTATATGTATGTATATTCGAAGAAGGAAAATAAAGAAACTAAAATAAAAAAATAAAAGAACTAAGATCTCACAAATTCGATTTTTGAATCCATTTTTGTACTCAAAGTCTCTTCTTTTTTTTTTTTAAAAAAAAAATCAATCCTGATTACATTGTATTTCGTGGCTTTATATAGCCGGATTAAACAACTATTTGTTTCTATTTTTTGTTTGTTTCTACTTGGTTCTTCTGCTTGGCTTCTTGCGTGTTGCTTTTCTTGCAGGTAACAGTGTCAGACGCACATGGGGGCAACGATGCTGGTAGTGTACAGAGGCAGGAGGCTTGCGGCTGCTAGGGTTTCTTAGTGGCTGAAAATGTTTTAGGTTTTGGGCCATGTTTAGGATTTGTGCTTTTTTTTTTAAAATGGACTGTAATGGACTGTCAGGCCCGGGCTAAAATTGGGCTCTACAATATAAATAAAAAAAAATATATATAAAATAAAATAAATTGAATAATTTATACTTAAATTATCGGATATGAAAAAAACTAATATATAACATAACAAGAAGTAGAAATTAAAAAGAAGAAACGAGTTTTACTAGATGTTGAGGCTTATTTTACACAGTTCCCTTAAGACAGATTCGACTGCTCCTATGGTACTTGGAGAAATGATAATACTCTAGAATGACATATTTTTATGTGCTAATTGTATATTTATGTTGAGTATGATTCTACTAATTTGGGCTATTTATGGTCTTTTATCTTGTAGGGACTAAATTGGAGGCAAAAGCAAAATTAAGGGCCAAAAATGTGAAATTAAAGATAAAATGGACCAATGTGCAACAAAAGGAAAAGTTGGTGCCAAAAGTGCAAGCATGGAGGACACAAGGATTGAAATGCAAAAAGAAGAGACTTTGTTTTATTAGACTCTATTTTAATTATATTAGGATAATTAATATTAGGATAATTATTAAGGATTATTTAATTTAGGATTTATTTTATTTATCTTTATTTATCTTTGATTATTTGTAATTATCTTTAGGAATTTAAGTAGGACTAGTCTACTTATCTTAGCACTATAAATAGGGGATGAAGTAACTCAAATGGGGGTTCATCTTTTTCTGTAAACCCTCTCCCCATAACTCTTTTGTTCTTTCCATTTTTTTTAATAAAAAATCTCCATTTATATATTTTCTTTCCTACCACAACTATGAGCCACTAAAACCCTTCTAGCCAAAGGTTATCGAAAATCCCCAAAAAGGGTTCTTGAGGTTTAGAATCCGTACTTAGCCTTCTCAACAGGGTATTCATCGTTTCTCCGCATTACGGGGCTGACGCTTCCGTCCATGTCCCTTAAAAAGTGATCTTTTCAACGTGTGCAAGAAACGGCCGTTTTGTATATTTTGAGAAGGTTGCACAGTCGGTTCGTTAACTTACTGCGTCAGAGGTTGGCGAGCCCAAGAGACAAAATGGCGTGGGATTCGCCATTGAGAAACGTTGATCTAGCATAGATGATCCCACAAGAGCGATTATTGGCTAGAGTCAGGTTCCACCAAATTGAAGTCTAAATCCTTGGAGCTGGTGGTCGTAGGCGTCCTCTTCCACTATAACTGGCTTATTCGGTTGAGAAGGACCATCTAGAAGCCAAGGATTGAACCCAAGGCGGATCGAGGCAACTGGAGGCTGGAATCTCTCCACATAAGAAACTTTCTCTAAACTCTTTCTTTTTATTTTCCTCATTTTAATTTTCGTACTTTATTCTCATAATTTCAATTCGTCTTAAATTATTTTTTTATTTTTATTTTTCCAGATCTAAACTATTAATTCTGTTTTTTTTATTTTTCCAGGAACGTAGGTTTTCTTGGGCACGATTCTGCCTAGGATTTTGAGAAACAAGTATTCGTATAATCCGGTCCCTGAGGATTCGACCCTACTTCCCCTTACTGTTATTTTTACTATTTTATAGGGAATAGGATATATTTGGTGCTTTCAACGACGCATCAAATTTTGGCGCCGTTGCTGGGGATCGATAACGTACTAATCTTGTTTTTTGTTTTCTATGACCAGATCTGCTCCAGGCACTCTTGCGTTTGATCCAGAGATTGAAAAGACTACGAAAGCTAATAGAAAAGAAACAAAGTTAAGGAAAAAGCAGTCAGTGGTGGTAGGGACTCAAAGCAATCCACCGCCAGAAATCAGAATCGACGACGAAGCAGAATCTAGGGTTAACGAAAACCCTACTCAAACACTTGAAAGTAAAGCAGAAGAAGTCGATTCACTTGAAGAAGTGCTCAACGCTAGGGTTGATGAAAACCCTAATTTAGCACCTCAACCAATGGCTCAAACAATTCGGCAACTAGCTGAAGCTCCGACAGAACAATCGCCATTGTGCATCACATATCCTACTATGGATACCGATTTTGAACTGAAATCAGGGTTAATTCAGTTGCTGCCAACATTTCGAGGGTTACAAAATGAAAACCCCCATCAGCATTTGAAGGAGTTTCATATGGTTTGTCTGAGTATGAAACCTCAAGGCGTAACTGAGGATCAAATTAAATTGCGCGCTTTCCCTTTTTCCCTAGCAGACTCAGCTAGGGAATGGTTATTTTATTTACCTCCTGGATCTATTACTGCTTGGGCTGATTTATCTCGTTTATTTCTCAACAGGTTTTTTCCAGCATCTTGAGCAGCTGAGCTAAGAAGAGAGATCGTGAGAATAAGGCAGAAAGAAGCGGAGACTCTTTATGATTATTGGGAGCGGTTTAAGAAGTTGTGTGCGAGCTGCCCACAATATGGTATAACAGAGCAATCTCTCCTCCAGTAATTTTATGAAGGTTTGAAATCGATGGAGATGAATATGGTAGACGCTGCTAGTGGAGGAGCGTTGGTCAACATGACCCCCCAACAAGCAAGGGACTTAATCTCTACAATGGCTGCAAATTCTCAGCAGTTTCGAGCTAATCCTGAGCCCCCTAGAAGGGTTCACCAGCTAAGTAATTCAACTTTAGAGGATAAAGTTGATAGACGTACTATTATGATGAATTCTCTTATTGCAGAAAAAGCTAAACCAGCCCGGTTATGTGGAATATGTGCTACACCTGAGCACACAACTGATACTTGTCCCAGTTTGTATGACGATACTATGGCTCATTTAAATGCTGTGGGTAATTTTCCTGGCCCACCATAGAGGCGATACGACCCTTACGCTAATACCTACAACCTAGGATGGAGGGATCACCCTAACTTAAGTTATGGGGCCAACCCATAATATAACCAGCTATACCAAAACCGAGTTCTATAGCAGCCACAAGACTCAGGTAATTCTCTAGAAACTTTGGTCAATCAATTAGCAGCTAATATGCTTGATTTTCAATAGAAAACCGAGACATCTATAAGAGAATTGACTATATCAGTTGAGAAATTGAACTCTCAAGGGAAGCTACCGTCACAAACAGAACCGAATCCAAGACAACACGTAAATACAGTGACGTTACAAAGTGGAAAAGTGTTGGAATCAATTCCCGACAGAAATCTTGCCCAAGAAATCTCCCAGGAAAAACTCGAAAAAGATGAACAGGTCTGACCGAAACCCCCATTACCCAGAATTCCACCTCCATTTCCAGAACAATTCAACCAGTGTCGAAGAGGTAAAGAGGACAAGGAAATCCTTGAAACATTTAGGAATGTCGAGATCAACATTCGGCTGTTGGATGCCATCAAGCAAATTCCACGTTATGCTAAATTTCTTAAAGAGCTTTGCACCAATAAGCGGAAGTTAACAGGTAATGAAAGGGTGAATGTAGGTGAAAATGTGTCCGCAGTGTTACAGCAGAAAATGCCGACAAAATGTAAGGATAGGGGCATGTTTGCAATACCATGCAAAATAGGTCATTTGGGAATTAAAAAGGCTATATGTGATCTAGGAGCCTCCATAAATGTCATGCCTTTTTCTGTTTATGAATCACTTAACGCAGGTTTTTTGACAAAAACAGGTGTTAGCATTCAATTGGCAGACAGGTCCGTTGTGCATCCCGAAGGAGTCCTCGAGGACGTATTAGTCAAAGTCAATAGACTTATCTTTCCTGCAGACTTTTATGTGATAAAAATGGAGGAGGATAAAACTCCTGGGTCTTCAGGCATCTTGTTGGGGCGACCTTTCCTTAGTACCGCAAATACTAAGATTGACGTCCGAAGCGGAACCCTCACGATGGAGTTTGATGGGGAGATCGTGAAGTTTAACGTTTATGGCACAATTAGCCACCCAAGTGAAGTCTTGGACGTAAACCGTGTCGACATAATTAACTCATCAGTAGAAAAAACTTTTGAGTCATCTTATGAAGATAAATCTAAAATGATGTTTGATGATTATGAATCTGTTAATAAATTATTGGCTCCTATGGATACTAAACTTCTACCTTCTGTTGTGCAGGCATCAGATCCGAAATTAAAACCACTTCTCGAGCATCTCAAATTCACATTTTTGGAGAATGATGAGACCATTGCGGACTTAAAAGGGATTAACTCCTTGAAGGAAAATATGAAACCAACGAAAGAGGCGCAAGGATGATTAAACCCAAATATGGTGGATGTGATAAAAAATGAGAATTTCCAAGCTCACACGATTAAAAAGATTTATTTTGAGCCACCGTAGAACTATTTAAGCCGTCGAGCTAATGACGTTAAACAAGCGCTTGTTGGGAGGCAACCCAATCTTTATTTTTCTTTTATTATTTATTTTTCATTCTTGTTATTATTTATTATTTTCTTTTTTTTTCCTTTTTAATTTCTTCCAATTTTATTTTATTCCAATAAATTTCTCTTCTTCCATCTAGGTAAAATGGAGCTAAAATACGAAGAAAAAAAGGCAGAAAGTGAGCCAGAATGCCATATCCCTGCAGCCAAACAAGCCTATTCTAGCCACATCGTCCCCTTCACGCACAAGTCCTCCGCAATCGACAGTAGTTACACAGGGAGTTTTTCTAAACTTTTCTACCTATTTATTTCTTTTGCGTCCACATTGAGGACAATGTGTTTTAAGTAGGGGGAGGTACTCTTCGTATTACTGTTGTCTTCTGCTATGATTTATGTTTGCTGTTTGAGGCTCCATTTTGTCCATTCATTTTTTTTAAGGATATTCTGTCGCTTTTCATGCCCAAGAATTTGACCACGACTTGCCACTGTTTGACCTACATGCATGATTCTTGGCTACTGAGTTAGTTATGGTTCTGTCTGTTTGATTTTATCTCCACTGTTTTATTTTTATTAGGCTAAAAATAATTATGATTAATAAGTTAACTCTATCTTGCTTTTCGTAAAATTGATCAAGTTTAATATCAAGTGGACACTTAATACATTTGCATGCCTAAATTATGTTCATGTCTATTAGGTGGTTACTAAAACTTATTTTCGACACTTGATTATTTCTCTTAAGTCCTCTTAAAATTAAAATTTCGTGTAAATTTTATTTAATAAATGTTTCCAAGGTTATGAGTGCAGCTTAGAACGTGACTGACTGAGTAACCGAGGTAGGGTGCTTGGGTTGTAATTCTACTTCGCGTCAAAAGATTGTGTGACGTGATAGGTAAAACTCCGCTAACCAAGGTTATGAGTGCGGCTCAGAACGTGACTGACTGAGTAACCGGTGTAGGGTGCTTGGGTTGTCATTCTACTTCGCGTCAAAAGGTTGTGTGACGTGATGGGTAAAACTCCGCTAACCGGAAATATATTCCTAAGTAAATAAAAAAAAGAAAAAAAGAAAAAAAGAAGAAAAAAAAAAGAAAAGAAAAGAAAAAAAATATAGTACTAATAAAATTTCAGTTGGGGACTAAAAGCGGAAATAAATAGAGTGTCTTAGTAGGTTTGGTAATTTACCTAAATAGCATGAAATAATTCAAGACGATTTTAATTTTTGTGTGTGTTAATTAGAAAACTTTTTCTGTTTTACTTAAAGCAAGCTTAGAAGTTCTCTTATTTTTCATATGCATTTTTGACTAATTTTTATAAAACTTTGGAGAGGAATTTCTTTCAGGATCTAATCTTCACAGTGGTTAGGAACCATACTTGAGGACAAGCATGGGCTAAGTAGGGGGAATCTGATAATACTCTAGAATGACATATTTTTATGTGCTAATTGTATATTTATGTTGAGTATGATTCTACTAATTTGGGCTATTTATGGTCTTTTATCTTGTAGGGACTAAATTGGAGGCAAAAGCAAAATTAAGGGCCAAAAATGTGAAATTAAAGATAAAATGGACCAATGTGCAACAAAAGGAAAAGTTGGTGCCAAAAGTGCAAGCATGGAGGGCACAAGGATTGAAATGCAAAAAGAAGAGACTTTGTTTTATTAGACTCTATTTTAATTATATTAGGATAATTAATATTAGGATAATTATTAAGGATTATTTAATTTAGGATTTATTTTATTTATCTTTATTTATCTTTGATTATTTGTAATTATCTTTAGGAATTTAAGTAGGACTAGTCTACTTATCTTAGCACTATAAATAGGGGATGAAGTAACTCAAATGGGGGTTCATCTTTTTCTGTAAACCCTCTCCCCATAACTCTTTTGTTCTTTCCATTTTTTTCTTTTTAATAAAAAATCTCCATTTATATATTTTCTTTCCTACCACAACTATGAGCCACTAAAACCCTTCTAGCCAAAGGTTATCGAAAATCCCCAAAAAGGGTTCTTGAGGTTTAGAATCCGTACTTAGCCTTCTCAACAGGGTATTCATCGTTTCTCCGCATTACGGGGCTGACGCTTCCGTCCATGTCCCTTAAAAAGTGATCTTTTCAACGTGTGCAAGAAACGGCCGCTTTGTATATTTTGAGAAGGTTGCACAGTCGGTTCGTTAGCTTACTGCGTCAGAGGTTGGCGAGCCCAAGAGACAAAATGGCATGGGATTCGCCATTGAGAAACGTTGATCTAGCATAGATGATCCCACAAGAGCGATTATTGGCTAGAGTCAGGTTCCACCAAATTGAAGTCTAAATCCTTGGAGCTGGTGGTCGTAGGCGTCCTCTTCCACTATAACTGGCTTATTCGGGTTGAGAAGGATCATCTAGAAGCCAAGGATTGAACCCAAGGCGGATCGAGGCAACTGGAGGCTGGAATCTCTCTACATAAGAAACTTTCTCTAAACTCTTTCTTTTTATTTTCCTCATTTTAATTTTCGTACTTTATTCTCATAATTTCAATTCGTCTTAAATTCTTTTTTTATTTTTATTTTTCCAGATCGAAACTATTAATTCTGTTTTTTTATTTTTCCAGGAACGCAGGTTTTCTTGGGCACGATTCTGCCCAGGATTTTGAGAAACAAGTATTCGTATAATCCGGTCCCTGAGGATTCGACCCTACTTCCCCTTTACTGTTATTTTTACTATTTTATAGGGAATAGGATATATTTGGTGCTTTCAACGACGCATCAAGAAACGCTAGTTGAATGTCTCCCAAGATTCAACAACATGATGATCATAGCAATAGCACCTCTGCAGTGATTAACGAACAAACGAAGCCTTTTTCTATCACCGAACATTGGAAAATATAGAGAGGAAAAGAGAAGAATTTTGGGGAGAAAATAATCCCGGTGTGAGAGAGTGAGATTGAGCAAAAAATTTTGAAGATGCCTTTTATTGGCATTCAAAGTGGATGAATTTTGGAAATATCCATGTATAAATCTGCTCTACATCGTGCGACTTGACCCCGGCAGGTTTGGACTTGCATCCTTACATGCAAGGTAAGATTCCAAGCTTAATCATTCAACTATTATTTAAGTGGATTCTCATATATATACACATCTCACACTTGGTATTTAACCAATATGGGATCTAAGCTTTTCTTTTCCTCAACAAATATTTCCAAGGAGCTTACTTTGAGCATCAATTTCTCATTAATCACTCAACCATTTTGAGCATATGATATACCATTGTAAATGTCCCATGGAGTAGAATATGAAACCATAATTTTATGATTAAACTCTCCACCTTTACCTATTGAAAATATGACTCAAAGTTCCCATAAATTATAATTTTTCCAACAAATAGATTTCTTGAAGCATAAGCTCCGTCTCCTAAACACATTTATTTTGTAAGAATCTGAGAGAATTTGAACCGATTTTATCATCCTCAGAGTGTGACTTTACGTGATCTATCACTAATAATGTGTAAACAAAACTATGGTTCAAACGATAACAATACTAAATGGGAATTGATCTGGTTGGATTTCTATTTTGTATCTTACTCTTCTTCTTTTTTCCCCTTAAAATAATAATAAATCTATGAACATTATCATTTAAAATAAAAATAAGAATTTCTAATTTTACTATAAAGATATATGTCCTTTGGATGACAAGCTTGCAGTGCAGTAGAGGAGGTGTAATCACACCACACCCTAAAAATCCCACTGGTCTATTTTTACCCAGTTAAAATTTTAAAGTTGCGTTTGCAGCCTTTTTTCCTTTTTTGTCCTTCCTAATAAATCTTAAATCTTCAAACTGGAGAAGATACCAAGATCGTATTGTGTACTCAACTCTCTTGCAGAACTTTAGAAACTCAGCCCGATCAGAACTATGTTCTGCAACACATGAAAACAGTAAAGACTCAAGTAAAGAGAGGAAGTGGAGAAATGGGAAGCATACCAATAAGGTTGGCCAAAGTCATGATGAGTTTGGGCTTGAGAATGGGAATGACGGCTTCACGCTCTAGTCGAATTACATCCTTGTTTTTGCTGCCCATTGCAGAGAAGTATGAGTTTGAGATTCAAAGGCCAAACCGAAAGAAAGGATGAAGAAAATAGAAAGAAATATATGACTTTATGAGCCTATAAAACAATTTAAAATAAAACAAAGAAATCATAATAAAATTTATAATATAAAAGTAAATAATTATAAGTAGTTAAATATAAACCTAAAATTAATTATATAATTAATTAAAATATTTATAATAAAATATCATAAGATACATTTTAATATTTTATTAAATAAATTTATAAATTAACATATTTTTAATAATTTTGTAAAAGTTTATATATCAATTCTAATATAATGTACTTAATAGTCATTTTATATTCTCACCTCACCGCTACAGCTGCGTTTGAATCCAAACACACACTCCACCATTGTTTCTAATCTCACTGCTATAGTATTCAATCTCACCGCTACAGTGACTAATCTCACCGCCACCGCTGTTTTTAATCTCACCGGAGGTAAACACACCGTCCATCCAAACTAAGCCTAAAAAAAACTAACGTGATTCAAAACTTCTTGAAAATTTAAGACCTATTTTTCTTTATCTCATGTCAAAATTACAAAGTCTATCTAAAAATGATGAAAAGAAAGATAATTGAGTTTGTTTATATAGCATTGTACACCAACTTGTCAAAAATACATATAAGATCCTAAAAATTCAAATTTAGGTATAAAATCTTTTTAAAGTTACAAAATATTACAATTATATTTCATAGGTATATATCAAAATCAATCATTACAATCACAGACTGAATTCAAATTGGTACTTCATCGGAATAAAATTAGACTAAAATTACACTTGATGAGATTTAAAATTAAAATTTAAAAATTCATAAATTAAAACGATAAAGTGTTGTGTTCAACAAAACATTGATGTCACTTGATAAGTTGCTCTTTCATTCGAAAATGCAATCTCTGATGTGGGCAAGGGCGGTTCATGATGACATTCAATTTCTGAAGGGTTCATGGTGGTTTTGCCCTGCGAAATGCAGCCCTTCGAGAAGTAAAGCCAATGCTGTAGTTATTCATTGGACTCCACCTCCCCCAACGTGGTAGGTGTTGCTAAAGAGGACGAAGCTGGATGTGGTGGGCTGTTGCGAGATGGGAAAAGGATTGTTCGTTCTTTGTTTTTTGGGCCAATTAATGCCGTCGGATCGGAAATGGCAGAAGTAATGGCTATTAAAACTGCCTTGGAGGTGTTTATTGGCATGGGATGGTATGTGAAAGTCCCTTCTGTTATTGAATCTGGTTCGTGCTTTGCTTTGGAGTGGATGCTGGAAAGGAATTCTAGGTCGTGATCTTTGTGGAATCTCTTCATTGATATCGGTGGTTGTATTAAACAACTGGTTCGAATTCACTTCACATTTGTTCATAGGCAACGAGTTGAATGTCTCAAGTCCAGAGTGCTTCAATTTGAACGGTTATTTTAGAAATTTTTGTATTCTGTTTATTTTCTGGAAGAGGTTGGTCGGGGAATTATTCAACTTAATAAAATGCAATTTTTTTTTCTTAAGAAAAAAACAAGTGGAATTATTGTTTTTTGCTTTAATTTTCAAACACGTGCACTGTACTAAAGACTAAAGGCAGATACTAAATTCTCACCAAAAAAAAAAAAAAAAGAAAAAAAAAGACAGATACTAATTAGGTGTCACTCTTTCACTTTTTTTTCAAGTCAAAAGAAAATACTACAAGCCTGTGTTCATGTTTGGGAAGCCAATCATTTTCATTAATTTTTCAAAATATTAATACAAGTGCTCTTCCTATAAGAGATTAGAAAATTTAATTTCAAAATTTTTTATTATTTTACTCGTGCTTCGTTCGTGAAGTCAGGAATTTTTTGGACGGAATTAAATTATATATTTTATTATAGTAAAAATATAATTTTGTTATTTTAATGCTTTATATTTTTATAAATTTTAAAGGATTAAATTTAAATTTTTATTATTTTGAGAGACTAAAATATAATTTTACTATTATTAATTTAAAATTTTATAAATTATAAGAAGTTTAAATGAAAAAATTTCATTTTAGAAATAGCGGAGCCCCTGCCATCCTAGATCTGTCCTTGCTTTGTTGGATTAATACACGTACATATATACATGTTTTATGAATATAGCATTTCACTATATTCTAATAAGCTTAGAATAAACCTTCAATTTAATACCAGAAATGATAATCTTCCAAGAAAATTAGTTTAAAAATGATTGGATTTTAATTTTAGCATTAAAATTCGACTAGAAGTGTTAATGATTTGAATTATATTTAGAGTAAATTTAGATGGTACCAAAATATGAGTTGTGAATTTTGTCCAAACTTCTATAATGCTAAGGGGTTAGTAGGAGTCTCGCTTCCTAAAATGGGAAATTTAATTTTTGGTGACCTTTTACAAATTATAAAATTTTAAATTAGTCTTTTAAAAATATAAAAATTTAGACTATTAAGATGGAAAAATTACATTTTAACTCTAAAATATATATAATTTAATTTTGGCCTTAAATTTTTTTCTAGTTTTACCCTTAGTGTCTATGGTCAGCCTTATTTTTTTTTTAAATTTTTGAAATAAATATTATTTTATTAACATTTAATAATTTTATATTTAAACATTTGTTTTACTATCATATATACGCAAGGGGTGTTTAATAAACAAAGTTTTGAGTATTTTTTTTAGTTGATTTGGGCATAAATGGAAGATTGAGTAGTCAAGCCCTCTAATTGTAGTGTTTGGTGAAGGGAGGTTTACAAGAGCTTGTTGAGCTAAAACCTCCAAAACAAAAAAGCATGGATGCACAATTTTTTTTACAGCTGATTAAGAATGAGATATGTAGAATAACATATCTGACCATGCTTGCTCAAAAATTACTCACTAATTAATTTCCATGATAGATGTTTATTTAAATAAAAAATACTTGCTCAAATAAAAACTTAATTATTTAAATTTTTAATAATTTTCATAACGGATGTTTTAATTCCTTGATAATAGTGTTTTCTTTCAATAATTTCACCTAATAAAGACTAAAGTGTTATAAACAAATAAATACTTAACAATAAAATATATCATGCCTTTATTTATCATTTTAAATAAACAATTAATAGAATGAGTTGATCAAATCGATTACTGTAATCAACTATCAACCAATTATCAAACAGAACCATAATTTTGTCAAAACCTTTTCAAAATATATCGAAAGCCTTCGAACTTAGATCAAATCTTGTTAAGTCTAAATTTGTCCATTTAATTATATATATATATTATTTTATAATTTATATTTTTACAATTATAATATTAATTTATATAATATTACAATGAAAAAAAAAGTCAGGATTTGCCTATGTCAATTAATTAATTATTAATTACATCCTTTATCACAAATGACAAAACCTCGGTTGTCGAAATCAGCTCCAGTTGAATAATTATTGGATACATAATAAAATATATTTTATTATGATTTTATTATTAAATTAATAAAAGATTTGGATTAGATAAAAGGAATTACATTACGAAAAATTGACAGCAGGGGGTTTTGCCTGTTTAATTTGTTTCAGGTGGGTTTGGATGGACGATTGAGTGCGATGCGGTGTGTTTATTTTTTGTCTCACACTACAGTATTTAATTTTACCACCACCACTGTTTTTATACTAACCGCAGGTAAACGCACCGCTCATCCAATCCCATCCTCAATTAGTTAATTGAGTTGAATCATAATTATTACAATAACAACAATGAAGCTGAATCAGTAATTATATAAATGAATTGATTGTATATAAAAATTGTATTTATACCTAAAAAATAATTTTCCATTTCTCTTAAAAGATGTAAAAATGCTATGAAGGTCTTTATATTAGTAGTAAAATTGTAGTTTGTCCCTTTTACCAAAAAAATAAGTAAATTAACCTTTGTATGTTAGATTAAAAGACAAACTGATTATGCTGTTAAAAAACATGGCATGCCATCCGTTAAAATTTTTATCAATTTCTACTATAAAAAACTAGTATGACTGACGAGATAACCAGGCAATTACACGAGACATGCCACGTGTAACTCATACTGACGTATAGGGACTAGTTATTAACAATAGAAATTAGATGAAATTTTTAACAAAAGACCAATTTACTTTTAAATCTAACGTATAAAGACTAATTTACTTATTTTTTTAATAAAAAAATAAAATAAAATCTAACTCTACCTCCTTAATATTTTTACCCTTAAAAGAGAATTTTTCTTTTGCAAAACAATAAATTAAACCAAATTATTTCTAAAAACAATACATCCCATCAATCTTAAAAATGATTGAAAAGGAAAATATTCCCATTTTTGCAGTATTAATGACCTGGAATGCAACAAATTAAAGCCCCCTAAATGAGACTATACCAAATTTCAATAACTAAACCACTAATTTTAATATTAAATCTTTATTCTTTACGCACTATTCTCTTGTTCTTCTCTGATTTTGGAGATTTGAATATTGCACTCTACTTTACAACCACTTCACGTAAACCTAGAGAACATCAGGACCACTCCTTTACACTAATTAACTCTAATTAACCATCACAGAAAAACGTGTCATTTTCTTTATATATACATATTATTTCCTTCTTTTTTCACATAAGCTTCATCTTTCCTGGGGTCAAGAGTTAAATCACTCATTTATATGAAACACTGTAGAATCTTATCAAGTCTACATCAATCTCATCGTCACGTATCTAAAAGGCTAACATATTCTATAAGAGACCAACCATAACAAGACTAGTAAAGATAAATGTCGGACTTAAGCCAAAGAGTAACCATCCATGCCTATAAATAGCCTTCCTTACCCTTGATGAATCTCTTCTCATACAATAACATTTTACTCAATAATTCTCAATACCTCACCACGGTGTGAACCGAGGTCAAAGTGTTTTCATGCCTTGAGCATGAAAGATACCTCAAAAGCAGCTTGGTGATGTGGATTCTACTTAAGGTGTGTTGTCGTGCTTCAGTTTCAATAACTAAACATTTAATTAATACCATGGATTCATTCATTCACCTTATATATTGTAAAGTAGGTCCGTTACTAATGCATAATTGGAGATATAGTCAAAAGGTAGTAAGTATCTTTGTTTAATCATCATTATATATAATCATCAAAATCGGTGGAAAGATAATCACTACCACAGTATTTCGTTGACGACGAGTTTTGTCTCATTTGTAAGAAACAAAGCCATGCATGCAAGTTGATAATAATGGTCTTGAAATGCAACCTTTCTTTGCCTATAAATACAGCTTCTCAATTACCAAACCCACAATCACAAACCCTTTTAGCTTCTTTCTCTTTGTTGCTTTACACCCTATTAACGGAGATGAATTGTTTCAACCAAAGAGTCTTCCTACTTACCCTATTGCTACCCATAGTTGTCATCTTAGTGGAAGGCCAAGGCACTCGAGTTGGGTTCTACTCGACCTCATGCCCTAAAGTCGAGTCCATCGTAAGCTCAACGGTCCAATCTCATTTCAAGTCGGATCCAACTATTGCTCCGGGGTTGCTTCGCATGCACTTCCATGATTGCTTTGTACAAGGATGTGATGGTTCCATACTGATCGATGGGCCTAATGCCGAGAAAACTGCACCACCGAACCAATTGTTGAGAGGATACGAAGTTATCGATGATGCCAAGACTCAACTTGAATCTGTTTGTCCCGGAGTTGTTTCGTGTGCCGATATTCTAGCCCTTGCTGCTCGCGATTCCGTAGTTCTGGTAATTATATATATACATATATTTTATGATTCATTTGGATAGTCGGTGAGAATGTTTTCGTTTCAGTTTTGTGTCATCAGGACCGTTCTAAGGGGGCAGGGAGGGGCTGCCCCCAAAATGACAAATTATCAAATTATCAATGTTAAAAATACACTTTGCCTATATAAAGAAAAAATTATACTTTGACCATTTAAAATTTTATATTTTTACCCCGAAAAGATAAACTTCTGACTTTGTCCCATGTGTCATTAACAATGATTGTTAACATATATGCAGACCAGTGGAGCGAGTTGGGCAGTGCCTACTGGACGTCGAGACGGAACGGTTTCGCAATCATCTGATGCTAACAATTTACCGGGCTTCCGTGATACGGTAGATGTGCAAAAGCAAAAATTTGCAGACAAGGGTCTCAACACTCAAGATCTTGTCACCCTTGTTGGTAAACATTTTATTACACAAAGTTTGGTTTATTGAACGCTATCGTAGATACTCAATTTTGGTTACTAATATTTAATCTGTTGTCAGGAGGACACACAATCGGCACCGCTGCTTGCCAATTCTTCAGCTACAGGCTTTACAACTTCACTTCAACTGGAGCTGACCCTTCGATAAATCCCGCATTTGTTTCCCAGCTTCAATCACTTTGCCCTCAGAACGGTGACGGGTCACGGCGAATTGGACTCGACAACGGCAGCGCCAACAAGTTCGACACTTCTTTCTTCGCTAATTTAAGGGATGGCAAAGGAATACTTGAATCCGATCAAAGATTATGGACCGACAATTCGACCAAGACGTTTGTGCAACGTTTCTTGGGCGTTAGAGGGTTGCTTGGATTGACCTTCAACGTTGAATTTGGTAAATCCATGGTGAAGATGAGCAACATTGGAGTGAAAACGGGAACTGCTGGTGAAATCCGCAAAGTATGTTCTAAAGTTAATTAAAATGAACACTGAAGATTAAGAATAATGCTATATACACAAGTGGCTGATCAAAGGGAAGTGCTTGAGTGTATACAAGTTTGTCTTTGTTTTAAAAAAAACACAATCATTTAGGACAAGATTTGTCTTGTCTCTGGTTAAGTTGTCACTGTCTTAATTATATAATATATGAATCGAGTGAAACTGTTTAAAGTAGAGCATGATTTGCTGGTTGCTGGAATTGTTGACTTTTTGACTTGAAAATCTATGGATTTTGTCTACGTTGATGAATTCGATTCATATACAAACAAAAACATGCAAATTTAAGTCAAATATAATCTAATTTTGATTTCATGAATCCAATGCTCATGAACTGTTGATTTTTTTTTTTAAAGCGGTAATTGCTAACTATTGTATTGTATTATCAAGGGATGGATCCGGTTCAAATTTTGGAAATGGAATGATATTATTAGGAAGGACAATCACGAACCTTAAACATGGACAGTAAAACGGATACAAAAAAATATAAATTTTTGAATGATTTCCTCAATACAATTTCTGATTATATTAGCTCTTTTAAGATAATACCTAGAACAACTAATAGCCCCTCCCGAACCATAAATAGGAGGATAATGATCGCGCACTCGAACCCACGTCCTTCTGCATTAGTTACTTGTTTTCAAATTTGTGAGTAATTTCAAGAGGGCATTTTAATAGCTCAATTTTATTTTTCAAATTCCACGTGGTTTTTAAAAATTTCTCATAATTTTATTTAATTTAAAATACATGATCTCACTATAAGATAAAAATTTAAACTTTAAAAATCATTTTTATTTAATTAGAATATATATATATATTTTTTAAATGTTATTTTATTAAAACTATTTATAAAGTTTTACATATTCAGATTTGTCATAAAATAAATAGATAGAGAGTAAAAAATAAAGAGAATGAGAAAGCAAAGAGAGAGCGTATTTTATTGATCAATTGAAATATTTACAAAGCTTCTCTAAAATCTCTATTTATAGGCATAAGAAGTATAAACAAAGCAGAAGTCTACTTCTAATCTCAATTAAAATTATTTTGATATTGATGAATATCCATTTAATAAGATATTAATAATAATATTGAAATTTTATATTATTTATTTTAAAATAAATATTTTTTAATTTGTAAAATTCTAATAACCTAGTTTTTCTTAAAACAATTATTTATCTAAACAAAACAATTACAAATCCTATCATTCTAAATTGCTAGAATTCTAAAAAAAAAATAAAAATTTTCATCTAAACCCACTAAAGAAAATTGGGAAAATTAGATAGGCAGTGAATTGCACTTCTAACGTCAATTCATTTTGCTATTATTTATTATTATTCTATATATACATTCTTAAACAGTATCCATTGAACATGTATACTAAAGCCATTAATTTCCTGTATCATCTTAATTATCTACATTAACTTGCTATATATAATTTTCTTTACAACCCAAGAGCACCGAGGGGTGTCTTTCCTTGACCAGCTTCAAAGTAGAAAATCAACATTGCCAACATAGCAATTCTAGCATGTTTAATCTCCGCTAGCTGAAGTCTCTCCAGTTTGTCATAATCGGGGATGTAGACACCATTTTGGATGGTACCCGCAAGGCCTAATGGGTCGAAGAACTTGCCTCCCGGGTAACCCTGCTGGCCGGTGGCGTTGGCGAAGTTCTCGGCTGTTTTCGACCATGGAGTTGCCCATTCTACGGATTGAGATTTTGGGTTGAAAAAGTCTACCCATCGCTTGCTCTCCACCCAACCCATGAGGAGGAGTTGGGTGCCAAGGAGTGAGCCGAAGGAGAATGGGGCTATTGCACCGGGGTCTGCTCCGGCCTCGAACCATGGTACACCACTCCAGGCTTGGCCTATGAATATACCGACCACGGCGGTCATGGCCCAACGTCCGTGGATCAGCTCTGCTTCCCTGTACCATTTGAGGAAAGTTGGGTCCTTGCCTAGACCTAGTGGGTCGAATCCATAGTCCCCAGGAAGCCTGTGGTTTGAAAATTAACATCAAAGTCAAATTATTGAGGGGGTATTCCATTGATTCCATTAATAATCCAACCTAAGTTACATTAATTGAATTCACTGGAGTTATATTAGTATTAATCGAATCAAAATTATTATGAAAAAAATTAATAAAATAAAAATAATTCTATAATCGATTTTCATTCAATAAAACAAAACAATAAATTCAGATTTAATTTAATTAATATAGTTGTTGTTACAATAATTAAGAGAATGCCAATTCAAGATATTGAATAATATTGAATAATACCATACTAAAAGCCTAAAACAATTAAATATAAAATATAAAAACTTATTATGACGAGGCTTAAAAATAAAGTTTTCAAAATTAGACCGGTGATTTAGTTGATCAGGTCATTCATTCTCGGTTTAACTAGTCACTTTGGTAAGATCAAATAAATTATTAAAAAATTATAAAAAAGAAACAAAAACAAAAAATATAGATAACCAATTCAGCTGTCGGTTCAATTGGTTTTTTACTCAACTCAATCAATTCATACCAATTCACAAATCAATTAATTCAATTCATTTCTCCAAATCTGTATCGTAATCGGTTCTCAATCTAATCGGCTAATCTGATTAGATTATCATATAAGATAAAGCAAAATAACATTCAAATATTAATCTTACTAAACCTATTAAATTTTTTTAATCAAATTAAATTAATCAATAATAAAATTTTTCTTAAAATCTCTTATATTAACTGAATTAAAATTGTCATGAGTAATAAATTAATCAAACCGAATTAAATTTCAAAAAGTGAACTCCTATAGAACTACTAAAACAAATTAAGAGGGGGAGGCAAAGATGAGAGGGAGCAACACATACGAGCCATCGAGCCACTCAGGGTCAACTAAGTTGCCACCACCTTTAACAGCAGGGAGCCAAGACTTTTTAGGTTGGGCAGCCGCTACAACAATCAGCTTCCTCTTTCGAGTTGCAGCAGGAGTGCCTACTATGGGTCCAATACTACTAGCTCCCCAAAGGGCCTGGCTCCTGTTTCCTCCGCACAGAAATGAAGAACCTAACCCATTTATTACAGTCCCAGATGTCGAAGCCATCTTGGGCAGTTGATGTTTTGCTGTTTTTTCCTAGTTGTCTAGTGAAATCTAGAGAGGATATATATGAGAGACTAGATTTCAGACCATTTTTTTTTGGGGGGGGGGGGGGTGGAGTTAGGGTCCATCTACATCTCCACGTTGCCTCCAACCACGTGGGCTTTCACCTAGCCTCTTCTGTTTTTGTCTTTTGGTTTGATAGGATGTACCAAACACGAAAGATTTCTGCTGCCACGCTATTCCCTTTCAAAAAATATAAACAAAAATTGAATTTAAGAAATACGCATATTTGATTTTAAGTAATAAACCAAATATGTTACCAAATTTGACACAGTTTAGCACAGTCATTTAAGTAATAAACCAAATCCGCATATTTGATTTTCAATATCAAACAAAACAAATTCAAGAATTTATACTAATTATGGCTCATGCATGATCATACTCTTATTTCATTCCAATCAAGACTTACGTTACAAACCATGTTTCATAATGCAATTACATCATTACTTATAATCTATACAAGTTTCGAATCAAGCTTCCACATATCAACACCAAATTTCATATGTTAAATATATGTCAATACATCTATTTCATTAGTCGAATATCAACATATCATTTCATACCTTCTGCAAATATGCATATTAAAACGAATAGACCCATGTTACTCTGTTAAATTTTTCATTCACATAAGTGACATTTGAACATTATAGCATAACCAAACATACCCATCATGCTATCATAATATGCGCAATATCCCTAAAACAAAAGCCATGTCAAACCATAATTATCAATCAACATTAACTTATTAATCTAGGTGAAGTAATCCTTACGACATAGTAAGCATACATATATATATATATATATATATATATATATATTACACCTAAGTAAGCATCTCCATATAACCACATTCAATTGAAATAATTTCTATTTTGCATTCATTTAACCATAGCCACATTATTTATTTATGGACACAAAGATCATTAAATAACCTACCAAACACATATGCTATATAACTAGTCCAAAATACATAAGTACAACCAATCCATTGACCAAATATTCGGTCCTCAATTTAAAACTCCAATGATCAACCCAAAATATATTCATAAACATTTTCATTATCATCACCGACACTTAACCAAACACCACAAACATATATGCCTTGGTATATACTTTCAATATAAGCTTAAAACATGACCGAAAACACATAACCATTAACATCATAATCAAGCCATTTTCGCATGGCTTAAATACATCACCAAAATGATATTCAAGCATAAAGTTAGCCCATACATGCCTTAAGTTCAAAATCTAAACTTTAAAGATACCAAAACAAGTCGATAGTGTGGATGACTTCACTGACAATCCTCTGAGCTCATAGCTTGATCAAAATCTATAAAACAGAATGATGAACACACAAAGTAAGCTAACTTAGCTTAGTAAGTCTTAAGCAACTTAACAATTCAACTAGATATTCAATTAAATTAAACAGAATAAATTCTTAGCATTTATGATATAACATAACACATATGTACTATCATGGCCGAATATCAATGTTCATACATAGCGAAATATTATTCATCGTATACCTAAAATGTAAGACTTATCGAAAGTACCTCGATCGTTTAATAAAGTTATATGTATTTCCACATACAACCGAATAACATATTCCATGTACATATAAGGTGATCTCACATAATTGAATGTATACAAATATATATATATATATATATATATAACACATGGGTGAACCTATCTATGTATAATTTCTCATATATCCATTTAATACTCTCATATATGCAAGTAAACCATATCAACTCAATGTCATTTTTAATCACGTATCTTATATATCGAATACACGAACACATTTCTATCAACTTACTTATTCAATAAGCATCACATTTATCACGAACTTGATTCAATACATACCTTTTGGCCGAACACTCAAATTCATAGTAATAAACTTTGGCTTGTTCGAATGCCATCATAACTCAATCATTTCATTCATAAATGCAAGCTTGTATTAACAATCACCGGTATAAAACCTACTAGGCATAAGCCTGAATTACACACCGGCACCAAGCCTGCTAGACCAGAGGTCTGATATTCATTCACCGGCTATAAGCCTGCTAGGCATAAAGCCCGATAAAATTCACCAGCCCAAGGCTTGCTAGGCTCGAGGCCTGATTAGTAAAACTTAAATATATCTCACATGAATCATTTCGAATATCAAACTATTTTCTTATAGAAATCTCATCGTACAATATTTAAGTACTTCCAACATCCGAATAATTCAACTAAACCTCATATTTTCCCTAATCAAATTCGGCAATTGCATATATAGTCTCAATGGTTTCAAATTTTAGCATTTATAAAATTTCGTAAACAATTTACGACACATATTCGCTTAGAGACTTACCTCGGATACCATCGGACGATAAAAATCGGCTATTCGTTAACTTCCGCTTTTCCCCGATCCAAGTCCGTTTGTCTTTGTTCTTGATCTAAACATATTCAATTTAAGCTCATTAAAACACATTTCAATTAAATTTAGTCCTAAAACACTTAAATAGACAAATTACCATATTACCCCTGATGTTTCACACTTTTACAATTTAGTCCTATTTGCACAAAACACAAAATACACAAAATTTGATTTCACAACCTAAGGGCCGAATATTCATAGAGTTTATGCAAGTCTATTCTTTTTATTTTTTTCACATTTTAGTCCCTCAAAAAATTATTTTTGCAATATAGCCCAAAATACTCAAAATTACCAAAAATCTCAATACAAAACATATTAATCTAAAACATATATTTCATATTTCATCAATTAACAACAAGAATCACAACTAACCATCAATGGCATATCACAAAATCTTCATTAAATTCTAAAATTAGGGTATGGGTTTGATAGTATACCAAGTAACGATCTTAAAAACGTAAAAATTATCGAAAACTAAACAAAATACATACCCTAATTAAGCTTCCTTGTTTGCCGAAACTTTGAGCTTCAACTATGGTGTTTTTCTCACCTTATATTCGGCCAAAGAAGAAAGATAATGCATGTGCCTTTATTTTATGATGTTTTATATTTTTAACATATAATATAATATAAAAGTTTACTTATAATATAAATAACTAAATAAATAAAACATATTAATGCTCACTTAAACATCCATGCCGTCCACTAAGGTTCTAAATGGCCAATTTGCATCATAAGACCTCATTCAAAAGAAGACAAATCAATTTAACCTCCTAATTGAGTAGTTGGCCACTTTTACCACTTACGCGATTTAGTCCTTTTTGACTAATTGAGCACACAGACAATCAAATTTTTATACGAAACTTTCACACATACTAGTTCACATATAATAAACACAGAAAATAATATTTTAAAAAAATTCGAACTCGGATTCGTGGTCTCGAAACCACCGTTCCGATTAGGGTCAAATTCGAACTGTTACAGAAAAAGTATTGGGAAAGGGATATTTTTTATGGGACTATACGGTGACCCTTCTTTTTAGATTGGGCAGGAGTCAGAGTAGCCATTAATATGGCTCTAGAGAGTTCTTGTTTTTTTAGCTGTTTGTCTGATTTTCGGGCCTGTGAACGATTCAAATTCTATTTGTTTCAGTCTTTTAATTTATTTAGGGCCGTTTTCTTTAGTCTATTTGTTTGATAGTTTAGGCTTTAAGTCGGCCTTTCCTTTATGGACCCTTTTGAAAGTTTGTTTTTTAATTTATAATAAGCCCAATCCGAATTTGTTTCAAAAAAAAAAAGAAATAAGATCAAAGACGTAACTCTTGAATTTTTTTTTGGGTGAAAAAAGGAAAGACAATACAATAATTATATTAGCGATGAAATCAGTTTCTATCTTCTCTTTTCGATGAGTATATACCATTTCCCATTGAACCATTGACGACAATATCTGCTGAATACACCTGACAAGTGTTAAATTCAAGGACCTTGAGAAAGCTACCTGAATAACCTCCATAGTATCTGTTTGAATCGACATTTTGTTCCAGTTCCTGTTATGTGTACTGTCAAACTATCTAAGATACCCCAAAGCACAATATTAAATATAGAACAAAGACCCAACCTCTTGTTAAATCCAATGACCCATTCACTATGGTGATCCCTCAGCACTCCCCCGTAGCAGCCTCTCCTAAATCAACCTTGACTGCTCCATTAGAGTGTAACCGAATCCAATTACCAGATGAGGAGGAAGATGCTTGTGTAATTAGCTCCAACCTAGAATCTACATCATAGACTTACATTGCCGAGCCCAACTATAAGAACACCTAATTATTTCATCGACACTCCACAACGAACCTTGAAAGATTGAAGATTTTTTTTCTTCCAATATGCCAAGTAATTTTCAATAATGGTTTGTGAGCAAGGCTTCTTGGATTTTCTTAGGCAATAATAATGGATAACGAAAGCAATGAATTTAGACAATAATGAAACCCAAACAAACAAGTTAAAGTGATTGAAGAAAAACTCCTAGAATTGTTTCTTTTTGCGCAAGTAATGTGAAATTCTTGAAATTCCAATGACAAGAAAACAATTGGAAGAAGAATTTAGTATTAAAATTAGTCAAAAATATAAAATAAGAGAATGAGATGAAAGAACCTAAGAGTTCAGTGAAGAATTCAATTTTTTTGAGTGCTAAGCAAGTAGGCTATTGAAGAATTAATATGAATGATTGATTTTTTAATACTTGATGCACAAGCTTCTTGTTGAGTAATATTTTCTCGTATGTTATTGATAGGAGTGTTCTCATATTTATACATGTTGTTACAGATGTTAGTACAGCTCATAATAGAACCTTACTATTTTGTCTTGACTCCCTGATGAGTCACTAAACTAACTACAATCACGACAAAGGCAAGCGCACCTATCGAATAGTAGTATAACTATGGTGAGTAGGGAATATCGTATCCACGAGGACTAAAAGTACTAGTAATTACTATCTTTTTATTATCTAGCCGATGAATTAAAGGAATTGTTTTTAGTCTAAAATTAACTAAACTAATTACTAAGAACGCAACAGAGAGCGAATTGGGAAAATATTTGAAGAAAACCAATGAGATAGACAATACCCAAGAAAGAATCCACCCGGACTTCACTTATTATTCTGAATCTGAATTAAACGATTTATTCACTTGTGCCTTAATTCGTTGAAATCCCTAAATTATGTTAATATCTCTTTCGAGAATAAGAACAACTGACTCTAGGTTGATTAATTGAAATCTCTTTTTAATTAAAACCCCTATTATCGCATTGACTCGATCTATAGATTCCCTATTAGATTTGACTCTAATTCAGTAGATTTATGTTGTCCTAATTTTAGGATTGCATGTAACTCCACTCAATTTTGCTAGATCTGCTCTTAAACAAGGACTTTTACTCCACTGAATAAGTACATTCAACATGAATCAATATCCTAAAAATATTAAAGCAAGGAATAAACACCTATAATTGAGAACAAGAATCAAGTAATTATCATGTAATTCAGAAAATCAAATAATAAGATCCATCATAGGTTTCATCTTCCCTAGGTATCTAAGGAATTTAGTTCATAATCTGGGATGGAAACATCTTAAAATTAGAATAACAACAAGATATAAGAAACCCAATAAAACTTCGAAGGAAATTTGAATGGAGATCTTCAATCTTGAAGGAGATCTGCTTCTGAGTTGATTCCGATGGCATTCTTCGAGTAATTTCTTCGTTTTACTCTACGTCCTTCCCTTTATGTTCTCTTCTACTATGTATTTATAGACTTTAGAATGCTTAGAAACCTTAAAAATTGGGTTTTTCTGCGTGTTTGGGAAAAAGGGAGCGATAACGACACGCGCTGACACATGGGCGTGTGACCAGCCCGTGTGGAAAATGCTCAGGCCGTGTGAATCCTGAAAACAACTCTTTTTGTCATGTTTTGGCTCGTTTTTCGCTCCTTTCACTTCTTTATGCTTCTAAGTATAGAAACATGAATTTAAAGGATTAGGAGCATTAAATTCACTAATTTACATAATAAATCATCCAAAATGCATCAAGAATGAGATTAAAAACATGTTACTTTTATGGTTTATCACTCCCTTGCCTCTAGTATTGACATTCTTTGTGAACTCCAAGTCTGCTGGGTATGTGTCGACGGAGCACGCGGTCCTTTCTGTTCCTGAGACTGACATTTTGGGCGGGCTCCGTGCCTACTGGACACGTGTTTGGATTACCTGCGGAGCATGCGGTCCTTTCTACAAGCTCCTTGGGTGTATGTGAGTTGAGATCGAGGCCTTCTCTAGGTTCCTGCAAGTTGGATCTGCGGCCTTGCCTTGTCAGCTGGGTCCTTGGCTTTGCTTTGCGGGCTGGGTCCGCGAGCTTGCTTTGTTGTCCTCTCATGGTTCACTTCGCATTCAGTCTTCTAGTGGGACCTATATGAGTCACAGGTTAGAGACCCGAATCCCTTTTAGGACTTGAGTTAATGATTACTAATGTATAACACTTCTATTAAATTCTAAAATTTCCAACAAAGAATTTGAAATTAGATGAGAATAATAAGATGGGAAAGTAATCAAACAACAAAGATTAAGAATATGGGGGAAAGATCTTTTGGTCTTGAGAGCAAAATAAGTTTTTATTGTAACACAAGTAAGCTTGTGGCAAAGGGAGGTTCTCTAATGCATAAAAATTGAAAAATTATGAACAAGAATAAGAAATAAAGATCAATAAACTCCATAATTTACTATGCTTAAACAGAAAACAAAAATAATGTGAATTTGTGGAATGATGAAATCGAATTTGATGAAGATGGACGAATGGTGATGGTTGAATGGATAGATGATCCAATCCCCTTTTGATGTTTAAATTTAAACACCAATTAAGGACTTCAAATGACATTTAATCAACCCTCCTAATCAAGTTATTGTGCAAGTTGAAGTTATGAAGAATTTCACCAATAATTCTTAACAAGAATTGAGTTACCATAGATATAATTAAAATAAAGGGATAAATTTTAAAATTATACATGTACTTTGATTCAATGTGAAATTTGATACGTGAACTGTTATTTGGTACAATTATGTACATGAAACTTTGATTGTGGTTCTTATATATAAATGAAACTTGAATTTTGATTCAATCATGTCGAAACCATCTTTTGAAAGGTCGACTTTTTATTTTAAAATGAAAATGGGAGTCGCCATCTGATTTTCATCTCATGGGAGGTAATAAAAGGTGATGTCATCAAACTCCTCAATTAACTCAAGAACCAACCTTCGATAATTGATAGATCACTAGTGCAGAATCCCCATATACCTCTAGCACTTTGATCTTATATTCTATGGCTGCACGGATACCTATGATGCATGCTTCGTATTTTTCCATATTGTTCGTGCAATCAAAATCCAATTTGCTAGTGAAGGGATAATTATCTACATTTGGGGATACCAGGACTGCTCCAATTCCGTTACCCACAGCGTTTGAGGCTCCGTCGAAGTTTAGCTTCCAAGGATGACCTTCTTGAGAGTCTTCTTCAATGTTTGCAACATACATTAGATCTTCATTTGGGAAATCAAAGTTCAAAGGCTCGTAATCCTCTAGAGCTCTACTGGCCAGAAAATCCGCTATTGCGCTTCCTTTGACTGCCTTCTAGTTCACATAGACTATGTCAAATTCGGAAAGTAGAATTTGACATCGGACCATTCTTCCATTTAAAGCAGTCGACTCCATCATGTACTTTAGAGGGTCCAGCTTTGAGATGAGCCAAGTTGTGTGGTACAACATGTATTGTCTCAATCTTCGAGTTGTCCAAATCAGAGCGCAACATAACTTCTCGATTGATGAATATCTTGTCTAACATTAAGTGAATTTCTTACTGAGATAGTATACCACTTTTTCTTTTCTCCCCGACTCATCATGTTGACCAAGCACGTATCCCATGGAGTTCCCGAATACTGCCAAATACAGTAGCAGCGGTCTATCTGGGTTAGGTGGCATTAGTAATAGCGCATTGGACAAGTAATGTTTGACCTTATCAAAAGTTTTCTGGCACTCCTCATCCCAAACGCCTAGGTTGTGTTTTTTAAGGAGACGGAATATGGGGTCGCATTTCTCAGTTAGTTGTGAAATGAACCGAGCAATGTAATTTAGTCTTCCTAGGAAACCTCGAGCTTCTTTTTGAGTGCGTGGTGGAAGCAATTGCAGTATAGCCTTTACTTTGTTTAGGTCGATCTCAATCCCCTTTTCACTGACTACAAATCCTAGCAACTTTCCCGACCTAGCCTCGAAAGTACATTTTGCTGGATTGAGCTTTAGTTGGAATTTTCTCAATCTCAAAAATAGTTTCCTCAAGACTTGTACATGCTTCTTCTTTGTTCGAGACTTTGTGATCATATCATCAACATAAACTTCGAGTTCTTTGTGCATCATATCATGAAACAAAGTTATCATGGCTCTTTGATATGTTGCTCCCACATTTTTAAGTCCAAATGGTATCACCTTATAGTAAAATGTTCCCCACATAGTCACGAATGGGGTCTTCTCCATGTCTTCAAGATGCATCTTTATTTAGTTGTATCCCGAGAAACCATCCATGAAAGAGAACAGTGAGTAACTTGCCATGTTATCCACTAAAGTGTCAATATGTGACAATGAAAAATTGTCTTTCGAGCTGGCTTTGTTCAAGTCCCTGTAGTGTACGCACATTCATACTTTCTGTAATACCCCTTACCCGTATTCTACTCCGAAACCGGGTACGAGGTGTTATCGTGCTTAACTCACTCGGTCATACAACTTTAAGCTATAAAACTTCATCCCAACTTAACATTTATCATTAAGGGCCAACGAGGCCTCAATCAAGCTTACGGAAGGTCTTAGAACCCAACCGAAAATTTTTGTGCATTTAAAAATTCTTGTCTAAAACAGGGGCTACACGCCTGTGCGAAGTGGGACACGCCCATGTGGGCAGGCCGTGTGGTCACAGTCGCCCATGTCCCTAACCCATGTGGGATTTATTTTCATTTCTAACCTACATGGGTTTTCACAAGGCCGGGCACACGCCCGTGTTCTTGGCCCGTATGCTCTACATAGCCTAGACACGCCTGTGTCCTCACCCGTGTGTAAAAACCTGGGTATTCTGTTTGTGACGTCAGCAACCTCATCACGGGCACACGACCTAGGCACATGCCCGTGTGGCTAGCCCGTGGTTGACATTGACTTGAAACACTAATATGCAGGGGACACACGGCCTCGTCACACATCTATGGGACTGCCCGCGTGTCTTATACGGCCTAGACACATGCCCGTGTGCCTACCAGTATGGATAAGAACAAGGCTATTCGCCAAGCTCTTTTCATCACCCTTGCTCACATAACATAACCCCATTCAACAAATCACTAAGCAACCCAAATTTGCCACATACACTTCCATGAATAACTTCATCTTTTCATAAATTAGTAATAATGAACCATCAACTATGGCAATATACAAAAGAGTTCATCTTTAAATGAGCCAATACATACTTGGCCAAAATAACAAAACAATTCACCTAGTCTATCCCCTATACATGCCATACTCAAAATACTAAGTCTAGATATACTGATATGAGCTGATAGTGTGGGTGATCTTCCAATTATCTTCGTATCCCGACCTGACTCTTTGACACTATAAAACAAATGAAAAGAAAGGGAGTAAGCTTTAAGCTTAGTAAGTTTACATGTAAACAATAAACATCATATTATGTGCTAATCAATAAATAGCATTTCATAATAAGTAAGAACATTCCACATTCCAAGATCATGCTTACTCATTTCATCTCTTAGCACATTCTAACCATATCACAAGCCAAATGCTCATATTATTTAACATAAATCCCTGCACTTATCACCACATGATCACATGAAACAACACATCACAATTTCATAATAAGCCATTCACAATAATACCAAACACTCGGTGGTTTCGCACTTAGCCCACCATTAATCTTTAATAGGATGGTATCGCACATAGCACACCAACAAGAATATTTACGGTGGTATCGCACATAGCCCACCAAATATTAATATAAACGATGGTGTCGCACACAACCTATCGTGAATAAGTAGTAAGGTGGTATTGCACATAACCCACCAACAAAAATAATTAAGGTGGTATCACACACAGCCCACCATTAATTACTACGGATAATATTCCATAATTACATATCTATTTCAACGTTCATACGAAAATTATTCATTATCTACTGAATTCAATCCATTTAAATCGTAAATGTTTTTAATCATACAGTACACCAATAAGTAACAACATGTGTATTTAAGATGCATCGTTTACATATAAACTTACCTCAGTGCAAAATGTGTTAATTTGTGGTTTAATCTGAAACCTTGCCTTTTCCCCGGTCAAGGTTAATTCCGCGCTCTTCTTGATCTATAACAACAAAATTCACTCAGTCAATCATTTTATAATCATAATACATCATAATCTCTACTTAGGCAAAAATGACCATTTTGCCATTGTACTATGGCAAAGTTAAGATTTTGCCCCTAGGCTCGTAAATCACTTTTCATCACATTTTCTCATTAAACAAGCCTAGCTGAACATTTATTTCTCTTACAACTACTCATAATTCCAACTATTTCATGAATCTATTACAAAATTTCAACTTTTACAACTTAGGGTCTGTTTGTTTGGCAGTAAAATGTTTTCCGGAAAATGATTTCTGGAAAATGATTTACTTTTCTGGAAAATGATTTACCAGAAAATATTTTCTGGTGTTTGGATGAATCTGTGTAAAATATTTTCTGTTGTTTGGCAGATTTCCTGAAAATGTTTTCCGGAAAAGTTGATTTTACATATATATTAATAAATTTATTTACATATTAATAATTTTTTATATTTTAAATTATTTTTACATATATTGCAATGATTTATTTATTATAAATAAATTAGATTAAATATATAATAATACTGAATTATTAAGTTACATTATTAACCGTCATATTGAAAACAACCAAAGTCAAATAAATTATTTGTAATTGTGTTAAAAAAAATAAAAAAAGGATTGAATAATTATAAATTAGTTTCCAAATCACAATTAAAATACTAGAAATATTATCCAAATGCATAATTAGTAGTACACCACATAATAACAATATTGTCACATTGTCACATTGCCACATAATATAAATTTAATTCTGGTTGGCAAACTTGATTCCCTTCTCTATAGATGCTTTAAGTTCTGGTTTAAGGCTCTCCAAACCTGCCTGCTCATAGTCAGAGAGAGGACCCAACCCCATAACTTCCTCCACACCATTCTTTCCAAGCCTTACCTGCATTTACAGAAAGAATTTACGGTAATGACTGATCGGAGAGGAAAAGAAACCTTTCAATTCAAGTTAATAAATCATAACCAGGCTGGTAAAGTGTAAGACAATAAGCTATGTGAGTTTGGCTTAAGTATAGAGTGGGGGTGGGTTTAGGGAGAAATCATAACTCGGAACTTGGTGCACTTCATCCATAGATATTACTCACATGTATCAATAACTCATTAAGTAAAAGCCAATTATCTATCCAATCTAATATTAATTGGATGTCTGAACACTCAGAGACTTTCATCCGTCTGTATACAAAGTATCTTCCAACCCTTCTACAACCATTCATTAGTTAATTAGACACTCCCTAACAAATGGAGCACAAGAACCATTCAATTGACAAACTTGAGATATGTCAAGGTCTTTTGAAAAAAATCACCTTAGAAGCAAAGAAGGGAAGCTCAGTGACAGTTGACTGTACAAATGAACATTCCACGACATCAGGAACACCATTCAGTCCCTTAAGGCAAGCATCAGCGAAAATTGCACCAGCATAGCTGCACAAAGAAGCAGGACAACTTAGGTTAAGATCATATGCTTTCATTTTACAACTATACTACAATTGCAAGGAAATCAAAACATGAAACTGATGAAGTTATGACTGATACTTACGCCATTGATAATGTTGCTGATCCCTTTCCAGCCTTTGCTTCCACAACTTCAGTGCCTCCATCTTGTGTTCGCTTTGTTAGAGCCTTGATATCCTCTTCGGGCAGATTGGCTTTTGGTGTGGCCTAAACAAATTTAAAATGAAACTTAGTGAAGGCTATGATTAAAAAAAACTGAAAGGAGCACAGCAGTGTCAAGCATTAGATACATTTCGATATGAAATAAAAGCAATGATAAAAGGGATGCAGGGTACAAGGAAGTACTTGGGAAAATAGTGGGAGAATGGTTATTCCAGCATGGCCACCAACAACTGGAACATTAACATCTGCAAGAACGTGAAGAAACTTTGTCAATCAGATGGTTACTTCTATAATCCAAATTTTCTGATTCTATAATATGTTTATGAGTAAAGGACTTCTCATGAAGGAGAAAAAAAGTCTACTTCAGAAACCCTCAACTTGGAATATTGCTTATTTTTCATAACAGAAGTTCTCAAAAGAGGAAATGGAGGAGTGGTAAACGACCCCCTTTTTTTCCTTTTGTTTATAGCAATATATATAACTTCCTTTTAAGTAGAGAACTTAACAAACCTGCAACATTCACTTTTGCCTTCCCAGCGTAGAAAGTCTTAGCCCTAACCACATCAAGCGTAGTTACACCAAACAACTTTTTCTCATCATATGTCCCTGCCTTCTTGAAAACCTCAGCAGCAATTGGAACAGTTGAATTGACAGGGTTGCTGATCATATTAACAAGTGCCTGAACAATAAAACCAACTTATTAAATAGTTGGGAAAGAAAAGTCTTATAGAAGCTTACAACATAAAGAAATAATTCATTTGTGCTAAGCAATATCTTTCAATTATCAAAACTATCCATTACATTTTAAACAGCAAGGAAATAGGTATAAATCGTATATAAGAAATAATTCTATTTTAGCTTATCCAACCACTAGCACAGCAATCCCTCTTTGGTTCAAGTTTAACAGTCATATAGAAGAAACAGAACCTAGCTAATTTAAGTCTTAGAAGAATGAAGGATCCAAATAAAATAGTTCTCCAAAGAAGATAAATTAAAGAAAAAAAAAAGGGATACAAACTCACATTAGGGCAATACTTGGCAATAGTAGCACATAGACTCTTGACGATTCCAGCATTGATGTTGAAAAGATCGTCGCGAGTCATACCAGGCTTTCTTGGCACCCCAGCAGGAATGATGACAACATCACATCCCTCCAAAGCTTGCTTCAATTGATCTTCACCAACATATCCAGCAACCTAAAGTCACATGCACAAAAGGATGTAAGTTGCTAAAGGAATAAAGCAGTCAAATGAACATGGAGATTGACATCTACATGCTCAGGTAAACAGATTGCATAAACAAGCAACAAAATCCAAATCTCAAATCCTTTAAAAACAAGAAGAGTAAAGTGATTAAGCCAAATGAAAAGACATATATACAATCCTAAAATAAAATCAGATGCATTAATATAAACTTCCGCGAAGATGAAAACATAATAGCAAAGTCAAATTTGAATGGAATCAAGCAACTAAATCATTAAAGAAATTCCATCAACAAAACATTAGATCAACTCATACCTTCACAATGTAGACAGAGAGATCACATTTTATTGACAACAAATTTAATAAAAACTATAAATTAAAACACAAATTCTAAATCCAAAAGGAAAAAAAAAAGATGAAATTTTTATATGGACCTCAGATCTGGTGTTGACGTGGCTGACATCAGCTGCAACGCCGGGAGTGTTAGCAATATCATAGAGAGCCAGTCGAGAAACAAGAGGGTTAAGCTTCATGAGGAGAGCCAAGGGCTGGCCAATCCCTCCGGCAGCGCCCAAAACCGCGACCTTCCGGTCGGGAACAGATTCAGTGGCATATCCTCGGCGGATGAGGTGCTTTCCGGCAGCCGATCGAGCTACTGATCGAAACATTGTTGCGAAGAGTTCAAGCTGAAGAGTGTTGGAAGGGCTTGATTAAGAGATTCGAGGAGGAAGAAATGTCTGTGTTTTTTGTATTTATAACAAGTGAAGCAATGGGGAAAATGAGTGAACTAACCTGATGAAGATGAATCAACAAAGAAGAGGAGGGAGAGATGATGAACCAACAGAGAAGCTGAGGCAGAGATGATGAACCAGCAGAGTCCTTAGGGTGAAGAGAGTGATGAACCAGCTTTGGAAAATGTCTTACCGTTTAGAAATTGGTAAGACGTTTTCCGGAATTATGAAATGAATTTACCCGTGTTTTGGAAAATGTTTTCCTTGGGAATTCATTTTCCAAATAAACAAACACTGTAAAATGGGGAAAATGTTTTCCGGAAAACATTTTCCCCCTATCAAACAGACCCTTAGTCTCATTTAGGTGTTTTCATGGTAACACCTTTCAAAAAAGTTGTTCCTTAACTCACTAACATCCATTTTCTTCTATAAAAACTCAGCAAAAAACATCAAATATCTCATGGAAAGTCCCTAGAATTTCAACCATATTGCAAATTAGTCCCCTCATTAGCTAGCTTAAGCTTTGAGGGTTCCAAAAGTACAAAAATTATCAACTAAAACCATCAAAATCACTTACTTGTGTGAGGATAAGTTGCTGAAATTTCAAAGCTTTTAAAACCCCCTCTATGCTGGTATTTTCGGTGGTGAAGGTGATGAAGAAAAATGGATGATATCATCTTTTCTTATTTTATTTATTTCCTTCAAATTAGTCAACCTAACCCATCCGATTTTGATCAATTTTGAGTCTATTGTCCCCTATGGCCGGCTATCAAAATTAGGAAGGTCTAATTTCACATTCAAGACCTTCAATTTAAAGTTTCTTATCTATTTAATACTTCTAGCTTGTAAAATGGAACTTTTGCACTTTATGCGATTTAGTTCTTTTTCGCAATTAAGCCTTAAATCACTAAAATTAATGCACCAAAATTTTCATGCATCCTTATAATCATACTATAACACATAAAATAATGCCAAAAATAATTTTCTTCATCCTCGGATTAGCGGTCTCGAAACCACTGTTCCGACTAGCCTCAAAATCGAGTTGTTACACTTTCCCATCTTTTTTAGGGATGGACACGATATTGGCTATCCATTCTGAGTATTTAACCACCTGTAAGAAACCAGCATCGAATTGTTTCTTGACTTCTTTTATTTTTAGTAAAACATCGGGCCTCATCTTTCGGAGCTTCTGTTGAATCGGCTTGCATTCTTCCTTTATAGGGAGCCGGTATACCACGATATCAGTACTTAACTCGGGCATGTTTTGGTATGACCATTCGAAGAAATCATTAAATTCTTGGAGTAATTCAATGAGGTCTTGCTTCATCTCTGTGATAACGCAAGCTCCTATCTTCACATCTTTTTCCTCTCCTAGGCTCACAATTTCCACTAACTTTTTATAAGGCAAGATTTGTTTCTCATCTTGTTCTACCATCCTCAACAATCAGGAGATAGGTTTCAGTCTCGATCATCTTCAAAATCTTAATAATCCTCCGTGCACATATCTTGTTCAAAAGGAGATTCTGAGTCAGTAGCAGCGTCGCTCATATCATTGATATCTGGAGACCTGTTATAGGGATGAAGAAAAATCCAAAGAACAAAAGAATATAAGAATAATTATTTGTATGGTATGATTATGAATGAAATGAAAAGAATAAAAGAATATTTACTCAAGATGATATGCAAAGATACACTTTATTGAAAAGAGGATTTTGGACATAAGCCTATTTCACAAAGGATTCTTATTGCTCCTAGGCTTAGAGCAATAAGCGTGTTTTAAAAATTACTCTGAATTGGCTCTAAAGACTACAGGAATCTCTTCCGCAATCCAGTTGTTCAGAACACTTCCAGGTACACAGGGGCAGATGTCTGATAAATTTTCTCCCCAAATTCCTTCTTTAGATATGGCGTTGATGTTCAGGTTCCCAACATTTCTTCAGCAGTCTCTTCTCTTGGCATCTTTCTTTTAGGGTGAATAGTTCCTCCTGATACGAAAGTCTTGGGTATATGGGGAAAGGTCATCGATTCCCACTTGACCCCACTTAGTCGTGCTCTTCTCTTTTTTTGCTTTTTCTCCTGCTCTCTCTTCTTTTGCCTTGCATCTGGCTTGTATCCTAAACCAAAGTGGTCTCGTTTGTCCATGAGCATGGGTGTCTCGACTCTTCCTTGTAGGTATTTTTTAAGTCTTCTCCCAGGCAAAGCTCCTTTTCTGACCATCATTCGCAGGCCCATCCTCGTAGTTTTAGAGATTTTGGGCATCGGGATCTTGTTCCCTTCGACAATGAAAGTTGCATTCACAAATTCCAACGATCGAAAGGAGCATTCTATCGCTTCATCGTCTATATCTATGTATGGCGCATCACTGGTTTACGAATGCAATAATGTCTTCTTTTGCGCATATCGTTACCAGCCGACCCTCAGTTACCAACTTTAGCTGCCGGTGCAGTGATGACGGTATTGCACCAGCCGTGTGAATCCAAGGCCTCCCCAACAAAAAATTATAAGAAGGCTTAATGTCCATCACCAAGAACTTCATACATGTTTGGACCAATCAAGAGAGGTATCTCAATCCTTCCCATCACTCTCCTTTCGGTACCATCGAATGCTCTCACTATGTTTTGGCATGTCTTCATATGAGAGCTATCCACAGGTAACCTATTTAGGGTGGATAGGGGCAAGACATTTAATGCAGATCCATTATCAATTAACACCCATGGTAATGTATACCCTTTGCAGCAGGAGGTGATGTGCAGAGCTTTTGTAGATCCCATGCCCCTGGCGGTATTTCATCATCGTTAAAGAAAATGAAGTTGTCGGCACTTATATTGTTAATTAGGCGGTCCAGCTTGTTTACAAAGATATCGTTAGCGACATAAGTTTCGTTTAGCACTTTCATTAATGCGCCATGATGTGTCTCCGAACTTAAGAGTAAAGCTAGCACTGAGATACGAGCTGGTTGCTTGTGTAGCTGTTCTACAACACTGTACTCGCTATGCTTTAAGAATTTCAGAAATTCCCTAGCCTCGTTATCAGTTACTGGCTCGTTAACTGGCGATTTGAGCCTGACCGTCTTTTCCTTCTTTTGTTCAACTATTGGGGTCTTTCCTTTAACAAAATTAGCGTCTGTATTTGATGGATCATAGCACCTCCCATTACGCGTGTAGAAACCTACATCTTGTCCTTCTTCTAAAGCACTAATTGGGATCTCTTCTCTCGGGATTGTCACGTTGCAGTCATAATTTCAGGGAATCTTCTTACTATCCTTGTAGGAAAAGGCTATAGGTTTCTAGATTATGACTATTGGTGTAATACGTCATCGGGATAGGTGTGAACTGGAGCTTTTCTGAATTTGTCCTTTGGTTGGATTCTTAACTTGGGGGCTCGGATTCTTAACTTGTGGGCCTTAATGGCTTGTGGTTACTGTCCTTGGCGGGCCTACAGTAATTGGTTTTGAATAACCCTTTTTGTATGTGCTTACATTATTCACCTCGTTTTCTTTCTTTCTCAGGGCCGATCTTTTGGAGTTTTCCCCTACGTCTATCTTACCACTTCTCACTGTGTTTTCAATCATTTCACCGGACATCACTGTAATAACCAATTTTGGCCTGGGCCCAATATAGACTAGAGGCCCAATCAATAAAACAAAAGCCCGAAAAAAATAAATAAATAAACCCAATAAAACAGTCCATAAAATGTCCAAATTTCACAAGCCCATTAAAAGCCCAATACACAAAACCAAAACAAATAAACTTTAAATGTCCAATGTCCAATTAACCCAAAATACCAGACCCAAATTTAATAATAATAACAGTCCAATTACAAAACCAATTACCAAGACCCAGACAAAACAGAACTTAACCCAAATTGAATCAGTCTCTAACCCAATTTTACAGCGGCCCAATGGCCCAAAAGCATTAAAACTTTTTAGCAGAGGAGAAACCCTAGTGCTTGGTGCCGTTGTCGCCCTATTGGCCACTGCCCACCACTCCTCTGACTACGTAGCCTCCCATACCACTGCCTTCCACTATCGCACGCCTCTGCCATAAAAAAAACATGTGCAAACAACTAAGAACAAGAGCAAAACGACGAGAATAGTAGAGAACAATAGCACGCAAGCAAGAAAATAAAAAAAATAGGAAAATCAAATCTATAGATCGGTTATAAAACCGAAACCTTTGTAAACGAAAGGGGGGATCCTTTTTACGCATCAGAGATTAAAAATCAGAAAAAAAGCAAAAAAGATTGTAAATGACCTTTTTTACGAACGCTTAGAAATAAAAAAGAAACAACAGAAATTTTCTAGGTCGATTTCATTGTTCATTTTTTCTTACTTACTGTTATTTCCTGTTATTTATTTATTTTCTTTATTTTTTATTTTCAAACTATTAAAAAAAACGAGATATTAAAGGAAGAGAAAGGAGGGCCTTATGGAACCTTCGCGGCCGTGGCGTCGGAGTGCCCTCCGTAGTCGGAGCTCGGCTTTAGGAGGGGCGGTGAGGGCCATTTCCCTTCGCTTCAGCACACGGAAGGCCTGGCCTTCAAAAGGGTGGCTTCGAACGGGGCATTAAGGCCCATGTTTGCGCGCTGTCGACCATCGGACGTGTGGGTGGTGCGACGGGCATCGATGAACGGCCGGGGAAGCCTAACCATCGGGCACAAAAGGGGGAGAGGAAAAGAACTTGTTTTTTTTTTATTTCTGGAAGAAGAAAGAAAATAAAAAAAAAAGATAAAAGATGGCTTTTTAAATTCAATAAAACGGCGTCGTTTGATACATAGGGTCACTGCGCATATTCCTTAAAGGGAATATTTGCGAGATCGATCCCCCGTTTTTGCGGCGCTAGTGGATTAAGCCCCATTTCATGTTTTCCCTATTGCGATTCGGCTTTTCCATTTTATTTCGCATTCAATTTAGTCCCTTTATTCAGAAGTTGAAGTGGCGCACTCAACAGGGGGTGGGATATTTCCTCAGTTAACCCCTCGCATGTTTCAGTGCATCTCAAATCCATCCTCTGTTTTATTTTTTTTATCCGGATTTTCCTTTTAAATTTTATTTAGGTTTCAGTTTAATCCTTCTTATATACCTATGTTTATTTTATTCAAATTTAGACTTTAAAATTTCATTTTACTTACTATCAAGCCCTGATTCATGATTATTTATTTTAAACTATTCATTTATTTTAAATTTTGCATATTAAACTGTTGTAGATTGTTTTAGACATATTATTTTAAATTATTTCATATACTATATGCTTTAAATTGCTTCATATATATATTTGTGTTATGTATCATTCATTTTCAATTGTTTATTATTTACCTTTTTTTATAATTATCAATTTCAGATTCTCATATGTATTACCTATTTCTTCTATATACCGTTCATTTTTGTATAATACTTACTTTAAAACCTCTTTTACATAATCTTTATTTTAAACTTATTTGTATACTATTCTACGTATTATTTATTTTAATTCTTTTCCTTTTACTTGAATAGTATTTATTTCAAACTTTCGCCCATATTACCTGTTTTAAGATCATTCACACATAGAATCTATTTTTAAATTGTTTTGTATATTGTTGATGTTGCATTTCTCTTTTCACATTATTTGTTTCAAATGCATTTATTATCACTTTAAAGTTTGCTTTACATTTTATTTATCTTAACTGGCTTCATAATTGTTATGTGATGCTTAATTTGTTTGGCTTTGATTATTGATGTTGATATTTAAAATTATCGTTTCTCGTGTGTATTATAATTTGTTTATTCGTATTTCCATGTTATTATCATCATCATTATTATTGGTCTATATTATTGTTCCATTATCGTTATTATTATCCATGCGTGTTAGTACTTTAGATTAAAGATTCCAATGTTAAGTGTATTGAATTATTGTTACGCCAAATTTGTGTCACGTTACCATTCTTAGACGAGCATAACCCCTATTCACGCTTTAAATAATGTTTCTTTAAGACATAACCCGATTTTTTATAGATTTCATCCAAAAACAAAAGTTTTCAAAATAAGGCAATATTCTATGTTCGAAAATCCGAGAGGTCGTGCCCTATGTGTTGGGTTTCGATTCTTTCACTTGGCTAAACAATCGAGTATCCTTTTGATATTTTTTTAACGCATGAAACTCGGGAATTATGAGATGATCTTGAATTCCAGGATTCAAATTATCGTGTCATAACGTGCTGGATGTGATATTTTATTCCTTCGGAGTGAGAAAATATTAATATTCCATTTGAGAAAATTCAAATGTTTCCAAAAGAGGTCAGATTTTTAATTCCTTTTAAAATTTTCAAACTTTCGACATTGGGGCATTAATTAGTCAATTTGGTACCAATTTGGGGCGTGACGAGGGTGCTAACCCTTCCTCGCATGTAACCAACTCCAGAACTCGTTTTCTCAAATTTTCGCAGACCAAAAACACTGTTTTAGTAAATCAAAATGTTTTATTAAAACAAAGGTGATCCGATCACACCTAACAAAGATCGGTGGTGACTCCCTATTTTAAAAGTCGATTCCGGTTTTGTCAAAAAATGGTTACGACAGCTTGGCGACTCCGCTGGGGACAAGAGAGTCAGGCCGTAAATTGATTGATTTTTGTCCTTTTGAATGAAAATTTGGAAAATTATTTTTAAAAATCATGTTTCTTGTGATGCATCTGTTTGTGTCGTAACTGCAACAGTGTCGGATCACATAATTTTTGCACCTACATTGCATGACCGCTGTGGTCACACCTCTTAAGTGGGAGTGAGAAACTACTCTTTCGTGAGGTTTTTACCTCCGTGCAAGATAGTGGATCGCTTTCGGGATACATCCGTACCTATGTCTTCGTGAGATTTTTATCTCCGTGTAGCCATAGGGAAATGTATTCCCCTGAACTGAACTCGGTCCGTAGGAGCCTATAATGGGTGAGGATCGAGGGATCTGCTGGTTCGGGTACCTTTCTTTAGAACCGAACCTCATATAGCAAGCCTTAACGGCCCATATTAGGTAGAGCTACGCTAAACCTTAGTGGTCACCCGAGTAGGTGCTTTATTCCTTGCTTGCTTTAAACTGTGTGTGAAATATTGACTTATCTTGTTTTATTGAATGTCATTTTTATCACACTTGGTTTACTAACGTGCATCATACCGCATGATCGTCGTGGTCGTACCTTTAAGTGGGAGTGAGAAACTAAGCTTTCGTGAGGTTTTCACCTCCGCATGGGCTAGTGGATTGCTTCCGAGATACATCCGTACCTATGTGCTTCGTGAGGTTTTCACCTCAGCACGGCCATAGGGAAATGTATCTCCCTGAACTAAACTCGGTCCATATGAGCCTATAATGGGTGAGGATTGAGGAATCTGTTGGTTCGGGTACCCTTACTTTAGAACCAAACCTCATATAGCGAGCCTTAAGAGCCTACCCTGGATGGAGCCATGCTAAACCCCTAGAGGTCACCTCGATAGGTGTTTTATGTTTGTCATTTCTCCTACACTGACGTTTGTTTTGCGTTTGTTTATTTCTCTTACACTAACGTGTTTTCTCTCGTTTTGATTGCAATTACATGCATTTCTCATATTTAAGAGGCATTGATTCGGGTTCGATTGCTGAAATAGAAAATTTGCCATGGAAAACAACTCTCTTGATAAAGTGGAAGATAATGCGGCTATCCGAATTTGGGCAAAGACAACACAACTATAAAAGGGGGATAGTCTAGCGGCCGGGCATGTGTCAGAATTATGGGACTACACTCGTATTAGTGTGGCGCACAATAATCTTCACGAGTTAAAAGCTATGAGGGATCAACGAAATGATGAGACCAATAGTTCATTCTGCCATAGTTATGGAGATTTACCGCACTTGCTCGACGTCGAGGTAGATGAACAGTTATTCTGAGTTATCACTCAGTTTTAGAACACCGCGTATAATTGCTTCACTGTTGGAAAAGTGGATTTGGTACTCACCATAGGAGGATACACAGTCTACTGCATTGACTGATGGCTCATGTTGATAGAATCTATTTGAGAGGGACCTATGTCCCAGCCTTTTAGAAGAAATTAATGAGCATTACAGGAATGAGTGAGTAATGAATCACAACCAGGATCAAGCAAAAGGGTAAGCGTAAGTGCATCCCATGGAAGAACTTGAGAGATTTGATTTTAACCCATCCTGATATAAGTAAAAGAGTCGACGTTTTCGCACTGAGCATTTACGGGTTAATATTATTCCCTAGAGCATTAGGACATGTAGAGGAAGCTATCACAGATTTCTTCGACCGACTCAGTTAGGGAGTTACACCAGTTCCTCCAATCTTGGCTGAGGCTTTCAGATCATTGAATGCATGTAGAAGATCCGGAGAAGGCAGGTTTGCGGGGTGTGCGCAACTGTTAATGGTTTGATTTCACAGCTACTTGTGGAAGGTGGATGAAGTTTCTTGTCAGATCTTTACAGATAACTATTCCCCGTTGAAAAATAACAGAAGTGCCAAGATGAGGCTATTCCCCGTTGAAAAAGACGATAGAAGTGCCAAGAAGAGATGTCGTATCAAAAGAGAATTGGATAGCACTTCTTCAGAATCTTAAGAAGGCAGATATCGTATGGAGAGCTCCTTAATTTTTACCCGACGGGATTCTGTTTTGATGTAGGAATTTCGACTGAGTCCCTTTGCTCGGAATTTAGGGAGCCACTAGTTACGCTCCTTTACTGGTGTTAAGACAGTACGGGTCGAGGCAATTTATATCAGCGACACATGGCCTAGCACAATATGAGTTCCTGTATAAAGGAGAAAACTACGAGAAAAGAGTCAAAGAAACTTCTACCGTTTGGAACCAAGTTTACCGAATGAAAGGTTGACCATAGGATCAAATACTACTCCCAAATATAACAGATGGATCAGTAGAAGAATCAACGATAACATCTCAAGGCCAATCAATGGAAGAGAAAATTCCAAGAGGCTCAGGCTCAGAGAGAGGCTATAGAAACAAGCCTACCAGAGGCCCAAAGCGACAAAGAGAAATTAAATGCTAGAGCAGTGGAGCTTGAAAAAACACTTTATTAGTATAGAAATCACAATTCTGTGGCTGAGTTGAGAGTCAGTTTAGAGAAAATTGAAGCAGTGAAGGGAAGAATAGAAGAGTTGGAGTACGTAGTAAACTTGAGGTAGAGCTTCTTGAAGCAAATGAGGAGTGCGGGAAGGAATGACTTCATCATTCTCAGAGTCAAGTCAGGGACTAGGACTACCTTACGGGTGAAGCTACGACTCAAATCCGGGAATGGCCGAATATTTGTAAACTTTGGCAGTTCAGGCCGACATACTAAGTGTGAAGTACGAGCTGGCATCAGACATGGGTCAAGAATTAGCTTCGTTGCTCGAGAAGCGAAGCCGTATTTATAATCCATTTTATGTAAAGGGCTTTGTTTTCTGAAAAATTTTCTAAATGAAGTTGAATCTAAATCGATGCCTCTTTGCATCCATGCATTTGCATTACGTTGCATCATTGTAGAAAGGAGGTTTCGATTCATATTCGATTGCTGAATAGGAGAGTTTGTCATAAGGAAATGTGTTACTTGATGAAGTGGATTGTAATACGGTCGTGCGAACATAGTCTAGGTAACAACGAAAGTAGGTCTTACCTGAAGGTTCAAGCCTACAAAGATTGTTCGGGGGTTATCAGAAGATCGACCTGGACCAAACAACAAAGAGCTAGAAGAGACCTCTATTGAGAAAGTTCAAAGGACACATCCATAACCATCCGAATACGAAGAAGAGGATTTACCTGAAGGTTCAAGCCGACAAGGATTGTTCGGGAGTCATCGGAGGATTACGAGTATCGCGGAGGTTAAGCGAATGACGAGGTACGACCTGGACCAAGCGACAAGGAGTTAGAAGAGACGTCTATTGAGAAGGTTCACGGGACACAATCACAAACTCCTGACACAAAAGAGAGGATTGGTGTTTTCACCTAGACTATGAGGACACGGCTGTCTCTGCAATCCATTTTAATGAAAAGAAACGTATTTCCTGGAAAAGTTCTTCTAATGGAATTGAAATCATGATCAACGCCTCTCTTTCTTTTTGCATTCATCCCATGAATTTGCATTGCATTTCATGCATTTGCATTACATCGTATCACATGCATTAGAATTTGTAAAAAGACTCTAATTAGGTGAAATTATTTCGTTAACCTAGGAAACATGGAACAAAGGTTGGAGAGATTAGAGGAAAGAAAAATATTGATCCAAGAGCAATTGATCAAAATTCAACAACAGATGCAAGAGTAATCCACCAGAATTCAACGAGAGATACGAGAGCAAATGCGAGAGTTCCAAGAGAATATGATATGCCATCTAACCTAGATACTAGCGGGAGGATTTGAAACAAGGAAGGGCCAAGTGGTCGACAATGTGGAAGAATATGAAGAAATTGTTTATTCCCCGATAAATATCCCAACTCAACCAGACGCGCGGTCGCATGGGGGACCCTTTACTATCAGGCCCCAATATCAGACTAATACCTCGACCCCGCTAAACTTCTCGACGGGCTCATGTTTTAACCCTGAGGAGGGTCGGACTAAATCAATGGTCCAAGCAGAGGCAAAAGAAAGGAGGGAGCGGACATTGAAGGCCCCTAAGAAAAGGGAAAAGGAAGTGGGTAGTATGAGTAGGGATGACCAAAGACCATTCACCGTGTTCCCACTTAATAACACGCCTGCTCCAAGCCAACTCAAAAACGAACAAAGACCGGCGAGACCCAATCTTAAAAAACCTCGACTCACCCCTATCCCTGTGTCATACGGAGAACTGTGCCCGAAATTGTTGGAAAAACAATTAATATCGCCACATTATATGGCACCATTGAAACCTCCATACCCGAAATGGTATGATCCTAATGCTAGTTGCATGTATCACGCTGGGAACCAGGGGCATTCTACAGAAAATTGTCTAGCCCTTAAGAGAAGGGTTCAAGCTCTTATTGATGTAGGGATTTTACAATTTGACGATACTGGTAATACGGTTGGAAATCCACTCCCCAACTACCTTGAAGGGGACGGGAGCGCAGTGACAAAAGCGATGATGCAATGATACGCCCTTGTCCTCCCGGGTTTGTTTTGAACAATGAGACTGCGAAGGGATCCCTGTATTTTAGCTAATCTAGAGTAATATTTAAAACACGCTTGTTGCTTTAAGCCTAGAGGCAATAAGAGTCCTTTTGTGAAATAGGCTTGTGTCCGGAATTTTTATTTCAATTAAATGCATCGTCCTAAGTAAACATTTTAATTTTATTCTGTACATTTTCTCATTTTTTTATTCATGACCACATCATACGAATAATCATCCTTAGAATAATTTATTCTTTGGATTTTCTGCCTTCATACCCACAATAGGGTCCCCAGATATCAATGACATGAGCGACACTGTTACTAACTCCCTTTTAGAGAGATATGTGTCTAGAGGGATCTAAGAACTTGGAAGATGACAGAGATTGCAACTTATTTCCTAACTTGTTAAGAATGACAGATCCTACCCTACGAAGTGTCAGCGAACAATACGAGCTAACAAATGAGATAAAGATGGAAGCTTAGCCCATCACAGAAATAAGGCAAGGCATCACTGCGTTATCCTTAAGAATTCAAAGATGTCTTCGCATGATCACATTAGGACACGCCTAGACTACTGAGGCGTGAGTATGCTGTCAAAGATAAAAATCATGGAGGAAGTCCATGAGGGTATCTGAAGATCACATGCTAATGGTTTTACGATGGCCAGGAGGTTCGAGCTGCTGGTTTACCAAGGAAAGGGAAATTGAATGAAGGACTTACGCGCCTCCTCTATTTCTTCACAGATTCCCTATATGTGGGGCATGGACGTTACCAAGCCAGTCTCCTCAAGAGCTTTAGCCAACATTGATTCATATTCATGGTCGCTGGTTACCTCACTGAGAGGGTAAATGTCGCTTCATATGCCAAAATTACAAAGTCGATAGTCATTAGACCAAAAAAGGAAAAAAGAAAAATATTATCATATTTATCCACAAAATGACAAAAGTTCGCGGCCTTTTCAAAGATCAAGTGCCACGTCATAGCGTAAAAGAAGAAGAAGAAGAAGAAGAAGAAGAAGAAGAAGAAGAAGAAGAAGAAGAAGAAGAAGAAAGGGGGCAAAAAAACAAAGATTGTTAGGAAGATGACCTAAACTTGTGAATGTTGGCATATAGAAGTTACGTCTACCCTTTTATGCTCATCGAACTTCGGCCAGAACCTCTGCTGGGGCAACGCTTTCCTCATTAGGTTTTGCCTAGTGAAGTCAAAATCCTCTTTTTCGGGGCACGGGCCAAGCCAAAATTGGATGGGGCGAAATGGATCCAATCCCGATGTGATCAAGTAAATTTGTAGAGAAGATGTTAAGAACTATCGGTCACGATCGGATGATGTGAGTTTACAACAAAAAGGATCGCCTTAGAAAATTTCATGATAGGGCTTTGAAGAAGATCCTTTCCCATGCAACAAGGACTTCAGAAGAAAGAAGATACCAAGCCAGGAAGGACCTTAGGTAGCAAAGAAGGCTCGTTCTAGGGAAACAAGGATATTGTCTGAGATAGACGACAAGGACCTGCCCAATCCGGTAAAAAAAAAGAAAGAAGAAAGAAAAAGAAGAAAAAGGAGAGGCCAAAGTGAAAACCCGCAAAGGGCGCTTTGAGACCAAAGGTGGGTCTGAGTTGAAAACCCGAAAAGGGCAACTCAAATTTTGATGGGGCATACAGTAGCCTTGCTACGCTTGAAGTAACAATGAAGAGGAATGTTGCGCCTTGGGGCATCGACAAAGTACTCCGGATCCCCTAAACACATATTGAGTTTAGAATAGTCCTCAAGAAGTTTGAACAGAGAAGCTCAAGCTGCGATATTTGGGGCACCTAGTTTCCAATTTACCCATTTTGAGTATGCTATCTTTGCTGCTTCATTGCATATGCTAGCTTTGATTAACTTGTTTGATTCGAGCTATACTCCCAATAAATTCCCATTCCGTCCATCATTATGGTCCCTTTTTAAGCATTTTGCATTGAAATAATGATTATTGGACTAATAATACTTTCATGAAAGGAGTTTCGCATATTACTCTGGAAACCTCTAAACAATATAGGAGTCTGAAACAGGATTATTGCTTAAGATTCACCGAGATTAAGGGTTGGAAATATCTGAGTCCAAATTAAGAGGACAATGTACCGCGTCAGTGACACAATCCTGACGGAAAATGGGCATTGTTAACCCAAGTGCAAAACCAGAATCATTCTCGAAAGGAAATGACATTCTGCATTCATGCGAGCATCGCGCATATACATCTGGTTGGGTCACCCAAAGAGTGATCGTTAGAAGGAAGCTGATACAGATCCTGTACCTTTGAATAACAAGAGGGTGGGCTGAATAAGAGACAAGCCCTATGTTTTAGAGTCGCAATGGGATGAATGGAAGATATTCAAATCCTATACCCTCAGGTCACAATGAGATGAGCCCTGAAGTTACAGGGGGCAAAAAGGTGATATACGCGAAACGCAGATCACTCATAAAACTCGAGGACGGGCACGAAACATGAAGGGAAAGTCAAGAGTCGAAGCAATGAATACAGGTTATCATGAGAGTCGTAATAAGAAGAGACACACGACAAATAAACCCAGGGCGCATGGCATAATCATGTAGGCATAAAAGCATTTAAGACAAGTATGTGCATATCATGATAACGTCATGCATGACACATACAGGCACACCAGTCAAACATGAAGTCGACAATAGCTTTACCGAACCAAGGAGAAAGAAGACATCCAAGTTCCACCAGATACGCTTTCAATTATTCTGTTCAAAAATCAACTCATAATACGAGAGGTGAGTTGAGCCTCAGGACACGCCGAGGTATTTAATTTCTGTCTTTCAATTTCTGTTCAAAAATCAACTCATAATACGAGAGGTGAGTTGAGCCTCGGGACACGCCGAGGTATTTAATTTCGGTTTTTCAATTTCTGTTCAAAAATCAACTCATAATACGAGAGGTGAGTTGAGCCTTGGGACACGCCGAGGTATTTAATTTATGTCTTTCAATTTCTGTTCAAAAAAATCAACTCATAATACGAGAGGTGAGTTGAGCCTCGGGACACGCCGATGTGTTTTTAATTTCTATCTTTCAATTTCTGTTCAAAAATCAACTCATAATACGAGAGGTGAGTTGAACCTCGGGACACGCCGAGGTATTTAATTTCGGTCTTTCAATTTCTGTTCAAAAATCAACTCATAATACGAGAGGTGAGTTGAGCCTCGGGCCACGCCGAGGTATTTTTAATTTCTGTCTTTCAATTTCTGTTAAAATCAACTCATAATGCGAGAGGTGAGTTGAGCCTCAGGTCACACACTGAGGTGTTGTAATTTCTGTTTTTCAATTTCTGTTCGCAACTCCTCGGGTCGCACGCTGAGGTATTTTCAATTTCTATTTTTAATTTCTATGCAAAAAAAAAAGAAAGGAAAGGTCAACGCATATTGCGAGAATAAAGAAGCAGTTTGAAAAGTTCAGATTCATTTCATCGAAGTTCCAGTGGAGCAATTAGTAGATCGAAGCTACAAATCTCTTTGTCGTAAGGTCACATTGGAGCAAACAGATCTCACCCCTTAATATTGAGGAAAAGCAAATTGAAGCTACGGGTCATCTCGCGGAAGCAGTGGCAGAATGGATCAAAGCAACAGGGTTTGAAGACGTTTGAGGAAGACGAGGACCAATAAGTCGAGGCTTGGCCAAGACCGAGCAAAATTGGTTCTTCTATTGTCTTTGCTCTATTCTCGTTTCACGACAATGAGCAAAGAGGGGCAGCTGTAATAACCAATTTTGGCCCGGGCCCAATATAGACTAGAGGCCCAATCAATAAAACAAAAGCCCGATAAAAATAAATAAATAAACCCAATAAAACAGTCCATAAAATGCCCAAATTTCACAAGCCCATTAAAAGCCCAATACACAAAACCAAAACAAATAAACTTTAAATGTCCAATGTCCAATTAACCCAAAATACCAGACCCAAATTTAATAATAATAACAGTCCAATTACAAAACCAATTACCAAGACCCAGACAAAACAGAACTTAACCCAAATTGAATCAGTCTCTAACCCAATTTTACAGCGGCCCAATGGCCCAAAAGCATTAAAACTTTTTAGCAGAGGAGAAACCCTAGTGCTTGGCGCCGTTGTCACCCCATTGGCCACTGCCCACCACTCCTCTGACTACGCAGCCTCCCATACCACTGCCTTCCACTATCGCACGCCTCTGCCATCAAAAAAACATGTGCAAACAACTAAGAACAAGAGCAAAACGACGAGAATAGCAGAGAACAATAGCACGCAAGCAAGAAAATAAAAAAAATAGGAAAAGCAAATCTATAGATCGGTTATAAAACCGAAACCTTTGTAAACAAAAGTGGGGATCCTTTTTACGCATCAGAGATTAAAAATCAGAAAAAAAAAACAAAAGCAAAAACGATTGTAAAGGACCTTTTTTACGAACGCTTAGAAATAAAAAAGAAACAACAGAAATTTTCTAGGTCGATTTCATTGTTCATTTTTTCTTACTTACTATTATTTCCTGTTATTTATTTATTTTTCTTTATTTTTTATTTTCAAACTTTTAAAAAAACGAGATATTAAAGGAAGAGAAAGGAGGGCCTTACGGAGCCTTCGCGGCCGTGGCGTCGGAGTGCCCTCCGTAGTCGGAGCTCGGCTTTAGGAGGGGCGGTGAGGGCCATTTCCCTTCGCTTCAGCACACCGAAGGCCTGGCCTTCAAAAGGCTGGCTTCGAATGGGGCGTTAAGGCCCATGTTTGCGCTCTGTCGACCATCGGACGTGTGGGTGGTGCGACGGGTATCGATGAACGGCCGCGGAAGCCTAACCATTGGGCACAAAAGGGGGAGAGGAAAAGAACTTGTTTTTTTTTTTTTTTATTTCTGGAAGAAGAAAGAAAATAAAAAAACAAAGATAAAAGATGGCTTTTTAAATTCAATAAAACGGCGTCGTTTGATACATAGGGTCACTGCGCATATTCCTTAAAGGGAATATTTGCGCGATCGATCCCCCGTTTTTGCGGCGCTAGGAGATTAAGCCCCATTTCATGTTTTCCCTGTTGCTATTTGGCTTTTCCATTTTATTTCGCATTCAATTTAGTCCCTTTATTCAGAAGTTGAAGTGGCGCACTCAACAGGGGGTGGGATATTTCCTCAGTTAACCCCTCGCATGTTTCAGTGCATCTCAAATCCATCCTCCGTTTTATTTTTTTTATCCGGATTTTCCCTTTAAATTTTATTTAGGTTTCAGTTTAATCCTTCTTATATACCTACGTTTATTTTATTCAAATTTAGACTTTTAAATTTCATTTTACTTACTATCAAGCCCTGATTCATGATTATTTATTTTAAACTATTCATTTATTTTAAATTTTGCATATTAAACTGTTGTATAGATTGTTTTAGACATATTATTTTAAATTATTTCATATACTATATGCTTTAAATTGCTTCATATATATTTGTGTTATGTATCATTCATTTTCAATTGTTTATTATTTACCTTTTTTTATAAGTTATCAATTTCAGATTCTCATATGTATAACCTATTTCTTCTATATACCGTTCATTTTTGTATAATACTTACTTTAAAACCTCTTTTACATAATCTTTATTTTAAACTTATTTGTATACTATTCTACGTATTATTTATTTTAATTCTTTTCCTTTTACTCGAATAGTATTTATTTCAAACTTTCGCCCATATTACTTGTTTTAAGATCATTCACACATAGAATCTATTTTTAAATTGTTTTGTATATTGTTGATGTTGCATTTCTCTTTTCACATTATTTGTTTCAAATGCATTTATTATCACTTTAAAGTTTGCTTTACATTTTATTTATCTTAACTGGCTTCATAATTGTTATGTGATGCTTAATTTGTTTGGCTTTGATTATTGATGTTGATATTTAAAATTATCGTTTCTCGTGTGTATTATAATTTGTTTATTCGTATTTCCATGTTATTATCATCATCATTATTATTGGTCTATAGTATTGTTCCATTATCGTTATTATTATCCATGCGTACTTTAGATTAAAGATTCCAATGTTAAGTGTATTGAATTATTGTTACGCCAAATTTGTGTCACGTTACCATTCTTAGACGAGCATAACCCCTATTCACGCTTTAAATAATGTTTCTTTAAGACATAACCCGATTTTTTATAGATTTCATCCAAAAACAAAAGTTTTCAAAATAAGGCAATATTCTATGTTCGAAAATCCGAGAGGTCGTGCCCTATGTGTTGGGTTTCGATTCTTTCACTTGGCTAAACAATCGAATATCCTTTTGGTATTTTTTTAACGCATGAAACTCGGGAATTATGAGATGATCTTGAATTCGAGGATTCAAATTATCGTGTCCTAACGTGCTGGATGTGATATTTTATTCCTTCGGAGTGAGAAAATCTTAATATTCCATTTGAGAAAATTCAAATGTTTCCAAAAGAGGTCAGATTTTTAATTCCTTTTAAAATTTTCAAACTTTCGACATTGGGGCATTAATTAGTCAATTTGGTACCAATTTTGGGCGTGACGAGGGTGCTAACCCTTCCTCGCACGTAACCGACTCCCGAACTCGTTTTCTCAAATTTTCGCAGACCAAAAACACTGTTTTAGTAAATCAAAATGTTTTATTAAAACAAAGGTGATCCGATCACACCTAACAAAGATCAGTGGCGACTCCTTATTTTAAAAGTCGATTCCCGTTTTGTCAAAAAATGCTTACGACAATCACTGTATCCGAGAAGCTCTTAGTAGCGCTCCCCAGCATATGGTTGATGAATGGGGCTTTTAAAGTGTTGATAAAAAACATTGTGGTTTCTTTTTCCAGAAGATGTAGCTGGACTTGCGTTGCCAGCTCTCTCCATCTTTGGGCATATTGCTTGAAGCTCTCATTTTTCTTTTTCTCCATGTTCTGCAATATGATTCTGTCGGGTGTCATGTCCATCACATGACTATATTGCTTCATAAAAGCTTGTGCTAAGTCTTTCCATGAATTGATTTTGGTATGACTTAGTTGGTTGTACCATTTAGCTACTGACAAGCTTGTGCTAAGTCTTTCCATGAATTGATTTTGGTACGACTTAGTTGGTTGTACAATTTAGCTGCTGACCCGATCAGACTGTCTTGGAAGCAGTGGATCAACAGTTGATCATTATTGACATATCCTATCATCCTTCGACAAAACATGGTGATGTGAGCTTCAAGGAAACTAGTTCCGTTGTACTTTTCAAACTCTGGAGTTTTGAACTTGGGAGGGAGTACTAAATCTGGGACCAAACTCAAGTCTTTGGCATCAATTCCGCAATGATAATTAGTGCTTTCCATTGCTCTGAATTTTTCTTCTAGCCATCTACATCGATCTTCAAGTTGCTTTGGCAGTTCCACTCTTGTTTTTTCCATTTCTGTCTTATCGTCTAGATCAGGAACAATAGGATTGGTTGGGTTGTCCCCCGAATTGGAGCATGAGCCTGTTTGGTAGTTTGTGCGTGCCGAGGTACCAGTTTAATACTGTTAGGGTCTGATTGTGACGAGTACCCTTTGTGGGTACACCTCTGGTTGTTCCTGGGTGTTTATCGGGGTAAAACCTGGGGGGTAAATAGGATCCTCATTATCGTCCCCTGAGTTGGTCACAATGCTTTTCCCTTTTTCACATTCTCCAGCCAGCAACTGCGCCAATTGGCTTATCATACTTCTTTGAGATTCCAGTATCTGATTCCTCACCTCCTGTTGTACTTTCGCTGTTCTTGCAGTTGCGCTTACAACTGGTCTTGCATCTCTTTTTAAATTTGCTCTAGCCTTTCCAATCTTTGGTCCATTATTTTGGTTTTGGCGCAAGTACTGTAACAATGTTCGGTTGGTTGATTCTTGTTGGTTTCTAGATTAACTGAAATAATTTTGTTTAATTAGGGTCTTTTTGTGAAATTTAATGCATATGATGCAATGTAATGCAAATGCATGAAATGAATGCAAAAAGAGGCATTGACTCTGATTCATTTCTATTAGAACAACTTTATTAGAAAATAAATTTCTTTACATAAAATGAATTACATATACGGCTTTGCCCTAATGCTCAAAGCCTTAACCTTCCTAAGAAGTCAAGCCAACTCTTGACCTCGATCCGATTCTGATTCATACTTCATGCTTAGCATGTCAGCCTGAATTACTAGGGTTTGCAAATGGTCACCTCTCGAATTTGAGCCACAGCTTCCTCCATGATATAGTCTCTATCTTTGACCTGACCTTGAAAGCTGTGAAGTTGCTCTTTCCACTACTCGTTGTTTGCTTCAAGGAGTTCAACTCGGAGTTCACAATTGTGGAGCTCTTATATTTTCCTTTTCAGCTCTTCAATCTTGTTTAAGCTCGCTTTCAGCTCAATTGTGGAGTTGCGATTACGATACTGATGAAGTGACTTTTCTAGTTCTGCTACCCTGGCTTTTAGTCTGACATTTTCATTTTGGCATTCCAATAGGTCTCTTTCTAGAGCATTTTCTTAATCTTGGGCATCTTGGTATTTTTTTTCCCATTGATTGGCTCTATTCTTTTCTTCTCTGATCTCTTGTCGCCATTGTTCTGATGTCATTCCTAGCCCGGCAGTCATCATTAATAAGCGCAACTTCTTGTAATCTGTTTTTAAACTGTCGAGATCTTCTTCGGCCTTATTCTTTCTTTTTCTCAGCTTATCAGCCTCTAACTGCTGAACATCAACGTCTAGTCTTAATTGCATCTTTTCCTCTTCTAATTGCTCTATCTTCTTTCCTAGCTCTGAATTCTTTTTTTTTTAAATCTTGCCTTATGATCTCTAGCTCAAATAGGACCACTCGTAGGTATTCCTCCATTGGTCGAGTCCCTTTTTGACTTGGCCCAAGGATGTTATCATTGACTATTTTACCCCACCATCCATTATATTCGGATGTCGTCAGACCTGCAGCAAATCTTTTCATTCGGCAGGTTTGGTTCCAGGCGTTAGACATTTCTCAGATCTTTTTCTTGTAGTTATCGCCCTTATACGAAAACTCGCATTGAGCCAGCCCTTGCGTTACTGGTATGAACTGCCTCGATCTATACTACCTCAACATGAGTAGATGAGCATATCCAACAGCTCCTCAAATCCCAAGTAGAGGAACCCATACGAGATTTCCACACCGGTATAGAATCTCATCGGGGATCATCCAAGGGGCTCTCCATTCGACTTCCTCATCTTGGAGATTCTGGAGTATCGTCATCCATTTTTCTTCTGAAATGTCGTCTCGCCTCGGTGTAGCCACTAATTCTTTTAATAAAGAGTAGTTCTCGGAGAATACTTGATAAAAAATTTTTTCTACTCTCCAAAAATGGCTATGAAACCATGCCAACAAGAGTTGCGCGCATCCCATGAATCTTCCTTCACCCGCTCTTCTACATGCATTCAAAGATCAGAATGTTTCGGCCAAAATTACAGAGACGGGCGTGACCCTCTTATCAAGTCTGTCGAACAAATCTGAAACTGCCTCGTCCACATGCCCTAGTGCTTTAGGGAGAACAACTAGCCCATAAATGCTCAAAGCGAAGACATCGACCCTTTTCTTCATATTTGGGTGTGCTAAGATCAAATCTCGCAAATTATTCCAAGGGATACATTTACCGTCCCCCTTTTGCTTGATCCGGGCTGCAATCCAATGCTCATTCATCCCCGTGATGTTCATTAGTTTCTTTAGGAAGGTCGGGACATTAATGGCTCTGGAATAAACCTTGTCGGGCCTAATTTTAGGAGAACGAAGTAAGGTCGTGTATTTTTCCACAGTAGGTAATAAGTCCACTTTTCCAAAAGTAAAACAACTGTAGGCGGGATTCCAAAATTGAGCCAGAGCTTGAAATAAGTGCTTGTCCACTTTGATATCAAGTAGATAGGGCAAATCACCATAATTACAGTAAAATAACTGCTTGATTTCTTCATCCCATTGGACCCATATCTCTTTTAATTCCTGGAGATTGTTCTGGATCATGCTGATACGAGTGAAGTCCCACAATTCTGATACGTACCCCTTCATCAGGCTATCACCTTTCTTTAGTTGCGCTTTCTTGGACCATATTTAGATAGCCGCATTATCTTCCACTTTATCAAGAAATCCATTCTCCATGGCAAGCTCTCTATTTAGTAATCGAACGTGAATCAACACTTTTTTTATGATGAAAATGTTATGCAATCACTGTCAAAGCCAAAAAAATAAGTCATTATACAAAGCTAGAATTCAAAGTAAGTAAGAAATAATAAATAAAATGCCTATTCGGGTAACCACTAGGATTTGGTGCGGTTCTACCTAGAGTAAGCTCTTAGGGCTCATTATATGCGGTTCGGTTCTAAAGTAAGGGTACCTGAACCGGCAGATTCCTCGATCCTCACCCATTACAGGCTCATATGGACCGAGTTCAGTTTAGGGGAATACATTTCCCTATGGCTATACGGAGATGAAAATCTCACGAAGACATAGGTACGGATGTATCCCGAAAGCGATCCGCTATCCTATAAAGAGGAGAAGACCTCACGAAGGAATAGTTTCTCACTCCCACTTAAAAGGGTAAAAATCGACCGGTTATGCGATGCAATATGTGGAGGTACATTTAAAAGACTTGAACCAAAATGATGCAGACCACAAAAATGAAATGCAACGAAAGGTCGTAAATTTAAACCAAATTATCAATTTTCGACAAAAAGGCAAGAAATAATCAAATCGTGGCTTGACTCTCTTATTTTGTCCTTAGCGGAGTCGCCAAGCTGTCGAAACCATCTTTTGAAAGGTCGACTTTTTATTTTAAAATAAAAATGGGAGTCGCCACCAATCTTTTTTTATAAGGTGTGATCGGATCACCTCGTAATTTGATTATTTTAACAAAATATTTGATTTATCAAAGCAATGTTTTTTCGGTCTACAAAAATCCAGAAAACAGGTTTGGGAGTAGGTTAAGCACAAGGAAGAATTAGCACCCTCGTAACGCCCAAAATTAGTACCTAATTGATTACTCCGTGTCTCAGTGTCGAAAGTTGAAAACTTGAAAATGATTTAAAAATACGATCCCTCTTTGTATTGATGTTAATTTCGCTCACGAATTGCTTGAATAAATCGAAATAAATGTTAAAGACCCTCTCGTCTCGAGATAAAAAAATGTCGTATCCCGTAAGTTAGGACACAACATCTCAAATCTTCGAGCATAAGCTTGCCTTTATTTTTATTTGAAATCTTATGGATTTCAAACTTTAAAAGGATATTCGGTTATTTAGGTTTAATGAGGAAATCGAAACCCTGTAAGTTAGGGTACGTTTCTCAAACTTCCTAAATACCAAACATTGCCTATTTTGAAAATTCATTTTGAATAATAATAGGTGTAATGTTTAAACAATATATACTTATTTTATTTAAATATAATACATCAATAAATAAATATATCCAAACTTAACGTGTAGTATAATGATAAATGGAATAATATATAATAGCTATGTGGATAGAATAATAGAATGGACAGGTAGAGGAATATTTTAATGATACAAACGTAATTGTGATAATAACAATAATATTAATGATCAAATCGTAATATTAATAAAATAAATGATGAAATCTTAAAAATAAAACAAAATAAAATGGAAAATGCATGAAAATAATAAAAAACCTAAATAAACAAGACATCAAGAATAATAAAAATAATAATATAACAACAACAAAAAAGAAAAACAAAAAAAGGAAAAAATAAAAGAAATAAAAAAATGATATTATAAAAATAATGACAATGACAATAACAAATAGGTAAGTGAGAAAATGTAAACAATCTAATCTTTATAAATAAATAAATGAGCAAATAAATAGTGAAATAAAAATAAAATATAATAATAATAATAATAATAATAATAAATAATAATAATAATAATAATAAAGTAAAATAAATAGAAATGCCCCATAAAAGGAAATAAATCAATTTTAATAAATAAGGAACAATAAATAAATAAATTAAATAATAAATAAGATAATATATAAAAATAAAATCTATAAATGATCAAAATTCAATAAATGAGGGTCAAATTGGAATTAAAATGAAATAAAGGGCATAAATCATGATAAAATAAATGCATAAATATAAAAGGATTAAATTGAAATTTAATCGAAAGTAAAAGTATAAATTAAATAATAAAACCGAAATAAGGACTAAAATTAAACACGCGAACAAAAGTAGAGACCAATTGGGGAATTGTTCCTTGTCCCTAAAATGCACCGTTCCAAAAGGACTAAATGAAACCAAAGTAAAGCTAAGTGGCAAAATTAAAAAAATAGAATAGGACCCCATTGAAACCATTCTTAAAAGCGGAAGGACTAAGGGCGCAAATAGCCCCTCCGTCCAAAAACACGCGGATCCTAGTGGATCTCGGGTCGGGTAGGATCAGGTCGTCAAAACGACGTCGTTTTGACGTCTTCGAGTAATCGCCAAAACGGCGTCGTTTCATACTCCTATTTAAATAAAAAAATTCCACAAAAAAAAAATTCAGAATCCTCTCCCCTTTTCTCTCACTCTTCAAAATCTGGCCAAAGATCCAACGCCGGACCACCGTGGCGACTGTCAGTCGCCGACGACGGCGCCGCCGTCCACGGTGGGCGAAGAATGCGAAAAGACCCCTTTTTTTTTATTACCCTTTTTGAAACCTAAATATAGATCTTGGGAGGGGGAAGCCTAGGAAGAAGAAAAAAGAAAAAGAAAAGTCTGATCGTGCGCCTTTTCGTTTCCCCTTTGACCAAGCCCGAAGGTTCCCTTGACGGGTTCGAAGGCTCGCGGGTGGAGGAGATCTCCGACGATGGCGCAAAGTGACCAAATAGGTGAGTTCCACCTTGTTTTCGTTTTTATACTTTTTATAAAAATAAATCCGTAAAAAAAATCACCTTTTGGCTTTGAGTTCTGTTATTTGATTAATATTCTCTTTTTTTTGCATTTGATTCTCTGTTTTTTAATTGATGCCCTAAAAAATTACATTGAATTCGGCTTTTATAGCCGTTTACATATGATTTTTTTTATTTATCTGTTTCTTCTTTTGTTGTTGTTGTCCTTGCTTCTGTCTTTTCATCTTTTTGCAGGTATCTTTGAAGGGTCAACGGCGGGGCAAAAGCTTGTCATTACCATTTTGGTGAAACGGCGGCAAAGGTGCGCCAGGGGGTGAGCTAGGTCTGGGGACGAGGTGCAGGCGGCGCGCCCGAGGAGGAACGGCGCGGGGGAGACTCTAGGGTTTCGTTTTACTGAAAAGACTTAATGTTGTGGGCTTATTGGGCTTAGGGTTTTTTTATTTGGGCTGTTTTGTAATTGGGCTTGAAACAAAAATTTGGTCTGTTAATATTTTTATTTTGGTTTTGATATTTGGTTTTTGGGCCCGAGCTAATTTGGGTTTTTACAAATCATACACATTTAAAGAAATACATATATCATTTTATTTTTATATTGGATAAATATAATTATATGTGTACGTAATATATAAACATAAAATGATGATATATCGATAATTGTGGTAATAATTTGTGAGAATTGGATCAAATCAAAGTTTCATGTATAAAATTACACAAAATCAAAGTTCATATATAGAATTGAACATTAGATCAAAGTTCATGTATAGATTTGAGATTTGTCTGTCAAAATAAATAATTGGACTTATAAAATATCATAAATTAAACTTCAAAGTCATCCCAAAGCTTCGAAAATCGTAATTCATATATTGAGCTCATACAAAAAAAATTTGTTCACACATTTTTCACTAAAACAATTATAACTTGAGCTTTTGAACTTGTTTTGACGTGTTTCAAAATCCATTTTGAATATAAGAGAAAATTATATAATCTATAAGAAAATAAGTCAACTCAGAAATTCTTAGCTCCTATTCAAAAAAGTGTGGTAAATTGGTTGATATTCCATATTTGAAAAATAGAAGCTTCAGTAAATTTAATTTAATAAATTTCACCTACTCCGTGCAAATATCAACTTTGATTAGGAGTATAAAGAGTATTTCCAAAAAGCAAATACAATGCAATTTAGGCACATCTACAAGGAAGCTAGTATACTTGGGACTACATTGCTAGGATGTGCAACAACACCAGAACATTAAGGAATTTCTTGCTGAAGAACAAGGACTTACTCACTAGAGGTATTCTGTGATGTAATACTATTTTACCAAGGTTGTCATCCTCGTTGCCTACCAAAACATATCTACGTTTTAAAAAAAAAAATAATTTTGAGAATTAAAAAAAGTAATCTTTCTCGGTAAAGTCGGTTGATTAAGATAAAATTGTATCCCGTAGTAGTTATACAGGTATCTTTTGATGCATACGATTCAACAAAAAATTGCGAAAAAAAATTAATGTGTAGATTTCAATCATCTTTAGTTTTTTCTAATGTACCTTTTCTAACTTCTAATTTCTAACGAAATGACATTTTCTTACATTTTTTAAATAAAATGAATTTCAAAATGAAATTAAAAAAAAGAGATAAGTTTTGATCCGTTTTCCTATAATTCACTTTATATAAATTTATATATGAATTTTCTAATGATTTATTTTGATTTAATACTCACCATTAATTAAATATAACATGAATTTAATCGAACCGTTTGAAGTATAAAAAATTATTTTGAATTTGACATAATTTAAATCGAATCTATCGAATCGGATGAATGTGAATAAAGTAAAAGATTTCCGCCCACCTCTTTTGTTGAATGGCATTGAAGCTATTCAACGTTTTAAAAACTTCCACCCAACAAAGCCTAATTTGGTGGATTGAATGGGGGGACTTATCAAATGATGTTCCCAGCAAAATTATAACAATGTTGGAAGTGAATGGTCGACAAAATTTCAAAATTTAAGCATCTTGAAGACAGCTTCAATGATTTGCTTCACTAATATCATAATATCCCATGATTATCTGAAGTAGATCTTGTTTAACATTTCTTACAAAAGTTGGAGTTCAAAAAAAGTTTGGGTTAAAATATATATTTAAAACTAGATGAATTATCAAATTAATAATTTATTAATTGATTTTTAATTTAGTTGACAATGTTGCTATTATAATAACTAGAAAAACGTGGATTTAAATATTTTAAGAGTCTTTTTATCCGTTATCAAAGTTGGAATTATGGGTAAGTGTAAAAGTTGTATAAAAAAAACTCGATAAGACTTTTACCGTTTCATTGATTTTTTTATATCTATATTATTATTTAATATTTTAATTGAGTTTTGTTTCACCCATCAAATTAGTTGTGAATTGAATAAAAACCCATTATTTATATAAAGTAATACATATTATTTTGAGTACATTTTTTTTATTTTTTTAATTTCATAAAAAAAATCTAGAAAATTCATGCAAATGAAGGAATATAAACTCAAAATATATAGCATTGCATTTACAGTAAAATAAAACTGTTAACGGTTATTTTTCATATTTCCAAATTTAGGTCTAATTATTAATACTATTAATTTTTTTGTTAAATTTATTAGTATGATTTTTTGAAATAAAAAATACTTATTTGATAGTAATGTAATTACAAAATAACTTTATAATAAACATGAATTTAATAAAATAATTTTAATAAAATAAAAAATTAAAATTTTAAAAATAAATTTAAAGACTTCAAACTTACAAAAGAGTAGAAGGACTTATAATTTATTTTAATGATATTGAAAATATAAAAAGAGGGAAATGTTGTTTACTACTTTGTTAGGAGGGTCCCTCTTAAACATGCAACGCGAGCATCTGCAATGATAATCCCCGGTTGGCAATGGCATGCACGCCACTGCCCACACGCAATAAAGTAAAAGGAAAGCGCCGCTTCATCATAGTTTTGCAACAAAAAGGAAGAAACGCTTACTATTATTATTTTATTGTTTAATATTTTATTATTGAAAATTTTTAATTTCACAAATTCGAATATTGATGTTGAGGAAAGTTGATTATTTTTGGGAGAAGTTTTCGAAATGCTATCGATAAAGTAGTAGTATATATGCTTTTAAATGTCATATAAGGGACAAGGGTTTAAACCCTATTAAACTTGCAATGCTCATGTTTTCTTTGCAAGTGGTCGTACGCCATATATGGTTTGATTCGATGAGACTTTTTTGCTATGTGAATTCTACCTTCAGCTCAAGCTCTTTGAGTGAACAATATCTCGAAGATTTCTTCTAAAGAAGTTGACCTCCTCTCAACTATCATCATATATCTCTACTTCTCTTTTAAATATTATTTTACTGCATTACTTATTTCATGCTGTTTATAATCCGCCCCTAAAATGGAAGAAAATTTTGATTGAAAAAAATTAAATTTATAAAAAATAAAAAAATTAAAATTATAAACAATGATGACATATGTCGATTATTATGGGATCACTAAGAAAAGGGTTATTATAATGTTTGAAATATTATCTTGATGTAAAAAAAATAAACAAGGCAAGTTACTGAAATCATGAAAGGGCAAGGCAAAGGCACAGCTCATTGCCCTTTTACACATGCTGTAACTTAGCTACATGCAAATGTTTAGGGACCCATTTTTAAAGCTAATTAACCTAATCATTTCCAACACAACATGCTAGTGTGATCCCATTATTTTATTTTAGCTTATTTTCATTGGAGTTCAAAATGATTAGATTTAGAGTAAATTTAAAAATTTTAAACATAATGCAATTATAATATATAAATTAATAAAATGTGATAAAAATAAATAATGACGGTTAATAAAATTTGATGGTCATTGATACTCATTGATTACTATCGAAGGATGGATGGATTAAACTAAATGCGGATGGGGCGGTGTCATTTAATAATGTGAATGTTTCGATTGGAGGTGTGTTTAGGGACTCGGATGCAAGGTGTTATGTGGCTATACTATATTGTTGGGTAAGGATACAATTTTTAGAATTGAAGTTAGATCTATCTTAGAAGGCCTTCGCATAGCTTGGGATAAGAGTTTTAGGCGAATAGAGCTGAGATGTGACAATGTGTTACTAATTTATTCTCTTTTGGCTAGTAATGTTATTAATAGTAAAATGGTAAAATTAATGGCTGATTCATGGAATGCTACACCATGAGTGGGAAGTCCGAGTACATCATATGTTGATATCTCAGAATGAAACTGTGGATTGGATGACCAAAGTTGCCACCCTACTTGCTAATTTACAATTGGTTGTTGCTCCTCCAGAGACAGTAAAAGATATTTTGCTAGAGGATCGTAATAAATCCTCAATACTGTAAAGATATGTGAATGTAATCGCATAATCGTTATTTAATTTCTAAAAAATAAAATAAAATTATGTGTATATCTACAAAATTCTTAATATGACAAATTTTATATAAATATATAATATCTGAAATATAATTATAACACGTAAATGTTCAAATATAATACAATTATACTAACATATAAATCTAATTTCAAGCTATAATTTCGGCATAAATTTGCTCTTTTGACTTTGTTTGACTTTTATAACATAGATTGAGCTTGAAACCACAATTTATGCAAACTCATCAACAATCCATAAAAAATCCCTCATTTTATTTATTTTTACTATATTTTAAAGTAAATTTAGTAAAATTACAGGTGAAATGATAAGGATCTCTTCTATTTTAATCAGTAGTTGAGGATTCAATCCTCACTTTAAGTATGGAGCAGCTTTAAAACTCGTGACCAATATTTACCTCTTCAATGAGTCTCTAGAATGCGGAGAATTAAATACTGGATTTACTCTTGTTGTTACTAAATTTTAAATTTTTGAAGAAAGTAGAGACACCAATTTTAAATATAAAAAAAAACAATTAAATTCACAAAAATCATAAATAAAAAAGAATATATTTTTAAGAAAATTAAGAATTTATTTTCATATTTTTCTCCTTCTCCTTCCACAATAAAACCCCCCTCACCTCGCCTTAGTTTAATTCCACCATTAAACCTGTCCATTGTCGTCTCCTTTTCCAAACAATCAAAAGATTCAGAATCCACTCTTTTCGACAATGGCAGTATCAACATTCTCTTTTGCTTTGAGCCTTGCCATTCTCTCAATCTGGGCCGTTGATGCTGCTCACCACCATGCGACAGCGCCATCCCCTTCTTCTTCTTCATCCTCCTCTTCCTCCACCGTGGACTGCTCGACTCTGATACTGAACATGGCGGATTGTTTGTCGTTCGTGTCAAGTGGGAGCGAGGTGTCGAAACCGGAAGGAAGTTGCTGTTCTGGATTGAAAACCGTGTTGAAAACGGGCCCTGAGTGTTTATGTGAGGCATTTAAGAGCAGTGCTTCAATGGGTGTTTCATTGAATGTCACTAAGGCCTCCACTTTGCCTGCTGCTTGTAAAGTTTCTGCTCCTTCTTCTACTAACTGCGCTGGTAAGTAACTTTGCTACTACTTCATGCATTCATTCATTCAACAAAAGAAGAAAAAAAAACAGATTTTGGGTTATAGTGTTGAGGACTAATTAGTACTAATATTGTTGTTTGTGTTTTTGATAGCATCTGTCACTCCTGCTGGTGCCCCAGGTATGTGTTCTGATAAATCTGATCTTTAATATATAACTATATACATATTACAGTATTATGATGAACAAATTGTTGCTAGAGACAAGAACCTCTAAAGGATTAGTAATAGTATAATAAGCCGGTTTTGAGCAAAACGATTTCATGTTTGAGATCTGATCCTACAAGGGTCTTATAATTTTTTGAGCAAACGTATTTATTTGTGCAGTGATCAAATTCTTAGGACGACTAGTTCGTGTTCGAAATGGTTTATTTGATTCAATTAAATAAATTATTAAAAAAACTTTAAAAATAAATTCAATTACTAATTTAACTGGTTAGTATGGATTTGTGGATCAGTCGAATTTTATCTTTCTTCATACTGGTACCTTGGCTGGTCCGGTCTAATTCTCAAAACAGTTTTTTAACATTTGTTAGCAAATTTCATAAATGTCGGGTGGATGTTTGGATTTTTTTTGTAAGCAATATAAACTTTAGCAGGTTGATGTTCTTTATGACCCTTTATAATTCCTTGGCAAATTTGCAGATGTGGAACCATCAGCAACAGCAGGTGCACCCACAACATTCTCTGCAGCAAATGAGGTAGCACCAACACCAGCTCCCGGAATCTCAGATTCTGCGGTGCTTTCGGTTTCGGCCGGATCTATTGTCGTAGGCATTATAAGTATGTTGGTCTCGGGCTATGTACTACGTTAAAAACGTTCCGGATTATTGGACATGACAGTGAGAGAGAGATTATTGTTTATTGATGTGTGGTTGTAATAGATTTATGTTTCATTTTGTGGGGTTATTGGAAACTCTTTGAGCTTTGGACCATCCTCTAAAATTTAGTGCTATAGTGTTCTATATTTGTTTCCCATTTATTTCTCTACCAAATTGAACCCTGAGAAGGTATTTTCCCCTCAATTTGATATCCATAATTGATTTTTTATACTAGTGTCACGGGATTATTATTCTCTTTTCCAAAGATTTACTCGAATAGACCTCTTTGTGGGATTTCAATAATAGATTTGGGTTTGGATTAATGACGAATTTTGACATTTAAATTCTTATTTTGTTAGAAGAAAAAGAAAAAAAATTGGTTTTTGGTCCTTTTTGAACTAATTCTTTTGTAGTGTAAAAGATTGACAATTTTCTCATTCTTTTTTGCCGAAAATCAAAAGGAGATTGTGAAAAGTTGAGAGTGGCTTATTGGAATGAGAAGATGACCTACTATTGTCCCCTTTGATCTCGGAGGAAAGAAAAAAAATGGAGATAAAAGATAAAAATAATCATCAAATAGTCGGGTGTAATGTTAAGGCATATTGTACTCTTAAGGGGAGGACTCAAGTTCAAATCTTGAAAATAGTATTGTTGAAAGGAAGAACCACAAACTCTAAACATAAACTGTAAAATAATATAAAAAAATACATATCATACATATATTATTTTGATAGGATATTTATATGACATTTTCAAAATAAATATTACCATATTTTACTCACAATTAATTATATGCATTTAAAAAACCAAGAGTGCTCTCTAAAAGAGTCCTAGAGAAAGCAGTTACCTTCTGTGGCTTAGGATGGCAGAGAGTGGTGGAATGGAAAGGGAGAGCAATGAGGAGATCTCATTGTTAGTAGAAGAACTCGTTCAATTATCAATTAGAAGATCAATGGTAGTGCCGAGCGCAAAGCCGACCCTGATTTGCTCAGTTTGGACGAAGAAATCTTTTAATACAGACAGTTTTCGGGCACAACTAAAAAGTATATGGAAGACTAAGAAGAAATTTGATATACAGGTTGCTGGGCAGAATCTGTTTTTAATCGTCTTCGAATTAGAGGAAGATCTGGAGTTAATCATGGAAGGACGGCCCTGGCTTTTTCGTAAGTATCTCATTCGGTTTGATAGATTATTAAATCCAATAGAATGGGATAGTATTAGATTGGTTTCATCGCCATATTGGATTAGGATTGGACCATGTTCACCTGAGTACGACAAGAAGGATTTGATGCATGCTATTGGTAGTACCTTTGGGGGTATTCTTAGATCTGAGATTAATGATGATATTTGTAGATTCAGGGTTAATTTGGATGTTCAAAAACCCTTTAGGAGAGGTATTTTTGTTTCTAGTGAGAATGTTAAGTCTTGGATTCCCTTTAAATTTGAAAAACTTCCAATTTTCTGTTTTGGATGTGGGAGAATGAATCATGGCTTGAATGACTGCCTGCTGATAAACCCGGCAGAAAAGGAAAAAGTTAGAGAAGATCCTCCTTTTACAACAGCTTTAAAAGCTGAATCAAAAGCGGTTGGTAGAGAAAGTCTTAAGTTTAATGCTTTTGCAAAAAAGATGAGACTGCAGCGTACTTACACTGGAAAATTAATAGAACAGACCGAGCAGGAAAATGTTGCTGCCACCAGTGTTACGAAGGGCACTTTAATAGGGGAAAAATTCTAGCTAGTTGGGAAGATGGACTGAAGGAGCAGGTGGTAAATAGAGAGGAGTTGGAGTTAGGAACGTCGGAGGAGAAGAATAATAAAGCAGAGAGTTGCTCGACAGAATCAAAAAAGTCAACCTGGAAGAGGAAAACTTTGACGAATCAAACAGATTATCGGGAGTTCGCTCATGTTGGATCCAAGAGGAAAGACTTAGCTGAGGAGAAGGGGATGGAAATTATGGATGAGTCACGTGAAGATGGTGTGAAGAGAATGAAAAATGGGGATCTTAGCAGGATGGTAGATGAGGGTACAGAAATTATGTGTATTGCTGGAGATCAGATATTTGCTTTAAATTATAAAAGATCGGCGGCTGACAATAAGTCAGCTGACCGGACACAACGAAAAGCTTGAGTTGGAATGTCCGTGGGTTGGGGAGTCTACGGGCAGTACGAAGGTTGCGACATTTAATCAAGCAAAAAAATCCCCAACTGGTCTTCTTAATGGAGACGAAGTTAGATAAAAAGCGAATGGAAAAAGTCAGGAAGAGTTGTGGTTTGCTAAACGACATTGAGGTTGAAGCTGAAGGGACTCGGGGTGGATTGTGTTTAGCCTGGAAAGACAACATTGAGGTAACTTTGAGAAGCTTCTCTAAATGGCATATAGATGTTGTGGTAAAAGAAGACAGATAGGAGGAATGGCGGTTGACGGGTCTGTATGGTTCTCCGTACTTAAGAGATCAAAATCAGGTGTGGAATTTGATTAAAAAATTAAGCCAGGAAAGCAATTATCCATGGCTTGTTGTTGGGGATTTCAACGAGATCATGCACTCCTTCAAGAAAAAGGGGGGACTTCCGAGGGATCAAATGAGAATGGAGGCTTTCAGAGACACACTACAAGAATGCCAATTAATGGACATAGGGTATTCGGGAGTATGGTATACATGGGAAAGGGAGAACCTTCCAGAGACTAATATCAGAGAAAGATTCGATAGAGGGATGGCAAACGATAAATGGATCAATCTATTTCCGATAGGTAACATTCATCACCTGCCCTATTCAACATCTGATCACTATCCCTTACTCATAAATACAGATCAGGGTCGTAGTTTTTCAAGAAATAGAGACTTTCACTTTGAAGTATGGTGGACTATGGAGGAATCTTTTGAGGAGACTCTTAAAGAAATTTGGGAGTCGTCATCAGATCCGATGATGGAAAAATTGAGAAATTTACAGATTGGTTTAACGAAATGGGCATATACGATCAAGCGTAAAAAAGGGGAAACTCCGAAAGGGGCTAACAGAAAAGCTCGAAACATTGATGAAAGTAGAAGTAGACGATGAGATGTTGGCAGAGATCATTGATATGAAAATCCACCTGAAGATGGAGATTGAAAAAGATGAAGCTTACTGGGAACAGAGAGCTAGAGTGAATTGGCTTCAGTTAGGGGATAAAAATACAGCTTATTTTCATAATTGTGCCACAGTCCGAAAACGAGCAAACTTCATTAACAAACTGGTACGAGATAATGGCAAGGAACTCACTGAGAAGTCAAAAATTCAAAAGGAAGCCAAGATCTATTTTGAAAATCTGTTTACATCGCAAGGGGTCGTTTACCCGAGGGAAGTACTGGAAAGGATTGAAGGAAGCATTTCAAGTGAGGTAAATGAAAGGCTACTATCCCCCTTTAGGGAAGAAGAAGTTCGAATGGCACTGAAGGAGATGGGATCTACTAAGGCACCTGGACCAGACGGTTTTCCAGCAATGTTTTTCCAAAAGTACTGGCACATTGTAGAAAAGGAGGTATTGATGTATTGTCTAAGAGTGTTGAATGAAGGAATCGAAGTTGATTCAGCCAATACTACTAATATTGTGCTTATCCCTAAAATACAAAAACTCACATCTCTTGTTAATTTTAGACTGATCAGCCTTTGTACTGTTCTGTACAAGATTGTGGCAAAAACAATTGCAAACAAATTGTAGGATGTAATGGGTACTTGTATTGATGAGGTTTAAAGTGCTTTTGTACCTGGTCGCTTGATTTCAGATAATATACTCCTGGCTTATGAAACTTTACACACATTCAGGCAGAAGCGAACGGGGAAGAAGGGGTATATGGCGATAAAGCTGGATATGAGCAAAGCGTACGATAGGGTGGAGTGGGATTTTATCAAAGTAGTAATAAAAAAATGGGGTTTGCAAGAAGTTGGGTTGAACTGATAATGAAATGTATCAATAGTGTTTCTTACACAGTTAGCATCAACGGAAACAGAGGTAGAGTTTTTAAACCATCTAGGGGATTAAGGCAGGGTGACCCGCTAAGTCCTTTTCTATTTCTCATTTGCAGTGAGGGGCTCTCTACCTTGTTGAGATCAGCGAAGAATAGTGGATTGATTAAAGGGGCGAAAGCTAGTAGGAAAGGGCCAGCAATTTCACACATTCTATTTGCAGATGATTGTATGATGTTCGGCGAAGCAACAGAGGATGGAGCAAGGGTACTAAAGGATATTTTAAAGGTTTATGAAAACTACTCAGGGCAATGTGTTAATTTTGGCAAATCCACAGTTTTTTATAGTTCAAATACACATATGGAGGCAAAAGATATAGTATCGTCATTGCTAGGAGTAAGATGTTCATCAAGTCCAGAAAAATATTTAGGTCTTCCTAATATGGTAGGTAGACGAAAAAAAGAAGCATTTCAGAATCTGGTGGATAGAATCATTTCGTGAATTGAGGGTTGGAGTTCCAGGTTATTATCTCAAGGGGGAAAAGAAATTTTCATCAAGTCCATGTTGCAGGCAATTCCTACTTTTGCTATGTCCTGTTTTCTCTTTCCTAAAGCTCTATGTGAAAGGATTGAGAGTATACTCGCAAAGTTTTGGTGGCAGAAGGGTCTTGGAAAACGTGGTATACATTGGTGCCAATGGAGGTCTTTATGCAGACCCAAAGAAGAAAGGGGACTCGGTTTCAGAAGAATGACCCATTTTAATACTTCCTCTTAGCTAAACAAGGGTGGAGGTTATTAAGCTTCCCAAATTCACTGGTAGCATGAGTGTTTAAAGCAAAATACTTTCTAGAAAATAATTTTCTAAATTCGAGTTTGGGGAGTTCGTGCTCTTATGTGTGGCGCAGCATTTGGGCTCCAAAGGGTATTCTAGAAAAAGGGTTAATCTGGAAGGTCGGTACGGGTTCACATATTTCAATTAATCAGGATTTGGATTCCAAATTATGTTAATGGTAGATTATTTTCCAATTTTGATAATGTGCAATGCGATAAAGTAGCAGATCTCATTTGCAGTAATAAAAGAGAATGGAATAAAGAGCTAATTGTCAATACATTTCCAGAAGATGTAGCAGACTTGATCCTCAGTATCCCACTATCTTTAGAACCCTATGAAGATTTTATGGCTTGGAGCGGAGAATCGTCAGGGGTTTTTTCTGTAAGAAGTTCCTATAAACTATTACAGAGCTTAGATCCTACAGCTTATGCTTTACAAAACAACTATAGGGACTTTTACAGGAAACTATGAAGGGTTGAACTACCCACAAAAATCAAAATCTTCATATGGAAGATTTCGTGGAACTACTTAGCAAATAAGGTGAATATGAATGCTCAAAGACTAGTAAACAGCAGCCTATGTCCTCGGTGTGGTGGTGGAGAAGAGATGATGAATCACCTCTTTCGAGACTGTCCTGTTTCAATAGAGGTATGGAGAGGGTTATCTGATGCGGTTTTAACAGGCTTTACAAATGTTGAGTTTTTCGATTGGCTTACCTTGGCAGTGGTTTCTTTGTCACTGGAGAAATGCAGAATCTTTTGCTTAGTTTTATGGAGCATTTGGGGCGATAGAAACTCTGGTATTCATGAAAAATCAAATAGATCGAGTCAAGACATTGTTAGATTTATTCTCAGTTACATTCAAGAACTGGATGGAGTCAGAATAAATACCACAAGAAACTCAAATATTAAGTTCAAATGGAGACACCCACCTGGAAGCAGCTTCAAAATTAATTTTGATGGGGCCTTTGACGAGAGAAATGGAGCCTCAGCGTCTAGAGTAGTAGTTCGTGACAGTAGTGGACAGGTTCTCATGTCAAGTGCAGAGATTCATAGAGGGGTTTCCACCGCGTTCGTTACTGAAGACATTGCATGCCGCTGCGCTACCCAGATAGCACTCGAGATGGGGGAAGAAGAAATTATCATTGAGGATGATTCATTATCAGTTATCAAAAAATGCAGAAAGACAGATATTGACAAATCGCAGATAAGCCCATACATATATGACATTCACAGCATGAAATCCAGAAACAGAAGGTTGAGATTCGAATTCATTCCAAGATCAGCAAATGTTTTAGCCCATGTTTTAGCAACGGAAGCACAAAAAAGAAAGGAAGGTCTTTACCTGTTCAGAAAAGTTCCTGATTTTGCAGCAGACCAGGCAAGGATAGACAGTATGAGAGAGCCAGATTGAAAAATGAAGAGGAACGGACGCAGAGGAAGGGTGCAAACGAATACAGCAGAGAGCTTCAAAGATGCATTATGAACTTCCTCGGAAATGATAAATTGCCTTTAAATGTTGAAACAACAAAAGGAGGCAGACTGAAAATGAAAGAGATAAGATGAATATGGAGAGTTTTGAAAAGTTTTTGAAAAAGGATATCAACGGACTCAGGGAAACACTCTCCTTGGAAATCTGAAAACGTCTTGATGAAGAAATGGCAGATTGAGAAGACAGGACGGCAACAGATCGATTCTGATTGGGCAGAGTAAAGGCGTAATTAATGCGCTTCTAGAGTATTCTGATTTTAATTTCGGTTTTAGATTTTTCCGGGCCAAAATTTTTTTGGGCCTTCCTTTTCTGTTATTTTATTTTTAGGTTTGGTTATTAGCTCTTTTTCATTTTCTTTGATTTGTTTCGGCCCAAGTGCAATATCTGGGCCTTTTCTCGTTTGTTTCCTTTATGTTTTTGCATTATTGGTTTATTATAATAAAACCCAATCTGATTATTAGCTTCATATATATATATATATATATATATGCATTTAAAACTATTTAAATTAACCTAAAAAATTATAAATTGATAAAAAAACCTGAGACAACTATATCTATATATCCATAAAATGGTGAACAATCACCAATTTTGACTCGCGGGAAGTGTTTTGTATTCTTGTAGAAATGGGGTCATCTAGGATCGGAGGTAAGAAATGGAGTATATAAGTTATCTATTTAAAAGCATAATGTACCAGCTTTCGGTTCTTTATCTATTTAAATTTAGGCTTTTAATACATCAAAGTATATGAGTTACACACACATAATCCATCATCCACATAAGATTAAGGTATGTCACACTACGAACGTCATAAATGAATAAATCCATAAATGGATTTATGGATTTATGATAAATTCAACTTGGGTCCTATACGATGTACTGTCTAGACAATGACATCTATACCACTATCTTTTGAGAGTCATCCACTCTGGAACCCAAGATAAGTTATCTCTCCAATTGGACATGATAAACAACATAATAGTCTTTCAATTGATTTATTCAATTTTGATTAGATTAGAGACTATTTAGATTATCTATTAATATAAGTTGTCTTCTCACATTATGATCCGACTATATAATGCGACTTCGTATTAATTAAACCTTAGATAATCAATGAGCCAATATTTACTTATATTTTGTTTTGCGTGCAAAAACCATTGAGAACAAATATAAATGATATTAATGTATTGTAACATCCAAAAAAAAAGTAACATTTATTGACTTGGAATAATTTTTGGTAAATAGTACTTTATTGAAATGGAACAAACAACTTAAATGCTTAAGGTAATTAAATGGTAAAAGTTAGCATAAGATGAGCAAGTGGTAAAGGGGATATGACGCCATGTAGGTTTGCTTGAGGGAAGAGGTTCGAATTTCATATGTAGCATTTTGGAGAGTATTTTTTTTATGCTAGGAAGAGTTTGATTTGGTCAAAAGAATACAAATGGTGGAGTAGGTGAATGAGTGAATTGTGGAAAAAAAAAAAGAAATGGGAGAAAAAGGAATGATGGGGAGTGATTTATGGAAAAAAAAGTATAATACAAATGGTGGAGTAGGTGAATGAGTGAATTGTGGAAAAAAAAAGAAATGGGAGAAAAAGGAATGATGGGGAGTGGTTTATGAAAAAAAAGTATAACACAAATGGTGGAGTAGGTGAATGAGTGAATTGTGGAAAAAAAAGGGGGGGATGATATTCGGCTGAAGAGGGGGGTGTTTAGGAATTTTTTTCATTTGGTCACTTTTTCTTTACCTAATATTTTGTTTCTTTTGGTTACATTTCCTCCTTGCTGGAAATTTCCTCTTCTTCTATAGTGTTCCTTCTACTCATCTTTTCTCTCTTTCATCCAATTCTAGCTAGTACAACTTGAGCCTTGTGTTGCAAATCTCTTCTTGGCCGAAACCCCTACTTCTTTTTACCTTCTAATCTTGAAGTGGTTGATTCCATTATTCTCATCTTTCGGTTTCCATTGCGGTGTGTCCCAAAACCAAATAGTGGTTCTTACATTTTGTTGTCGTTCCGATTCTTTTGATAATCAAAGGGGAGGATCGTTAACATCAATTGCAGTAAAGGAGCGTGTGGTGGTAGTCAGAAGGCGGGGTTGAATATCGGGACTCCGTAGAGGGAAATCACGTAATGGTAAGCGATTCAAGTGTAAGTATTACGTGGGGTATGAAATCTTTTGGAAATCCGAGGCTAACTTTTGGTTGATATTGTTCTAGGGTCAACGAAGAGTGGTTCTTTAGGAAATCCAAATCAGGTGTGTAATCCCTTACTTTCCGAATACATGTTTGAAATGGGGTGTGTAATCTCATACCTCTCTAAATGTTTGCATGAAATGTTCTGTGAATCGGTTGAAAGACTGAAAAGCCGCAAACCAGCATCTATGGCCACTCGGGCGTACGTATGCTCGAAGTGGTAACCATATTTTGTAACAAAATAGTTTTGGTTAATAGCAGTGATGTGATTTTGAAAAATCACCAAAAATAGTGAAAATTGAATTAAAAAGTGAAGAAGATATGTATTGAAAGATAATTCTTATAAAAGAAACGGAGCAAGCAAAGAATTAGTATATCCTGAGATTTTTAGATTTTTGTAAGACTGGTTCAGAGTGATTTCGAGATCTCCTATTCTGACTTGGAAAAATCACTATAAATTGTAGAAAAATAATTACGGGACATGGTTTATATTATTAGAATCCTTAGTAAGTCTACTTTTATTTGAATCAAACGAAACCAGTATTTGAGTTCTGTACAATAAGATATCTGAGATTTTGTGAAGAGAGGGCAGAACTGTCAAACAGTGAAACAATGGATACTTTGAAGAATAAACTGCACTAATTGGATAAGCCAAAAATTTTGGAAATATTACAGTAAGAAGTTATATGAGTCTAGTTTCAGGGAAAATTTACGGATCTAAATTTTGAGTTTCCCAACTCGAGTTATAGTCAATTTAGTCAGTACGACGCAGATGGACAGTTTTGATTTTTATGCCCCAAATTAGTAATTAAGCCTAGGTTGCGAAAATTACCATCATACCCTTAGAGGGTAAATTACCGAATTACCCTTAGTGGGTACGATTACCGAATTATAAAAATGCCCTTACTGGCCGGATTACGAAAATGCCCTTATGGGCTGAATTACGAAATTCCCTATGGACCGAATTACGAAAATACCCTTAATGGGCCAATTTGATAAATTGCTATATGGGTCAATTTGGTAAATTGCTATATGGTCCAACTTGATAATTTGCTTAATGGGTCAATTTAATAAATTGTTATATGGGCCAACTTGATAAATTGGTATATGGGCCAACTTGATAATTTGCTATATGGGCCAACTTGATAAATTGCTATATGGGTCAACTTGATAATTTGCTATATGGGCCAACTTGATAATTTGCTATATCGGTCAATTTGGTAAATTGCTATATGGGCCAATTTGATAATTTGCTATATGGGCAAATTTGAAAAACTGCTAGATCGATATATGGGCCAAAAACTGCTAGATCGATATTTATGGGCTAAAACTGCTAGATCGATATATATGGGCTAAATTGCTTTTTTGACTAACGGGCCAAATTGATAACTTGTAATATGGGCTTTTTGTTGAAATTTACCTTATGAATATATTGTTATGCATTATATATATATACATGACTGCATGGGTTGGGATAATTGACGAAGAGAAGAAAGGCCTGTTGCCAAAATCTAGTTCGGTGGCTCTGCCACAAATATTTTAAATGGCTTAATGCCTCTAGTTCGGTGACTTTGTCACAATCTAGTTCGGTGGCTCTGCCACAAATATTATAATTGGCTTAATGCCTGCTATTGGTGTGTTGGCGGGGTGGGTTGACTTGATCCCCACAGGTGTGTTGGTTGGTACGGGTGGTGTGTAGCGGATGGAAATTAGGTTTGGTTGGGAATTGCATATCACATGCATTTTTTTATATATATATTTGATTTATATGTATTGTACAATTGTAAATGGGCTCAAGCCCAACTAATTGCTTAAATGGTTTTGGCCCAGTGAACACGGTAAGTGGGTTACACATTGAGTTCTAAGTAACTCACCCCGTTTTCCTTACCCTTCTCATGTAATAATAATTGATGGAGGCTTGGGCCGGGGATGACTTCGTGTGGAGGCCATACTAAGAATGATGAGTTATAAAAACTTTGAACTTCTTTTAAGTAATTTTATTTAAGTACTATTTCAATTGCGATGTAATAAGGCCTCTGGTATTATTTTTATGGATTTTTATTTGTGGATGGTTTTTAATATGTTTTAATTACTTAAATGGGGTTGTTTAATTTTTATAAATGTTTTCTTAAACTTGCGTATAAAAAGGGGGTTTTTCTTAAATATCACTCACTCATAAAATTTTGTGAAAACTCTTTTATAAATTCATTTCAACCAATTATTTAGATTTTTAACCAATTATCTCTCTGTAAATTAAACTGAAAACTCTTATGTTTTAAAATCATGGTTTTCAAATAAATCTCGATTTTTTGATAAACTCCACCTTTAAAATCGTTTTCAAGAATTATTTTCATTAAAAGCATTGATGACTGGACGTAAGTTCGAATTGTGTGGCATGTCAAGTCTGGTCTTAACGCATAGGCTGGGTTTGGGGTGTTACATGTATGATGAAATTTTATTTAAACCAATCTATTCAAAAAATTACAAGTATAAATAATAACATATAAAATGCATTTGGGACGCTTAACCCTAACATAACTATAATAAATTTGGAAAAGAACTCGTACATATACATATGAAGGGAGTCGAACTTAAATCTAAATATTTTTAAGACATGAAACTTACTTTTGGGTCAAGACCTCATTGACGATAATTTATATTATTTAATCACTTTTATATTAAACTACAATTTTAAAAAAAAAATTAATTATTTTTATTTATCTTTGAATTTAAAAAAAAACTTTTTAAATTAACTCATTTTTTTTAAAGAAATTTTTTAAAAAATCTACCTTGATGTATCCCTTTGTGTTTTATTTTTTTAATTTAGGCTTATATGAAAAATAGGTATTCAAACAATACAACTTTTTTTCATTTAGATAAAGTAAAATTTTTTGGTCAAACTCCCGATAAAATTTTTTTATTTCTTTACCACTTTATGTACCAATTGTTAACTCCCGTCAAAAAAATTCTCTAAACCAATCAAATTATGACATATGTCATTTTAATTAAATAAAAATATTTAAAATTAGCATTAAGTAAAAATTAAATTAAATTAAAAATAAAAAAATTGATCCAATCTCATATTTCGAAAATATTTCTCAGCTTCTAATATACATTCCTTAATTTATGTGATTTGATTAAACTTTATAAATTTGGTATAATATAACAGAATATATACAATAGTAGATTAGTTGGGTAACCATGAAGGTTATTTAATTATTAACGAGTTTACGTTTTAATTTTAAAAAGTTATAAAATTGTTATTAAATTATTTATAAGTTTTTATTTGAATCACCAGGATGTTAAAATCGTTATTGTATGGCCTTCTTTATTCTCACATCTGACACCAATCGAAGGGGTAAACTTTCCCTCCTCTTCTATAGTTTAATTTTTTCATGAAATAACTTTGAACGTCATAAATTTACAAATCAAAATCCAAATGGTTTTCTTCTCTAGTCTTTTGACACTATCCATCAGATTAGTTTGGATTTAATATATGTTCTTCTACTCATTGATGGGTACTACTCTATAGTACTGATCATCGATTAGTTGCTCAAAGCTTATATTAATATATTTTAATTTTCAATATAAAGGAATCTGAAATTCTTATCAACCAGTCAATTTTCAATATATTTTATTTTAGTCTGAGACGAAGGAAAGCAAAAAGAAAAGAGAAGCACAAGCAACTATAAGAAGGTTAAAATTTTTAATTAGTCCACATAATGATTCTTAAAAGATTTAATATGTTTTGTAATGATTTTAGAAAAAAATATATAACAAAAAAGAAGGTTTCATATTGAAACTTCTTATATTATCCCATTTTCATTATTCTCATATCTTTATTGTTAATTTGCAAAAATCTCTTATTATTATGATTATTATGAAAACAAAGAAAACTATAGTAAGAATAAAATAATAGAGTAGATAAAAATGAAAGTATAATTTAATTTTTATTTGGATATTAAAAAACTTATATATGTCATTTATTTATAATATTTCAATACCATAGACTACAAAAACACAAATAAGAGAATTAAGGTACCCTAAATTCTTTATGGATTATATAAAGATAAATTCTTTACGGGTTTTGAGAGCTATATGGATACTTATTTATCAATGGATTTATAACACTCTCTTTTAGATATTCAACAACGAAATTAAAAACTTATTGAGAAAAACCTCGTGTGATAAAAACTTAATGAAGAAAAAAGTGTAAACAATCTACTATTACAAGCTTGTCTAGTTAAAAATCTTTACAAAAAAAAAACTCAGTGAGACAAAACCTTAATTAAGAAAAAATATAACGTGTTTTAGACTCCCCAAATGAGAACACCATAATACATCTTTGAACCACAGACTCCAATATTGCTTCCAAACGTTATGGTTCGCAATGCCCTAATAAAAAGATCTGAATGTGATTGCTGTCGAGTTTCGAAACCAAAAACTCTTCAAATTCTTAGATTTTACCTTAAATTAAAGCTTATAAATCCAATCATGACTCTATTGAAGCAAAGTAATCATGTTGCATTAGAAGAGGCAAATATGGTAAATTTTTTAAAATTATAATTTAAGTTAGTATTACTCCCTGTTATTATTTAGTTTTAGTGTTAATTTTTTTTATTGTTCAACATAAATCATTGATTATTTTGTTTTTGTGTTATTTACAAATGAAATATAAACTTTTCAATATCAAATGAGTAACAATTCAGATCGCTACTAGACACAACTAATTTTTTTTAAAGATGACGGAAATACCTTATTTTTCAATGCGGCCAACCATCGAGAAAAGGTGGAGACCAGATACCTTTACCTTCTGCTTTTCAAGCATGGCATCTTCGAAAATTTTTAAAGGGGTAACTCATTTATTGTATGTATTCCTGTAAACAGTCAACACTAACATTTCGGTTTTTGTCAGTTTTTTTTTTATAGCACCTAATGTTTTTCTTGACTGCTGCAGTTGGCAACCCCATAAAAAGAAAAGAACAACCTCCATAGATTTACCATTGTTAATTATAACTCCTATTTCAGTCAAATTTGAGAAGTAATCTTCTAGTTAAATTCTGTTTATTTGTTTCAATAGTTTAGATTATTTTATTATTATTTGACCTATGAATTTAGCCTATAAATAGGCTCTTTTACAATCTTAGAAAACACACCCATTAGATATTAGAACTCTTAACACATTTAGAGAATTTTGTGTTTACGTTTTGAGGGTTCTTTGTTTTCAAGTTTTCGGGGTTTAGTTTTTTTATCTCCATTTTTTGTACTCTTCGTTCTTTTGCCATTATAGTAAAATTATCTTTGCCCGTGATTTTTTATCCTCTTAGGAGGAGTTTTTCTACGTTAAATTTGTGTGTTCAATTTCTCAATTTTTTCTGCTATTTTACTTTTTCGTTTTTAATCGGGTCGATCCTAACAAGTGGTATCAGAGCTAGTTCAATTTTCATAGACCAATCCATTCAGATATGGCAACAACAAGGTTTGAAATTGAGAAGTTCGATGGTGAGACAAATTTCAATCTGTGGCAAGTTCGGATGATGGCAATTCTAGTTCAATCAAGTTTGAAAAAGGTTGTTACCGGGAATAAGCCTGAAAATCTAAATAAAATAGAATGGGAAGAGCTTGATGAAAAGGCCTTGTCTACAATTCAGTTGTGCCTCGCGAATATGGTATTGCAGGACGTATTGATGGAGAAGACCTCATCTGCCTTGTGGAAAAGGTTAGAAACTCTTTATGCGACTAAGTCTCTGGCTAACCGTTTAGTGTTGAAACAATGTCTATTTACGTTTCGCATGAACGAAGGTGAGCTTCTTAGAGATCACATCAGTCAATTCATTACTCTTTTAAATGATTTAAAGAATGTTGAGGTTCATATTGACCATGAAGATCAGGCTATGCTATTATTGTGCTCTTTACCCCCTTCATACAAGTCTTTCAGGGAGACCCTGATTTATGGCAGAGACAAACTCTCGTTCGAAGATGTGAAGGGTTGTAACACCCCAAATCCGGCCTAGAAGTTAGGCCCAAATCTGGCGTGTCACATTTAAGAGTTTTTCGAAAACCATGCTTTCATTAGAAACTCTTCTTAAAGAATTTAAAACTTTTTTTTATGTAAAACCTCAGATTTCGCTTGCTTATCTTCAAAACGTATTTTATTAAAAGTAATTCTCTTGCAAAAATATTATTATTATTTTTTTAAAACCTTGTTTGTTGCGGAAGTTTGAATCAAACATTTGCAAATACGTGATGTTTTGTAAACAGTGGTTGTAGTTTTGAAAATCCATGTTTAATAGACTAGGGATTTGTAATTTAAAGAAATACCGAATTGAAAGTTAAAAGAAAAATAAAATCCCAAAAGGCCTTATTACAACAAATTATCCCAAAATAAAATAAAACTGATTTTTATTAAAGTGCGAGGGAAATATCTCCAATATATGGCCACCACCGAGTCCTCCGCGGTTCCAAATCCTCTATCGCTGGGGATTACCTGCGAGGTTAAAGGAAATGGGTGAGTTACAAGAACTCAGTGTGTAATCCCCTAAATGACATTAACTGGGCCCGAACCCAGAAGTCATTAATCTGGGCCTAAGCCCTATAATCATGAAAATGCAAATGAAATAGTGCAAACCCACCCAATCCAACCAACACACCCCCGTACCAGCCAATCACACCTGTGGGGATCAAGTCAACCCACCCCGCCAATCACACCAATCCCTGCAGTCAAGCTACTTTTCACAATATTTGTGGCTGAGCCACCAGAGTCATAATTATATATAAATACAAATATATTGTGGCTATGCCACTAGGCTACACTACTCTTCAATCGTTATCCCACCCCATGCAACATGATAACATGCAATATATATCAACATATACAAGCGTAAGGTAAATATACAATCGTTACAAAACAACACCGAGGGTAAAACAGTCATTCGACCCATCGAGGGTATTTTAACAATTTCACAATCCAGGGGTATTTCGGTAATTTACCCTCTAAGGGTATTTTAGTAATTTCGCAACCTAGGGGTATTTCAGTAATTTACCCACTAAGGGTATTTTAGTAATTTTGCAACCCAAGGGTATTTCAATAATTTTACCCACCACGGGTAATTTGGTAATTTTACCCATCAAGGGTAATTTGGTAATTTTACCCACCAAGGGTAATTCGTTTGGGGCATAAAAATTGAAACTGTCCATCTGCATCATGTTGACTAAATTGACTATAACTCGAGTTAGGAAACTCGAAATTTAGATCCGTAAATTTTCCTTGAAACTAGACTCATATATATTCTTACTATAACTTTTCCAGAATTTTTGGTTCAGCCATTTAGTACAGTTTATTCATTAAAGTTTCCCCTTTTTCACTGACCAATGGTTCTGACCTCTCTTAACCAAAATTCAAATATCTCATTATACAGCTTTCATATGTTGTTCCCACTTATTTCTATTGAAAATAGACTCACTAATGAATCTATACATATAAATTGTAACTCATAATTCACTTTGTACAGTTTGTAATGATTTTTCCAAGACAGAACAGGGAACCACGAAGTCATTCAGAACCAGTCTCACTAAAATTAAAATATCACGGATAAAATTCCTCTTCCTACTCTGTTTCTTTCATATAAAATTAGATACAATAAGCTTTAAATATATATCTTATTCACTTTCTAATTCCCTTTTTCCTATTTTTAGTGATTTTTCAAAATCATGTCACTACTTCAAACTAAAAATTGTTTCATTGCAAAATATGGTTAACTAGTTTATAGCATCTTTACGGTTTTCCAGCCTTTTCAACTTTTGACCGTTTCACAAAACACCGCACGTAATTATCAAAGTGGGGGTGAGATTACACACCTGTTGCAAGTGTTTCTTGAATCCCCAAAATTCGTACCACAAAATAATCTCTTCCAAAAGTGTGTCAATATTCGGCTTTAGAGAGAGAAACAGAGGAAGTAAAGAAATCAAAGGGAACCGAAAATGTTACCTTGCAACTGGAGAAAACCGAATAAGAGAGGTGGGTTCGGTAGCACAGGATAGCAAACAAAGATGGAACATGAAGCAAAAGATGAGAAAGAGAGACCTAACTTCGTTGGATGCCTACTACAAAAAGATGTAGAAAAGAGGTTATGTAGTCAGCTAAGGTGTAGAGAAAGAAAGAAGAAGTGAAAGGATATGGAAGATGTTTCGGCTAAAAGTGTCTTGGTAACAATGAAGGAGAAGTAGTGCATAAAAAGGCAAAACTAATGAGAGAAAGTTTAATAGAGATTCGGCAAGAAGAAAGAAGAATTGAGAGAGTTGAGAATGGAAGAAAGAAAGACCGCCAAAGGGAGAAAAGACCCAAAATGTCACAATTACACACTTGGCATTTTTTTTTCCTTCAAAACCACACAAGGGAATTTGGCACACCCTCAACCAAACCAAAAACACCCTCCAAAATAACACCACCCTCATGATCGAAACTCTCCCCATACACATCCAAATTTTTGGCCAAATTTTTTCCACAAATCACTCTCCATCATTCCTTTGCCATAATTGTGTTTTCCCCCTTTTTCTTCTCCACCGCTCCTCATGCCATAATTGTGTTTTCCCCCTTTTCTTCTCCACCACTCCTCATGCCATAATTGTGTTTTCCCCCTTTTTTTCTCCACTACTCCTAATGCCATAATTGTGTTTTGTTATCACAACACCCAAAATTTTTTGGGATGTTACAATTCTACCCCCTTAAAGAAATTTCGGCCTCGAAATTTACCTAGTTAAAAGAGGTGAGGGTATTGCTGTCGAATTGCCTCTTCTGGCTCCCACGTGGCTTCCTCAGACCCGTGATTTCGCCACAACACCTTAACTAATGGAACAGACTTCTTTCTCAACACTTTAACATCTCGATCCAAAATCCGTACGGGTTCCTCTTCAAAAAATAGATCAGGTCTTACCTTAATTTCTTCCACCGGCACTATATGAGAAGGATCAGAACGGTAGCACCTCAGCATTGAAACATGGAACACATCATGTATCCAATTTAGCTCCAGAGGTAACTCAAGCTGATAAGCGACCGGTCCCACACGTCTCACTATCCGATATGGCCCAATAAATCTAGGACTCAACTTACCCTTCCATCCAAATCTTAAGACCTTCTTCCAAGGCGACACCTTCAAAAAGACATGATCCCCCATTGAAAATTCTATCTCTTTACGTTTCAGATCTGCGTACAATTTTTGTCTATCAGAAGCTTCTTTTAACCGAGTCCGAATCAACTTAACCTTTTCCTCAGTCTCTGAAATTAATTCTAGACCCAATAACTGTCGCTCACCCAATTCCGTCCAACAAGTAGAGGTACCACGCCTACGACCATATAATGTCTCATTGAGTGCCATTTGAATGCTGGACTGATAGTTGTTGTTGTACGCAAATTTTGCTAAAGGCAAATAGTCTTCCCAGCTGCCACTGAAATTAATTACACAGGCCCTTAACATGTCTTCTAAGATCTGGATTACCCTCTCCGACTGACCATCAGTCTGAGGATGAAACGCTGTGCTGAAATCCAATTTGGTACCCAGAGCTTGATGCAATGTTTCCAAAATCGAGATGTAAACCTTGGGTCCCTGTCCGATATGATAGACACTGGCACCCCATGTAGTCTCACAATTTCTACCACATACAGCTTGGCCAACTTCTGAAGCGAGTAGTCGGTACAAACTGGTGCGAAGTGAGCGGACTTAGTCAGTCGATCAATGATCACCCATACTGAGTATTTCTTAGTAGGTGTCAGGGGTAACCCACTAACAAAATCCATCGTAACCCTCTCCCACTTCCAAAGTGAAATCTTCACCGGTTGTAGCAATCCCGAAGGCAGCTGATGTTCCGCCTTCACTTGCTGACAAGTCAAACACTTGCTCACGAAGTCGGTAACTTCCCGTTTTAAACCTGGCCACCAGTACTATTCCTGCAAGTCTCTGTACATCTTGTTTCCCCCAGGATGCATAGCGTATGGGCTACTATGCGCCTCTCGTAGAATCACTTGTCTCAACTCAAAATCCTTCGGCATACAAACTCTTCCGCAGAAACATAGTATCTCCTCACTATTCAACCCAAAATCCACTGTCTTACCACTTTTTACCTACTGAAATCGAGAACCCAGTGATTCATCCAATAATTGCTTCTACTTAATCTGATTAATCTAAGAAGGTTTCACCTTAAGTTCCTCCAATAAACTACCATCCTCATAAAGGCTGAGACGGGCAAACATAACTCTCAACTCTGATACCACCTTTCGACTTAATGCATCTGCCACCACATTAGCTTTACCCGGGTAATACTCGATCGAACAGACATAGTCTTTTAGCAACTCTATCCATCTCCGTTGTCTTAAATTCAGCTCCTTCTGGGTAAGGAGATATTTAAGACTCTTATGGTCCGTATAGATAATTGACTTTTCGCCATACAGGTAGTGTCTCCATATCTTTAGGGCGAACACTACTGCAGCTAGTTCCAGATCATGAGTGGGGTAATTCACCTCATGTGGCCTTAGTTGACGAGATGCATACGCTACCACCTTCCCTTCTTACATTAGCACACAACCCAAACCTGTGTGCGATACATTACAATAAACAACAAATTTCTTCCCCGCCTCAGGCTGAATCAACACTAATGCTCCAGTAGAATTTTCTTTAATTTTTCAAAGCTTTCCTGTTGTTTATCAGTCCAAAAAAATGGCACTCCCTTCCGTAATAACTTAGTAAGGGGTGCGGCAATCAAAGAAAACCCCTCAACGAACCATCTGTAGTACCCAGCTAAGCCTAGGAAACTTCGGATATCAGATACTGACTTCGGTGGCTTCCAAATCAATACGGCCTCAACCTTCCGTGGATCAACCCTAATCCCCTCGGCAGACACCACATGCCCCAAAAATGTAACTTCCTTCAGCCAAAACTCGCACTTACTGAATTTGGCGTAAAGTTGTTTTTCCTTCAATATCTGCAGTACGACCCTAAGATAAAAATCATGCTCCTCCTCCGTTCTTGAGTACATCAGGATGTCGTCTATGAATACCACCACGAAATAGTCCAAATAAGGTTGGATGACCCGGTTCATCATATCCATAAAAGTAGCTGGTGCATTTGTTAATTCGAACGGTATAACTAAAAATTCGTAATGCCCATAACGAGTTTGGAATGCAGTTTTGTGAATATCTACCTCCTTGATCCTTAGCTGATGGTATCCCAATCTTAAATCTATTTTTGAGAAAATCGAAACTCCTCGTAGCTAATCAAACAGATCGTCAATCCTTGGTAGCGGGTATTTGTTCTTGATCGTTAACTTGTTCAGCTGACAATAGTCAATACACATACGCATTGACCCATCATTTTTCTTCACAAACAAAACCGGCACTCCCCATAGTGATACACTTGGTCTGATAAATCCTCGATCCAGCAACTCTTGGATCTGAGCCTTTAATTCTACGAGTTCCTTCGGTGCCATCCTATAAAGGGCGATGGACACCGGAGCCATTCTCAGATGTAGATCAATGCCAAATTCTACCTCGCGATTCGAAGGCAACCTCGGAAGCTCCTCAGGAAATACATTCGAGAACTCCTTTACGGTTCTAACATCCTCAACAACCAATCTCTTAACATCTGATGTGCTGACAAAAGCTAGAAAAGCCTCACACCCTTTACGTATCATCTTTTCGGCCTTTAGTGTCGAAATCACATGGGACAGATAATCTCTTCTTTCTCCTATTACAATCACTTCTTCATCTTTTGGAGTCATTAGAACCATGTGATTAGCAGCACAATCCAACTTTGCACGGTGCTTAACTAGCCAGTCCATGCCTAAAATAAGATCGAATTCACCAAACGGTAATTCCATCAAATCTGCCGGGAATACTACTCCTTGAACTTCTAGAGGTACATCCCTAAACAACTTGTTTACTACCACAAATTGTCCTAGAGGGCTAATTACGAACATTTCTTTAGTAGCAATCTCAGATTTTATACCCAAAGTCCCAGACATAGTGCAGGCAACATATGAATGAGTAGACCCAATATCAATTAAAGCGGTAAAAGGCACAATAAATATGAGAAACGTACTGGTTATGATGTCTGGTGCGTTGTCATCCTCTCAACGTCGAGCCGCATAAACCAATCCCGACTGTCTTGATACTGTGTTACCCGCACCTCTGCCCGGTGCTCCATTACCTCGTCCTGACCCATTTCCCCCACAGAACGAACCACGACCTCTCGGTGGCTGCTGACCACCTCTCCTAGGCTGCACAAATCTCTGACCTACTACCTGTGTTCAAACAGGTTCTCGAGGACAGTCCCTGAACCGATGATCCTTATACCCGCATCTGAAACACCCGCCGGTTCTTTTCCAGCACTCTCCTAAATGAAATTTCCCACAGTCCACACATGGCTGTAACTGACCGGTAGTAACTGAATCTCCCACTCGAGTTGGCCCATCAAATTTAGGCCTCTTTTGAATACTCCCAGAAGGACTCGAAGATGCAAAACCCCTATTATTCTTGCCTCTATCCTTGTCACAGTTCTGCTGCTCAATGCATTTCACCTCCTCAGCAACCTCGGCCTTGTCCACCAACGCAGCAAAACCCTTCTCCCTCTACGGGGCTATTAGTACCCGTAACTCATCTTGCAGCCCATCTTCAAACAGCACACAACGCTCATAATCAGTCGAGACTATTCCCTGAGCGTACCGCTTAGACGTAAAAACTCCTCCTCGTATTCCGCCACAGATTTATTCCCTTGCACTAGATTCAAAAATTCTTTTCTTCGGACGTCTACATAGCTAGCCCCAACATATTTCCCCTGAAATGTCACTTTAAAGAAATCCCAGGTTAAACGATCTGCGTGTGTGTCTTCCCTCACAGTGAGCCACCACTGATATGCCTCATCTTTCAGTAGAGACACTGCCCCTTTTAGTTTTTGTTCAGCTGTGCAATCCAAATCATCCATAATTCGTTCCACAGCCTCAAGCCAATATTCTGCCATATTCGGGGCTACACCAGAGATGCCCCTAAAAACTTCGACCTCGTTTGACCGGAGTCGCTCAGAAATAGACCCACGAGCTATCGACATTGTACTTGCTCCAGCAACCCGTTCTAAAACTCGCAGCATAGCTTGGGGCAGAGCGTCGTCCCCTCCAGCTCGGTCATGAGACTCTATTTCTGCCACTGGTGATGTTGGTATTTCCATTTCAGGCATATGCCATGATGTTGAGGATCCAGCCTTAGCATTTCGGCCTCTACCACGGCCAAATGTTCCACGTCCACGTCCTCTCCTGCCCATACTTTCGATTCATATTAATCTCATTCAGAAGTTTATGAATCAGTCTATAGTTTCAATGTTTATTAACAAATGTTTTATGGAAAAATAGATATAAGAATTGTTCTCGCAGATCAAATTTCCTAATATCTTAGTCTCTATAATCTTAGCTCTTATAGCTAACAGTATTAGTGTACTACCACTAACTCTAATAGTTTTCTCTCTTACAGTCATTTCATCATATATTCAAACATAAAATAAAAGGACTTACGGATTTGGTGTCGGAGACTCTGTGTGTCATACTTCCAATAATGATATATATTTTCTAAATCATATTTCAAACAAATTTTGAAAAACTTTTTTGCACCCATTCCACAGTCGAGTTTTGCAAACCTGACTCTGATACCACTAAATGCAACACCCCAAATTTGGCTTAGAAGTTAGGCCCAAATCTGGCGTGTCACATTGAAGAGTTTTTCGAAAACCATACTTTCATTAGAAACTATTCTTAAAGAATTTAAAACTTTTTTTATGTAAAACCTCAGATTTCGCTTGCTTATCTTCAAAACGTATTTTATTAAAAGTAATTCTCTTGCAAAAATATTATTATTATTTTTAAAACCTTGTTTGTTGCGGAAGTTTGAATCAAACATTTGCAAATACGTGATGTTTTGTAAACAGTGGTTATAGTTTTGAAAATCCATGTTTAACAGACTAGGGATTTGTAATTTAAAGAAATACCGAATTGAAAGTTAAAAGAAAAATAAAATCCCAAAAGGCCATATTACAATAGATTATCCCAAAATAAAATAAAACTGATTTTTATTAAAGTGCGAGGGAAATATCTCCAATGTATGGCCACCACCGAGTCTTTCGCGGCTCCAAATCCTCTATCGCTGGGGATTACCTGCGAGGTTAAAGGAAAGGGGTGAGTTACAAGAACTCAGTGTGTAATCCCCTAAATGACATTAACTGGGTCCGAACCCAGAAGTCATTAATCTGGGCCTAAGCCCTATAATCATGAAAATGCAAATGAAATAGTGCAAACCCACCCAATCCAACCAACACACCCCCGTACCAGCCAATCGCACCTGTGGGGATCAAGTCAACCCACCCCGCCAATCACACCAATCGCTGTAGTCAAGCTGCTTTTCACAATATTTGTGGCTGAGCCACCAGAGTCATAACTATATATAAATATAAATATATTGTGGCTATGCCACCAGGCTACACTGCTCTTCAATCGTTATCCTACCCCATGCAACATGATAACATGCAATATATATCAACATATACAAAGCGTAAGGTAAATATACAATCGTTACAAAACAACACCGAGGGTAAAACGGTCATTCGACCCATCGAGGGTATTTTAGCAATTTCGCAACCCAGGGATATTTCGGTAATTTACCCTCTAAGGGTATTTTAGTAATTTCACAACCTAAGGGTATTTCAGTAATTTACCCACCAAGGGTATTTTAGTAATTTCACAACCCAAAGGTATTTTAGTAATTTTACCCACCAAGGGTAATTTGGTAATTTTACCCATCAAGGGTAATTCGGTAATTTTACCCACTAAGGGTAATTCGTTTGGGGCATAAAAATTAAAACTGTCCATCTGCATCATGTTGACTAAATTAACTATAACTCGAGTTAGAAAACTCAAAATTTAGATCCATAAATTTTCCTTGAAACTAGACTCATATATCTTCTTATTATAATTTTTCCAGAATTTTTGGCTTAGACATTTAGTACAGATTATTCATTAAAGTTTCCCCTTTTTCACTGACCAATGGTTCTGACCTCTCTTAACCAAAATTCAAGTATCTCATTGTTCAGTTTTCATATGTTGTTCTCACTTATTTCTATTGAAAATAGACTCACTAATGAATCTATACATATAAATTGTAACTCATAATTCACTTTGTACAATTTTGAATGATTTTTCCAATACAGAATAGGGAACCACGAAGTCATTCAGAACCAGTCTCACTAAAATTAAAATATCACGTAATATAAAATTCCTCTTCCTACATTGTTTCTTTAATATAAAAGTAGATGCAATAAGCTTTAATTTTATATCTTATTCACTTTCTAATTCCCTTTCTCCTATTTTCAGTGATTTTTCAAAATCACGTCACTGCTGCTAACTAAAAACTGTTTCATTGCAAAATATGGTTAACTAGTTTATAACATCTTTACGGTTTTCTGGCCTTTTCGACTTTTGGCCGTTTCACAAAACACCGCACGTAATTATCGAAGTGGGGGTGAGATTACACACCTGTTGCAAGCGTTGCTTGAATCCCCAAAATTCGTACTACAAAATAATCTCTTCCAAAAGTGTGTCAATATCCGGCTTTAGAGAAAGAAACAGAGGAAGTAAAGAATCAAAGGGAACCGAAAATGTTACCTTGCAACTAGAGAAAACCGAATAGGAAAGGTAGGTTCGGCAGCGCTGAATAGCAAACAAAGATGGAACGTGAAGCAAAAGATGAGAAAGAGAGACCTAACTTCGTTGGATGCCTACTACAAAAAGATGTAGAAAAGAGGTTATGTAGTCAGCTAAGGTGTAGAGAAAGAAAGAAGAAGTGAAAGGATATGGAAGATGTTTCGGCCAAAAGTGTCTTGGTAACAATGAAGGAGAAGTAGTGCATAAAAAGGCAAAACTAATGAGAGAAAGTTTAATAGAGATTCGGCAAGAAGAAAGAAGAATTGAGAGAATTGAGAATGGAAGAAAGAAAGACCGCCAAAGGGAGAAAAGACCCAAAATGTCACAATTACACACTTGGCATTTTTTTTTCCTTCAAAACCACATAAGGGAATTTGGCACACCCTCAACCAAACCAAAAACACCCTCCAAAATAACACCACCCTCATGATCGAAACTCTCTACATACACATCCAAATTTTTGGCCAAATTCTTTCCACAAATCACTCTCCATCATTCCTTTGCCATAATTGTGTTTTCCCCCCTTTTCTTCTCCACCGCTCCTCATGCCATAATTGTGTTTTCCACCTTTTCTTCTTCACCACTCCTCATGCCATAATTGTGTTTTCCCCCTTTTTTTCTCCACCACTCCTCATGCCATAATTGTGTTTTGTTATCACAATACCCAAAATTTTTTTGGGATGTTACAAGGGTCATTTGTTGAGTAGAGACAAACTCGATAATGAGCTTCATTTGGATAGCAAGGGAGATAGGCAAGCTCTCATTTTGATAGCATCAAAGAAACGAGACAAAAGGTGTCGTTATTGTAAAAAGTTAGGTCATTTCAAAGCAGATTGTTATAAACTGCGAAAGAAAAGAGCTACTGAGAGTAACGGGGAAGATGTAGCTGGTGCTAATTTGGCTGATGAAAGCGGTGATGATTTCTTGTTAGTGTCAACGAGCGATAACTCCAAGCTCACATCCGAGTAGGTCCTAGATTCGGGATGTTCTTTCCATATGTGCCCCAATAGAGAATGGTTCTCCACATACAGTTCAGTTGAAGGTGGAGTTGTGAGCATGGGAAACGATTCATCTAGTAAGGTAATTGGTATTGGTACTGTTAAAATTAGGATACACGATGGGACGATTAGGACACTCTGAGATGTCAGGTATGTACCTGATTTACGAAAGAATCTCATCTCCTTGAGTATTTTAACTTGAAAGGATGCAGAATCAACATCGAGTCGAGCGGCATTAAAGTATCTCGTGGAGCTCTCGTGTTGTTAAAAAGTAAAAGAACTGGCAGTCTTTATATTCTGGAAGGTTCTACTGTGACCAGTGAAATCGGACGTCCCTCGTCCATTACAGAGTCGAAGTCAACTCATTTAGAATGGAGGCAACTTGGTCATAAGAGGGAAAAAGGTATGACCGTTTCGTTGAAGAGAGGTTCTCTTTTGGATGCAGGTTTTGAAAAGTTAGGGCACTGTGTTCGTGAAAGTTAAACTTGGGTTAGTTTTGATTTGGCCGTGTACAAGTCGAAGGCTAGAAGTCTTCCAGTTCCTAAGCACAGATTCGACTCAGTTAATTCCCTGCATGGTTCAAGATAGGCTTGTGGCTGGATTTGGCAAAGATTGCATTGTGGAAATATGAGTCAAGGTGGAGATTTGTTAATTATGACTCCTATTTCAGTCAAATTTGAGAAGTAATCTTCTAGTTAAACTCTGTTTATTTGTTTCAATCAAAACTGATTAGTTTAGATTATTTTATTATTATTTGACCTATGAATTTAGCCTATAAATAGGCTCTTTTACAACTTTAGAAAACACACCCATTAGATATTAGACCTCTTAACACATTTAGAGAATTTTGTATTTACGTTTTGAGGGTTCTTTCTTTTCGGGTTTTCGGGGTTTAGTTTTTTTATCTCCATCTTTTGTACTCTTCGTTCTTTTGCCATTATAGTAAAATTATCTTTGCCTGTGGTTTCTTATCTTCTTTGGAGGAGTTTTTCCATGTTAAATTTGTGTGTTCAATTTCTCAATTTCTTCTGCTATTTTTACTTGTTCGTTGATTAATTGGGTCGATCCTAACAACCATAAATTACAACAAGATAAAAATGGGGCCAAGGAAAAAATTGAAAAGAAGAGGAAAACCCTGAGACACGTATATTGTATATCCACAAAATGGTGAACAATGCACCAACTCCGACCCGCCAGAGGTGTTTTGTATTTTTGTATAAATGGGGTCATCTAGGACCGGATAATTCGTCTGGTCGAAGGTAAGAAATGGAATCTGCGATGATCCAGTCAGCATTCGGTTGGTGGTTATGGTTAAACTCTTGCCGAAACATTTCCTCTTACTGCCACTCTTCCCATCTTTCGGCTAAGCCATCACCCTCCAACATCCTGACCACTTCGGACATCTTTGGTCGTTTCATTGGGGTGCCTTGAGTGCATAAAAGAGCTACCTGGATAAGATGTTCTACTTCGTGGTCTATGTAATTACCCTGAAGATCACCATCAACCAACGTTTCTAACCTCTTGTCTTTCAGAAGCCCTTTTACCTGAAATTTTTCAGCACCCGAGAAAATAATGAAACGAAAACCACTTGGTCCAGTACTAAGCTTAACTTGAGTTTTAATATAATTACGGTCAATAGATGTGAATCTTAGTGGCATAAGAAATCAATATCAAGATTATAGTAACTTATTACATAAGATTCTCAAATATCATTAGTTATGAATTAAGTTACACTCGAATCAACGCAACCACCTAAAGCATGCTTCACGGTGTAAGCAAAATTAATGAACAGAAAGTATTCTAGGAGCCTTCACCCCCGACACTCACACTCAAATCCGAGTAACATAGGATAGAATCTCCCTATAAACTATTTCTATATTTAATGTTTCGCTCTTTGCCTTGTAGAGAAAACATTGTTAAGTTTCAACTCTTTCTATTCACTGGCTTTTGCATTTTCACCTTGCAAGGAAAATAAAATTAAGCTACGTTCTTTAAGAGTGGTGGTTCTGCTATACCATCTTTAGTGTATTGCTTTTGGCTAACCAAGTGAAGCGATAATTAGATAATTAAAACACTATACAAGACTGATAAGTCAAACTTTGAGTTGCATCATCAAGAAAAGCATAATAAGAAGACGGTACTTACCCAATCAAGCAACATGATATCATCCTCATTTGCAAGCCGAGCAAGAACAAAAGCCTTCTGTCCCGTAATGAGTTCAAGAAGCATGACACCGTAGCTAAAAACATCAGTTTTCTCTGATGAGTTTCCAGTTGATAGATATTCAGGAGCTATAAAACCAATTGTGCCACGAACAGCAGTTGTGACGTGAGTATCTTTGTAGTCCATTAATTTGGCCAGCCCAAAGTCTCCGACAACTGCTTCAAATTCCTCATCCAACAATATATTTGCAGCCTTTACATCACGGTGTATTATCTTAGGGTCACAATGATCATGCAAATATGCAAGCCCCCTTGCAGCTCCTAATGCAATCCGTTTCCTTATAGCCCAATCAAGTGGTGCTTGAGATTCCGGACGCTCTAGACAATGTAAAAATCATATCAATAAATGATCCATTGTAACAAGAGTTCAAAAAGTATTTGGCATCCACAATTTCTAACAATTTCACTTCGATTCTAAGACAATCCACATTCACCAAGCACATGAATTTAAACAAATGTTATAATACAAGTTTCCAGTAGGTGATCAGTAGCTCGGAATATCATCTCAAACTGAAGAAGCAAAAGAGAAGATAATTGATAACTAAGGCTAACAAAAGATTTAATAATTAACAGTCAGAAAAAACAATTGGCAACCTGAAGAACATACATATGATAAATGGCGCACCTAATACAGAGAGCATAGCACAACTGCGAAACATGTGACTAAAGAAATGAACAAGGAGAAAGCAGCCAGTACCTCTTAAACAGGATGCAACACTACCATTAACCATAAAGGGATAGACTAGCAGCCGTTCAGTAGGGGTCATGCAAAAGCCACGAAGACGTAATAGATTCCGATGCACAGCCATACTTATCATTTCCACCTCTGTTTGGAACTGCAACTCTCCACCTTGAGTGCGCTCCTCCTTCAGTCTTTTTACTGCCACTAGAGAACCATCAGCTAAGCGACCTTTATAAACTTTACCAAAACCACCTCTACCCAGAATGTTTTTGTTGCTAAAATTATCCGTTGCCACCTGTAGTTCACGTAAAGAAAACCTCTTAAGTTGTCCTAGATGAACTTCTGGGTCCTCCTCAGCTGTAAAGAAAATTAGAAGTAAATACAAGCACATGATGACATAAAATCAATTAAAAATAAAACTATCTTTTGATAAATCACTAACCACGTACATCAAAGAAATGATCTTGTGGTTTCTTTTTTCGCCACCAAACAAGTACAATTGCGGGAGCAGCAAACAGCAGGGCAGCACCAGCAGCAACTCCTCCAGCAATAGCACCAGTGGCACTATTACCTGCAAGTATGAAATTAGATAAATCTAGATACTGTTAACACAAAACACCTGTATCACGAATATTCACAACTATTAACATCTGGTACCGACACCAATGAAGCAGTCAGCATTTCAACTGAGAAAACTAGAGGGCTAGGGAATCAGAGGCACAGATAATGTTCTAGCTCACCAAGGAACCTAAAGCCATCCTTGGTACTATTGTAATCAGATTTTAGATCTGAGCTCAAAGGCACCTTCTTAGAAAACAGACGCAGATGTAAAAAAGCTGAGGATGAGCAATATACTCAAATCTACATCAAAATTTCATATGATACAGGTACATGGTAATACCAAAAAATTTGCGAATGCAAAGAAAAATACAAAGGAATATCCCAATTCCCAATAAAATACAAATAAAAGTGAAGCAGGCCCCAAAGTTAAGGCACAATTAAAAGCTAATAATAATAAAATAATTATTATTAATAAAAACCAGAACAAACCTGATGGAATTGGAGCTGTAGGTGTGATAGGAGGCAGCGGAGCAGGTGGAGGATTATTCAATTGATTATTAGCAAAACTGTGAACAAGAGAAGCATTAATTCAAGAGGCTGGCCTAAGAGTACAGATATGATAAAACAGGAACAAGCAGTGAAGGTGAGGATCTGAAGTTAGGGTGAGAATGAAACAGCATGAGAAAAACCTGTTAGTAGTGAAGAGTGAAAAGGAACCATTAACTGGAATATCTCCTTCTAGCTTATTGTTTGAAAGATCCCTGCATGGCATAATACAACATCCCGCACCAATAATTTGTTGTTCTTGCAGCAAAGGTTAAACAACTAATGTGTGAAAAAACATTCTAACAGCAGCACTCACAGCACTTGCAGTGACATAATAGTAGTTAAGGGCATAGGAATTTGTCCCGTCAACGTGTTGTTGTTGAGACGCCTACTCCACAGAAAGAAAACATCAAAATATTGCATATTGATAAGATGACTAGATATGTAACTTAAAAGAACTCATGCTTAGTGAAGCCTACTACACAAAGAACCATTTGTATAGTGCCCATATTAACCAAGCACCATTGGCTCGGCAGCCTATTAACCAAGAAACCATTTATATGATGCCCATATCAACCAAGCACCATTATGTCCAGCAGCCTACTACACAAAGCCATTTCTATGATGCCCATATCAACCAAACACCATTGACCTCACAACTTATTGGACTTAGACCACATGACACTCACATCAGACGAGGATGGCTATTACAGCCCCGAGACTTTTTGGACTTATCAGAAGGGAAAAAGAGGAAATACTTGTATCTACAAAAATTATAAATAAGGATATACATTCTTAGTAAAAATATAATTTACTTATCCAATTCAGCTAGCAATATATCAACTGATAAACCGTAATAAATACATATTTTAATCCCACATTTAGCATACTTTTGATGATTTATTCCTTAAATTGTGGAATTTGGTGCTCTTAATCCTTTAATTTCATGTTTTATACTTAGGAGAGCACTGGAGGATGAAAAGAATGAGAAACGGGCTTAAAATGGAGTAAATGGACCAAATTACGAAATCGACACGACCTGGGCCCTTGACTACACGGTCGCGCCTCCTTACTGGCCTGACCACGGCCTGGATACGATTCACATGGGCGTGTGCCACGGGCGTGTCCCTGACGTGACCTGTTTTAATTTCACTCGGATTAGGATACTTAGGGGCGAAGAAAGACATTTCGAAAGCCTATATAAACACCTTAAGTATGACCTAAAAAGGGCGTCCAGTTAGGTTGAAGAGCCAAGCCAGAGAGGCTAGAATTGTAGGATTTACTCGAAGAAAGCCAGTTGATTCATCTTAAGAAGCCGAAATCATATTCAATACGAAGGATCTTCCCTTCAATTTCCTTTAGGGAGTTTTAAGGTTTTTTTATGTTTTGTTTTATATTTTCTTCTGAGATTTATTCTTTTATTATTATGAACTAAACCCTCAAATAACTGAGGGGGATGAAACCTAAGACAGATCTTGTTATTATTTTCTGAACTATATGATAAATACTTGATTTGTTCTTAATTATGTGTTCTTAATTCTTGTTTTGATATTTCAAGATATTGATTCAAGTGTTGATTTGTTTAGGTAGAGGAGGAATAGACCCTGTGTAAGAGTAGATCTAGCATAATTAAGCGGAGTTGATCGCAACCTTAGAGATAGGATGACGAAAATCTGCCGGATTAGGGTCAAACCTAATATGGGAGTCCATATATAGAGTTAATGCAATTCTAGGGGTTTTAATTAGAAAGAGATTTCAATTAATCAACCTAGGGTTAGACATTAGTAGCCTCGAGAGAGATATTAATATAAATTAGGAAATCCTACGGATCAAGTCAAGTGAATAATTTGTCTGGTTCAGAGTTAAATAACAAGCGAAATCTAGGTGGATTCTTCCTTGGGTATTGTCTTAATCAATTGGTTTTTCCCACAAGTATTTTCCCAAATTCATTCTCTTTGTCTTAGCATCTTTAGTTTAGTAGTTAGATAACTTTAGATTAAACAACAATTCACTTTTATTATAGGCTAGATAATAAAAAGAAAGTTAGTATTAGTACTTTTGGTTCCTTTGGTTTTGACAATCCGGTCTTGCCACTAAACTATACTACTGTTCAATAGGTGCGCTTGCCTCAATCGTTGTCATAGTTAGTTTCTAAGCTCGATCATTCTTTATATAAATTTTTAAGACTCTGACACACGATAATCAACACATAAAAGGCATTCTACATATACTACAACACATGACCAGAAAGCAAGAGAGCAAAGAAATTAAGTAAATTAAACTCAAAAAATGTACTCGTACAGGAATCGTAGCTTTTGAAGCTTGCCGAGAGTAGATGGAATGTGTCCGGTTAAAGTATTCAAGTAAAGATCCAAGCTCACTAAGTTGGTCAAATTTCCAAGATCCTCTGGGATTATACCAGATATGTTATTACTATAAAGCTCCCTGTCATTAAAAAAAATTGGTAATCTTCAGCAAAAGAAGTTCAATAGAAGCACATAACCCATGCATGTATCTATGAAAATGCAACCAAATCCAATGGAAAGATGACAACAGATACAAACCATTGTGTAATGACAAAAGCATAGAACATCATTGTTTACAACTATTTCTACTAGTATACCTGAGTAACTCAGACATTCTGGTCAGTTTTGGTTACTAGGATGACAAAAGCATGCTGGTGTTTTGTGTTTCCTTTATGTATGTCTCAATATTCTAACAATGAGAGGTAGCATGTAAGAAATGAGTTATCTATTTTGGGGTCAACCAAAAATAGACTAGGCCTAAACTATCGACTTACAGATTCTGCAAATGCGGAAGCTGTCCAAGCTGTGGAACCAAATGACCAGACAGATTTGCATTCCCGAGATCCCTAAATTGAGAAGGAAGAAAGCGTTTACTATGTCAAACTAGAAAAGCCGAAAGAAACACGAAAGCAGTAGTAATATGAGATATAAACTTACACTCTTGTTACACTATTTTCACTATTACATGTAACATGAAGCCATGTGCAAGGATTAGCAAGGGTCGCATTCCAACTTTGCAAAACGTTATTAGGATCAGCCAAATTGTTCTTCAATGCATTCAAAGCATCACCTGTTTCATACAAAAATAAAGCAACTGATCATTGAAGGTCGCATGCGATCATTCTCCAGTCAAGTCAATTACTGCACCCAAGCTAACTGAACCTTAAAACAAACAGTCAACCTTATGCCACTGCTAAACCATTTGCAAAGTTCAAACAAGAAAATAAGAGGAAACAATCATGACGAACCTTCCTTATTTCCTGAAACTCTGAAAACCAAATCCAACACCAAAATCAACCGTAAACAAACGGAGATTAACCGCTCCATCATTCAAATTCCGGCTATCTTCCATTATAACCAAAAAGTAATACAACCAAATATTTAAGGGGCTTAAATAAGCAAGCACTTAAAAGAAGAGTCAAAAAGTAAATTTGAAGCCAACAAAAGTAATATTCTCACAGCTCTACCTTTGATGACCAATGTGAGTATCAGATTCTTCTTGGTCATCTTTAGACAGCTTAAGCCATTATTATATTGAAGCCTTCAGATTTTATAAAATTAATAATATAAAAAGGGGAAATATAAACATAAAGTAAAGAAATAACTAGTATTTTTTCAACAATCCAATTATAAGTTCCGATCATATTTGTTCTTTTTTAGCGCAATGCCTACAATTATTCATAGCATTTTCCCAACTCATAAATAGGAAGAAAATGTTCTTCAACACACTAGAGTTCAGGTATTTCTCTATCCGCAACAATATTCATGTCAATCGAGTTAAAACTGATCAACCAACAAAAAACAAATTGTTTTGAGAGAAATTTATACTAAGTTTATTTTTTCGGAAATTTAAGGACCCAAATTTGTAGAGCCCAAATTCCAAATAAATAAAATAAAAAGATGAAATAAAAAAATATATAAAACAGTCCATTTAAAAAAAACAACAGGCTTAATTTACAAACCCAAATAACATAAAATCCTAATAGCCCAATAAACCCAAAACCTAAATTGTTTTCAGTAAAAAAAAAAAAAAAAAAGAGAGAGGAACAGAAACCCTAGCCCCAGCCTGCGCCGCCGCCGCTCCTAGCCTCGGTCACCACTGACTTCTCTGCCATTGTCATTGACTCTAGAAGCACCTGCAAAAGAGAAGAAACAACAAGCAATAGCAAGTACGAAAAAGTAGAAAAAATAAGAAAGTAATATTATAAATGGCTATAAAGGCCATATGATAGATTGTATGAAAAAAAACTTCTTTTCAAAAAAAAAAAGTAATTAGATTCAAGAAAAACAAAAACACAAGATTTCAAAGGTGATTTATGTTTTTTTTTGTTTTTTATTTTTTCAAACCATTTTTATATATAAAAAATAAAACAAAAAAGAAAAAAGGAAAGTTTTTACCTGCTTCAGTCGTCGGAGAGAAGAGGAACCGAAGGGTTTCTCACTTTTGGCCCGATTTTGTCGAGATCCCGGTGCTTTTAACCCCAAAACGGGGCTCCTCGTGAAAATGAGGTTAAAAGGGAGCATTTTTTTTCCAGCCACCGGGGATGGCAGAGGTTGGTTTTACCATTTAATTTTGGTTTTGCTTCATTTTAGCCCCTCGTGAAACGGCGCGTTTAAGGTGTTTGGTATAATTTTCCGTTTAGTCCATATTTCTTTTAGCTCTTTTTATTTTGATCATTATTTATGTTTTATTAGTGATTTCTTATTACTTACAATTTATATTGCTTAATTTTATTCTAATTTCAATTAGGTCCTTGACTTATTTAACTTCAAATTTTTTTACAAACCTTTTTTATTACTTTAATTAATTATTTATTTATATATTTTCAAATTTTTATTATTAACTTATTTACTTATTTACTTATTTACTTATTTATTTATTATGCTTAAAATTGGCTTGTTTTTGTATTTTCTTTTTGTTGTGCATTTTTAATTATTTATTTATTTTTGCCTTTATTGTTATTATTTATTTATTTATTACTTTTTTACACTTTCAAAAAATTAGATTGTTTTTATTTTTATTTTTTTATTTGCACATTTTATTATTATTATTATTATTATTATTATTATTATTATTATTATTTATATAACTATTATATTTTTATTTTTTATTGTGCATATTATGCCACTATTACTACAAATTGATTTTGCATTATCATTATTCGTTAAACATGAATTTCTTATCTTACTTTTTAGTCGTTTTTATTTATTTATTTATTTATTTATTTATTTATTATTTTGATATCATTTCATTTTACTCATCATTGCTTTGTTTTATTTTATTAAATACTATGCCGTTATATATTCATTCATTTTTGCTTTATACCCGAATAAATAAAATGCATATCGTTTTAAGCGTTACATTCATTTTTCGCACGATGCATAAAAAAGGAAATTTGTTAAACCGAAGCAAATGTTCATTATTTTGGAATTAGAAAAGTCGTGTCCCTAACTTACAGAATATGGCTTTCTTCTAAAACCGAGATAATCGAACATCTATTTTAAAATAAATAATAAAAAATGATTTTAGCCTTTGTTCTCGTTTTCGAGAATTTGAGGCGTTGTGTCCTAACTTATGGGACATGATTCTTTCTTCTCGATTAACTTGAACGTTCGTTTTTGCACAATGCATAAAAAAGGAAATTTTTTTTAATCGAAGCAATATTCATTATTTTTGGAATTAAAAAAAGTTATGTTCCTAACTTACGGAATATAGCTTTTTTTTCTAAAACCGAGATAGTCGAATATCTACTTTTAAAAAAAATAAAAAAGATCTTAGCGTTTGTTCTCGTTTTCGAGGATTTAAGACATTGTGTCCTAACTTACTTGGACATGATCATTTCTTCTCGATTAACCTGAAATAAGTCCCTTTTCGTGAAAACTAATTTAGTTAAATAACGTCTTAATAAGGGATTGTATTTTAAATTCTCTTCAAATTTTCGACACTAAAGACGTCAAGTAATCAATTAGGTACCAATTTTGGGCGTAACGAGGGTGCTAATCCTTCCTCGAACGTAACCGACTCCCGAACCCATTTTTTGGATTTTTGTAGACCGAGAAATATTGTTTTAATAAATCAAACATTTATTTAAAACGATCAAATTACGAGGTGATCCGATCACTCCTCATAAAAAAGATTTGTGGCGACTCCCATTTCCATTTTTTTTAAAAATAAAAAGTCGACTTCAAAAAAGGTTTCAACAGGAAATTAACACAAAAATAAATGTGAAAAAAAAAATTTCAGTCAACTTTTTTATATCAAATAAACAGAACTTAAATATATATATATATATATATATATATATATAATTACATTATGGAAATTGCTGCATTTATTGAGAAAGTGAATAACTATTTTTTAAAAGTAAAAAAAAAATTAAAAATATGCCCAGAAAATTACAAGATCATTATTTAACGTGTAATAATTTTAAAACCAACATAATATCAAAATTAAGACATTATTAATAGTTGAATGACAGTTAGGTAGGTTGATGAAAGGATTTGATTCATCTAATTCTAATACTTTAGGTATTTAATTAGAATGTTTTTGAAATGAAAAACCAATTTAGAATAAGAGTATACTTGATGAAATTAACCTTAATTATAGAGATTTTTTATTTTTAAATAAAAATAAAATTATTTTTTGATTTTTTTATATATTTTAGGGATAAATCACAAAATTATATATGAACTTTAGTTTAGTTTGTAGTTTTATACACAATTTGTTGGAGGTAAACCCAATTAAACAACAAATAAGTAAAATAATGAAGAAATTAAATAGATCGAACACAAATATTTTACGTGAAAAAATCTCTCCAAAGAGGATAAAAAACCACGGGCAAATATAATTTCAATATAACTATAAAAAAAAAAGAGTAAAAGATGGAGATAAAACTAAATCCCAAAACTCGAAATAAGAACCCTCAAAATGTAAGCATAAAATTCTTTAAAAACTTGTAAAAGCTAATACCTAAATGTGTAATGGGTTGAGTTTTCAAAAGTTGTAAAATACCTATTTATATGCTAAATTCATAAGTCAAATAATATTAAGATAATCTACGCTAACCAGAGTTCGACTGAAATAAATACTCAGATTGAAAATAAATGTAAACGATATTAATGTATGATGAAATTTTATTTAAACCAATCTATTCGAAAAATTACAAGTATAAATAATAACATATAAAAGGCACTTGGGGCACTTAACCCTAACATAACTATAATAAATTTGGAAAAGAACTCGTACATATACATACGAAGGGAGTCGAACTTAAATCTAAATATTTTTAAGACATGAAACTTACTTCTGGGTCAAGACCTCATTGACGACAATTTATATTATTTAATCACTTGTATATTTAACTACAATTTTTTTAAAAAAATTAATTATTTTTAATTATCTTTGAATTTTAAAAATTAAAAATTTTAAATTAACTCGTATTTTGTTAAAGAGTTTTTTTAAAAACCTTTGTGTTTTATTTTTTTTAATTTAGGCTTATATGAAAAATAGGTATTCAAGCAATACAACTTTTTTCATTTAGATAAAGTAAAACTTTTTGGTCAAACTGCCGATAAATTTTTTTTTTATTTCTTTACCACTTTAGGTACCAATTGTTAATTTCGGTCAAAAAAATCCTCTAAACCAATCAAATTTGTCATTTTAATTAAATAAAAATATTTAAAATTAACATTAAGTAAAAATTAAATTAAATTAAAAATAAAAAATTTTGATCCAATCTCATATTTCAGACTAGCAATCTGGCAACGTGTCATAATTTTTAATTTAATTTCTTCTAAATCTTAATTTTAAATATTTTTATTCAATTAAAAATGTCACATGTAATAATTTAATTGGTTAAGACGGTTTTTTTAACAGGAGTTAATGGTTAGTACCTAAAGTGGTAATGAAATAAAATTTTAGGTACCTATTTTGACAAAAAAAAAGTTTTAAATACCTAAATGGGAAAAATTGCATTATTCTAGTACCTATTTTTTTATATAATCCTTAACTTATGTGATTTGATTAAACTTTATAAATTTGGTATAATATAACAGAATATATACAATAGTAGATTAGTTGGAGATTTGATTTTTTTTATTGGGTAACCATGAAGGTGATTTAATTATTAACGAGTTTACGTTAATTTTAAAAAGTTATTAAATTGTTATTAAATTATTTATAAGTTTTTATTTGAATCACCGGGATGTTAAAATCGTTGTTGTATAGCCTTCTTTATTCTCACCTCTGACACCAATCGAACGGGTAAACTTTCCCTTCTCTTCTATAGTTTAATTTTTTCATGAAATAACTTTGAACGTCATAAATTTACAAATCAAAATTCAAATGGTTTTCTTCTCTAGTCTTTTGACACCATCCATTAGATTAGCTTGGATTTAAAATATGTTCTTCTACTCGTTGACGGGTACTACTCTATAGTACTGATCATCGAATTGTTGCTCAAAGCTTATATTAATATATTTTAATTTTCAATATAAAGGAATCTGAAAATCTTATCAACCAGTTAATTTGCATTTGAATTTTTATTTATTTACCAAATGCCTTATTCTTTTTTTTTTTTAATTCAAACAAAACAGTCTTTTAGTTTAAACCAAAATGGAACCTTAAAAGAATGAATGGGAAATTTCTTTTTACTTTAATAAAACAAGAGGTTTCCTTATTGAGTTTTTCTTTGAATTGAATTCAAAATTGTTCGAATTGTATAACCATCAATTACTGACATTGGTAAACGGCCCAAAGCAATTATCGGCTAGACTTTATTAATAATTTAATGACGTTAAGTGTAATTTACCATTTTTATTTTAGTCTGAGATGAACTTTTCATAAGACTTTCAAGCTATCATGTTACATAGATGTGAAAGGAAAGCCAAAAAAGAGAAAAAGAAAAGAGAAGCACAAGCAACTATAAGAAGGTTAAAATTTCTAATTAGTTGACATAATGATTCTTAAAAAGATTTAATATGTTTTGTAATGATTTTAGAAAAAAATATATAACAAAAAAGAAGGTTTCATATTGAAACTTCTTATATTATCCCATTTTCATTAGTCTCATATCTTTATTGTTAATTTGCAAAAATCTCTTATTATTATGATTATTATGAAAACAAAGAAAACTATAGTAAGAATAAAATAATAGAGTGGACAAAAATAAAAGTATAATTTAATTTATATTTGGATAGTAAAAAACTTATATATGTCATTTATTTATAATATTTCAATCACCATAGATTACAAAAACACAAATAAGAGAATTAAGGTACACTAAATTCTTTATGGATTATATAAAGATAAATTCTTTACGGGTTTTGAGAGTTATATGGGCACTTATTTATCAATGGATTTATAACATTCCCTTTTGGATATTCATCAACAAAATTAAAAACTTATAAGAAAAATCCCGTGTGATAAAAACTTAATAAAGAAAAAAAAAAGTGTAAACAATCTCCTATTACAAGCTGTCTCGTTAAAAATCTGTACAAAGAAAACTCAGTGACAAAACCTTAATTAAGAAAAAATATAACGTCTTTTAGACTCCCCAAATGAAAATACCATAATACATCTTTGAACCACACATTCCAATATTGCTTCCAAACCTTATGGTTCGCAATGCCCTAATAAAAAGATCTGAATGTGATTGCTGTGGAGTTTCGAAACCAAAAACTCTTCAAATTCTTTTTAAGTTAGTACTTACTCCCTGTTATTATTTAATTTTAGTGTTAATTTTTTTTATATTGTTCAACATAAAACATTGATTATTTTTTTTTTTTTTTTGTGTTATTTACAAATGAAATATAAACTTTTCAATATCAAATGAGTAACAATTCAGAGCGCTACTAGACACAGCTAATTTTTTTAAAGATAACGGAAATACCTTATTTTTCAATGTGGCCAACCATCGAGAAAAGGTGGAGACCAGGTACCTTTACCTTCTGCTTTTCAAGCATGGCATCTTCGAAAATTTTTATAGTGGTAACTCATTTATTGTATGTATTCCTGTAAACAGTCAACACTATCATTTCGGTTTTTGTCAGTTTTTTTTTTTATTGCACCTAATGTTTTTCTTGACTGCTGCAGTTGGCAACCCTATAAAAAGAAAAGAACAACCTCCATAGATTTACCATAAATTACAAGAAGATAAAAATGGGGCCAAAGAAAAAATTGAAAAGAGGAGGAAAAACCTGAGACACTTATATTGTATATCCACAAAATGGTGAACAATGCACCAACTCCGACCCGCCAGAGGTGTTTTGTATTTTTGTATAAATGGGGTCATCTAGGACCGGATAATTCGTCTGGTCGGAGGTAAGAAGTGGAATCTGCGATGATCCAGTCGGCATTCGGTTGGTGGTTATGGTTAAACTCTTGCCGGAACATTTCCTCTTTCTGCCACTCTTCCCATCTTTCGGCTAAGCCATCACCCTCCAACATCCTGACCACTTCGGACATCTTTGGTCGTTCCATTGGGGTGCCTTGAGTGCATAAAAGAGCTACCTGGATTAGCTGTTCTACTTCGTGGTCTATGTAATTACCCTGAAGATCACCATCAACCAACGTTTCTAACCTCCTGTCTTTCAGAAGCCCTTTTACCTGAAATTTTTCAGCACCCGAGAAAATAATGAAACGAAAACCACTTGGTCCAGTACTAAGCTTAACTTGAGTTTTAATATAATTACGGTCAATAAAGATGTGAATCTTAGTGGCATAAGAAATCAATATCAAGATTATAGTAACTTATTACATAAGATTCTCAAATATCATTAGTTATGAATTAAGTTACACTCGAATCAACGCAACCACCTAAAGCATGCTTCACGGTGTAAGCAAAATTAATGAACAGAAAGTATTCTAGGAGCCTTCACCCCCGACACTCACACTCAAATCCGAGTAACATAGGATAGAATCTCCCTATAAACTATTTCTATATTTAATGTTTCGCTCTTTGCCTTGTAGAGAAAACATTGTTAAGTTTCAACTCTTTCTATTCACTGGCTTTTGCATTTTCACCTTGCAAGGAAAATAAAATTAAGCTACGTTCTTTAAGAGTGGTGGTTCTGCTATACCATCTTTAGTGTATTGCTTTTGGCTAACCAAGTGATGCGATAATTAGATAATTAAAACACTAGACAAGACTGATAAGTCAAACTTTGAATTGCATCATCAAGAAAAGCATAATAAGAAGACGGTACTTGCCCAATCAAGCAACATGACATCATCATCATTTGCAAGCCGAGCTAGATCGAAAGCCCTCTGTCCTGTAATGAGTTCAAGAAGCATGACACCGTAGCCAAAAACATCAGTTTTCTCTGATGACTTTCCAGTTGATAGGTATTCAGGAGCTATATGACCAATTGTGCCACGAACAGCAGTTGTGACGTGAGTATCTTTGTAGTCCATTAATTTGGCCAGCCCAAAGTCTCCGACAACTGCTTCAAATTCCTCATCCAACAATATATTTGCAGCCTTTACATCACGGTGTATAATCTTAGGGTCACAATGATCATGCAAATATGCAAGCCCCCTTGCAGCTCCTAATGCGATCCATTTCCTTATAGCCCAATCAAGTGGTGCTTGAGATTCCGGACGCTCTAGACAATGTAAAAATCAGATCAATAGATGATCCATTGTAACAAGAGTTCAAAAAGTATTTGGCATCCACGAATTTCTAACAATTTCACTTCGATTCAAAGACAATCCACATTCACCAAGCACATGAATTTAAAAATAACAAATGTTATAATACAAGTTTCCAGTAGGTGATCAGTAGCTCAGAATATCATCTCAAACTGAAGAAGCAAAAGAGAAGATAATTGATAATTGAGGCTAACAAAAGATTTAATAATTAACAGTCAGAAAAAAGTTGTCAACCTGAAGAACATACATATGATAAATGGCGCACCTAATACAGAGAGCATAGCACAACTGCGAAACATGTGACTAAAGAAATGAACAAGGAGAAAACAGCCAGTACCTCTTAAACAGGATGCAACACTACCATTAACCATAAAGGGATAGACTAGCAGCCGTTCAGTAGGGGTCATGCAAAAGCCACGAAGACGTAATAGATTCCGATGCACAGCCATACTTATCATTTCCACCTCTGTTTGGAACTGCAACTCTCCACCTTGAGTGCGCTCCTCCTTCAGTCTTTTTACTGCCACTAGAGAACCATCAGCTAAGCGACCTTTATAAACTTTACCAAAACCACCTCTACCCAGAATGTTTTTGTTGCTAAAATTATCCGTTGCCACCTGTAGTTCACGTAAAGAAAACCTCTTAAGTTGTCCTAGATGAACTTCTGGGTCCTCCTCAGCTGTAAAGAAAATTAAAAGTAAATACAAGCACATGATGACATAAAATCAATTAAAAATAAAACTATCTTTTGATAAATCACTAACCAGGTACATCAAAGAAATAATCTTGTGGTTTCTTTTTTCGCCACCAAACAAGTACAATTGCGGGAGCAGCAAACAGCAGGGCAGCACCAGCAGCAACTCCTCCAGCAATAGCACCAGTGGCACTATTACCTGCAAATAATGAAACTAGATAAATCTAGATACTGTTAATACAACACACCTATATCATGAATATTCGCAACTATTAACATGTTCAGCTGGTACCAACACCAATGGAGCAGGCAACATTTCAACTGAGAGAACTAGTGGGCTAGGGGATCAGAAGGACAGATAATGTTCTAGCTCACCAAGGAACCTAAAGCCATCTTAGGCACTATTATAATCAGATTTTAGATCTGAGCTCAAAGGTACCTTCTTAAAAAACAGACCCAGATGTAAAAAAGCTCAGGATCAGCAATACACCAAAAAATTTGCGAATGCAAAGAAAATTACAAAGGAATATCTCAGCTCCCAATCAAATATCTATATAAATACAAATAAAAGTGAAGCAGGCCTCAAAGTTAAGCACAATTAAAAGGTAATAATAATAATAATAAAATTGAGAACAAACCTGATGGAATTGGAGCTGTAGGTGTGATAGGAGGCGGCGGAGCAGGTGGAGGATTATTCAACCGATTATTAGCAAAACTGTGAACAAAAGAAGCAGCAATTCAAGAGGCTGGTCTAGGTGTACAGATATGATAAAACAGTGGAGACAAGGATCAGAAGTTAGGGTGAGAGAATAATGAAATAGCATAAGAGAAAAACCTGATGGGAGTGAAGAGTGAAAAGGAACCATTAACTGGAATATCTCCTTCCAGCTTATTGTTTGAAAGATCCCTGCATGGCATAATACAACATCCCGCACCATTAATAAATTGTTCTTGTAGCAAAGGTTAAACAACTAATGTGTGAAAAAGAAAAAGAAAAACCTAACAGCAGCACTCACAGCACTTGCAGTGACATAATAGTAGTTAAGGGCATAGGAATCTGTCCTGCCAACGTGTTGTTGTTGAGACGCCTACTCCACAGAAAGAAAACATCAAAATATTGCATATTGATAAGATGACTAGATATGTAACTTAAAAGAACACATGGTAAGTGAAGCCTACTACACAAAGAACCATTTCTATAGTGCCCGCATCAACCAAGCACCATTGGCCTCGCAACTTATTAGACTTAAACCACATGACACTCACATCAGATGGGATTGGCTATTACAGCCTGGAGACTTTTTGGACTTAATCAACTTTATGCATACATTAGAAGTGAAGAGGGAACACTTAGATTCTTAGTAAAAATACAATTTACCGATCCAGTTCAGTAGCAATATATCAACACATAAAAAGGCATTCTACATATGCTAAAACACATAACTAGAAAGCAAGAGCGCAAAGAAATTAAGTAAATTAACCACAAAAAATGCAAAACTTTCTCATACAGGAATCGTAGTTTTTGAAGCTTGCCCAGAGTAGATGGAATGTGTCCGGTTAAAGTATTCAAGTAAAGATCCAAGCTCACTAAGTTCGTCAGATTTCCAAGATCCTCGGGGATTATACCAGATATGTTATTACTATAAAGCTCCCTGTCCCAAAAAAATTTAGTAATTCATCAGCAAAAGAAGTTCAATAGAAGCACATAATTCAAGAATGTATCTATGAAAAATGCAACCAAATCAAATGGAATGCAACCATCTTCAAGATTAAGATCACATAACAGATAAAAACCAATGTGTAGTGACAAAAGCAGAGAGCATCTTTGTTTACAACTTGTTCTACTTTTTCTAAGGTGAAGTATACTAACTCAGACATTCAGGAATGTTTTGGTTATTGGGTTTTACCTAGTCAGGAATTTAAGAAGAATTATTCTGAATGACGTTATTCACTACAACCAAATCATGGAAAATAATCTGAAGGAAGTCCTAAACAATCAAAAACATCATTAGCTATTTGGCAAAGCATGACAGTGCTTGGTTTTTCCTTTATTTATTTACCTTTTACTGCTTTCAATAATTCTAACAATGTGAAGCAGCATGTAAGAGACAAGTTTCTTTTTTCTTTTTCTTTTTTGTATTTCTAGGCCTAAACTTATCGACTTACAAATATTGCAAATTCGGAAGCTGCCCAAGCTGTGGAACCAATTGACCAGATAGATTTGCATTCCCAAGATCCCTAAATTGAAAAATAAAAAAGAAAAAGAGGGAAAGCATTTACTATGTCAAATTAGAAAACAGGAAAAACACACACACACACACACACACACAAAAGCAGTAGTAAAATGATATATAAATAAACTTACACTCTTGTTACACTATTTTCACTATTACATGTAACATGAAACCATGTGCAAGGATTAACAAGGGTTGAGTCCCAACTTTGCAAAACGCTATTAGGGTCAGCCAAATTGTTCTTCAATGCATTCAAAGCATCACCTGTTTCGTACAAAAATAAAGCAACTGATTATTGAAGGTCGTGTTACATCATTCTCGGCAGGCAGGAATCAGCAAATATTATATAATATATATATTACAATGAAAAAACCATAGGAACATGAACTGGTAACTGTTTCTCCATTTGCAACAACAGAAAGCAGTCAAAACATAAAATCGGTAAAGAACATTTATTTCATCACATAGACAGATAACAACAAAGAAGTTAAAATCATGTCATGAAAACATTTAAAATATTGTAAAGCGCTAAAGCTCCACTATAACTTGAAAGATTCAACACAACAAACAGAGTTCAAGACGACATCAGACATGGATGAAGACCACGCATTGGTTAATTTAACCAAAACTGAATATTGAGAATTAGAACGTAAAATTGTATCGAAAACTTTCGCATAAATTAGTGAGTAAGCGTGCAAGTATCTCTCCAGCCAAGCCAATTACAGCACCGAAGCTAATTGAAATTTAAAACAAACAGTCAACCTTATGCCACTGCTAAACCAATCCAATAGCTACTAAATTCATCTTATTTGAATCATATACATTAAATTTAACAATAATTCCATTTGCAAAGTTCAAAGTTCAAACAAGAAAATAAGAGGAAATAATCATGACGAACCTTCCGCATTTCCTGAAACTCTGAAAACCAAATCCAACAACAAAATCAACTGTAAACAAACGGAGATTAACCGCTCCATCATTCTTATTCCGACTATCAAAGAGCTAAATCTCACATATTGTTCGTTAACCAAATCAAGTAGCAAAAAAAAAAAAGGGAAACTAAAGAAGAAATTAACAAACGATGAAATTCAAAAACACTCTCTCTGAACTAAAACCAAAAAAAAAAAAAAGTTAGATTAAAAATTCCAGAAAGTTCTTGGCTTCACTCTCTAGTTATCGTCTAGAAAGAAATTACAGTTTTTCTTTTTTAACGCTCCGAGTATTATGAAAGAAAATGGACAGAAAGAGAGGGAAATTTAGTGTTTGGTAAGAGGGAAAACGAAAGAAAACGAAGGAAAATTTAGTGTTTGTTGGTTTAGTCAAAAGTAGTTCGATTAGGCACCACTCACCAATGTGTTTTCAAATTAAGAAAAAACAAATAACTACATTATCGTAATTAGTGCATTTAGTGATAAAGTGAATAATTATTCTTTTTAGAAGTAAAAAATATGAAATAATAATTAATTTTTTTGCCCCAATGAAGCTTTGACACTTATGGTAAAAATATTTCTTCAATCATTCTCAATTTTAATCTTGATCAAAATTGTCCCTTTTTAAAAAGTCGTAACAATTTAATTCTTGTCAATTTTAAAAGTAACAAGTTAAACTGTTCCAATTATTGTCCTTAATTATTTACTTTTAAATTTAATAGGGATTAAACTGCTCCAATTATTTTTTTTTGTTTGATGGAGCAATTTGCTTAATTTCAAAATCGAAAGGGAGTAGAAAAGCCTTTTTATCTAAAAAGAAATGAGATTTTGTATTTAGGTTTGAGTCCTAACATGGGTAATTCCAATTCCATCATGCATAATTGAGTATGTATAATTGTCGACCTTGTAATTGCATTGTATTTGAACTTTAAAAGTTTATCTTTAAAAAATAAAGCAAATAATTTAAGGGTAAACTACACGGTTAGTCAATTAACTATTAGTAAAGTTTTTTTTTGTCACTCAACAATGAAAAATTAAAAAATATTATCAAATAATTTGATTTTCTTTTTGTATATTTCTCTTACTTATGCAATGAAAAGATTACGTGATAATTTTAAAATTGACAAAATAATAAAATTAAATTTTAATATTTACATATTGTGTGAATTTAATTTTAATTTTTAAAAAATTAGCGCTTAATATTTAGATTTTATTTAATTCAGCCCAGTTTCTAAAATATATATAAAAATAATTTTAAAAATTCAAAAAATATTATTTTTTTCATTTTTCTCTACATTAAATAATTAACAAAAGTTGTGTTATTTTAATACTCAAAATTGGTGTGGCTAATAGAATAACCACACAGTTACATCCATCGTGTCATGTGGAAATAGATGAAATTTTTAACAGAATGACCAAATTACTTTTTGATTTAACGTATAGAGACTAATTTGCCAATTTTTTTAATAGAGGGAGCAAAATGCAATTCAACTTCTAGTACAATGGACCCCATAGAAAATTTCCCTAATTTCACCATTTCTACTACTCATCTATACTGTATATAAAATGACTCACTAAGTTGGTGTCACGAATCACCTCAACACCATGTCAATTGTGAAATTACTAAAATTACTTCATATTATTATAATGATATTTTAATCTTTCCATACTTTTAGATAATCTTCAAATAAAACAATTGAAAAATATTATTTGAAAATCAAACAAATGACCAATAAATACATGTAAAAATCTCTTACCTCTTCATCGATAATAATTTATTTGAGATAATTTTATAAATATATTTTTAAAAATAAAATATTTTCATCCACCAAATTTAATATTAATAAAGGCATTTCTAACAATGGCGTTGTTAGATATTTTCAGAAGAAAAAAAAACAACAATGGGGTTCTTAAAATCTATGTTATATTTCAAAAACAAATTCATGAATTAACATTTTATTGAAAAACCCGATTAAGTCTTAGTTTAATTGGTATGAGTATTGTTGTTAATATAAGAGAACGCGAGTTCGAGTGCATTGAAGTGCATTATCTACTTATTTATGAGTTGGGGAAGAACAATAGCAATGACAATATAATTATCTAGTCTTAAACCAATAGGTATGGAGAGGGAGAAAGATAAGATAGATTTGAGGGGATTTTTTTTTATCGTAAAAAATGGCTAACGAGACAAATCAAGCATGGGCATAGATTTTTTTTTTCTTTTTAAGTTTTAAAAATTTGGATTTTTTTTTAAGGACTAAAAGTAAAAACTTTTTACTGTCTATTTATTATAGTAATTTGTTTATTTTGTCCCCATTTTATTCTAAAAGGAATTCATACTTTAGGGTTGTGATTAAAAAAAAAAAATCATATTGTTTGATGCTTATTATAATAACTGTAAGTGGGAATAAGGTGGAGTATGAAAAATCGAAAATCAATTCAAATCGAGACGTCGAGATGTTTGAACGGTTTATTGAATGTAAATTTAAAAACTATAATTATTTGAAATCGAATTGAATTCGATTTTTTTAATTTATAATTATTTTTAATTTTTATATTTAAGATAGTAAAAATAATTTAAAAATTCTTGAAAATTTATTATATTTTAAAAATATTTATAAAAAAACTAAAAATTAATATAAAAAAATCGATAATCAAATCAAACCGAATTAAATTATAAAGAATGGTTCAAAAAATTCAAAAAATCCTATTGAACCGATATTCTCCTTAGTGGGAAGGGGATGATTGTATGTTTCTTAAAAGTGGTCTGTTTTTCTTTGTTAAAGTGATACGTTTAAAGTTTTCTAAGCTCTTTTTTTTCATAAGAAAAAACTTCATTCAAAGCGAAAAATTACAACGATCATTAAGATTGGTACAAGCAAAACTCCAAATCAACGAGTCCAAAAACTCACCCAAGAGAAAGAGCCCGAAGGCTAAAAAACCAAGACCCGAACCCTTGGAAACAAAGCCGAAGCGGGCAACACCATCCGCATAACATGTAGATCACAGGAGAAAGGGGAGAGCAAGGAGCTTCCCAAGTACAGTCAAAATGAGGCAGCAATATCACTTTGGCGAAACAAAAAAGGAACCACACCAGAGACAAAAGTCAGAATCGTATCGCTGCAACCACGAGTGAGGGGAGAATCAAGCCTAAAGGCAAAGATGTCGTCCGCACGATCCAAAGGGACCTGAGGCCACATTGTGATTCCCGTTCCAGATCCTTCACTGACTGGTTGACCCATCCCTGATAGGAAACAAGATTGCAAAGAAAACTCGAAGCAAACACAAAAATAAATAGGACACAGGTCCGAGAGATTAATTATGTATTTGTTAGATATTTAATTAAGGTATTATTGTTAATGCTACATTAAAGGATGTAATTTTCATGCTTATTAATGCTTGTCAGTAATGCCTTCAATTAATATATTATAATTGATACGATGAAATGAAAAGATACAAGGAAGAAGTTATGGTGGTTAGACGGTTCACCCAAGAGGGTGAAAAGTTGTAGGGAGATTAAGATGATTGGAATACAAATACCCAAAGAGGATTGGATTGGAAAGAGGGACAAGAGTGAGTTTAGAGTGTTAGCGCAAAGAGTGTATCTTGGCCTTCTATTCTTCTTATGCTCGTAGGCTTTTAAAGGATTGTTCTTGATCATTCTCAAGGTGTCATGTGTCATCCACATATTGGTTCTAAACTCTTTAAGATTTAACCAAGCTACTGATACCTTGTCATCGTAAGTTTGAGTTGCCATGTCAAGGGAACATATATATGTAATGTATGAGTAACAAATAATTTGTCAGTGTCTAGTGCATGGTCTTAATGGTATTGGGTTGCGAGGTATTGGGGCTACAATATCCCAGACTTGTAGGCATCCTTAGCTCACCAGATGATTCTTCCTAGTCAATGGCATTGACTTGTGAAGTTGCAAGGACGTGAAGCAAGCTTGTGAGGTATAGGTATAACAATTGTCCCTTGATCAAAAGAGAGGTTATAAAGTGACCTCATTCGAGACATTGAACTTTTACTATCTATCCTTCGAGATGGTGAGGATTTCCTCAATTATAGCGAGGTGACTTGCATTGTTGCAACGTGCCTACTCTTTTGAGATGTGGTTTCCCTAATGAATATAGATGCTTGGACTTAGAAACTTTTTTGAGGCATTTAAGAGGTTTTGAACTTTAAAAATATTTGAAATTTTGAAATAAATGTTGATTTTAATTGAAGCGTAGTTCAAGGTGAAATGTGCTATAATTAGCACAGTGGGTGTATGTGTTAAATTACCTACCACATGAATTATTTGGATCTCACATGTTAATAAAAAGAAATAATCTTCATAAATTTAATAACATTATCTTTTTTAATTGTTAGATTCAAGTTATTTATACAGCAAGTACACATATGTTTATAATCTAATCCAGGTTTTTTAAAAATGTTCTCTGTCATATTCGAACTAGCATTTAATGTCTAAATTAACAACTAGCTAAGCTCATGGAAGGATTTGATTTTGATTGATCCAATACTAATACTTTGAGGATTCAATTAGAATGTTTTCGAAGTTAAAGACCAATTTAGAATAAGGGTACATTTGGTTAAATTAACGTTGATTATAAAGATATTTTTTTATTTTTAAATAAAAATAAAATTACTTTTTCAAAAAAATATTATATATAAATTTAAGTTACAACTTACAACTATATCACATGCTCCAAACAAAATTAATTATTACAAGCACATATTTTTAGAATAAAAAACTCAAACTAATTAGAATTAGAATAAAAAACAACTAACTTAACCTAAAGTAACTATAATTGTGATAAATCTGAGAGAGAACTTAAATATTATCGTATGGTAGGCTCGAACTTGAAATCTAAAAATTTTTAGGACCTCAAACTTACCTTTGAGTCAATACCTTGACAACAACTTATATTTTTTTTAATGTTTTTGAGCTTCAAAGCTTTCAGTCCCTAAATTCTAAGCTAATTCATGTACTTTTCTTGTAATTTTTATGTTTTTGAGGTCATAAGAGCTTGATTTAGTTAGCCCATGTACCAATTTGTAAAATTGTTAAAGTTTCGAAAAGTTTCCATTGATGAATACTTGAAGAAATCGGTACTAAATTGTTAGATTTTAAGCTTAGAAGTGAAAAAGACTACTTTGGAAATTTGAATTACTAGTTTTTGAACATAGGGACTAAAGTGTATAAAATTTGAAATTGGTGTAAAATTTCTGAGACGATAGAGAGTCTTAAAAGGATGTAATTGATATTGGTTTCGAAATTGAAGCTCAAATTTAAAAGGTATTACAAATTTGGTTTTAAGGACTAAATTGAATAAAATGTAAAACTTTAGGGGCATTTGAAAAGTAAAATTGAACTGATCCATGCATATGATAGAATATTATAAGCTATTTGAAATTGATAAATTGAATTGAATTATCGTATAGATTGGGGATTGAACCAAACCAAGGATAACAGGAGAAAAGGCAAAATTATCGATTAGCCCTTACAGTTCAACTTGTTTGCTTATTTAACCAAGTAAGTTCATATGGTATAATTGTGTTTAAATTTTTGTGTATTTGAATTATAAATATATGTATGTTTAATTGAAATTTGGATTGTTTTTGAATTGGTACAAAATGTGAGATCTGGACTAAATTGTAAAGAAATGTATATGAACTTATATGTTGAAATTGCCCTGATAAACTTAGTAAAGGTCTTGTACACATGGATACGAATTGATTATCGAAGATTACCGAGATCCAGCAGTTTTTGTGGATTCGAAGATACATGTGACATAGGTTTAGCTCGGATGAGTAACTTGATGTTGTTTTAAAGGTTTAGCCCAGACATGTAACATTATGTGTATATTTTCAACTTGGTCAAACAATTTGATGTGTCATTAAAGGTTTAGCTCGGATGGGTAACCTGACACGAATATGTATTCAGCTCAGACGAGCGATTATTATACTGGAGATACTTGTGTAGTTAAGTCCGTTTACTAAGTTTCATCGGGTGATATAAATGATATGAAATGAGGAATCGAGATGACACGAAATGTAAATGTTCAAATGGAGTATTAGTGAATAATTTGAATATAAAGCTTTGGTATACATACATGATTACTTTATCATGATCGAATTGGTTACTTAAATGATATGAATTGGTATGTTATATACTTGGCATATTACATATGATTGATTATATATAAAAACTCACATTGTTGTTGTGACTTGTTATGTTAGGCATGTTAGATATGTTAACTTTGAAAGGATAGCTTTGGTTGAACTTTAGCTGATGTTTGATTTTGGGAAAGCTAATCTTCACACACACACACACACACACATATATATATTTGTGTATGTTTTGGTATTGCGATAAACCATAGATTGAGTTGAACATATGGAATTAGTATGTTTTGATGTCAAATAGAAGCTATATTGGAATAGATGATTGGGATTGGTTAAATGCTATGTTTTGGCTTGTATTTGGTATGTTTTTGTACGGGAAAAAGTTGTGCAAAATGCACCAAATGGTAAGTTTGAAAGGCTGACATGAAATAATTACCAAATGACCTAATTTTTACCAAAAATAGGACATAATCGACTGTATTTGGTATCAATATACCACACCCTAGATATCACGTTGTCCATTTTGTATTATTTTGAAAGTTTTGCAATTTGGTCCTCAAGTTGGGAAGTTTGGCTATTGCCTTCAAGATCGCGATACCCATATGATTTATTTTCACGTTTGGATATTGTATCTGGTATGGCAATACCAAGCCCTGGGCATCACAATACCCTCTCCCACTCATGAAAATTTTCAATTTAGTTCTATCTCATGCTCGGGTTAACAATTGAGTTTTCGTAAGCTCAATTGAGACTTGGAATTGATTGTGTATCATAATATGAATGTGTTTATGACATGATTGTATAATTGAATGATTTATTTATTGTATATTTAACGGTAATTGATCTGGCAACGAATGTGACATCTTGTAACTGGGACCGAAGGATCGAATCGGGCAAAATGTGTTACATAATATATATTTTCAACTCTTAAAGGAGTAATTAGGAGTTACTAAGGGCATTATTGATATCTATATTAACATTCTTTTAAATTATTTTATAAAAAATATTTATCAATTTAATTCAGTTCAAAAAAAATAAAAATGAAATTAAGAAATGATAAAATGTCAAGATGATTTACTATAAAAAAATATTAGCTTTGTTATAAAATAAAGAGAGATGGAGAGAATAAAGAACAAAGAAAATATGAAAGTAACAGAGAATGAACTTTATTGATCAAAAGGAATGATTACAATGCTTCATCAGAGTCTTTATTTATAGGGATAAAAAGTATAAAAGAAATAGAGATCTAATTCTCATAACTATTAGAATTTAAAGTATATCAAAACTTTATCTTTATTATGATGGACATCCACTTAATAATATATTTATAACACTCCCCATTGGATGTCCATTGGTAGATAATGTGCCTCGTTAAAACCTTATTAGGTGATAACATGATTATTTTGCATGATTTCTTGTGCTTAATTCGGTTTATTTCTGAATTAATCCCTGCTAAATTAGTATTTTTATGATTTAATTCTTATCAGGGATGCAGTTGATCGAAAGCAAACTGAAAAGAGTCAAATTGAAAGAAAATCATTGAAATGGGGCCAGATCAAAAAGATAGAGGAAGCCAAGGACACATCAAACAATTTGACTTTGTAAAAAGCTAAAAATAGAAAATCCTATTTTAGTTTATTTTATTTTTTATTTATTTTTATTTTTAATTATTTAAGATTTTATATTAAATTAATTAAGCCTAGTTTTAGTAAACCCCATGTATATAAATAGTGGCCTTTTGTTATTTGAAAATAATGAATCAAATATTTCTTTTCCTATTTCTATTTAGAGTTGGATTGTTTCCTTTGTCTTTTTCCACTTCAATTTGGAGTAGGATTTCTCTTTTTCTTTTCAAGTTGGCGTCAACATTCTGCCAATTTCAAAACCAATTGTTTGTTTTTCCAAAATTGGTTCAATTGCCTTCCAGGTCCCCTTTCCTTTCCCAAATTCCATCATCCTTTACAAAAAGTCAAATCATATTCCACAACCTTCAAGCATGATTAAAATCATGCCACACTAAACCCCTTTCAGCTTTAAGCCGGTGTTAACCCCGTCAAAGACCCGTGAGTTACGAACCCGAGCTATTTAACCCCTACTTTCCAGTATTTATTATTTCTCCGGATTAAGAGTATGACTTCGTCAACCACAAAGTCGAATCAACACTAAGTCAAAAAAGACGTCGTTTGAGTTAGTGTGGTTAGACATACAGTTGGGATTCCGAAAGGATCGATTGTCTAATCGGTTTTCCGTGATCACATTGGCGTGCCAAGTGGGGATTGCTGTTTGGTTCCGTCAAAGGAAGTAGTAACCGGATTTAAATGTCCCACGCGCTTGAGAGCATTGGTTCGAGCTAGGCTCTTCTAGAACGTAAAGCTGCCGGAGTTCTAGATCACGAACGTTTCATAGGTTGTTCGACCAGTAAGGGTTAGTTATAGGACGTTCCATAACTAATTTACACAAGGAAGAGTTGGTGTCCGAGGCGTCATTGGTAGCTATAACTAGCTTATTGGAAAAGAGGAGTTCATCTAATTTCAAGGATCGGGTCAAAGACGGAAAAACTCGTGCTTAAGGCTGAGCTAAGTTTAATTGATTTTTCTTCAGATTACTTCATTGTTTTTTTATTTCATCTTTTACTTTTTACGTTTTTTTTCTATTTATTTCAGGTTTCATATTTTATTTCCCCCCAAACATCGCAGGCATGACAACTGCCCAGACATAAATCTGGTCAAGAGATAAACAATTTTCAGTAAATCTAGTCTCTGTGGGGTCAACCCTACTCCCTATACTGCTTTAATTTGCAAATTAGGTGTAGGTTTATATTGGTGGAATCGACAGCCATCAATTTTGGCACCGTTGCCAAGGACTGGTAACACTTACAATTGTTTAAATCGTCTTCATGACCAGGTCTTCATCAGGAGGTCTCGAATACGACCTAGAGATCGAGAAATCAGCGCGAGCACGACGAGATAGAAGCTATCAAACGTGCAAGTAAAGCAGGAGTTGAGCTAGGACAGGGGATCCTAGAATTTGACGTTGAAAAGTTGAGTGAAGTAATTCGTGCAGAGGCAATTCGACGTGGGAAACAAGTCGAAGTGGTTGGACCTGAGACCGAACCATTTCTTGAAACAAAAGAAGCGAAAGGCAACCTCGGTGAACCAAAAAGGATGGCAAACCGAACCATTTGTCAACTAGTCGCTGCTCCCAACGAGCAAACACCGTTATGCATCAACTATTCAACTACAGGAACCCCGTTCGAGCTGAAATCAGGCTTGATTCACCTTTTGCCCACTTTTCGAGGCTTGAATAATGAAAATCCACACACCCACTTGAGAGAATTCCACATGGTCTGCTCAAGCATGAAACCTCAGGGAGTACCCGAAGATGAAATCAAACTTCGGGCCTTTCCTTTTTCTTTAGTTAATACAGCAAAAGAATGATTATTTTACTTACCCCCCGGTTTTATCACAACGTGGGATGACTTATCTCGTGTATTTCTTGACAGATTCTTCCTAGCGTCACGAGCAGCTGAACTTAGGAGGGACATAGTGGGAATTCGCCAAATGGAGAGTGAATCGCTCTACGACTATTGGGAGCGGTACAAAAAACTGTGCGCAAGTTGTCCTCAACATGGGTTGATCGAACAATCACTTCTTCAATATTTCTATGAGGGATTGCTCCCTATGGAAATGAAGATGATTGATGCTGCTAATGGAGGGGCGCTTGTCAATATGACTCCTCAAAGGGCAAGAGAAGCAAATTCTCAACAGTATCGGCCGAATTCAGAACCCACAAGACGGGTTAATGGGGTAAATGTTTCATCCTTAGAAGATAAATTGGATAAGCTTACTAATGTTGTTCAATCTTTGCTTACAGAAAAGAAGAACCTAACCCAACTGTGTGGAATTTGTACTACGTCTGAACATCCGACGGATTTGTGCCCAATCCTTAACGACAATTTGACGGCACATGTCAATGCTGTCGAAGGTTTTCCGGGACCTCCGCAAAGACGTTATGATCCTTTCTCCAACACCTACAATCCCGGGTGGAAGGATCATCCCAACCTGAATTATGGAGCTAATCCTCGATATAATCCATCATACCAACCGAGACCTCTGCAACCACCACAACAACAATATAAGCCGAGCACATCCCTAGAAGCTGTTGTGGAAAGACTTACCGCCGATGCTGCAAAATATCAACAGAGGACAGACGCGTCAATACAAGAGTTAACTAATCAAGTTAGTAAACTCTCGATGGCAGTTAATCGCTTGGAGTCTCAAGGTAAATTACCTTCCCAGACAGAGCCGAACCCCTCGGCAGAATGCAAGTGCAATAACTCTTCGTAGTGGAAAGGTTCTGGAAACAGTTCCAGAAAAAAGTCATGGGTAAGATAAGGAACAGGAAAAGCAGACCTCTGATCCAACAGCCAAACCAGAATCAGAAATTCAAAAACCAGTTGTGATGCCTCCTCTTTTTCCAGAGAGGCTTGCAAAGGATAAGAAAGAGAATGAGGAAAAGAAATCTTCGAAACATTCAGGAAGGTAGAGGTAAATATCCCTTTGCTCGATGCTATTAAACAAATCCCTCATTATACGAAATTCCTCAAGGAATTGTGTACTAGCAAGAGGAGGTTAATAGGTAACAAAAGAGTAAATATAGGAGAAAATGTCTTCGCAGTACTGCAGAAGAAAGTTCCGCCCAAATACAAGGACCAAGATATGTTTGCTATTTCCTGTGAGATAGGTAATGTAGGCATTAAGAAAGCCATGTGTGATTTAGGCCTTCCATTAATGTTATGCCTTATTCTATTTATAAGCTGATTAATGTGGGTCCTTTAAAAAAGACAGGAGTAATAATCCAGTTGGCGGATAGGTCAGTCGTTTATCCCGAAAGGTTGCTTGAAGACATCCTTGTTAAAGTTAACGAATTAGTTTTCCCTGCAGATTTCTACATTATTAATATGGAAGATGATAATTCAACTAATTCGTTTGACATTTTGCTTGGAAGGTCGTTCCTAAGTACCGCAAGCGCAAAAATAGATGTTCAAAGCGGAACGCTGACAATAGAGTTTGATGGCGAAATCGTGAAATTTAATGTCTACGAAACCATGGGTCATCCTAACTCACTATTAAATATTTCTAGCATCGATATTTTAGATTGTTTAACTCAATCTTGTTCTGAATATCATGACTTTGATGAGTTGGGAACTGTCCTTTACAGAAGCATTGACATGGATGTTTTACATCATCTCGAGGAATTAGCAGTCATTGAAGACCCGTTGCGAGAAATTGTCAATCACTTGGAAACGCAACCTTCGTTGACAAACCGAGGTAACCAATTTGAACTATTACCTTCCCAAACTAAAATGTTGCCTTCGGTTTTGCAGTCACCAACCTTGGAGCTTAAAGCATTATCGGACCACCTTAAGTACGTATTTTTGGGAGAGAAAGACACATTACCGGTGATAGTGTCAAACAAGCTAACCAAAGACAAGGAGGAAAGTCTAGTTCGAGTTCTGAGAGATTACAAGGAAGCCATTGGTTGGACGATAGCCGACAAAAAAGGGCTAAGTCCATCCACTTGTATGCACAAAATTTTCGTCGAAGATAACACGAAACCAAAGAGAGATGCTCAAAGGCGCCTTAATCCACCCATGATGGAGGTAGTAAAGAAGGAGATTCAGAAACTGTTAGACGCTGGAATGATATACCCGATTTTCGATAGTAATTGGGTTAGCCCGGTTCATGTCGTGCCCAAGAAACTGGCGTGACAGTGGTGAAAAACCCGTTAGGAGAGCTGGTCCCTACACGAGTCTAGAATGGATGGAGGGTTTGCATCGGTTATAGGAAGTTGAATACAGCTACCCGGAAAGACCATTTTCCACTCCCCTTCATCAATCAAATGCTCGAGCGATTAGCCGGTAAGACCCATTATTGTTGTCTCGATGGATACTCGGGATTTTTCCAAATTCCAGTGGCTCCGGAGGATCAAGACAAAACAACTTTCATGTGCCCCTTCAGAACATTTGCGTATAGACGAATGCCGTTTGGACTCTGCAATGCTCTGGCAACCTTCCAAAAATGCATGGTGAGCATATTCTCCGATTACGTCGAGAAAATCATTAAAGTCTTTATGGATGACTTCACGGTATACGGTAACTCTTTTAACGAATGTCTCGATAATCTTGCTAAGATACTGTAAAGATGCCTAGAATTTAATATTTTTTAAATTATGAGTGTAACACCCCTTACCCGAGACCGTTGCCGGAGTCGAGCACGAGGCATTACTAGACTTAACTTACTAGTTCTGGGCATAAAAATTGAAACTGTCCGTCTGCGTCATGTTCACTAAATTAATTATAACTCGAGTTACGAAACTCGAAATTAAGATCCGTAAATTTTCCCTGAAACTAGACTCATATATCTTCTTACAATAAATTTTCCAGAATTTTTGGTGTGGCCAATTAGTACAGTTTATTAGTTAAAGTCTCCCCTATTACACAGTTTGACAGTTCTGACCTCTCTTCACTAAAAATCAATTATCTCATAATATACAACTCATTTTCCTACACCGTTTTCTTTATATGAAAATAGACTCAATAAGCTTTAATTATATATCTTATGCACAACCTAATTCAATTTCTACTATTTTTGGTGATTTTTCAAAATCACGTCACTGCTGCTGTCCTACTATTCCCCTGCATATAATTACATAATTTCTTTAAAATAATTATCAACTAGACATTTCATAACATCCACAACCATGTTCTTAATTAACCATTTTAATGGCTAATCATTACCAAACATTTACAAGTCCATAATAAGCCATATCATAAGGTCACACACATAAAATGGCTAAGTCCCTATACATGCCATAACTTAAAACGTTCAAGTCACAAAATACCAATATAATCCTTTGATAGTGTACGATCTCCGACGTCCTTTCGATCCCCGAGTTGGCTTGCAATACTATAAAAAAAATAAAGAATGGGAGTAAGCATAAAGCTTAGTAAGTTTACATGTAAATAGATGACAACATTCTTAATGAATTAACTTATTCCTTTCTTATCAAGATCATTTAAGCTTTTAACTCAATATACTCAAACTTGTATTCTTACCTTGTCTTTTTAACATGAATTTATCTTACCTTACCTTTTTAACATGAATTTATCTTACCTTACCTTTTTAACATGAATTTATCTTACCTTACCTTTTTAGCTTGAACTTGTCTTAACTTACCATTTTAGCTTGAACTTGTCTTACCTTTACTTTGGTATACTCTTTGAATTTTCCCGTTGAACCACTTGGAATACTAAGGATACGCGGGTACCTTTCCTTATGAAACTTAACCATTGCCATGTCTTGACATGGTCTTACGTGGTATCCTTGCCTTGTGAACTCACCAATGCCATGCCTTGGCATGGTCTTACATGGGACCTTTGCCTTATAAACTCACCAATGCCATGCCTTGGCATGGTCTTACATGGGACCTTTGCCTTATAGTAACTTATCAATGCCATGTCTTGACATGGTCTTACATGATTTCCTTAAACCCTAATGTCATGACATTTGTATCCTACACATTCCTAAGGTTCAACCGGAACTTTCTGAGATAACTTTTCCTTCAATTCATACTTGAGTCTTTAAATAATAAATTTACAGAATAAATATGTAAATGCTGGAATTTCATAATATTAAATGTAAAATAACAGAATATTGCATTTATTTACCGCAAACTTACCTCGAAATAAAATCGATAAATTATATCGATTTAATCCTCTATCTTTTTCTTTCCCCGATCTAACTCTGGATTTCGTTCTTCTTGATCTATAATAGCAAATTTAGCTTATTTAATACTCATATTTATCAAAACAGTCCTTAACTCTCATTTTTGGCAAAATTACAATTTTGCCCCTAAACTTTTTCATATTTACGATTTTGCCCCTAGGCTCGAAAATTAAACTTCAGCCCTTATTCTTATGTTTTATAACATGCTGAACATTTTTCCCTTCTATAGCAACTTCAAATTCTTACTATAACACATACTTATGAACAATAACAACTTTTACTAATTTAGTCCAAACTACTTAAATTCATCAAAAATCCAAAGACAAAACTTGTTAATCTAACACATATCTTTCATTTTCTACCATCAAACAACAAAAATCACAAGTTCTCATCAATGGCATAACTCAAAATATTCATCAAAATTCAAAATTGAAACATGGGTTTTGTAGCACTCGAAGAAACGATCTAAAAAACGTAAAAATTATCAAAAACCAAGCTAAAACATACCTTCAATTTAAGCTTCAAAAGTGCGGAATCTAAGCTTATCCTTTCCTTTTTCTTTTCTTCTACATTCGGCTAGTTGAAAAAAAAGATGATAATGGCTTTTAACATGTGTTTGTTTTATTATATTAAAATTATATTATTTTATTATTATTAAACCATTATACATAATAAAACAAGCTATATAATTTGACATAGCCGCCCACTACTCTCACTTATGGGTAAATTACAACATAAAGCCTCCAAATTAAAAGAACATCCACTATTTGGCCCTTCTAAAAATAACCACTAAATTTTCACTTTACGCGATTAAGACCTTTTATTAAATTAAGCACCCAAACAATAAAATTGAATCACGAAAATTTCACACATAATAATTCACACATTATAAGCACTGAAAATAATATTAAAATATTTTACTGACTCGGATTTGTGGTTTCGCAACCACTATTCCATTTAGGCCCTATTTCGGGATGTTACAATGAGAAATGCCATTTCATGGTTGACAAAGGATTAATTTTAGGTCATATAGTTTCCTCGAAAGGAATTGAGGTCGATAAGGCAAAAACGGATATTATTAACTCGTTACCTTACCCCTCATCAGTGAGGGAAGTTCGTTCGTTTCTTGGCCATGCAGGATTTTATAGATGATTCATGAAAGATTTCTCGAAAATCACGCGACCGCTTTGTAGTCTGTTACAAAAGGATAAAGAGTTTGAATTCGACTAGACTTGCAAAGATGCGTTTGACGTACTGAAGCAGAAATTGGATTCTGCTCCCATAATGCAGCCACCAAACTAGAACTTCCCGTTTGAAATCATGTGTGATGCAAGCGACCAAAGTGTGGGAGCTGTTCTTGGCCAAAGAATAGGGAAAGAGCCTCATGTTATCTACTATGCTTCGAAGACTTTGGATGCTGCCCAAAGCAATTACACAACCACCGAGAAAGAATTATTAGCTGTTGTGTTTACTTTAGACAAATTTAGATCTTACTTATTGGGAACTAAGGTGATTACCTTTTCTGATCATGCAGCTTTGAAATACTTAATAGGGAAAAAGGAGGCAAAACCCCGACTGATCAGGTGGATTCTACTCCTACAGGAGTTCAATTTTGAAATCCGGGATAAAAAAGGATGCAAAAACCTAGTAGTTGACCATCTGAGTCGATTACCGATTCCAGTAGACGACACACCATTGAAAGACAACTTCCCAAATGAAAACTTGTTTTCAGCAAATACGGTTCATCCGTGGTATGCAGACGTAGTAAATTACCTCTTATAGGTACTGTTCCTTCGGAATTATCAAGGTCTAAAAAAGATAAGATAAAAAATGATGCGCGATATTACATTTAGGACGATCCTTACCTTTGGAAGCATTGCTCCGATCAGGTAATTCAACAGTGTGTAGCAGAAACAGAGGTACAGTCTATCTTAACTTTTTGTCATTCTTATGCATGTGGATAGCACTTTGGGCCTAAACGCACCGCACATAAAATTCTCAAATATGGACTATTTTGGCCGAACATATTTCGTGATGCCTTTTTATTCTGCAAAACCTGTGAAAAATGCCAAAAAGTTGGCAACCTTAGTCGTCGAAATGAGATGCCCCCTTACTTCTATTCATATTTGTGAAATTTTCGATGTGTGGGGCATCGACTTTATAGGTCCCTTCGTTTCTTCTTTTGGTTATTTTTATATACTCTTAGCTGTTGATTATGTCTCTAAGTGGATAGAGGCGAAAGCCACTCGCAATGATAATGCTAAGACCGTAGTTGACTTTCTTAAAAGTTCGATTTTTTCCAGGCATGGCACTCCACGAGCACTAATCAGTGACAGAGGAACTCATTTTTGCAATAAGCTCATAAGCGCACTTATGGAGAAATATGGAGTGACTCAACGAATTGCCACTGCTTACCATCCACAAACAAACGGGCAAGCCGAAGTGTCGAATCGAAAGATCAAGTCTATTCTGGAAAAGACGGTTAAACCTAACAAGAAGGATTGGAGTTTGAGACTAAATGACGCACTTTGGGCTTATAGGACAGCTTACAAGGGACCAATAAGCATGTCACCTTACCGACTTGTTTTCGGTAAACAGTGCCATCTTCCGATCGGTTAGAGCACAAGGCGTTTTGGGCAGTCAAGTAGTGTAATATGGAAATGGAGTATGCAGGAAAATCTCAGAAATTGGACATCCAGGAACTCGAGGAAATTAGAAACGATGCATATGAAAATGCTCGAGTTTATAAAGAAAAGACGAAGGCGTTTCATGACAAGTTCATCACTAGGAAACAGTTTTCAATAGGACAAAAGGTTCTCCTATTCGACTCCACCTTAAAAATTTTCGCTGGTAAGCTTCGATCCAAATGGATAGGACCATTTACTATTACTAATTTATTTTCGAATGGTGTAGTGGAAATTCAGAGCGAAGAAACACGAAAGTGCTTTAAGGTGAATGGTCAACGACTAAAACCCTTCTTCGAGAATTGTTCTTGACGAGCCCAGAATTTGAATAACAGGTCGTCGAGCTAACGACGTCAAACAAATGTGCTTTTTGGGAGGCAACCCAAATTTTTTTTTCATTTATTTAATTTTAAGTTTTAGTAAATTTAGGGTGTAAATAAATAAATTTTTTACTTAGTTCAATTAATTTGATGTTTTCAGGAAAATAATGAAGAGCATGAATTTTTCTCGAGAGTCGGATAACAGTGGTGGCACGGGCACGACATGCTAATTTGGTGACAAATGTTTACCTAAAAAACCCCAAACTACTTAACCTTCATAAAACACCAAAACCAAAACCCAATACCCATCCATTTAACCCACCTACACATTCCCAAATACCAACCCAACAAAATTAACCCAATAATTTAGCCCATTTTACCATCATCCATTTAACCCACCTACCTAATACCCAATACCCAACCAAATAACTCATCTACCCAAAAACACCCACAAACCAAAACTTACCCCAAAACCCAATACCCACCAACCCATTTAACCCACCTACACATACCCATATACCAACCCAATTAAATCACCTACCCAAAAACCAAACTAACCCAATACCCACCTAGGCCCAACCGAAAATCCAAAGAAAAATAAGAAAAAAAATGAAAAAGAAAAAGAAAATAAAACACCCAAACCCCCACATCCCTTTTCTACCTTCATCTTCATCAAACAAACCCTCTCCCCCACAAAAAATTCACCGCCGTTGGAGCACCCATCACCGCTACAGTCACCATTTTTGCCACCGTCGCAGCATCCCACCTCACCATTATCGTCGCTCCTCCTTTCTTCGCCGACGCCGGACATCCCTACACCACAACTTCATTCCACTTTTCTTTCCTCCACCACGTCGGCTTACTTTACTCTCTTCCACCCCCCCATCGTTGCCGTTACACTTCCCCACCACCACACTACTCGTCGGTCGGAGCCAACAACCCCAATAACCACCTCTTCACATTTCTTTTTTTTTCTTTCTTCCCCACCACAAAACCACCATTTCTACCACCTTAAACAACACCACAAACGAACCCACTATCAACCATTTAAAAATCTACCAAAAACTGCGCCGTTACTACTCACCGTCGCCGACCGTCGTACGCCGCCGCCGTACACCGCCGCCGTCTTTGTCACAATAGAGCTGAATCTTCGTGATATTCTCACGGAAGCAATGGTCTAAACTCGGAACCGAACGGCCGACAATGTTCCGGTTACGCTCAACCGGAACTGACACCATTTTTCAGCGTCTCCCGTCGTTGATTTAGCCGACAACGACTCTCCTCCACCTCCTTCACAACAAACCGCTGGCCCATCTAGAACCCACCTTCAACGAAGTCTGACCCCGGTCGAAACAGACACTTCGGGTAGTCCAAAAGAAGTTGGGACTTCTAACGACCATGTCAAGGCTACACCCACCGTCGATGAACGAGTCTCTCAACACCAAACCCGAAGTCGTCGACAATTGACACGTGAGCAATCGACACCCCCGAACAGCAGTACTGGCGCTGCTGAAGGAGAAAACCCACCCGACTCGCCTAACGAGGGCGTTCGACCACCACGAGACAGTCAATGCAACAAACGTAATCGTGCCAATACAATTCCTACCGAAAGTCGTCTACGTGGATTTCTAAACTTTTCGACATCGGAGCATCAAACACGATACGACGCCATCCGACAACGCTCGCTCCTGGTCTGTAAGCAAATCGATTTTCCCACTCTTGAACTTTTAGATATTCATGATGCTGTGCTTCATTATTTTGATGCTATTGGTTGGACTTTATTTGCTAATATTACTTGTAATGCATATTATGAATTAGTATATGAATTCTACACCACATTTAGCTTTGATATAAATGCATTGTGAACTATTGAAACATAAAATATTGTATGCTTTCGTTTGCTTGAGAGGGACTTTCGGATGTCAATGTCAAAATTTAGCATTGCCATGGGTTTCGTTGACCCTGATGATATTCAATCTGATTCCTATCACTCTGCTTTGTTAGATATTCCGAACAACTTTGATGCTCAACATGTTTATCGTGTTTTAACTAATTCTAATCATCTTTATAATCCGAAGACCACAAAAGATTTATTGGTGCATGAACCTGCTTTGAGATATATACACCGATTTTGGGCATTTAGCTTTTCAGGTAGAAATGGCGCATTATCTGCTTTGACTAAAACCGAACTGTTCTTTTTGTGGTGCATGCATTCGGGTTTTAAAGTTAATTTAGGATATTGGTTCGCATGAAATTTTCATGCCGTTTTGCATTACAACCGTCCACTTATACTTGGATCATTTATTTCAAATTTAGCCTCTCAACTTTTTCAATCTGAAATTGATTTCTCAACCTTCACATGTGCATATGGTATGGACAGCCTAGATAAATATTGTTTGAATTCTATGGGACTACTTGTCGGCACCCCTACTTCATGTTATTTTGTTCCTCCAGGTACACGAGCTACTCGTGAAAATAGGGTTTTTCGCTAACGTCCACACATCAATACGAGAGAGCAAGATGAACAACCTCTATCTGTGGAGGCACGTTTAGGTCGAATCGAGGCAAGACTTGGAACAATGGAAAATCAAGTCTCCACAATCCTTGATATCCTGCAAAGCCATTACCCCCAACATCGACAAAATCATTGAAGACACACATGGGGAGTACTCTGAACTTTTCATTTTATTTTTTTGAGCTGTTTTTTTTTTTCTCTTCTATAATATGACACGTGCTTGAGGACAAATTTAGAATAAGTAGGGGGATGAATATAGTAAGTATGCATGGATGGTTGATTGGTTTTTGCTGCATGTTTCTCTTTTGCATATGTTCAATCTTGTATTGAATTCATTCAATAGTTTATTTTTGAGCCTTTAATCTCATACTTAGTCAACTTTGACAATTGGGCAAATTTTTTTTTTTTGAATTTAAATGCTCAAGTATATAGATTAGTCGACACTTGTGTTTTAAGGTTGATATATGTAGCTAGATTTTCATGAATTGATTGTTTGAAAATATTTGCTTGTGCATGAATAAATGAAAAAAATGAAAAAAATGAAAAAAAATTAAATAAATAAATAAAGGCTCAATTTATGAGTGAAAGTTTTGAAAACGTGACCGGATTGAGTAACCGGGTGAGGTGCTTTGGTTGTCATCTCATCTCGTGTAAAAAGGTTCGAGTGACAAGTCGATAACTTAATAACATTCCGCTAACAGAGCCCAATAATAAAGACTGTTTGAACTGAGTAACCGGGATAGGGTGCTTGGGTTGTCATCCTAGTTCGCGTAAAAAGGTTTGGCCACGTCTAGAATTTTTCTAAAGCTTAGTTAATTAATAATGCCTTGCAATTTATTGGATTCAAACTCAATTTAATGAAATTATCTAGTTCGCATATTTCAAATTTTATGACACTTGTCTTGTTGATTAAACTATATGTTCTGAGCATTTATTTAATTATTTTTGCCTATGTTGTTTACATTGGATGCAGAAAAGACGCTCAATTTTTAAATTGGAGAATTAATTCTAATGTTTGAAAGAACAACATGCTTGAGGGCAAGCATGAGATAAGTAAGGGATTTGATAACATGATTATTTTGCAGGATTTCTTGTGCTTAATTCGGTTTATTTCTGAATTAATCACTGCTTAATTAGTATTTTTATGATTTAATTCTTATCAGTGATGCAATTGATCGAAAGCAAACTGAAAAGGGCCAAATTGAAAGAGAATCATTGAAATGAGGCCAAATAAAAAAGATGGAGGAATCCAAGGACACATCAAACAATTTGACTTTGTAAAAAGCTAAAAATAGAAAATCCTATTTTAGTTTATTTTATTTTTTATTTATTTTTATTTTTAATTATTTAAGATTTTATATTAAATTAATTAAGCCTATTTTTAGTAAATCCCATGTATATAAATAGGGGCCTTTTGTTATTTGAAAATAATGAATCAAATATTTCTTTTCCTATTTCTATTTGGAGTTGAATTGTTTCCTTTGTCTTTTTCCACTTCAATTTGGAGTAGGATTTCTCTTTTTCTTTTCAAGTTGGCGTCAACATTCTGCCAATTTCAAAACCAATTGTTTGTTTTTCCAAAATTGGTTCAATTGCCTTCCAAGTCCCCTTTCCTTTCCCAAATTCCATCATCCTTTACAAAAAGCCAAATCATATTCCACAACCTTCAAGCATGATTAAAATCATGCCACACAAAACCCTTTTCAGCTTTAAGCCGGCGTTAACCCCGTCAAAGACCCGTGAGTTACGAACCCGAGCTATTTAACCCCTACTTTTTAGTATTTATTATTTCTCCGGATTAAGAGTATGACTTCGTCAACTCACAAAGTTGAATCAACACTAAGTAAAAAAAGAAGTCATTTGAGTTAGTGTGGTTAGACGTACAGTTGGGATTCTGAAAGGATCGATTGTCTAATCGGTTTTCCGTGAACACATTGGCGTGCCAAATGGGGATTGCTGTTTGGTTCCGTCAAGGGAAGTAGTAACCGGGTTTAAATGTCCCACGCAATTGAGGGCATTGGTTCGAGCTAGGCTCTTCTAAAACGCAAGGCTGCCGGAGTTTTAAATCACGAACGTTTCGTAGGTTGTTCGACCGGTAAGGGTTAATAATAGGACGTTCCATAACTAATTTACACAAGGAAGAGTTGGTGTCCGAGGCGTCCTTGGTAGCTATAACTAGCTTATTGGAAAAGAGGAGTTCATCTAATTTCGAGGATCGGGGTCAAAGACAGAAAAACCCGTGCTTAAGGCTGAGCTAAGTTTAATTGATTTTTCTTCAGATTACTTCATTGTTTTTTTTTTATTTCATCTTTTACTTTTTACATTTTTTTTTCTGTGTTTATTTCAGGTTTCATATTTTATTTCCCCCCAAACATCGCGGGCACGACAACTGCCCAGACATAAATCTGGTCGAGAGATAAATAATTTCAGTAAACCCAGTCTCTGTGGGATCGACCCTACTTCCTATACTACTTTAATTTGCAAATTAGGTATAGGTTTATATTGGTGGAATCAACAGCCATCATTAGGAAAAACCCTGTGGGATAAAAAACCTAACGAAGGAAAAATAGTACACAATCTTCTATTACAAGTTGCCTCATTAAAAATCTTTACCAGGAAAACGCAATGAGACAAAACCTTGATTAAAGGAAAAGAGTATAGCTTGTTTTTAGACTCCCTCTGATGTCAACATTACATTGCATCTTTGAGTCAACGCATTCCAATCTTGTGTAGTAGTCTTTCAAATGTTGAAGTTGGCAATGCCTTAGTAAAAAGATCTGCTAAATTCTCGCTAGAACGAATTTGTTGAACATTTATATCACCTTTTATCTCAAGATCATGGGTGAAGAATAATTTTGGTGAAATATGTTTTGTTCTGTCACCTTTGATACAACCACCCTTCAATTGAGCTATACATGCTGCATTATCTTCTATAAGATAGTTGGCTTCTTTTCCTGTAAAGGAAAATTACATACCTTCTGGATATGTTGGGTCACTAACCTTAGCCACACACACTCTCAACTTGCCTCATGCATTGCAATTATTTCTGCATGATTTGAAGAAGCAAAACTAATGTCTGCTTTATTGAACGCCATGATATGGTAGTATCCCCAGATGTAAATAAATACCTTGTTTGAGATTGACCTTTATGTGGATCCGAAAAGTATCCAGCATCAGCATAGCCAACTAATAGGGATTTTGAATCATTTGAATAAAATAACCCTATATCAATAGTCCCTCTGAAATATCTAAATACATGTTTAATTCCATTCCAATGTCTACGTGTTGGAGAAGAATTGAATCTTGCTAACAAGTTTATAGTGAAAGCTATATCAGGTATTGTGTTGTTTGCAAGATACATCAATGCCCCTATGGCACTTAAATATGGTACATCAGGACCAAGAAACTCTTCACCATCCTCGCAAGGACGAAATTGATCTTTATTTACATCTAACGATCGTACAATCATCGAAGTACTTAATGGGTGTGCTTTATCTATGTAAAATTTCTTTAATATCTTTTTCGTATAAGTTGATTGATGAACACGAATTCCATCAATGTCCGATTTGTAAGCCAAGACAACTTTTTTTTCCAAGATTTTTCATCTCAAATTCTTTCTTTAAACAATTTACTGTATTTTGGAGCTCTTCAGGAGTTCCAATAATATTAGATCATCAACATAAATAGCAATTATCACAAAATTTGATCTAAACCTTTTTGTAAACACACATGGAAAAATTAGATCATTTTTTTAACCTTCTTTTAATAAGTATTCACTAAGACGATTGTACCACATACGTCCAGATTGTTTTAATCCACAAACTTTTCTTTAATTTGATCGAACAATTTTCCCGAGAAACTCTATATCCTTCAAGGATTTTAAATCCTTTAGGGATTTTCATATAAACTTCACTATCAAGTGTGCCATACAAATAGGTTGTAACAACATCCATTAGATGCATGTCAAGTTTTCACGTACTGCCAGACTAATAAGATATCTAAACGTGATTGCATCCACAACAAGAGAATATGTCTCTTCATAATCAATGCCGGGCCTTTGCGAAAATCCTTGTGCTACAAGTCGTGCTTTATATCTTACGACTTTATTTTTTTCATTTCGTTTTTGCACAAATACCAATTTATATCATACCAGCTTTACACCTTTAGGTGTTTGGACTACAGGCCCAAAAACCTCACGTTTAGAAAGTGAATTCAATTCTTCTTGAATTGCATCTTTCCATTTTGGCCAATCTTTTCTATTTCTACATTCATAAATAGATTTAGGCTCAAGATCATCATTTTCTTTTTCTACTTCAATAGCAACATTATATGCAAAATTATTGTCGTCAACTATATTTTTTCGGTTCCATCTTTTCCCCGAATTAACATTAAATTATCGAGATCTCTTCGTTATCATCATTTTCAGGTACCTGAATCCCTTCTGGGGTTTTATGATTATAATTAGTTATATATTTGGCCTCTTCTTAGGAACTTGTCTCCATAATCTAATCACCTTGAGTACTTGCTCCTTTCCTTTTACGAGGATTTTTATCTTTGGAACCAATCGGTCTTCCACGTTTTAGGCATGGATTACTTTCTTTTGCACTAACAGTTTGCCCTATTGGGATATCAATTCGTATTGGAGCATTTTCAACTGGTATGTGAGATTTTGTAATTCTCTTTAGGTAAATAAATGAATCTGGCAGTTGATTGGTGATGTTTTTCAAATGTATGATCCTTTGAACTTCTTGTTCACATTGACTTGTACGAGGATCCAATTGAGAAAATGATGATCCATTCCATATAATTTCTTTTACCAACTGTATTTTCTTTCCCCCTAATGTTTGGAATATTGTTTCATTAAAATGACAATCAACAAATCGTGCAGTAAATAAATCTCCAGTTAATGGTTTAACATACTTAATTATAGAAGGAAATTCATAACCAACATATATTCTCAACCTCCCCTGAGGACCCATTTTTGTTCATTGTGGTGGAGCAATTGAAACATATACTGCACATCTAAAGATTCTAAAATGGGAAATATTTGGCTCCTGATCAAAAGCCAATTGTAATGGGGAATATTTATTATAACTTGTTGGACTGATGCGCATAAGTACTACTGCATGCAAAATAACATATCCCCAAGCTGTAATAGGGAGCTTTGTTCTCATAAGTAATTGTCTAGCTATTAGTTGAAGGCGTTTGATAAACGATTCAGCTAAACCGTTTTGTGTGTGAACATGAGCTATAGGATGTTTACCTTTTATCCTAATTGACATGCAATAATCATTGAAAACTTGAGATGAAAACTCACCAGCATTATCAAGACGGATAGTTTTTATTGTATAATCTGGAAATTGTGCTCTTAATTAAATTATTTGAGCAAGTAGTCTCGCAAACGCCAGGTTGCGAGTCGATAATAAACATACATGTGACCATCTACTAAATGCATCTATCAATACCATAAAATATCTAAATGGTCCACATGGTGGATGAATAGGCCCACATATATCACCTTGAATACGTTCCAGGAATGCGGGAGATTCAATCCCAACTTTAGCTGGTGATGGTCTAATAATCAGTTTACCTTGAGAACAAGCATCACAAGAGAAATCTTTGAATTCAAGAATTTTCTGGTTCTTTAATGGGTGCCCAATTAAATTCTCAATTATTTTTTGCATCATAATGTATCCAGGATGGCCTAACTAGTCATGTCAAATAGTAGAAGTATGTGGTTCTACAAACTTCTGGTTTGTAGTAACGTGTGCCTCAATTGCACTAATATGTGTATAATATAAACTTGATGAAAAAACATGTAGTCTTTCCAAAACACATTTCTTTCCACATTCAACATTTATAATATATAGATATTCAATATTTTTCTCATTCATAGTCTCAATATGATATCCATTAATATGAATATCTTTAAAACTCAATAAATTTCTTTGAGACTTGAGGAAAATAAAGCATCATCAATGACAAATTTTGTACCTTTAGGTAATAATAAAATTGCTCTTTCGGAGCCTTCAATAAGTTTTGAACTACCCGAGATTGTATTAATATGAGCATCACTTATTGTTAAATAAGAAAAATATTTTTTCTCTTTGAGTATCGTATGTGTTGTAACACTATCAGCAAGACATATGTCTCCATTAATTTTGGATCCAACAAAATTTTGTTGATCATTCATATTCTTCAAAAAAATAAATAAAATATAACATCAGAAACATTGCAAATATTTATTGAATATGTATAACTTGCAAAATAAGTAAATAAATAAACATACTTTTTTTTAATCAAGAAAATGAACATATTTAAAATAACATAATAACACCAACTTATTCCTTATGGAAGAAAATGAAACATACTTAAAAACAATATAAAATGCTTAAAATAACACCAACTCTTCTAATGATTCGTAAAGAAATCTGTCACATCAAGGTGAGTTATATCATTAAGGCCATGAATTACATCACCCTCCTTTTTTGCCTCTATTTCATCATTTTTGGATATAAAATTTGTCTTAATATTATTTTTCTTCCCTTTAATAGATGCTTGATAAAGTTTTACTAAATGTTCAAGTGTACGACAGGTACGTGTCCAATGTCCCCTCATACCACATCGGTAACATAAATTCTCAATAACTTTTGAAGGATTATTTTGATCACCTCTTTCTTGTCCTTCATTGATATTCTTTTTCTGGTGGTTAGAAATACCACTATTATGAACACCATGATAGTGGTTACTAGTACGTCCTCGACCATGTCCCCCACTACGTCCACGACCACAACCACGATCACAACCTTTATATTTTTCATTTCCATATTTATTGTGTACTGTAGCATTCACTACAGGAAGTGGTGCAGTACTAGTGGGATGAATTCCATGATTTTTCATCAACATCTTATTATTTTGTTTAGCCACTAAAATGCATGAACCAATTCAGAATATTTTTTAAAACATTTTTCATGGTATTGCTGTTGCTGGAGCACATTAGTATTATGAAATGTTGAAAATGCTTTCTCTAACAAATCCTTATAAGTTATGTTCTCGCCCCATAATTTCAATTGAGAACTAATTTTGAAAAGTTTTGAATTGCATTCACTTGTCGTCTTAAAATCTTGCAACCGTAAGTGCATCTAATCATAACAAGCTTTAGGGAGGATCACCATTTTCTGATGGTCAAATCTTTCTTTCAAATTTTTCCACAACTCAAGAGGGTTTTTCATAGTGAGATATTCCACTTTTAATCCTTCATGTAGATGATGACGGATGAAAATCATTGCTTTTGTCTTGTCTTGATTAGATGCTTCTTTATTTTCTACTATAATATTTCCTAGACCATTAGCATCTAGGTGAATTTCAGCATCTAACACTCATGACAAATAATTTTTGCCTGATATGTTTAGGGCGACAAATTCAAGTTTGGCAAGGTTTGACATTGTAATCACTAAAAAAAATATTAGTAAAATATTAGTAATCATATTATTTGTCAAATGTAATTATAATAAAGTATTTAAGAAAAAGAAAAGAAAAGGAAATAATATAAAATAATTTGTGATGTAAATTTAGGATTACCTTAAGTCGATAGAGAAATTAAATTTGATTCCTCCCAAGAACTTTAAGCAAATAGCTGCACAAGTTTGAACTCCTCTTTTTTCGTCAATTTTTGGGCAGCCAAGCAACCAATTTGAATGCTAGGTTAGAAAAATAATGAAAGTAAATCAACGGGGGATTAGAAAAGCATAGAAAGCAATTGAGTTATGGGTTTCAAAAAAAAATTTTGGGGGGGGTTATCAAATGAAAAATAAGAACGAGGTGGGTTTAGAAAAAAAATTTGAGAATCGTGCTAATAACTTGTTATAAAATAAAGAGAGATAGAGAGAATAAAGGACAAAGAAAATATGAAAGCAACAAAAAATGAACTTTATTGATCAAAAGTGATGATAACAATGCTTCATCAGAGTCTCTATTTATAGGGATAAAAAGTTTAAAATAAATAGAGATCTAATTTTAATAACTATTAGAATTTAAAACTTCAATTGCACAAAGTCAATTTAAATTTCAGTATTTCATTTAAATTATTTATGATTTAAGTCCAAAAAATTCATTTTTTTAATTAATTGTTTTTTATTTTTATATATATATATATATATATATAATATTTTCAATTCTTTTTAAAAGTGATTGGAGTTAATAAAAGTACTGTTGATATTTTCACATATATATATTAAGGGTATTCTTGATACTCCAAATATATTAAATAAATTATGAAATTTTGTTAGATCACTAATTATTATTTAATTGTATTATATATTTTAATTAATATTGTTTTATTGTTAAATAAATGATTCTTATTTATATCAAATTATTATTTATAATTCTTAGAGTTACATTTTTTATTTTATTGTTAAGTAATTGATTTTTATTTATATATATTAATTGTTTTTAACTTTATGAGAGTTACATTTTTGTGTTTTTTAATTACTTTTGAAGGTTACAATGTTTTTATTTGTGTATGTATACGTAAAGGATTTGCTTATGCTTTTGCAATATTGGTGTATATTGTTGATATGTGTAGTTCTTATGTGTCATGCCATGAACAAGATGTTGATAAGTCGGTATATTTCAACCGTAATCAAGCTTTAATTATTTCTTATTACTGTTTAAATTTATATTTTTAATTAATTATTTATATCTAAATTGTTATTTTATTTGAATATTAATCCCTTTTTTTTTTTTGCTTTTCTGTTTAGAGCTTAATTTTACAAGGTACATTGTTTTTGGAGTTAACTACTTGAATTTATAGATGTTTGTACAGGAAACATTTTAGAGTAAACTTCTCTATTGATAAGGGTTGGGGAAAAATATAGACTCGAAAAATGAGATTGGGCAAAAAAAGAGACCCAGTTAGAAAGCGGGTCGGGCTTCAGGTAAGGTTTTTTGGCCTTACTCGGCCTGAATTTGCAAAATAGAAAAAGTTGTTTTGTTGTTATTCCACTATCATGTTGCTATTATTTTGTTATTGTATAACTCTTGTTTTATTGTTAATTTTGTTACTATTTTAGAAGCATTTGCTTGTTAAATTACACATATCTTAGTGTTATTTAAGTATAAATACATTTTTAATTTATTTTCAATTTGTTGGGAAATATTTATTTCAATATTTTTAGTGTTTTTTATGTATTATATATTTAGTTTTTTTATATAAAAAATAAAATAAAAAAAATTTAATATGGGCGAGTCAGGCTCGAGTTTTAACATTTTTATTTAAATTGGGTTTGGGCAAAAATTTAAACCTATTTTTCGAGTTGAGCTAGGGCTGGGCCTATCAATTGGTCTAAAATGGACAACTCTATTTTAGAGTCATGTAGTAGCTTTTCTGTCATTTTGTTCATAAATAGTTAATTTTAGATATTGAATTTTTAAAAATTCAAATAGATTATTTATAAATCAAATCCTAAAAATGTAAAAAGATAATATTGAATGAAAAATTATTTATATGTTTTAAAAAGTAAAATTGATTAACAAAAAATTTATTATATTAAAGTAATAAAAAGTTAAACCACACAACTGGTGGTCATATTCCTAATTATATAAAAATATAAAAAGACAAAAATACTATCATAATAATAATTACCATATTATACAGATTAATGAATGAAGTACAACTATTTTTTTATTCTCTTAAAATCATAACTATTATTTTTAAATTTTTTGTATAAAAGATAATTTATTGGTAAATTTAGGGGTTATTTTTTGAACATTAATCTCATTATATATTCTTATAATATATACTATTTTTGATACAATGCCTATAAATTACCCATAACCCCTTTTCCTACCCTTAAATAGGAGGATAATACGCTTCAACACACTCGAACCCACGTTCTCCTACACTGGCAACAATGTCAATACCAATTGAGATAAGACTCAATCGACGAATGTAAGATTTTCTTGAATTGATTAGGATTTTATTTTTATTTACTAAGATACCTTGTTGGGAAATTTTATTGTCTTAAATTCATAAGGATTTTATGTATTAATTTTTGTATAAAGGTACCTTAGAGGGAAATCTAGGGAATGAAATCTACAATGAGAAATAAAAGTGCCGGCCACAACTTTGTTCATATTCCATTATCTAATTTCATTCATCTATGCATCATTTAAATAATAAAAAAACATTTATTTAAAAAATATTTAAAAAAATATGTTCTCAAATTATCAAAATACACTAAAATAATAAAATGTTATAATTTAAATTCAAACTAATTTAAAGTTAAAACATGGTTCAATCAGATGAAAATTTAATTATTGAATAAATTTACTATCTTCCACAATCTCATCCCTCATGTTTACTTACATTTTATTTTATCATTTTAGGCCTAAAACCTCCACCAATTTAAATGATTCATTTTACTATTTAAAAATTAATAAACATTAAATTATATAAATATAATTTATTTAAATTAAATTAAATTAAATTAAATTAAATATATAGAAAAGTTTTTTATTTAATAGTTTATATGTTTATACTTTTTTAAAAAATTTTAAGTCATTATTAATTTAAAATTTTTATCAATTATAAAGGATATAAATAAAAAATATTCCATTTTAGATGGGTCGGCTTCACATCAGATACTGTCCAAAACAGTGGCAACTTGGTACTTGCAACTTGCAAGGCTCCGTATCTTAAAACTTCACCACGCGCCCATAATAACACGCGATTCACTTGCCGTAAACCATAGGGGCCGTTGTTCTCTTCATTATTTTCTAATTTTTTTAAATTATTATTGTTATATGTTTTACCTATGAATTATGAAACTTATATTTGTGACTGTTTATTATATTGGATAAGTTAGTAATAATTAATTCTAATTTAAAATTTAAATAATTAAGTATTTATTAACTAGACATAAATTTAATCTAAAGTTGTTAAAATCGGATTGAATTAGAAATCGATCAATATATCAACCCGAAATAAGACAAAAGTTTAATTAATTCATAAATTGATTGAACTGAACTGATAAATCGATTAACTCCATAAGCAGTGGTGGTGGTGGAGGAGAAAGGGAGTTAGCTGTTAGGGTTGTAAATAAATCGAGCTTGAACGAACAGATTTCTGTTCATGTTCGTTTGTTTATTTTTAAGTTTGTTCGTTCATGTTTGTTAAAAATTTTAAAATTATTTTTATATTTGTTTATTTAAAATTATATGTTTATTAGTTGAATGTTATTAAATCTAAATTCAAAATTTGTTCATAAGAAATAAAAAAAAAATCTACATGCAAATCTATTTTCTTAATTTCTTAGCTTCGGGTTCTCCAAAAGAATGATTCAAACGAAATAAACAAAGAAATCAGCCGTATAACCCAAATTGGTAAAATTGTCATTTAGTCCTTTAAATTTTGTAAATTCATAAGTTAATATCATAATAAAATTGTACTTTGATTCTCTTTGAAATTTACAATTCAGTACCATCTCACAAATCAATTTTTTAATTTCCCCCCTAAACATAACTATACAATGATACTAACTTTAGAAACAAATAGTTATGAACTTAGTAGGAATACTTGAAAGTAAGGACATTTTGACAAGAAATACAAAAGGTGCCAAACATAGACTATAAATTTTAGGTTAAATTTTGCTGTTAATTCTATATTTTACGAAAGTTGTAAATTTTGTTCATGTGTGATCTTAAGTTCGGTTCCTACGACAACAAGTTTAAATCAACCTTCAATCCTTACTTGATGAGGCTTTGCACTAGATAAACATACAAAGAAGGACTTTAGAAAACACGAGAGAGAATGTAAAAGTATATTTCACTCAAAAGCTAGCTTGTGTACAAACGAGAGAGAAAGCCTTTACTTATATTGATAAGCTCCTACCTTATTAAATGCCATACAAGTGTGGATAGGTTGTTAGCTTTCGAAATCTTCTACATGGACTTTTAGAGTCTTTTGTGACATTCCGACAACCTCATGGTTTAGTTTTCTTGTATCCATTCCATTCCAAACTTGTTTCCATGCTTCAAGTAGCTTTGCTCACGGGTGGACTGTGACATACTTTAATTTAGTCATTTTAAGTTTTTATACTTTTCAAAATTTAAAATTTTAGTCCTTACCAAGTGACAACTGTTAAATTTAAGTTTTGCTATTTTCAAAATCTAATGCAGCAAACATATTATCATATATGTAATGTCATGTGAACTTTGCTATTTCCACATGTTACTCTCTAAAAATCCAATTAATGGATTAACAATGATCATTTGTGTTAAAGATTGAAATTTAGAAATTCGAAAAAGTATATAGACTTATAATGATCCATTTGGAGAATATAGACTAAATCTACAATTGTGTGCATAGTACATGACTAGTAATTGAATTGAATCAAACAAATTTAATTGTTCAGAACTAAAATTTAACAAAAAAAAAATACAAGCACTAAAATTGATCAAATTAAAATATAAAGACTAAATTTTGAAAAGTAAATGGACTAATAGAAGAATTTAACCTAAATTTTAAATCGAAAAAGTAAGGATTCAAGCGTAGGGACTAAATATCAAACTTTACAACAGTGAAGGGACTGACTGCAAATATTAACATTTTTATCCATTTGGCTGAAAAACTAAAACTAAAGAACGAAGCCGAGATATCATCCCCAAATCCCTGACGTGAGTTACAGAATTGACAGAAAAACAAGCCCAAAATCTCGATTTACGATATACCATTAAAGCTACTAATTTTCTTTCTTTTCCCTTAAATTCAACTTGGCATTCTTTCTTATTTTTTACACTAACAAATCACAATCTATAAACTTTGCAAAAAAGATTTCTTTTTTGGATTTTGCAAAAAAACCCAAACTTTGCAAAGACTATATAATCATTACAGCATCTTCACCTATTTTCCCATCACTGGCTAATACAGAGCATCAACGTTGTATTCATTTTAACAACTCCTCTTCTACAAAAATAAAATTACACCAAGCTTTTAACAAGTTTTCATGGTGAAAGAAAGATTGTAAAGCAAACCCTTTTTCCCAAGCTTAAGTTTCCTTTTAGTTCTTTTACTCTTTTTTTTTTTTTAATTTTTGAGGATCAAAAGCGAAATTGTGCCAAAAATGATCTCTGTTTTTGAAAACAGAGCACCTAAGGTGTTTTTCATTCTTGGTTTTCTTATTTGTTTTTCATTGATCTCGGTTCGAGTCGTGGGGCAAGTATCGCCGGCTGTTTTCGCCTGCGATGCTACCAAAGACCGGAAGGTCGTGCATTACGGCTTTTGCAACGCGTCGTTGGGGAGAGACGCGAGGGTGGCTGACTTGGTACGAAGGCTAACATTGCAGGAGAAAATTCTAAACATAGTGAATGGTGCTGGGAACATTACTCGGCTCGGGATACCGAAATACGAATGGTGGTCCGAGGCCCTTCACGGGGTCTCTAACATCGGTCCGGGCACCAATTTTAGCAGCTTGGTTCCGGGAGCGACAAGCTTTCCTCAAGTCATCTTGACAGCGGCTTCCTTCAATACTTCTCTCTTCGAAGCCATTGGCAAGGTATGACTTTGATGTTTAATAAGACGTGCCGTGCATCGTTTATACGTTTTTTAACCCATTTTTTTTTTTGTAGGTGGTCTCGACGGAGGCTCGAGCAATGTACAATGTTGGGTTGGCAGGGCTAACATTTTGGTCACCCAACGTTAACATATTCCGAGATCCGAGGTGGGGAAGGGGCCAAGAGACACCGGGAGAAGACCCATTGCTGAGCAGTAAATATGGTTCAAGTTATGTCAAAGGTTTGCAACAAACCGATGATAATGCCGACCCTTCTCGACTCAAGGTGGCCGCATGTTGTAAACACTACACTGCCTATGATTTGGATAACTGGAAAGGGGTCGACCGCTACCATTTCAATGCTGTGGTAATGTTTATAAGTTCAAAGTTTTAATTTTATTTATAGCTAAACTAATTCGGGCCAGATCGGATTTAAACAATATAAATTTGATCTTAATCCGATTTAGCCCGAATTCAAGTTAAATAATAAAATATATTTACTTAATTTAGGACTATTATTATCCTATTCATCATTAGAGTAAAAAAAAAAATTACTAACAAAATCTAAGATGATGTCATATATGTTTTAGAGTGTTATATAATTATAAAACAATAAAAACACTTGACACGGCATCTTAGATTCCTTTGTGAAACTCTTTTACTCGGGTGGATAGAGTAATTATACGTTAATACCTTTTAAGTAAATTTATTTTATATTGTGCTAGTGGAGTTTGAAAACTTTACATGCAAGGTTAAATGAGTGATATTTATCCCTTTAGAGAGGAATAAAATAATAAAAAATATTTTTTTTAAAATTTAATTATTCTATGCACAAATGGTGAAATAAAAAAAATTCCACAAGCAAATTTAAAATGTTAATATGTTTTTTTTTTAAATTTTTGCAATGACATATGTCAACATCTAAACCATTTGTAAATTTTTTTATTCTTATAAAAATATAAAATATATTTTTAATATTTTCCAATACACCAACTATAAAAACATATCGAAATTGAGCTGAATTCATGTTCAAGTGTTTTTTAGGACTAGACCTCGACCAAAACTCAAACCTAAACTTTAACAAATATCTATAATATTAATACTATACATAGAATAAGGTAGACATAATAGATAACTCATGATTGATTTGTGGATGGGTTAGGTAACGCAACAAGATATGGATGATACATTTGATCCGCCATTCAAGAGCTGCGTTATTGATGGGAATGTGGCGAGTGTTATGTGTTCTTACAATCAGGTTAATGGTAAGCCAACTTGTGCAGACCCTCATCTTCTTGCTGGGGTCATTCGAGGCCAATGGAAATTAAATGGGTACATAGTTTCGGATTGTGACTCGGTGGAAGTGTTCTTCGATGACCAGCACTATACCAAGACACCTGAACAAGCTGCTGCCAAAGCAATTTTGGCAGGTCAGTCTCTTTCCTTCGAAACTGAAACATCTATTCAAAATCACGATTTGGTTTTCGCAGTTTGAGTTATTTAATGATTATTTAAAAGAATGAAAATTTTGGGTGAATAGTCCATTAGCTAAGTGCTAAATGAATTGATGTTTACTAGGGTTGGATCTCAACTGTGGATCATTCCTCGGCCAACACACAGCAGCTGCAGTGAAGAAAGGGCTTTTGAAAGAATCAGACATCGATAATGCCATCACTAACAATTTTGCTACTTTAATGAGACTCGGGTTCTTCGACGGCGATCCTCGAAAGCAACCTTACGGTAAACTTGGCCCGAAAGATGTGTGTACTGCAGAGAATCAGGAGTTGGCTCGTGATGCTGCGAGGCAAGGGATTGTGTTGCTCAAGAACACTGCTGGGTCGTTGCCTCTATCGCCCGCTGCTATCAAAACCTTGGCAGTAATTGGACCCAATGCCAATGTCACCAAAACGATGATCGGAAATTACGAAGGTATTCCAACATCATATTCGCCATTTATCTTGATTGAACTCTTTATTTATTTTTAACATTTTTCAACCGCTCCATCTAGTTTGATTAAAAAAATTATTAAAAAATATATAAAAATAAAAAAGATTAAAATTTTGGTTCAACCATCCAGTTTAATTAATTTTTTTTATCGGTTCAACCGGTTTGATTTAATTTTTGGGACAATATGATCAATGTCTCCCAACCAGTTCTCTGTCCATTCAGTCACAATTCGAAACTATGTACCCATTTAATAACCTTGGTTTCATCTAGTGTTATTTGAATCGGACTGATTGAACTAAGAACCGACCGATATATCGGTCCAGACATAGGAGTTGAACTGACCTCTAAACAAACAACTCGAAATCTGTGAAAAGAAAAACATGGACAAAAACAACGGTTGAACCAATTTGCCAATTCTTTAATATTAACTAATATTAAATTATTTATTTAAACATTAGTGGGCTGACTCTTGAACTAGTTAAATCAGGAATTGATGGTCTATCTGATTCAACCATTGGTATAGTTATTAAAACATTTGTTTCAGGTTGGACTTACATATAATATCAAACCCGACCTAACTTGAAATATAGGTCTTATATTTAGTTTAAGCTAGCCATCTTAACTCGATTAAGTTTATTTATATTATTTTTTAAAAATTAGTTTTATTTAATTTTCAATAGTTACATGTATAAATAAAAAATTAATATATTATTAAATTAAAAAATGGGTTAGACTGAATTTAAATTTTGAATAATTTTAAACTCTTTCAAATATTAAGCTGGCATTGAGGATAAGGTGAATAAGTTACATAATCTTTCAAATATTATGCCACTGGTGAAGTTAAGAGGGTTGGTAGATGTTCTGGTTCCTTTAAAATAGAAAATTTTTCATTTAAACACTTTATAATTTATAAAATTTTAAATTAGTAATAGTAAAATTACATTTTAGCCTTCTAAAAATAATAAAAATTTAATTTAATCATTTAAAAATTATAAAAATTATAAAATATATAATTTAATTTTATCCTCAGATTTTTGACTTCTTGCATGTATCATGCCAAATATAGGTTCATATATGACGCTCACTCTAAATCCTGGCATCATTGCTTGGATCACGTACTTGTCTATTTTATATATAAAAAAAAGGTAATTGAACTTTTCCAAATAATATGATTTAACTTGCATCATGGGGGAACCTTTTGCAGGCATCCCATGCAAATACACAACACCATTGCAGGGTCTAACAGCTTCAGTGGCAACAAAATATCTGCCTGGCTGCTCCAATGTGACTTGTGGCAATGCCCAAGTAAAGGAAGCAAAGAAACTAGCCGCTACAGCCGACGCCACCGTGCTTGTGATGGGCATTGACCAATCCCTCGAAAGAGAAAGCTTCGACAGAGTTGACCTTCGTTTGCCAGGACAGCAACCACTTCTCATAAAAGAAGTTGCAAAGGTTGCCAAGGGACCTGTAATTCTTGTAATAATGTCGGGTGGAGGCTTTGATATATCGTTTGCCAAACACAATGACAAAGTTACAAGTATCCTTTGGGTTGGTTACCCTGGTGAAGCTGGTGGAGCTGCCATTGCTGATGTGATTTTTGGGTATTATAATCCAAGTAAGTCGTTTATCATCAGTATAAAACTAGAATTTCGGTGTTCATTGAGTTATGTTTCATCGAGTTGGGTTCAGGTCAAACACATTACGCATTAATAGTATCAGAATCAACATCATTTATATTCATCCAAATCTAACTTGATGTAAAATACAGCTTTCAAATTTTAACTTTGTCAAGGGCCAACTCTTTCGCGAGAAGTCTTCGGAGTGTTGTCTGTTGAGCAGTTGGTCAGACCCTCAACAATGCTCGGTATTGTCCCCGAGTCTTGTTTGGGATTTAATCTCTTGCCTTCGTGAAGAACTAGATTACCGTGAGCGGCCTAATTCACAAAGAGGGAGCACTTTAAGGAATTAAATTGTACATGGGGCACACGACCACCCACCAAGGGGATGTGGAGGGAGAGGGTTTGAACCCTTGACCTATGGCATATAGGTCATCACTTAGGGGAATATAGTACCACTTGGACTAACACCTGGGGACAATACTGACCATTGTTGGAGTTTAGCTGACTGCCCGATAGACAGCAGTTCAAAAATTTCTCTTGAAAGAGTCTCCTCTCCCTCATTTATTTATATTTATAAATGACTAATCTTAAATTTTAAATCATAAACGGTTAGGTTTCCAACTTCAAACCTTGAATATTAGAGTCAAATTCGATTGTTTTAAACAAGCCTAAAAAAGAAACTCATTTTTCGAACTTAATATTTTTTTTTTTCAAATATTGGACAACTTTTTGAATTTGGATAGATAATTAGACTCTTGGATGAGTCTACTTATGTTGCTCTGACTTTTCATTTTACTTAAAGTATTTGTATCCAACATATGATACGAGTGTAAATAAATGTCTATCTTGTGACCCTCTAAATGCAGGGGAAAAGAAATTAAATGTACTTGTATTTAACACTTTATTTGATTTTGATTAACATAAGTTTTCTAAGTTTTAGGGTGAAGGGAAGGGCGCAGGCACTGGGCCACTCCCTAAACTGGAAAAATTCTGCTTTAAATATAAATTTTCATAAAGTTTCAAGTATATGGTAAAATTATAGTTTTTCCTCGCATGTTAAAATTTCGATTTAGTCTTTTTTAAAAATCATAAAAATATAAATTAATAAAATGAATATTTGTATTTTAACTTTTATAAAGATATATACTTATAATATCGTCCCTTAAATATTTTTTTTTTGGCAGGTGGAAGGCTTCCAATGACATGGTATCCCCAATCATATCTTGACAAGGTCCCAATGACGAACATGAACATGAGACCAGATCCATCCAAAGGGTACCCGGGAAGAACCTATAGATTCTACACTGGGGAAACGATTTATTCATTTGGACATGGGCTAAGCTACTCCAAATTCAGCCATAAAATAGTTAAAGCACCTCAAACTGTATCCATCCCCTTGGACGACGGCCACGTTTGTCGCCACTCGTTGGACTGCAACTCAGTCGAGGCCGTCGCACAACTTTGTAAAAAAAGCGTAACGTTTGACATACATTTGCGAGTTCAAAACAAGGCAAGGCACGGGGGAAGCCACTCGGTTTTGTTGTTCGCCACTCCCCCATCGGTGCACAACTCGCCTCGGAAACACTTGATCGGGTTCGAGAAAATTTCTTTGAAAGGGAAATCAGGGACATTGATGAGATTTAAAGTGGATGTTTGCAAGGATTTGAGTGTAGTTGATGAACTTGGAAGGCGAAAGATTGCATTGGGACAATATGTGTTGCATGTGGGGAACTTTAAACACACATTGAGCTTGAGAATTTGAAGATGAAAATTTCTTTTTTCAAAATCCCTCACTTCTTTTTTTCTCTCTCTTTTGGCCTAAAATAAGTAGCAATTTTCTCAGCTTTCTTTCTTTCTTTAATGTATAGCCAATTGTTCAACATTTGAAACCCAAAACTGAAAAAAAAAAATGTTGATCTTCATGTTTTTGTATGGTAGATAATGGCATGTTATCTAAATTTGAATGTGAATATCAAATATAAATATGTTTTATATGAATAATTGGATTACCTAGAATATATAAAATATGATTTTTTTTTTTACAATTTTATTATATGTTTTAATTATATCTGTTCTTTCTGACACAATGACTAAAATTAGTTATAACATTTCCCAACCCATAAATAGTAGTATAATATGCTTCAACGCACTAAAATCCACGTTCAAAATTATTTTTGTTAAATTCAACTTCATTATTTTACCTGAATTTTAAAATATAAAAAGTAAAAAGATTAAAGTTAAGGACTAAATTTTAATTATATTAAGAGTATAGGTATTTAGAGCTTATTTTAACCCTTACAAAATATGAAATGGATAAGGCAATGGCCTTGAAAAATTGAAAGATTCACCAACAAATCTAATCCAAAACAAAAAATCCAATGCCTCTCACTCTTCCGCCATCTTCAAGCTTCTCTTTCCTCTCTCCCACCGCCAAATACACCCACAGCCACCGTTTTTTCACTATTCCCCATGCATCCACCACCCAACTCGCCCCCAAGCCTCCGCCGGTCATCAAGACAGCTCCCGTCATCGTCATCGGAGCCGGCCTCGCTGGCCTCGCCGCTGCTACCCGTCTCAACTCCGATAACATCCCTTTCCTCCTCTTAGAAGCTTCCGATGGTGTTGGTGGTCGAGTCCGTACCGATGTCGTCGATGGTTTTCTCTTGGACCGTGGCTTCCAAATCTTCATTACTGCTTACCCGGAAGCTCAAAAGCTGTTAAATTACAATGAATTGAATCTCCGGAAGTTTTACTCCGGTGCCAGGATTTACTACGATGGTAAATTCCATACTGTTGCTGATCCTTTGCGTCATTTCTCGGATTCCCTTCTGTCCCTAGGAAATCCCATTGGGTCTGTTCTTGATAAGCTGCTTATCGCTTTGACGAGGGTTCGGGTTTTGAGTAAATCCTACGAGGATATTATGAGCGCCAACGAGGTTTCGACGATTCAATTGTTGAAGAATATTGGTTTTTCGGATTCGATGATCGGAAGGTTTTTTAGACCCTTCTTTGGTGGGATTTTTTTCGACCCACAGCTTGAAACTACTTCGAGACTCTTCGATTTCGTCTTCAAATGTCTCGCTCTCGGCGACAACACTCTTCCGGCGAAAGGAATAGGCGAAATTCCAATCCAATTGGCAGCAAAACTGCCGTCCGATTCACTCCTGTTGAACACCAAAGTGGTTTCCGTTGATTCCGATGACTCGAATTCACCGTCGGTAACATTAGAGAGCGGCGAAATCCTCAAGAGCGAACTCGGGGTAATAATGGCGGTTGAACAGCCGGCAGTGGACAAGATTTTGGCGGGAAAGAAACAGTCGCCGCCGCCACCGGGTCAGAGAAATAAACCAGCCCGAAGTACGGTTTGTTTGTATTTTTCAGTGGACCAGGATCAAGTTCCGGTTCAAGACCCGGTCCTGTTTCTCAACGGTTCAGGTAAAGGAATTATCAACAACATGTTCTTCGCTACAAATGTGGCTCCATCATATGGCCCTTCGAACAAAGCATTGGCGTCGGTATCGTTGATTGGGTTGTACGAGAACACCGCCGATGGTGATCTAAGAGCCGAGGTTCTTAAGGAGCTTTCGGGTTGGTTCGGAGCTTCAAAAGTCGAGTCATGGCGGCACTTAAGAACATATCGAATCGGTTTTGCACAGCCGAACCAATCACCACCTACGGATTTGATGAAGAATCCCAACATCGGACCGGGTTTGTATTTGTGTGGTGATTATATGACTTCGGCTACCTTTGATGGAGCTCTGGTTTCAGGTAGAAGAGCGGTGGAAGCTTTGTTAAAAGACCGGGCATTGGCTCTGGTTTAAGAAAACCATTGTAGATATCGATTTCTTTTTCATGAACATTAGCGAGAACTACTTCATTATATAAAATTGAATATAATTCATTACCAATATTTATAGCCTGAATAGTATAGCTTAGAAATACCAGTTAAGATCAGTTTCCATGATACTTGCTTGATTGATACTTAACCAACTTCACAATTGAGTTTCTCTTCATTTGAATAGTATAGCCTATAGAATGCTCAAATTATGAGTAGCGAGTGCAACAATGGTATTAAAGTTTAGTTCGATCTAGCTAGCCCCCCAAAAATATACTTTTGGTTTGTCTATTTTTTTTTTTGTCATTTTTGGTCCCGAGTAGCTTTGTTCAAGTGATCATTCTCCATTTTGATGGTCATTATGACCATTGGAGTATACTAATGAAGAATTTTTTATGGTCAAAGGAGTATTGACTAATTGTTGGCGCAGGTATTGAAGTCCCAACGGAAGGAGAAATTTTGATGAATGTCCAGAATGTAGAGTTCGAAGTGAGAAAGTTGAAAGATTTGAAAGCGAAAAATTATCTCTTTTAGGCTATTGGTCGTCCCATCTTGAAAACTATTCTTTGCAAGGAAACTTCCAAAGATATATGAGATTCCATGAAGAAAAGCTATCAAGACTATGACCAGGGTGAAGTGAGCACAACTTCAAGTCTTGGGGAGAGACTTTGAGACTTTATAAATAAGGGAAGGGGAATTTGTCACTAGCTATTGTGCTAGAACCATGGAAATATGCAACAAGATGTGGTTCCAAGGTGAGAAGATGAAGGATGTCACTATAGTCATGACGTCGAAATTTGATTATGTTGTTTGCTCCATTGAAGAGTCAAAAGACATAGATGTACTTGTTGGGTAAGGGTCCCTTATGTGGGAAACCCTTAAATTATGCATGTGTTATTCTTTCTTTTTCTTTTTCTCTTTTTTTAACAAAAAGTTAAATTAGGATAATTGATAGTAGGTAACTAAAGGGTGGGAATAATTCAAAGATAATGGATGGCACTAATTTTGGTTTGGGATAATTGCAACTTTTGGTCCCTATTTGTATAGGTACTTTGCAAGTTGATCCCTGAACCTCAACTATAAATAGGCCTAACCATTTCTCATTTTCTTCATCCCACAATTTGCCATTCTCTACTTAAGGCATTGTTCTCTCTCCCTATTTGTATATTTTCACTTGTAATTTTGGAGTGAAATATATTTGGTAGTGCCCGAGGACGTAGGCGAAATTTGCCGAACCTCGTTAAAATTCTGGTGTTCTTTATTATTTATTTTTCATATCTTGTGAGTGTGATTGTAGTTATTTATTGTGCCATTAAATTACGATAGAGGGATATTCTGGCTAGGAAAGATCTGGTACTTAAGCGATCCTCGTGATCCACCTCTCTTTCCTGGGAATTGAACTCAGTGTGATTTTTCAGTACAATAATTTTACTCTTTTACACGCTTCCGCACAACAATTGGTATCAGAGCTAGATTCGTACTTGGGGAGTACAATCGTTTGTGGCACTATTCACGTATACGGTACTGTTCACGTATACAGTAGTTGGGATTGAGGAGAAAAATAGCAGAGCTCGATTATTGTTTCAAATAATTATGGAAATCAATACGAGCAAGATGATTATGTTGAATGGCACAAATTATCAACTTTGGCGGAATAAAATGAAGGACTTGTTATTTGTGAAGGCCCTGCATCTTCCGGTTTTTGCTACTCAAAAACCCGATTCGAAAAGTGATGAAGAATGGGAATTTGAGCATCAACAAGTGTGTGGCTTTATTTGGAAATTTGTTGAAGAAAATGTTTACAACCACATTGATCAGGAGACACATGCTCGAACATTGTGGGAGAAGCTTGAAAGCTTGTATGCTTCAAGGTCGGGCAATAACAAGTTGTTTTTGCTGAAGAAAATGATGGCGTTGAAATACAAAGAAGGAACGTCTATAGCTGACCATGTTAGTGAATTTCAGAGTGTGATGAATCAGTTGCTTGGTATGGGTGTCCAATTTGATGACGAGATTTTAGGGCTTTGGTTGCTTGCTACTCTACCAGACTCTTGGGAGACTTTCCGGGTTTCGCTCATTAATTCTGCCCCAAAGGGTATTATTACCTTGGATTTGGCTAAGAGTGGTGTGTTGAATGAAGAGGTTAGAAGACGATCTCAGGGTTCTACATCACAGTCCGAGGTGTTGGTTACCGAGAATAGGGGGAGGAGCAGAGACAATAATGGAAAGGGTAGAGATAAAAGCCGAAGCAAGTCAAGACCAAGAATCTTGAGTGCAATCATTGTGGCAAGAAAGGGCATATCAAAAAATATTGCTTCAAGTGGAAGAAAGAGAATAAAGGTGGTGGTGATAAACACGATCGGAATGATGATGAAAAATCTGAACGTGTTGCTACTGCTACTCGTGAAGATCTGTTGGTCGTTTATGATAAGAATTTGGTTAACCTAGCATGTGACGAGACCAGTTGGGTGATTGATACTGGTGCATCACTTCATGTCACGTCGAGGAAGGATTTCTTCACATCTTATACTCCTGGTGATTTTGGGGTATTGAAGATGGGTAATGACGGTTTGGTTCCAGTTGTTGGTATGGGAGATGTTAGCTTGGTGAGTAACAATGGAACAAAGTTAACTCTCAAGGATGTCAGACATGCACCGGATATCCGTTTGAATTTGATTTCTGCTGGAAAGCTTGATGATGAGGGATTCTGTAACACCTTCAGTGAGGGGCAGTGGAAGCTGACTAAAGGCTCCTTGGTTGTGGCTCGAGGAAAGAATAGCTCAAATTTATACTTGATGCAAGCTTCAATTTCTCGAGAGACGGTGAATGTGACAGTGAATGACAGCTCAACTGAGTTGTGGCATAAAAGACTCAGTCACATGAGTGAAAAGGGGCTTAACTGTTTAGCGAGGAAGAATCAACTTTCAGGTTTGAAGAATGCTTCACTGAAGGATTGTGCTCATTGTCTAGCAGGAAAGCAGAGAAGAGTTTCATTTAGGAGCCATCCTCCTCATAGAAGATCAGAGTTGCTAGAGTTGGTCCATTCAGATGTTTGTGGTCCGATAAAAGTAAGGTCACTTGGCGGTGCACTTTATTTTGTGACTTTCATTGATGATTGTTCGAGAAAGCTATGGGTTTACACTTTGAAGTCTAAAAATCAAGTCTTTGAGGTGTTTAAACAGTTTCATGCATCAGTTGAAAGAGAAACAGGGAAGAAGTTAAAGTGCATTCATACTGATAATGGTGGCGAGTACACAGGGCCGTTTCATGAGTATTGTCTACGACAGGGAATCAGACATCAGAGAACACCACCAAAAACTCCACAGTTAAATGGGTTAGCTGAAAGAATGAACCGAACACTGACCGAGAGAGTCAGATGTTTGTTGTCAGATTCAAAGCTGCTAGGATCATTTTGGGCTGAAGCTTTGAAGACAGTGACACATGTGATAAATCTGTCTCCTAGTGTTCCTTTGCGAGGTGACGTGCCAGATAGAGTTTGGTTTGGCAAAGATGTGTCATATGATCACCTACGTGTGTTCGGTTGTAAAGCATTTGTTCATGTTCCAAAGGATGAAAGATCCAAGTTGGATGCCAAGACTCGACAATGCATCTTCATTGGTTATGGTCTAGATGGTGAGTTTGGTTATAGACTCTATGATCCCGTTCAGAAGAAACTCGTGAGAAGCAGAGATGTTGTCTTCATTGAGGATCAGACCATCGATGACATTGATAAGACGGAGAAAGTGAATTCACAAGACAGTGGTGATTTGATCGATGTGAATCCGGTTCCCCTAAATTCTTCACCAGGTCCTATCCAGGATGATGTGCATGGTGATGTTACTGATGACCATCAGGATATAGGTGACTTTGATGCTCCCATGGATGATGTTGTGAATGATCAACAACAAGCACCTATAGCTCCACCAGCGGTTCCACTTCGAAGGTCTTCCAGAGATCGACGATCTTCTGTCAGGTATTCTTCTGATGAATATGTTCTTTTGACCGACGGGGGAGAACCTGAATGTTATGAAGAGGCTATGGAGAGTGAATGCAAAAATCAGTGGGTTGAAGCGATGAAAGATGAACTTCAATCCTTGCATGAGAACCATACCTTTGAATTGGTGAAATTGCCCAAGGGTAAAAGAGCCTTGAAGAATCGGTGGGTTTACAGGTTGAAGTAAGAAGAGAAGTCTTCATCTCCACGATACAAGGCTAGATTGGTCGTCAAGGGTTATACTCAGAAAAAGGGGGTTGATTTTGAAGAAATATTTTCTCCGGTTGTGAAGATGTCCTCTATTAGAACTATACTGAGTTTGACAGCCTGTTATGACTTAGAGGTTGAACAAATGGATGTGAAAACTGCTTTTCTTCATGGTGACTTAGAAGAAGAGCTTTACATGGAGCAGCCAGAGGGGTTTGTTGCACAAGGGAAAGAAGACTATGTGTGCAGATTGAATAAGAGCTTGTATGGTTTGAAGCAAGCTCCAAGGCAATGGTACAAGAAGTTCGAGTCTGTTATGGGGGAGCAAGGCTACAAGAAGACTACTTCTGATCATTGTGTATTTGTTAAGAGATTCTCTGGTGATGATTTTATAATTCTTTTGCTCTATGTTGATGACATGCTTATTGTTGGTCAGAATGCTTCTAGAATTGAGAAGTTGAAGCAAGAGTTGAGTAAATCCTTTGCAATGAAGGATTTGGGGCCAGCAAAGCAAATTCTTGGCATAAAGTTGACTCGTGATAGAAAGGCCAAGAAATTATGGTTATCACAAGAGAGGTACATCGAGAAAGTACTTCAAAGGTTTAGCATGGACAAAGCTAAAGCGGTGAGCACTCCCTTTGCTACGCACTTCAGATTGAGTATTAAGCATAGTCCTTCCACAGAAAAGGAGAAAGAAGAGATGCAGAAAATTCCTTACTCTTCAGCCGTGGGGAGTCTGATGTATGCAATGGTTTGTACGAGGCCAGACTTGGCTTATGCCGTTGGTACAGTCAGTCGTTTTCTTTCTAATCTAGGCAGAGAGCATTGGAATGCAGTGAAGTGGATTATGAGATATCTTTGTGGCACTTCCAACATGAAACTTTGTTTCGGCAATGAGAAACCTGTTCTTGTTGGTTATACAGATTCAGACATGGCCGGAGATATTGACTCGAGGAGATCTACTTCAGGTTACTTGATCACTTATGCAGGGGGAGCTGTGGCATGGCAATCGAGATTGCAAAAGTGTGTTGCATTGTCCACCACCGAATCAGAGTTCATTGCAGCAACCGAAGCATGCAAGGAGATGCTTTGGATGAAGAAGTTTATGCATGAGCTTGGTTTTACTCAGGAGAAGTATGTCCTGTATTGTGATAGCCAGAGTGCTATTCATCTTGGTAAGAACCCAACTTTTCATACCAGATCTAAGCATATTGATGTGAGGTACCATTGGATACGAGATGTTCTTGAAGCTAAGCTGTTAGAGCTTGAGAAGATACATACTGATGATAATGGTGCTGATATGTTGACGAAAGCTTTGCCAAGAGGAAAATTTGAAGCATGTTGTTTGATCTCCGGTATGGAGGCATTCCCACATAGTTGGAGGGGGAGATTTGTTGGGTAAGGGTCCCCTATGTGGGAAACCCTTAAATTATGCATGTGTTATTCTTTCTTTTTCTTTTTCTCTTTTTAACAAAAAGTTAAATTAGGATAATTGATAGTGGGTAACTAAAGGGTGGGAATAATTCAAAGATAATGGATGGCACTAATTTTGGTTTGGGATAATTGCAACTTTTGGTCCCTATTTGTATAGGTACTTTGCAAGTTGATCCCTGAACCTCAACTATAAATAGGCCTAACCATTTCTCATTTTCTTCATCCCACAATTTGCCATTCTCTACTTAAGGCATTGTTCTCTCTCCCTATTTGTATATTTTCACTTGTAATTTTGGAGTGAAATATATTTGGTAGTGCCCGAGGACGTAGGCGAAATTTGCCGAACCTCGTTAAAATTCTGGTGTTCTTTATTATTTATTTTTCATATCTTGTGAGTGTGATTGTAGTTATTTATTGTGCCATTAAATTACGATAGAGGGATATTCTGGCTAGGAAAGATCTGGTACTTAAGCGATCCTCGTGATCCACCTCTCTTTCCTGGGAATTGAACTCAGTGTGATTTTTCAGTACAATAATTTTACTCTTTTACACGCTTCCGCACAACAGTACTATCTCTTGATGAGTTGCAAAGCTCCTTATTGGTGCATGAGTAGAAGGTGAGTCATAATAAACTTTCGAGGAGTAAGCTTTGAAGGCTTCTACTTTTATTTTTCTTCCAATTCTAGAGGAAGCGGTAAAGGTAAAGGTATAGGTACAGGAAGAGGAGATCGACGAAATAGAGATGATGGAAATAGAAATGACAACAAGAATTTCAGAACCAATAATGACCAAAGCAAAGGCAATGGACGAAATTTTGACAAAACCAAGATAAAATTCTTCAAGTGTCAAGTTTGATTATTATCATTTTGAATGTTATGTTAGATTACCTAATGACAAGGATCAATAGTCACATTTTGTTGAGAACAAAGAACGAGTTGAGACCTTATTGATGGCAATTGAAGTAGAAAAGGAACTTAAGTCAGATGTTTGGTATGTGGATACAAGTTGCAATAACCATATGTTGGAAGTAAGTAACCTTTTGTATTTAAATGATGATTTTCGTTCTATAGTTAGCTTTGGTGATTGTTCTACTATGGATGTGATGGGAAAGGGTAACATCAATATTAGAACTAAGAATAGTTTTGTGGAAACAATATCTAATGTATTATAAGCTCTTGCTTTGAGAAGCAATCTATTGAGTGTTGGTCAATTGTTAGAAAAAAAACATGTTGTCACCCTCAAGAATGGAGCTTATGAGATTTTGTTGGTAAAAATCTAATTTGAAAACGGTTTTCTTATACAGTGGAAAATTAAAATTTTGAAACCAACCCGATCTTTTATATTTATAGCAAGAAACCTTAGACCGAAATCGTACATGTATTTCAGATAGAAGGATCTTTGTCGTTCCCGACTTTCAACCAAACGATATTTTTCACTATTCTCGTACTACAAACTGCTTTGAGTGTGGACTCAAACCAAGTGAATCAAAATACAGAACTAGAAATTATTTTCTTTTACGTGGAAAGAAAAATTCTCTTCTCAAACAAAACCAGCAGAATTGTTATTCCGGAAAAATATATTTAATAGTCGAGAATAAATTCTCTTTACTTTTCGATAGAGTAACAATATCTTAAAGTTCTATAAATAACTCTATTAGTGCCATCTATTTATAGGAAGAGAAAGTATAACCCTTATTGAATTGTAAAAATTTATTTCAACTAGAAAAACAACTTCCTACTTAAAGTAGGAGTAGGGTGGATGACATTCCCTAGTATTCCTACTAAGGTTGTTGTCCCATTCACATACCAAGAGGGGTTTTTTTGGCCTCTCTTACATCAAGTTCAATTATGAGCACTTCTTAAAAATTTCAAGCCAGTACTTTATAATATGATTCAACCCGATTTTGTTTTTCTATTTCCCAAAATAAACTTCAACATTTTTATTCAATTAAATAATTTTCTCATCTCAATTTTACCCCCATTGGTAAAATTTTTGAAAAAAAAAATTAATATTTCACAATTTAACTTATTCACTATGATTGAATAATTTATTTTCATTTTTGGTTTTTAAAATAGCTCAAAAACATAAACTCATTCTCCTGATCATTTTTAATTAAATCATCTACATTTGCAAATGAATCATTTCTCATTTTCATTTTCATTTCCATTTTGAGAAAACCACATTCGTTTCCAAATAATTTTATTTCTCCATTTTGAAGAAAACCATAATCATTTTTTAATGTTTCTCATTTCTATTCATTCTGTTCATTTCGACTCAAACACACAATTCATTTCTGGTTTCAACGAGCTAGTAGAGAGACCTATTGGACATATGTAATTAAGGCTCAAATGATTTATAATTAAGTTTCAGCTTTTCGCCTATTAATTATAAACTCATTTAGTCATGAAGTTATTCCACTATAATATCATGATTGAGCTCTCCCTAATGGCATACCATTACGAAAGCAACTACTTGGTGCTCGTGCAATGACCTTGCCATAAGCGTGTTACCCTCATAAGATATCATTAATCTCTTTGGGATAATATTCGTTCTCTCAATGTGATCCTATTTTATCTCATGGTAACAATTACATCTTCTTTTATGAAAAGTCAATCACATCAAATAATGACAGAGTCATCCATCACAAAGACGAACGACTTGTGACCACATTTACTTTTCATCAACCATGTAATGCTACCCATGTTTTGTGCTATGAATTCCACTGTTGAGAATGACACTACATACTGCAGAAGTCGTACACCCAACGCGCTGGCTTTCGATTCCTTATCTATTCGAACTTAAGTTTTTACTCACATCAAGTGTACGAGTCACACATATATAGTCCAACATCCTCTCAAGATTTAGGTATACCTCATTATGAACGTCACAAGTGAATAAATGTATAAACGGATTCAAGATCTATTTTTCTTGGGTCCAGTCGATGTATTGTTAATCCAGTCAGTCATATCTATGTCTCTATCTTCTGGGAGTTATCCGCTTCGATACCTAAGACAAAATATTTCCCTAATTGGACTTGATAGAAGTCATATTAGTCTTTCAATCGTTTTGCTCATTTATGATTAGACTAAGAATATGTCTAGGCTCGTCTACTAATACAAGTTATCTCTTCGTATTACGATCCGACCACGTAATATCACTCAATATTAGTTTAAAAATTGGACAACCAATGAGCAACATTTACTTCCATTTTGTTTTGTGTGCAAAAACCATATAAGGACAACCATAGAAACTATATTAATGTGATCAACGAATTTGTTTTATTATTCAATCTGTTCGAAAAATTACAAGTGTACTTAAATGAAATACTACACTTAGGGCACCAAATCTAATAGATTTATGATCCATCTAAAGGAGTTATTGTTATTTTGAAAATGAGTCAAAATAGGTTGTTTCCATTTAAGATTGAGATTGTTCATGTAACGACCCGATAGTTAGGAGTGTCGAAAAGTGAGGTTTGGGACTTCATTTTCGTAAAATGAACTCATAGATATTTTTATTATATATATACGAGGTTAGTTTAGTAGTAAATTAAATTTTGGATAAGTAATTTGCATGAAATTAGGAATTATTAAAGTATATGGACTAAATTGTGAAAGTGTCAAAAATTGAATTATAGATTAAAATAAATAAAAGGGTGTCATAATGTTGCCTATATAAGAGTACGAGGGCCTAGTAAGCAAAGCTAGACACGGAGGGCCTAAATTAACGTAGAGTCACCACTAACCAATTAGGGCTAGGTTGGTTAGCCACCTATCATCTAAAAATCTAGAATTAGTACTATGGAAAATCTTAAAAGTCTAGACTCGATCTCATCACCAAATTTCAGATTCGGGAGTATGGTTACGTGTGGGGAAGGTTATAGCACCCCTACAATGCCTATCCAGGGATAGTCTTACGAAGTCTTAAGCGCTAGATTTTTTTTATTTAAGCATATTAATGTCTTAATCTAGGCTAAAATCTAATGGAAATCTTAAATAAAACTCTAAAGAAAATGCCTCCGGTTTACTTGTAACTCGATTAAGATATGTTCACCAAACTTATCTAATTTGAAACTTAAATTAGAGATTTTTACTTTTAACGAGAACCCTAAAGGATACCTAAATAATTCTAGTAAAATACCTTCAATTCCTAAAATTAATTCTACTTTAGAATTCTAAAAAAAACCTAGAAATTTCCAATGAATTAAGAGAAATATTAAAATCCGTCTACAAGTTATTCGATCCTTTATTATTATTATTATTATTATTATTATTATTATTATTATTATTATTATTAAAGATTTAATTAATAATGTTGAACCTATCAAGATCTTACGAAAGTATCTTATGCCGGGTTTATGATTTATCTTACTTTAAAATTCTAGATCTAAAGTTTAAATTCGTCAAAATCCTAAAATATTCTTAAATAATATTTATTAGCTTTCTTAAAAAATTTCTAAAATAAAATACTTAGAAAGACCTACTCATGATTTACAACTCACCTACAAAAATCTTTAGTTTTAATCTTGAATAAAGTCCTAAAGCATATTTACATATTAATTTAAAATTCTAATCCCGTACGATATTTAAAATTAGTTTAAAACCCTAAAAAATCTTACATATTATTTATAATTTTTTAGGGTAAATGGTAGATAAGATCTTAAAGACTAACCTAATTCAAATGTAAAAATCTTATGGTTTCATTAAAATGTAACACCTACTTAATTAACTTCATGTCAACATTTATAGGATGGAAAAATGACTTACAGTTCTCTCTTTTAAAACGAATAGTAATAAAATAGGAAAATTAATTAAATTGGCTAAAGTTAATGAAAAGTTAAATCTCTTTCAAAAAAGGTAATAATGAAAAGAAAACTTAAATAAATGAAATAAATAAGACCTTGACATGATGATAATAATAATAATAACAATACACCTTATTCATAATACAATAAAAGAATCAAAGTAACATAAACAAATAATATTAAAATGTATGTAATGGGAATGCGTAAAAAAAACATAAATATAAATAGATATGAAAATAAATAAAGACGAAATAAAAATAAATAAAAATTTTACAAGTGTGAATAAATATAAAATATTAAAATAAAGTGCATAATTGATATTAAATATATAAGCTATAAATGCAAATGAAAGGGAAGTATAAGTGTAAATAATTTAGTAAAGATGGAAACAAAATGGCATAGTTTGATTTTGGGACTAAAAGATAAAAAATGTGGAAGACAACTGATCGATGTAGAAATTAATTTTCTTTTAATTTTTAAATTTCGGATTAAGTCGAAAGTTTGAATAAACAAAAGAGTTATGAGTGTAAATAGGCTAGAGAGTGAGGGCGATGCTGCAAAAACGAGGTATTTTTTGTAAATTTAAAAAGTAAGGGGTGAGAATAAATTACTCATCTTTGACACCTATAAATAAATAAATAAATAAAAACTATTTATTTTTTCATTTTAATCTCATTTTTTTTCAAAAAAAAAAAACCTCTTCCTCTTCCTCTTCCTCCTTCTATGTTGGCCAAGGCTCCACCACAGGCAAGCCCAATGGCTCTTTGGCCTCCAGTGGTGGAGCCGCCGCATATGGTGGCCAAATTTTTTTTGTAACATCCCAAAATTTGGAATTTTAATTGTGCATTATTTCTTGCGTTAAGCTAGTTAAAAATATTAATTGTGTATGTTTAGGGCTTCAATGAGGGCCCGGGGTTGAATTGGGCCCTAGTAAAAATTGTGTTTAAGCCTATTAATGAGAGAAGGTAGGTGGCATCAAGACTTAAGAATAAGTGGGTGCATTTAGGAGACACAAGTGGAGTGTGTGGCTTAGTGGTGTCATAAGAAAGTATGGAAGGGGGAGTGGGTTCGAATCTCATGTGTAGCATTTTGGAGAGTATTTTTTTGTGCTAGGAAGAGTTTGTTTTGGTCAAAAGAATACAAATGGTGGAGTAGGTGAATGAGTGAATTATGGAGAAAAAAAAAAGAAATGGGAGAAAAAGGAATGATGGAGAGTGATTTGTGGAAAAAGAAAAAGTATAATGATGAGATTTGAAAAGAATGGAGTAGGTGAAAAAAAAAAAGAAGGAAAGGGGGGATGATATTCGGCTGAAGAGGGGGGTGTTTAGAAATTTTTCATTTGGTCACTTTTTCTTTACCTAATATTTTGTTTCTTTTGATTACATTTTCTCCTTGCTGGAAATTTCCTCTTCTTCTATAGTGTTCCTTCTACTCATCTTTTCTCTCTTTTCATCCAATTCTAGCTAGTACAACTTGAGCCTTGTGTTGCAAATCTCTTCTTGGCCGAAACCCCTACTTCTTTTTCCCTTCTAATCTTCAAGTGGTTGAATCCATTCTTCTCATCTTTAGGTTTCCATTGCGGTGTGTCCCAAAACCGAATAGTGGTTCTTACGTTTTGTTGTTGTTCGGATTCTTTTGATAATCAAAGGGTGAGAATCGTTAACATCAGTTGCAGTAAAGGAGCGTGTGGTGGTAGTCAGAAGGCGGGGTTGAATATCGGGACTCCGTAGAGGGAGATCACGTAGTGGTAAGTGATTCAAGTGTAAGTAATACGTGGGGTATGAAATCTTTTGGAAATCCGAGGCTAACTTTTGGTTGGTATTGTTCTAAGGTCAACGAAGAGTGGTTCTTTAGGAAATCCAAATCGGGTGTGTAATCTCATACCTCTTTGAATGTTTGCATAAAATGTTTTGTGATTCGTTCGAAAGACCAAAAATCCGGAAACCGGCATCTGTGACCACTCGGGCGTGCGTATGTTCGAAGTGGTAATCATATTTTGCAATAAAACAGTTTTGGTTAGTAGCAGTGACGTGATTTGAAAAATCACCAAAAATAGTGGAAATTGAATTAGAAAGTGAAGGAGATATGGATTGAAAGATAATTGAGTTATTTTCATATAAAAGAAACAGAGAGAACAAAGGATTTGTATATTTGAGATTTTTAAATTTTAGTAAGACTGGTTCAGAATGATTACGTGATCCCCTGTTCTGACTTGGAAAAATCATTATAAATTGTAAAATATTATTATGGGACATGGTTTATTTTATTAGAATCCTTAGTGAGTCTATTTTTATTGGATCAAACGAAACCAGTATTTGAGTTCTGTACAATAAGATAGCTGAGATTTTGTTAAGAGAGGACAGAACTGTCAAACAGTGAAACAAGGATAATTTGAAGATAAACTGTACTAATTAGCTAAGACAAAAAATTCTGAAAAAAATACAGTAAGAAGTTTATGAGTCTAGTTTCAGGGAAAATTTACGGATCTAAATTTCGAGTTTCCTAACTCGAGTTATAGTCAATTTCGTCGCATAACCCAGATGGGCAGTTTCATTTTTGTGCCCAAATGAATTACCCTTGGTGGGTAAAATTTATGAAATACCCTTGGATTACGAAATTACCATAATACCCATAGAGGGTAAATTACCGAATTACCCTTAGTGGGTACGATTGCCGAATTGAGATAATTGCTATATAGGCCAACTTGATAAATTGCTATATGGGCCAATTTGAAAAATTGCCATATGGGCCAATTTGATAAATTGCCATATGGGCCAATTTGATAATTTTCTATATGGGCCAATTTAATAAATTACTATATGGGCCAATTTGATAATTTGCTATATGGGCCAATTTGATAATTTGCTATATGGGCCAATTTGATAATTTGCTAAATGGGCCGATCTAAAAATATGTGAAATGGGCCAAGATAATATTTTGCTTAGTAGGCCAAGTTAATAAATTGTTATAATGGGCCATAAAATTGTAAGAAATATCTGAATGCATTCTTATGAATTGTTATGCATATTATACATGAATTGCATGGGATGGGATAATGATGAAGAGAAGTTCTGGTAGCTCTGCCACAAATCTGAAAAATGACAATGCCATATAATTTGTTAATCTGGTGGCTTGTCCACAGTTTGATATATGGCTTATTGCCCAGTGATATATGGCTTATTGCCCAGTTTGATATAT